>CM048755.1:508843070-510043070 GCA_026315105.1 Locusta migratoria
CCTCAATTGCTGCCAGCAATCTTACGAAGCAAGTTCACTCTTGAGGCAAGTTTCTTTGAAAGCTTTAAGCACTGTTCTTTGAATGTCAAGGATCGATCTAGAGTAATACCTAGGTATACCGGATTGTAGTTATGTGGCACTTCAATTCCATCAAAAGTCACATGTAGCTTCCTTTGGGCTTCTTTATTATTCAGGTGGAATGCAGTAACCTCAGTTTTATTTGGGTTTGGTTGAAGTCTCCATTTATGAAAGAAATCACTTAATTTCATCAGGTCACTCGTCAGTACCTGCTCGCAGTACTTGAGGTCGTTACTCTGGAAGACTAAAGCTAGTTCATCTGCATACTGGATTTTCGTGGAGTTCGTGTCTGGCATGTCATGTATATATAGGTTAAATAGGATGGGGGCCAGAACAGAGCCCTGGGGAAGGCCGTTATTTAGCGTCCTCCATCTGCTAGATTGTCCATTCAGGAATACATTAAAAGCGTCTGTCAGAGAGCATGTTGTTCACTAGGAATGTAAGCTTTTGGCATGGGATGATTTGGAGAAGCTTCAACATCAGTCCTTCCCTCCACACAGTGTCATAAGCTGCTGTGAGGTACACAAAAATTAAATTGATATCCAACTTCAATAAAATAAATCGGGGGCGGTGGTGGATGGCGTGGGGGCGGGGTCGGACCTCGCACAGTGGCTGTCATGGGAGGCGGTCATGACAATTATCGCTAATTGCGGTATTGTTTGTTCTGTCCTTCCGGGAAGGGCGGGTGGCGGCGTCGTTTGATTAGCGGTGAGGCAAGTGGCCGAGGGACGAGATGGCGTCAGTCTGGCGTCGGCCGGTTAATTTGATATGCAAATTAATATTACATCGCAACCTTCAGAGGCGGCGCTTGACCCCAGCGTCGGGGGCGGCGTGTCGGCCAGGTGTGGCTGAGGGTAGGGCTAGCAGACAAGTACAGACATGTCGAGGGGGTGGCACCGAGGGAGGTGTTTACGTGCCCTGCAAGTGCAACAGTGTTAACTACACTTTCATGTAACCTGTCAGTGGTTCCTTAAGTGCGCTATTGTACGAGTGTGGTGGCATCCTTTGATCTGCGTTCGGGCAATTGGCCGAGCGTTGTGGAGGTTACCTGGCTTCGGTAACACTAACGTCGACGGGCGCTTCTCAGTAGGGTGGGTTCGCCTCTACCCTACTACTGTGATAAGGTCCAACTGGACGTCATTAACGTTAATCAGTAGGTAGATAAGATAAAGAAAAAGGCTATGTGAACGGCAGATCAGCAATCTACACAGAACATAGCGAAAGTCCCATTAAAGAAATACGATCAACGTATCACCGCAATAGAATCCAAAAGCAGCTACCGATTTGAGAAATTACGTATAGAGCTGTTACAAACGGTTGAGGAAAAGATAGAAACGAATGCTGTTAGTACTGATTCGACAAATTCGTCCAGTATTAAAGAAACGCAATTACTAACGAACAAGCTAGCTCTTGATTGTATCGTTTCATTAATAATAAATTATCCTAAGCCCTTATATACAAAGTTCCATTAATAATAAATTATCCTATGCCCTCATATACAAAGTACAGTGTCTATCTGTATTGCATACAAATCTACAGTTTTGTTCAAATCTTGATGAAATTTTGCACACTCACATCGAAAAAGAGAAGAAGAAGTTCAGCATGTACATAAAATTTCCTATGGTGCATGGCAGAGGGAATTTCGACAAAATCTACAGTTTTATTCCGATCTTCATGAAATGTTGCACACTTCGCCTTCAAAACAATAGGAACATCACTGTGTACATAATTTTTCATACGATGCATGGCAGAGGATGCCTTCTAAACCTTCATAATGAAAGTTAATTTATACGCATATTATTTCTCAGAAGAAGGCATAGGAGGCGATGGACACATGAGGCGAAGAAGGAGTGGGCTGCGATAGCTGAAGGAAGACATGAACAGTGGTAGAGAGAAGGGAGCAGAAGATGTACTGACTGAAATATCTAGTTATTTACAAAAATGAATTTAACTTATTTCTATTCATCAGAACAAAGGAAAAAGCTTGGGCTTTAACGTCTCGTAGATAGTGTGGTCAATAGAGAGGGAGGTAAGGATGTTGTGGTAATCAGTCCACCGACTAGTTTGATGCAGCTTTCCACGCTACCCTGTCCTGCGCAAGCCTCTTCATCTGGGAGTAAGAACGGCAACCTACTTTCTTTCGTAGTTGCTTACTGTTTTCGCCTGTCGATCTCCCTCTACGGTTTTTACCCAACACAGTTCCTTCTAATGCTAAGTTAACGATACCTTGATGTCTCAGAATGTGTCCCACCAACCTATCCTTTCTCTTAATAAGCATATGCCAGAAACTTCTTTTCTCGCCAATTCTGTTGAGCACCTCTTCATTATTTACGCGATCTACACATCTAATATTCATCACTCGTCTGTATCATCACATATCAAAAGATACTTTCTTTTGTTTTGTCTGAACTCCTTATCGTTCACTTTTCACACCCATGCAATGGTACACTCCAGACAAATTCTTTCAGAAAGGACTTACTAAAATTGAAATTAATAATGGATGACAACAAATTTAGCTTCCTCATAAACGCTTTTCTTCCCAAAGCCATTATGCATTTTATGACTTCTTTAATTCGCTCGCCGGCCGCGGTGGTGACTGAGGCGCTCCAGTCACGGTCAGCACGGCCACTACGGTCGGGGGTTCGAATCCCCCCTCGGGCATGGATATTTGTGTCGTCTTTAGTCTTAGCTAGTTCATAAGTAGTTTGTAAGCTTAGGGACTGATGACCCCGTAGTTAAGTCCCATAAGTTGTACAAACATCTGAACATCTTTTACTTCGCTCATCAGAAGTTACTTGGAAACCAAATAGCAAAACTCATCTACCATTTTTATTGTTTCATTACCTAACCTTATCACTTCATCATCACCAGATTTTCGGACACTACATTCCATTACCTTTGTATTACTCTTGTTGATGTTCATATTATACCCACCTTTCAAGAAACTGTCCATTCCGTTCAGTTACTCTTCCAAGTCCTTTGCTTTGTCTGACAGATTTACTATGACATAGGCAGACCGCCGGCGCGGTGGAGTAGCCGAGCGGTCTAAGGCACCTCGCTGCTGAGCGCGTGGTTGCTCACCGTCGGAGATTCGAGTCCTCCCATGGGGCATGGGTGTGTGTGTGTGTGTGTGTGTGTGTGTGTGTGTGTGTGTGTGTGTGTGTGTGTTGCCCATAGGTTAGTTTACCTTAATGTAAGTAGTTTGTAAGCTACGGACTGATGATCATGCAGTTTGGTCCGATAGATTTACAAACATTTGAATTTTGGCAAATCGCCAGGTTTTTGTTTCTTTTCTCTGAACTTTAAGTCTTTCTCCAAATTTTTCCTTGCATTCCTTCACAGCTTGCTCAATGTAAAGATACAATAACATTTGGGAAAGTCTACAGTCCTCTCTTACTTACTTCCCAACCACTGCGTCAGTTTCGTGTCCTTCGACTCTAATAACTGCTGTCTGGTTTTTGTACAAGTTGAATATAACTCTTCGCTCGCTAAATTTTAGCTGTCATACCTTCAGAATTTGAAAGAGTGTATGCCAGTCAACAATGTCAAAAGCTTTCTCCCGATCTACAAATACTAAACACGTATGTTTGCCTTTCCTTAACCTAACTTCTAAGATAAGTCGTAACGTGAGTATTGCCTCCCGTGATCCTGCATTTCTCCCAAATTCAAACTAATCTTCCCGAAGTTCGGATTCCACCAGTTTATTGCATTCGTCTGTAAATAATTCGTGTTAGTATTTTACAATCATCACATATTAAAATCATAATTTCGTAATTTACACATTTGTCTGCACATGTGTATCGTATCTTCTATCTCATCTTCCACTACCTGCTCTTCCATTTCTAGACTACTGCTTTCAAGTTCATTTCCTTTGTATAGGCCCATTCCCTTCTTTGTATAGTACACGTTTTCCATCTGAACTCTTGACATGCATGCATCTGCTTTTGTTGTCTCCAACTGATTCTTTTATTTCCCTGTAGACAGTATCCTTCGTTCCTTAGTCAAACAATCTTCTGCGGTCTTTCATTTGTCCTGTAGCCACTCCTGCTTAGCCCGCCTGCACTTCCTGTCAATCTTACTTTCCAGTCGTATGTACTCCCTTTAACCCTTCTCACTTGAAGTATTTTTATATAAGGATAGAGAAGGAAATCGGCCATGTCCTTTGAAAGAAACCATCCAGGAAATTGCGTGGAGGAAACTATTGAAAAATAAAATCTTAATGGCTGGAGGCAGAACAGAACCACTGTCCTTTAGGTTGAGAGCCCATTGGGTTACCACTGCAGCACGACGCTCGGTTATTCATCAGATCTGTTCAAAATATGGTACATAGGTACATATTTTTTCTTACTTTACCACCTGTGTCAAAAAAATTCATTAACGTTTCTGTCACGCTGTTGACATTGTTATTGTTGTTGGTTGTGTTGGTGGCGATGGTAGTGGTGGTGGTAGTGGTGGGGGGAGCGGGGGACTAGTTATAACACTGCAACTGGCGCCATAGTATCTAGCTACGCCACAGGATAATCTAGATTTAATTCTAATTGTAATATCAGGTGGTTTGTATATCACAAAATGTTACCAAAAATGTGATACGATATGCCAACGGGACTTGCGTGTTATAAAAAGTAGTAATAAATTCGAAGGAACATTCTATGCTCTTTAGTCTAAGGACAAATGCACCAAAGAGAATTCAAGTACACTTGACAGCAAAAAAAAGTGGATCACTGCTGAATGCAACTCAACTAACGTAGCTGTGTTGTGGGTGCTCTACACACAAAACCCCTGTTGAGTACAGTCGTTCGACTATTCACAATGGATACCATAAGAAGTAGTAGAGAACATTGCTCCCTATGGCAGTCATTCCACATGTAATTCACTACCGTCATACAAAAAACATTTAGAATACAAGTTATTAGAGGCATGAAAGCAAAGTAAATTCAATTTTATTACAATAAGTGACAAATCGGATACCTTATCAAACTCATTCAATAACACAATGAGTTTTGTGCTCTCAATTTGAATGCACGGTTGAAGAAAAAAAGCTTGCGTTTCTGATCGAGACTAGATTAGGCATAAAGAGACGTAAAACATTGACGTTTTCATTGGTTTCGGTTTACAAGGCCAATGTCCAAACCCAGAAATGTATGGTTAACTTTAGTATTTTACCAGGAATTGCATGAAGTTCAAATTGTTTCTGAGAGGTAACCACTAAAGATACAAAATACAGTGCAACTCACAGATGTCAAACGTCACAAAATTGTGGAATAGAACTCAGTACCTATATGAATCGTTAACTAAGCTGGATTACACGTCAGATATTAAATAAATTCACAGATAAATGTATATTTGAACTTGAAACGACTATACAATTGACTTCTTTCCCGGCTGGGATTCAACCCCGGCTCTATTCGATATATATATATATATATATATGTGCACTGGAGCGCCGTGCTGCGGTGCGCGCGGCTGTTCGCCGTCGGGGGTTCGAGTCCCTGTCGCCCCCCCCCCCCCCACTCGGGCATGGGTGTTTGTGTTGTCCTTAGGTTAGTTTACCTTCGTTTAAGTAGACTGCAAGCAACAGACTAATGACCAAACAGTTGAGTCCGATAGATTTACAAACATTTACAAACATTTTGAAGTAGCGAAATAAAATAACGTGGTGCTGCCTGAGACTCCAACGCCACGCCTATCGTTAGCGTTGACTTCAGACGACTAGGTAACAACTCTCCCAATCTCGTTTACTAGTAATTAGGATCGGCCCGTTCGTAGAGACCTGAAGGGGTTTGGCATTTTGATGAAGCAACGAAAATAATCCAACTTTGTGCAGTCAGTAGCGAATGGACATGTGTAATGTTGATTTGAAACACGCCACAGTCCTAAATTCTTTACTTGAAGCTACTGGAGGTGGAGAGGGGGATGTCTGCGATTGTTAAAAACTGTTACCCCAGCAGGAATCGAACCATATCTTAGCCGTTACAAGCTAACATCATCCCGGCCAACTGCCGATTTTCATATGTGATAGTATAATGTTTTTGTCAAAATGGAGTGCAGAACATTTCGTACGAAAAGTAAAATAGTTCGTCAGTATCTGTGTACGTAACAGTAATTTCTTGGTCGCACTGTCTGAGGCATCTTGTCGCGGAGTTGCGGCCGCTCCCGCCAGAGGTTCGACTCCTTCCCCGGGCATGGGTAGTTATGTGTGTGTGTGTGTGTCGTCCTTAGCGTAATTTAATTAAAGTAGCATGTAAGGCTAGGTAGGGACTGATGTCCTCAACTGTTTGGTCCATTAGGACTACAACAAAAAAATTATATACGGTATGTAGAATTATGTAACAATGGGTATGCCAGTATAATACGTCTCAGCATGCTCATTAGTGATTTTGTATGGCATGATCTATATGGTTATTTAACTATGCTCTCATTTTGCTCAAGTTTGTAGAAAAAATGTGTATGAAATCTGATAGGGCTTAACTGCTAAGGTTATCAGTCCCTAAGCTTACACACTACTTAAACTATCTTAATCTAAGGACATCGCACACACCCATGCCCGAGGGAGGAATCGAACCACCAATGCGAGCAGCAGCCCGATCCATGACACGATGCCTTAGACCGCGCAGCTACTCTGCGCGACGCTCAAGTTTGTAGCATAGCTCTTACCATAATAAATGAAATATTACCCATCATAAAAGTTGCGGTGGGTGTGTGGCATTTACGCATTAGAAAACGGATTCGAAAACGTCGAGATGTATACCGTTTGTAACAGTTGGAATGAAAGTAGAGGAGGTCTGTCGAAACACCAGTGCCGTGTATTTCACAGAACAAAGAATGGATTATAGGCAAGGAGATATGAAAGAACACGGTCTCATAGAGAGGACTGGTAGACAGTAATGAAACCATAAATTAAAAGAGAAGGTATGGATCAACAGGGTGTGTGACGGGCGTCAGGGTCAGGAACAGCAGACGACAGCTCTCTTTTACGGTCGGCTTTGTTCTGGCGGCTGCGCTCTTGGTCCCAGTATTTCTACGCTTTTAACCCTCAGTGCCTCTCTTGGACTACAATACGGTTTTCAATATTATTTCTGTATAATTTCATTTCTCCAAAAAAATAAAAATAATTCCCGAATTTCTACTTTTTCACTTTCCGTAATTCTGAACTCATTACCAAGATTATGCACAGGACCATTTTTCTTCGGAATTTAATGTAGATTATTTTTATATCTGGCACTTTTCTCGCTAAATCGTAAAGTTTCCGAAATATTTAACAAAAACTGATAAAAATTGGTAATTTCTAATTTTTCAACTTCCTCCCCCACAAACCCGACGAGCAAAATGGTGTAACTTTTTACCAAACAATAGGTGGACTATATAGAACAGTTCATAAAACTTTTACCTTGGATGTCTGGGTTAGGACATCGCTTGTACGACCACGTCTTGAGTATTGCTCAAGTGTTTGGGACCCGCAGCAGATCAGTTTAAAGGAAGACATAGAGGCAATTCAGAGGCGAGCAGCTAGGTTTCAAATGTTTGTATAGCTTATGGGACTTAACTACGGGGTCATCAGTCCCTAAACTTACAAACTACTTATGAACTAGCTAATACAAAGGACGGCAGAAATATCCATGCCCGAGGGGGGATCCGAACCCCCGACCTTAGTGGCCGTGCAGAACGTGACTGACGCGCCTCAGTCCCATCGGCCACCGCGTCCAGCCAGCTATGTTTGTTACTGGATGGTTCGACCAATGCGCGAGTGTCACGGAAATGCTCCGGCAACTCAATTGGGGATCGCTGGAGGAAAGACGACGCTCTTTCCGTGAATTTCTGTTCCTGAAATTTAGAGGGCGGCAATTTGAAGCTGAGTGTAGTACGCTATTGCTGCCGCCTACTTACATTTCGCGTGGTGATCACAAAGACAAGATAAGAGAAATTAGGGCTCGTACGGAGGCATATAAGCATTATTTTTTCGTCGTTCTATTTGGGAGTGGAATAGGAAAGGAAATGCCTAGTAGTGGTACAGTGTACCCTCCGCCACGCACCTTACGGTGGATTGCGGAGTATGTATGTGGATGTAGGACGTTTCTTGGGCTAATAGCACCGTACTAAAATGGCTTTCACTTTCACAAACATGTTAGTGTTTTTTTCAGGGATTTTGTTGTTGTCCACAAAATATAAATACGTTTTTATTTTCTCAAATCTCTTTAGTGACATAATGTCAGCAATAAGATCCATGCCAAAGCTGGGTTACTTGACCAGTACATGTTGTACTTGGGTACTTTATATGTCGTAATCAAATTAATCGCGAAGAAGCAATGAATTTCACATACTGACGCAGAGGAATTGCTTTCACCTTTTAAACAAGCATACCGTATTGTATTGTCTCTCTATCACGTCCAGTGCTTTAGCAGTGAACATATGGAGTAGTAAAAATATGGTAGGGGACTGATGACCTAGCTGTTTAGTCCCCTTAAAACAAACAACAACAAAAATATGGTGTCTTTTCTACTGAAGGATCGATATTACTTTTGTAATCGCCACAGAATGCAGGAATGTTACCAACGAAGTCATTGTCCTTGTTTGGATACCATATAATAAGGAAAGATGTTAGAGAATTCGAAACTGTGGAACTAGTTGCACTATTGGTCTGCACTGTTATTGACTAAATAGCACTACCAGGAGCTAAATCACCACTAACAACAATGTCATCAATGTTCAATGTTCAATAGTTTGTAGAGCTTATGGGACTTAACTCCGGGGTCATCAGTCCCTAAACTTACAAACTACTTATGATCTACCTAATACTAAGGACGGCACCGTAATGGCCGTGCAGACCGTGACTGACGCGCCTCAGTCCCCTCGGCCACCGCGGCCGGCAACAGTGTCATCACCAACAACACTGTCATCATCGGAATCGTCATCACTTGTAATTACATCCAAATCAGAATAATTGGCATCAGTTGGATGATGCTGTCGTTTATCGGTTAGTGAAGTCAACAGAGGATCAAAAGCAACTGCAAAGCGATTTAGACAAAATTTCTACTTGGTGCGAAGATTGGCAATTGACACTAAATAAAGAAAAGTGTGAAGTAATACACATGACCACTAAAAGAAATCCGCTGAACTTCAATTACACGATAAATCAGTCAAACCTTAAGGTCGTAAATTCTACCAAATACCTAGGAGCTACAATTACGAACAACTTTGACTGGAGAGAACACATAGAAAATATTGTGGGGAAGGCGAATCAAAGGTTACGTTTCATTGCCAGAGTGCTTCGAAGATGGACCAGCTCCACCAAAGAGACTGCCTACATCACACTTGTGCGTCCTCTCCTGGAGTACTGTTGCCCCTTGTGGGACCCTCACCACGTGGGACTGACGGAAGATATTGAGAAGGTTCAGAGAAGGGCAGCACGTTTTGTTTTATCACGTTACGGGGGGGAAAGCGTCACGGAAATGTTGCACTATTTGAGGTGGAAATCATTAAAAGAACCACGATATTCGTTGCGGCGAGATATATTTGCGAAATTTCAATTTCTTTTACTTCTGAATGTGAAAATTTTTCCTAACACCCACCTACTTAGGGAGACATGACCATCCCAATAAAATAAGAGAAATCAGATAGAAAACGGAACGATTTAGGTGTTCTTTCTTCCCGCGCGCTATTAGAGAATGGAACGGTAGAGAAAAGTTATGAAAGTGGTTAATGAACCCTCTGCCAGGCACTTAAATGTGATTTGCAGAGTATCTATGTAGATGTAGATCAACAGAATCTAAAACGTGTAAAATTTCCTCTGGGCTCAATGTTTTCCTTCGATTCATTTTTAATAATGTTGGAAGAGAAGCTGTAAAATAAATGATGACAAAAACGGAATTTTATAATTCAGACACTGGTGGTTACGTTGCATTTCAGGTTATGTTACCTTTTGCACTGTGTCCACAAATGTGTACGTTTGTAAATAGTCGATTTATATAAAATGATTCCAAGACATAACTATTTCAACAGCAATATTATAATAATAAATGTTCAAAGCACACAATAAAAAGTTGTCGACGAAAATTTCTTCTGCAAAAAGTGTAAATTATGATTTAAATGCACGTACTGAACCACAGGCAGTCGCTTACTATCCACAGATATATAAAAACATGCTGGCCGCGGTGGCCGAGGGGACAGAGGCGCTCCAGTCATGGTCTGCACGGCCACTACGGTCGGGGGTTCGAATCCCCCCTCGGGCATGGATATTTGTGCCGTCCTAGTTCGTAAGTAGTTCATAAGTAGTTTGTAAGTTTAGGGACTGATGACCCCGTAGTTAAGTCCCATAAGCTTTACAAACATTTGAACATTTTTTTCCTCAATATATTCAGCATAAGGATAATGGCTAGATATGTGCTAATATCCCTGATGAGGTTAAAAGCGGCGTTTCCCCTCGCCTCTCCCTGCCGCGGGAGCACCCTTATGCTGCCTGCAGGGCGTTCAGAAGAGAATTTGAATCTCCGACATGCGCATTGCACCCCTGCTGCCACTGCCGCCTACACTAGGCGGCCGCGCTACTACTCGTAAACGTGCTGTCTCTACGACGTAAAACGATTCTCATGCAATAAAATACCTTGAATGTGCATATAAATGATCTGATAGAACAACGAAACGAAGATTGATAGTTTAAAAACACTTTTTATTTTATTTATTTATTTACTTTTTTTACGACTAGCTTTTTTCCGGGGGTTCACTGAACCAGTGAATACATAGTACACGCCGCCACTGGCAACTTTATTGAAATTTTAGATTCGAGATAAAAAGAGAGATATACGTCACAGTACAATAATATAAAAAGATCACACAACAGTATCACAGATTCTATGATGCAAAGAAATAAACTGTAACCAAACTGCATCGCTGGAGGATCCGCAATCACAAATGTCACAACAAGAACTAATAAATTCATAATCTGACAAACGTGAAATTATACGATCAATATATATATATATATATATATATATATATATATATATATATAGACTGCAATTACAGACAGCTATGTAAATATCGTTACAACTCGACGATGCAATGTGGACGTAAGTATTGACTAATATGTCACGAAAAAATGTAAATTATAAGTAGCACTCTTTTTAATTATTTCAACCTAAAATCTTTATCCGCAGATAGCCTGACGATGGACACAGAGTCGAAATAGGTCTATTGGTGTATGTAAAAGTAATAAATAACATGTATCACATAATGCATAATGCCTATTGATTAAACCTATTTTGAAAGTGCAGGCGTAGATAGGAGTCCGTAGAAGATGATATAGGGAGCTGCGGATTTACCGGCCCATAATATCCATCCTGGATCTGCAAATTAAGCTGACCCATCTTCGAGTCAGACTTGTGAGCCGAGTGTAGTTGTTCCTCCTACCTGTTCTGTAGGGAGTGCTCTCGAAGATGTAGTCCCTGCGCCGCTAGAAAGCACCCTGGTGTATTGCTGGAAGTGCTATTAAAAGAGCTGAAATAATGCCGCAAGACCCCAAGTTAACCGACTGGCGACGTGGCGCAAGGTATAGCGTCACCGACAGCGGTGCTGTAGGTCGTCGGTTTAATCACGTCCACCGGCAAAAATTTATTTTTTTGTAATTAACATTTCTAGAATGTTCTGCTTGTTTTTTATGTTCACTTGTAATTTTTACATGTTTCTTGTGTTAACTGTTCTTCTAATTTCTGGTACATTCTGTCTACGTATAAATAGCAGAGCATTCTGCCCGAGAGGCAGTCATTGCTGGGTGTATGTTGTGCTTTCAGTACAAGTGCTGTGTTCATTTGACAACCCTGCCTTCGAAGTCAAGCCTCGTTCCATTTCAACGCGACAATATACTAACTAGTTATTCATCTGAATAAAATCCGGAATGCTAATTTGGGGCTTTATTATTAGCCACACCATAATATGAGACTGATTATCGACTTTGAAATTAACAATTAAAATTGTAAGATTGATACTGAGAGCGTTATTCCTACGAGGCCCTAACTCGATTGGCGTGCAGCCGAGACCTCCTACCAACTTCGTACATCTTCTGACGTATTCGGAAATGTTCGTTAAAGGCGTTGTAATTCATTTATTTAGTTACTTGAATATTATGAAAGAATATGAAACTATCAGCACCTACGTCTGTTGGTCCCTAATCTTTTACTAAGGTCTGTATGCTGCCAAAACATTGTTAAATACAAAAAATATTAATAAATGAAAGATGTTAGGTTCGCGCCATATTCTTCGCACTTCCCCGATTTATAGGCGTGGCGGCAGTAACGTACAATCTCACGGAGGCAGCGTCTGGAGCTTTCGCTACCCCACCTCCTCGACAGCCATATGGTGCGTCTCGGTCGTGGGAAATATAACGGCTCCTACTGTCGGCAACTGCGTAGCCGTTCCTAAAGGGTATATTACATGTGGTCGCTAGTCGCTGGCGTATTTGGACGCAGCTGCTAAATTCGCTCCGTGTAAACAGGGACAGCGACGAAGTCGCTGCTCCGAAACGCGAGCGTCTAAAGTTGAAGGGTGGGCTACTTTAGACGCTGGTCGATGGCTTTTTTAGTCGCTGCCGTTTTTGGTCGCTCCGTGTCATATACGAGAGCGTCTAAAGCAGCCACCAGTCGAGTCAAAATGTCGAAGGAAATTGTAAATGCTGGCGTTGTGTTTCTCGCAACAGTTTTAAAAGAACAATTAATGAACCAAAAGCAAAACGGAAAAGTAGAAAAGACTGAAAGAAAATGGATTAGAAGGTGGATTGCGAGGAGGGATAAATATGCTGCTTCTGCAAATCTTTTGGTGAATTATCGTGTGAAGGTCCTTCTGCCTACAGAAATATAATGAGGATGACATAAGAAAATTTTGGTAGATTACTGTAAATGGTAGAGGATAAAATAAGGAAACAGAATACCATTATGAGGATGGCCAAGAATAAAATTTAAATAATCGTTATTTTTAATGTCCCATAATACTGGGAAACTTCGATAATTTTTTCAGAAATCTGATTACAATTCCACCTCATATTTTGTTTGGTGGGACACACAACTTTTAATGTCTTTATTTACACAAATGATCACAAAATTTCTCGTCGTTTTAATGACCGGTTTCGTTCAGGATGACCATTTTAAAGTCTACAGCAAATCAGAAACAGAAGGATACATCAAATATTAGACTACCTTAGAAAACAAATAATGCATTAGTCATCAATACAAGTAATATAGCCATATGGCATCATCACAGCATAAGTGTATCTTCATTAAGGAATGTAACAACAGGTATGATGTATAATATCTTTAACACGTTTTTCATATTGATGACTGTAATGCCTTATTTATGTTTTATAAGGTACCGTAGTCTATTACTAAATTTGTCCTGTTTCCGATTTGCTGTAGACTTGAAAATGGTCATCACTGACCGAAACCTGTCGTCAAAACGACGATAAATTTTGTGATGTTCGACGTAAATAAAGATATTCAAAAAATGTTCAAATGTTTGTCAACCTTATGGGACTTAACTACGGGGTCATCAGTCCCTAAACTTACAAACTACTTATCAACTACCTTATACTAAGGACGGCACAAATGTCCATGCCCGAGGAGGGATTCGAACCCCCGACTGTAGTGGCCGTGCAGACCGTGACTGGAGCGCCTCAGTCTCCTCGGCCACCGCGGCCGGCAAATAAAGATATTAAAAGTAATTACAAAATGGATCACTGATATAAATTCGCGACCATGCCGCACCTTGGGAAACAGAACTGTTTGGTATCACCTAACCTCCAAAACAATGAATCATATGCTACGTCGTGTTTCAATTGTTTTCGCGAAGACGCTACCGTCTGAAGTCGCTGCGTGTCATTGCGTCAGCGTACTCATTCATTATTCGCCCATACGCCGAGCGACAACAGACGCCAGCGACTAGCGACCAAATACGCTCCGTGTAATATACCCTTAACTGAAAACGTATTTGCCGCCGACTCGCGCACGAAAATCTATTAATATCCTGCCAGTGGGCGAGCGTTCTGCGGCGCGCCAGTCACGATCTGCACGGCCACTATAGTCGGGGTTTTGAATCCACCCTCGGGCATGGATATTTGTGCCGTCCTTAGTATTAGCTAGTTCATAAGTAGTTTGTAAGTTTAATGACTGATGACTCCGTCGTTAAGTCCCATAAGCTCTACAAACATTTGTTAATATCTTATTAAATAAAATTTTTACCTACTTATAAGAACCGTAACAATAAAACAGCATTTTGGCATCACTTATATTACCAATTGAGAAGGTATTTAGACATCTAACTGACTTGGAATAAGAGTGAAAATTTTGGAATACAACGGAATTCTTAAAAGTGAAGGTTGGTCGTGGCCAGGATTTGGGTCTGGGAGGGGCTGAATCCAGTAGTCCGGCCAGCAGGCGTTAACCAGTTGATTAATGTGACACGTTACAATTTTGAAAAACTTTAATATAAATATTTGGCATCATGCTTCACTTGCTATATGTGTTTTTCCAGTGACTGATCGTTATTGATGGAGGCATGTATAGATTATGCTGCGAATTACATTTGCTCTATAACAAGAAGATTACTGATTTATCGATCGGACAAGGGTACATCAAGAACCTGGCAACCACAGAGAGGAACAGGATTAATTAGTTTCCCCAAATATGCCTCTAATTCCGAGTGCACTGTTAGACGAGGATGACTGATTTATTGACCGCACAAGGATACATCGAGACACTATCAACCATAGAGTAGGAACAGTAGTAATTATTTAGTTCACAGTCAGCACAAAAAGGAAGTCCGTCACTCTACATGATTCAAAAATCAAATGTTCAAATGTTTATAGAACTTATGGGACTTAACTACGGGGTCATCAGTCCCTAAATTTTCAAACTACGTATGAACTAGTTAAGACTATGGACGGCACAAATATCCATGCCCGAGGGGGGATTCGAACCCCCGACCGTAGTGGCCGTACAGACCGTGACTGGAGCGCCTCAGTCCCCTCGGCCACTGCGGCCGGCCTACATGATTCGATTTTCAAAGAGTAATGCTATGTTGACAACGAATATCTAGCGCTTTGTTCATTATAACGTTGGCTGTCGCAAATGTTTTAGCGTTTTCTTGTCAGCATCTTCTTATTTACAAGTACTTACTAGTATATCGTCCTGTCGTAAATAAATAAGTCTAGTCAAGGTTATAAAACGGGTTTCGTTCATGGAAACAATCAGTTTTTCTTATGCTGACATTTTCTAACACTATTTTCAAACCGACTCTCCATTCCATTGATATACATTAAAATCATCGTAATTCGCATCAATTTTAATGGGTCTGAAACTATATTTTCAAATTAATAATGTTTACTATGAACAGAAAACAACTACGTCGCAAAAAAAAAGGAAAAAAAAAAATTGGCCTCTTCAAACTTTGCCGCAATTGGTCGGCTTCATTTCCGCGTGCTAACAACTTCTGTTACCAAAATTACTCGTTAGGCATGTGTCGGCTATTGTAAAATTTTACCAAAGAACCTACGCGTTGGGGACTTTTGGATGAAAATTCCCTACATGATTTTAATGCTTGAAAGTACCTACGTGTAGGGAAAATTCCCTACGTCTGGCAACACTGGTACTGGTTTTCGTCACACATATTTGCTTATACACCTTATGAAGGAAGGCTGTCCAATTGTCTGCCGTTCTTGGCATCCCCCTCCATTAAATGCTCGAAGCCGATAAGGTTCATTCTCTTGTAGAGCGCTTAACCACCAATTGCGAGAATCTTTCCTGTGGACTGTGATGCTGCTATAGTTCACGAGAATGCAATTTCATTATAGTCGGCGTCACCTGCGAAGGCGGCCCAGTTTTCAGCAGTTCTGCGCATCCCCCTCCATTACCGCAATGACAGTCAGTAACGATCATTCTGTATACGCATGGCTGGCCGCAAGTTATGCAATGTATCTCCCGCAGGCGCAACTATTCGCGCTCGCCCGTAGCTCCTCCCCTCCTCGCTTCTCCTATCGCTCCGCCTCTATGCGCGGAAGCACCTCCCTACATGACGCCAGCTATAACAGAACGAGCGAATTATTCATTCAGTTGTCGTTATTTTCTTCAACGGCATGAGCGTGATTTATTTTCAGTAAAATTTTGATGGGGATTTGGAAATAAATGCGAGGTGATAGATGAGTTTTGTTGCTTGGGTAGTAAAATAACATGCGATGGTCGCAGTACAGAGGGTATAAAATGCAGAATGGCAATGGGAAGAAAAGCATTTTTGAAAAAGAGAAATTTGCTAACATCGAATATTAATTTAAGTGCAAGGAAGTCTTTTCTGAAGGCATTTGTGTGGAGTGTTGCCTTGTACGGGAGTGAAACATGGACTATAAGCAGTGCGGACAGGAAGATAATAGAGGCTTTTGAAATGTGGTGCTACAGAAGAATGCTGAAGATTAGGTGGGTAGATCACGTAACTAATGAAGAGGTACTGAACAGAATTGGTGAGAAAAGGAATTTTTGGCATACCCTGACCAAAAGAAGGGATCGCTTGGATGACACATTCTTAGACATCGAGGAATCGTAAATTTAGTATTGGAGGGATGTGTGTTGGGTAAAAATCGCAGAGGGAGACCAAGAGACGCGTATAGTAAGCAGATTCAAGTGGATGTGGGTTGCCGTTCTTATGAGGAGATGAAAAGGCTTGCTCAGGACAGAGTATGGTGGAGAGCTGCATCAAACCAGTCTCCGGACTGAAGACCATAATAATAATAATATGTCCATAAAGTTAAGTTCCTTTTGGTTATATAAAACAAACGTGTATAGTTACAGAAAAAAAATATAAGTGTACTAAAATCTACAACTGTAAAACTAGTTTAATACATAGATTCCGAAATTTTGTGAGCATTAGTAAAGCGTGGTACGAGTTTTTGTATGCCTTCTTCATAGAAGGTTGCCTCCTGTGTATTTAACCATAGCTTCCGAAATTCTGTGAGCATTTGTGATGGCATGGCACGAGTTTTTGTATGCCTTCTTCATAGAAGGTTGCCGCCTGTGTATTGGATCATATTGTAACATGTTCTTTCAGCTCGTCACCACCTTTGAAGTGTTGACCACCAACGACAGATATTAGGTAATAGTTGTTTGGTCACATTCGCCGTGTGAGGTCGGGCATGATTGTAAAACGAAAAACTCCTTTTGACAGTAATCCTCGGCACTTGTTCTGGATTGCACGGCGCAATTTCTTAATGGTCTCGCAGTAGCCATGTACATTGATTGCATAAATGAGCAAAATGCGTTTTCTGTCCCCAAAAAACGGTGCATATAACTTGTCAACATTTGCTTAGGCTTAACCTTCGTTGGGGATGAAGTGCGCCTCCATTCCACTAATTGCCGTTGCGTTTCACGGGTGTCGTACGATACCAAAGTTTCATCTCCCGTAACTATCCGAGAAGGAAAATCATCGCCTTCTTCACTGTACCGTCTAAAAAACTGAAGTGCCCTGCTCATCCGTTGTTTTTTGTGTGGTTCAGTAACGTGAGCAAATTTTCGAAATTTCAGTTTTTCAGTAACAATTTCATGAATTAGTGGTCGTGAGGTTTTCGTAACTTCCATGGCAAGGGCACGAAGTGTAAACTTATGGTTGTGCTTAATCTTCTCTTCAATTGTGTGAACTAGTTCATCAGTAGCCACAGACGAGTGTCCACTTGGTTCTTCATCGTGCTTTTGATCACGTCCTTCATTGAACAGTCTGACCCATATTCTAACCAATGAATCACTCCTAGCATTTTGTCCGTAATCCTCGCAGATTTGCCGATGAATTTCCTTTGGTTTAAATTTCTTTGCATTTGGAAAACGAATCATAGATCTGATTTCACAGGCGGCGGCGTTTTCAATTACGGCTGACATGATAAAGAAGCACTGCAAAGCAATCTGAAAATGGCGTATATTTCTTCTCCTTGAGTCAGAGTAACTGCCTCGCATGCTCGGAACTGCGATCTTAGCGCTGCTGCGGATAGAAATAGAAACGGAATTTACTTTGTGGACGACCCTTGTATATCAAGTGACGGCAATAAACGTGAATTACACTGAGGCGACAAAAGCTATGGGTTAGCAATATGCATACAGGCAGCAGAAGTACCTCATACCCAGGGTATAAAACTGCGGCGGTTTGACAGAGCTGTCAGGATCAAGTAACAATAAAGACAAAAATGCAAAGCTGTCATTTATAATCCGGTAATTCATGTAACTAGGCTTCCATCGTGATTACGGCCGACGGCGAGACTTAACAGAATACAATGCAGAATGGCAGTTGGAGCTAGAAACATGGGATCTTCCCAAATCGATATGGAATCCACTGTTCCGTGATGCATATTTTCAAGAGTGCACAAAGACGACCAAATTTCAGGCATTGCCTGTCACCACGGAAAAGGCAGCATCAAAGTATGCAATGATCAGGAGCAGAGGCGTTTTGTTTAATGTTGCCAGTGCTAACAGAGAAGCAACATTGCACGAACCAACCACATAAATCAGTATGGGAATTACGACTAACCTGCAGCTATAGAGGGTATGGGGTATAGTCGTCTACGAGTTGTATCTCATGGTGCTCCATGGATTCTGAGTCCATACTCAGTTCGTACGAGTGGCAGGCATAGATGGCGAACACTGCAGGATGCCAATAGAGTTGCAATTTGCAGCATTGTTTCGAAGCTAGATCGAGGTCCTTTGATTTGGAGCCGAGGAGAGAGTCTAAGTCAATGTATTCATCGATAGAGTGACGGTCATTGCTGCAGATTTCTGGACCTGATTTATCGGGTGGAGAATTCCAGGACTCCCCTTGATAGGTGAGCGGTGCTCTACACAAAGGAAGCAGATACTCAGGTAGCAGGGTACTTAGAGAGTGTACGTGTTGTTTTCTTAGGCTAGGTATTAGTTGCTGTTCTGATGAACACTTGACAGACGTCACGCAAACTGTGAAATTAGAACTCGAACAGAAGAAAGACATTTCGACTGCAAAAATTAAATAAGCGGTAAACTTTCAAAGTAGTTGTAACAAAGTTTTTTAACGTACTGCATCGCGGGAAATTTTTTAGACCCAATTTCGGGACTGAGACTGATCTACCTTTCCTATATACATTCCACGTTTCGCTAAGTATTTCTGAGACTGCATAAACTGGTATAAGAGTTGATAGTATATTACCAAAAACGCATATGTGCAATATTTTAAAAAATCAGACAGAATTAACTAGATTTATCGTTTCTAACACATAACAATTCAATTTTCTAACACTCCTGTAGCTGTTAAGCTCAAAATATAGATATAAATCACAAGTCTAGATTTTTCATCAGAGCAATGAAATGTGCATACAGTTGCTTGGGGTAGAGTGGGAAAATATTGAAGATAATGTTACATTCAAGTTAGAAATGCTGCAAGGAAAGCTTTTAAAACCCAGTTGTAATCAGGTTCAAATGTTCAAATGTTTGTATAGTCTATGGGACTTAACTACGGGGTCATCAGTCCCTAAACTTACAAACTACTTATGAACTACTTACGAACTAGGACGGCACAAATATCCATGCCCGAGGGGGGATTCGAACCCCCGACCGTAGTGGCCGTGCAGACCGTGACTGGAGCGCCTCAGTCTCCTCGGCCACCGCGGCCGGCTGTAATCAGGTGACATTGGAAACTACATGAGAATTTTGGCTATAACCAAATGATAAGAAACAAGGTTTGTTTTGCCAAATAGCACAATAAAGTTACAATAAAATTTCACAAAAATAGTTTGTAAGTACACACATGGTAAATTTAGTTGTTTGGGTTATTCGTGGATTTCAAAAACAGATAAGAAGCAACTTATTTTTAATATATTTCTATCGAAAATTTTATTTTCAAAAATATATTACTTGTAAAATGAGTACCTTTAAAATGTGTTCCATTGGTGCATCCCACTGTTTAATTGCTGGCCAAGTTATCAATCATTACTACAGATCTTACCAAAAATACATATTTCAAAGATCCAAATTGTTTCAGTTTATGTAACTAAGATTTGCATTACGAAGTTCGGAAATAATGAGATAAAAACATCAAAAATAATTCTATGGAATGGCACAACACACCTGAATATTAGACCAGCTGCTGACTAAGTAAGAGTTTCTAGCATCATCCAACGATTAAATTGTGTTTACCTAGTTTGGTTAAACAGATAAATTCGCTATTAGACTACATTTCGACCTCACTAGATGCAATAATTTTGTCGAATCTAACAATCTGCAAGTCTGAGCATGAATTATACATAGTAATAAAAATTAGCAGATTTTTATACGCTTCCTTTATGGAGTGCTAATTTAATGACCAGCACCATGTCACAGAATCTAATCAACCGTGAGCAGTTAATGGTAATTCTGAAGCTCTTCACCGCATTCTTCATACACATAATGAACAGTTGTGTTTCCCATGGAATTTAGAGGATGTACCTATTAGTTATGCCTATTTCATTACAAATCGATGCTAGAATGCAACCTACGCATTGAGTGAGATCCTATATGCTATACACTCAGTCAATAATGGCTTCCAGTCTTCCAGAAACCACTTCATTACCTGAAGAAACAAGGCAAATAGTTCACTTTCTCCTGGATGCTAAGGGCCATGGGAATCTATGGATATCAGGCAGCTCATTTTTCGGGCAAGCAATTGCGTAATTTGATGATAGGACTGAATTTGTTATCAATCTACATACTGTAATTCCTTTATTCGCTACCTATAATTTTTCAATGGAAAAATTTAAGGACAATTGATGTTCAGAAAATGGAGTACAGCTGTTCAACTATGCTGCACATCTTTTCGATAAATCATATGTGGTAAAATCTTTTTAGCCTAGTCTCATTTTTTTTCTCTGTCTAAATACCGTAGTAATTTCTGTGTTTCGCCTCGAATACACTTATTATATTCCATGAAGTATTTCTGCATTTTCTTTTCTGGCAAAAGTGCTGCCGTCTGGCTTAGCTACGAATCTTCCCCTCTTATCAAAAATAAATGTATTACATGTTGCACCTCATAGGGAACCCTTAATATGTAATATGGCTCTTTTAAAAATGTTGAGTTAAGAATTCTATGTCAGGAAATATATTAGCTAGTAATAACTCATAGTGTGCATCAGGAGGTGCCTCGTTCACAAAATTGAATTCTTCGGCATCCAAGAAACGTTCAAAACAAACCATTTACCAGCGTAATGAACACGGAATTAAAACTACCGTGTCACAAAGATCAAAAAGGTCAGCACCATTATGAAAAGTGCAGTTGATACCACACGGAACCATGGACAATTTCAGTGTCTGAATGCCTACATATTATTTTATCGTACTACCTACAGACACGTCTTGAAGGATACACGGTTTCACTATACTTTCTACGAGAAACATTCGGTTGTTTCCCATCAGTTCTCGTCACGCCGTTACTCCGAATTGATCCTCTATGAACTCTTTGTAGATATTTAGTTGAACATCCTGCACCGTTTGTAACACCCAAGGAGTTGGCCTTCGATCTTGACGGTTCAAACTTTTCTGATCAATGAAGTGCCATTTTTCATTCAGTATTCATGGTGAAAGTTAATGGTTTCTTTTGAACATTTCATGAATGTCGACGGTGTCCATTTTGTGGAGTGTAATACGTTCATCGCATACAAGGTTGATCTCTGCACGTCCCGAACACTCCTTTTCTGTAACCCTCCTTATGCATACGGTCAGTTAATTGTTAACACAACACCTTCGAATCAGCCTTACTTACATCATCTTTAGAATTGGACAAATCAAATAAATGTTTTTAAATCTATGGGACTTATCTAGTGGGATTATCGGCCCTAGCCTTACAAAGTACTTAAACTAACCTAAGGACAACATACACGCACATACAAAACAATGCCCGAGGGAGGACTCGAACGTCCGACGGCAAGTAACCACGCGCTCCGCAGTAAGGCGCCGTAGACCGCTCGGCCGCTCCACCGCCGCCTGGACAAATCATCTCAGGAAAATATTTGTCCTGACAGAAACAGAACACATATTAGTAACAATAGGACTGGTTTTGCAACTGGCACATCCTAACAAATTAGTGAGAATATTTATTTAGAGATGTGTCATTTGTCGATTTGACGTGGAATTGTCAAATACTATGAATAAAGTGCATTACTTACCATGTTTTGTACGCAGTAAACCTCTTTGTCATCGCCTTACTTTACTACTATTTATTGCCGACCTCTTCACGTGTAGTCAGATATGTTTAGCCGGTAAATATCAACGAATATTTTCGTGCTGTTCATGCATACACCTAATACATTCGTTTTCTTTGGTATATACGAATTTCCTGTAGCTTTTAATGGATGTTGAGTCTACATTCACAATTTAAATTGGAATGGCAGGCGAAGAGAAACATATCTGGGATGCTATGACCGAGGTGACTGAATGAAAGTTCTACTTTTCTTTCTCGTATTCGACAGTTTGCAAACTAATTGAGGTATAAGTCTGATACTTTTACTCAGAGTATAAGTTTTAGACAGGAAAAAAATACCTCTAGCTGGGAAATGTCATTTGAAAATTACGTTGTGACTAATGGTTATATCGAGATCCTGCTCACTGTGCCTAGCAGCGGTTTGGTATTACAGCAATTTATTGTACGATTTTTCTGACTCATGAACATTAACTTGGGTTTAGATGAAAATGCACTTTTACCGTATAGGTACTCTGACTGTTTTTTATTATTATTATTTTATTTTTGGCCCTCTTTAGGTTACGGTAGTCACACTAAAAGAGGGCCTTTGCGATCGCCTTTTGACAGCTTGAAGATTCAATGAAAATAATGGCTTAACCTTATATCTGACACGAAAAGTGAAAAAAACATATTTGTAGAGGAGAAAATTCTCTTCAACTTTGCTCTCTTATGTTTTTTTTTTTCCATATCTTGCATCGTTTCAAAAATGTGCTTCAAATGTTTGTAAAGCTTATGGGACTCAACTGCGGAGTCATCAGTCCCTAAACTTACAAACTACTTATTGAACTAACTTATACTAAAGACAACACAAATATCCATGCTCGAGGGGGGTTCGAACCCCCGACGGGGAACGGCCTCGCACATCGTAGCATAGTGCCTCAATGCGCTCGGCCGCTCCGCCGCGGCCTTGCATCGTTTCAGAGATATTTGCAAAAATAACGGCGAATTGATGATGTCTGTTTGTCTTGTCTGTACTGTCCGTAACGCGATCGCACTTTTTAGGTCGAACCATTCAACCGATCGGCACCAAACGTTACAGACAGAACTGTTGGCCGCTAGAGACCAGAACCTCCTTGTGTGAAATTTTACGGACAAAAATACGTTATTAACACTAAAAAAAACCGTTTGTCATAAATAACAAAAACACGTCGTTCAAAGTACGATAAATAGTCATCTAGTGTTTAAAAATGTCATTTTAGCTATTAGCAACCGCCAGCAATAGTACAAAAATTACTGGACTACGTCGTAGTTGTTCGCCGTGTTTTAGTGGGTATTGCGTTAAGTTGTGCTGCTTGTGCTCGGTAGTTCCAGACACGCCAATACCATTTTTTTCGCCTTGACTCCTAAAAGGGTTTCCGACATTCTTATTAATTAAATAGAGCTATCTTCTGCAATGTTCAGAGATGTGGAGATGTAAGACTGCTCCCTCTAAAATGTGCCTTTGTTCTATTTCGTGAACATGCCGTGAAATACGTAACTACGAAATGAACACTGGGCTTCTGGAGCATTTGCGTAACAACGGGGAGGATACTGTGATAATGAATATTCTAAACAACGTGCAGATACTGATAGTTTCATATACAATGGAGTCCACGATTTCTGTGTCAACAGTCGTTCCTTAATGAAACGGAAAGGAAGTGTATACATTGCAACAAATTACCTGTTTTTTTTTCTAAGCAATTATTCATAATTAATGGAATACATTGGAAGTCATTAATTAGAAGCAATGGGTCTACTAAAATGTTTGTCTTTGGCATAGTTGCAATGGGTGTTTTTAACGTACATTGTATTACCTTTTCTGTATTTCAGTTATGACTTTGTTCATGTTACTTTGTTCTGGGCTAAAATAAAGAACAAATATTCTGGTTCCAAGGCTCTCGGGTGTCCAGCAGGATGCGATCGTCGACGTTCCACGATATTTCGGCGAATAACCGTTCCGCCATCATCATTGCCACTCGTTATTCCCCGAAATATCGTGTAACTTCGACGATCGCATCCGGCTGGACACCCGAGATCCTTGGAACCAGCACATACGCCGGGAAAGCCTCAGATCACACAGCAAATATTCTGTTTCAAACTGTGATTTCGTTTTCTCTTACAGCTCAAATAACAAACGGAATAAGTGTGGTAATACCGAATCCCAAAAAGCTGTAGTACTTAACACATTCCACACTGCTATGTATGTACCTCGACTGTGCAGGTGAACTGGCCATTTTTATGTAACGTTAATGAATAACTGTACAGTAACTAAGAGCCAGAAAGGAAAATTTCTAGTATCATTTGAAACCACATCCTTTACAGATTAGGAAAAATGTAAGCTTATATGTATGCTTGCATCAGTAGAGGTGTACCAGCATTCCAAACAACATGGAAAACACTTTTACATTTCATAACCTGATTTCTGGTGTTTATAATAAAAATAATTTGGTTCACAATAGGTTTTTATTCAATATTTAATGATATCAAAAGATTACATATATGTTATACATAATTCATTTGTAGGTGGTAATCCTGAAAGCCCTGAGGTACGCAGAGTCCTACGTTACAGTCTTTGCACCACCAGCTTTCCTTTCTTACCCGCTTGCCAGCCTCTTTCTTTCCGTTGTCGGAGCAAACTTTGCAATACCGTGTAGTATTTACTTTGTTGGCAGTGTGAGGTACTTTTTCTGGAAAGTTACGACCGAAATTTCTGTCCAGGCTACTGCTTGGTGTTGGCTCTACAGATCTAAAGCCTCCACCTTTTTTCTACCAACCTCAAGCTAACGTTTTTCATGAACTACACAAGAGAGATTTTCTGTTTACTGACGTCTTTGTACAAAATAAAACTATTCACGACAGACATTAGGAAAACATGAAAGAACTGTTTCTTACACCACTTCATTGTTTTTCGTGCGAATAGATAGTAACTGTACAGCTGATCCACACGATCTACACCAGTCTTGTTCTTATTGTTGTCAATTACGTCTGGTTTCATTACTGCTGTAATCCCATCTTTTGAACGTACTGAGACGTCTTTTGTGTTAGCCTGATGTTTTGTTGAAAGGCAGTAACGCTTTTTTCCACTTCAGAGATAGAGTGGACCCATTCCTCAAAAATATTATTTCTTTTTGCTTCAGTTTCTTTGTTTTGAAGCTTGTTGGTAACCCTTTTCTGTTTTTCACAACAGTGCTGACGGCTAATGAATTTTATACAACTGATACACAGAACACATCGACTGCTGCTTCATGTAGTGAACAAAATATGAACTACAGCAGTCATCTTACAGCCGCCAGCCATGTGGTGCGATGAAAAACACCTTTTTGCGACCGTAAAAGCGGCGCCCGAGAGGATACGGGCGCCGTCCACACGGCCGAAACTTGCGCGCCCGTATGGCGTACGGGCATAGTGTCGAATGTGTTAATCTATATACAAAGTTACTATTATCATTACATTATTTTTAACAGTCATTGGAAACGTATCTCCCCATTTTGTGTACTTGTGATAAAGAAGTCTATGTTTGCAATTCGTTGGTATGTATTTCATGATATGTTCACAAAATACAACAAATGCACTTTTCAGAGAAAGCGCTGTTACCTGTGAACAACTCAGAATCTTGCAGGATGTAATTGCGTTCAATTAACAAGAATGAGGGAAAACGTTTTAGGAAACAAGATGGAAAAAAATACCAGTGGCAGGATTCCCGCCACTGGTATTTTTTCCTTCTTCTTTCGTTGAATATTTTGTTCACTTTTTTATTACAGATGGCGTCGAGCCGTCTTTTTCTCGTTTCATTGGTTCTTTGGTTTGATCAGTCCTTTGTGGACGTTGCTTTATTTTGTTTCATTTCGATCGTTTCGTCGTTGACTCAGTATTTTCATTACAGAGGGCGTCGAGCACTCTGACCGAGCACGCTGAGTTACCACACCGGTAACCGTGTGACCGAGCGCTCTGAGCCACCGCGCTCGACAATTTTCGAACCACCGTCTACATTGTTCGTGCATTACAGACTAATTCGCTGCCCACTACGCTGCGCCGAACAGCTGCGAGAGTAATCCGAAATTCTCGTACCATCTGTGGCAGTTGTTATCTGCTAACATGGCATTTTTAGACATTACATTGCAATTAATTGTCCTAACAACGACGTGGTTTTGATCATTTTCAGTGCGCCATTAGTTGAAATACCAACGCTTGCGTTATAATAAGAAAATCGTCGAATACAGAAAGGAAGATGGCGTATACAAAAGAGAGTTTTGAGCAAAGTTTCAGGCGAGGGATGTCACATGAAATTTCCGAACGCCAAATGTTCAGCACCTCCATAAAACCAGACATGTGCACTATGGTGGTTATTATTTTATGTATATTTTACTGTTTTAAATTTGACCAGCCATCCTTATTATATCTGACTATCCACCAGCACAAGATTTTCTATATAACTATCAATCAGTACACCTAACAGATTTTATGTGGAGAACTATAATAAGCAGATTAACGAAAATGAGACTAGATGATGACACCACATAGTATCGAAACCGGTTGTCTTGAGTGAATAAAATAAAAATTGCGATCTTGACATCCATACTTTTTATACAATAAGAGCATTCCCTAAGATGAGTAAATTAATTGATAATGAAAATGTGGGAGAGATATTAAACTAATAGTTCAAAGAGGTAAACGTTCAAAACGGAGTATATTTGTCAAAGCTAAACTCAAATATCAAACAACTGTGGCTGTTTGTTAAAATACGGTCAGAAAGTATGTTACATGTTGGGTGCATAGATATTATAACGTTAGTAGAGTAGTAATCGTATCGTGCATCAATTTTTATTGTTGTTATTTTTATTATTTGTGTCCTAAATGTTTGAAAAAGTATTTTAAAAAATTACAGGAAAATCTAAAGTGGGCCGTAAAACATGCCAGTGCGATTTTTTTATTTACATATTTTTTCTTTTGTGTACGAGAATATGGCTTTAAGGGGAGACGGAAGGCAACTGTGCTCAAAAATTCAATTTTTAGAAATGCCTGATATTTCGTACGTGAAACAGTTTTTGTTTTATATAAATCCGACAATTTTTTCGTGAGTTGCGATGGTTATTCTGACGCTCTGTGCAATCTGGCCACACCTTCCGTTTTGCGCCATGCGGAGAAAATGCACACAGCATTCTTTTACTTCTTGTATATTATTTCATGCTTCTATTGTTTTTATCACTTCAGTGTTTCCTACCCTGTATACACTATCGATACTTATTGTTCCGATCGTGTTTGTTATTGTTTTCGAACGTTATTGATTGAACTTGGTGAAGATTACAGAATTATTATGGCTTGGCCATAAGAAGAAATGTAGAGAATTTAGAAAACATGAAAAAGCTGTATGGGCTATCTATTTTCATAAGCTATCCACAAATAAAATCACTGTGCACTCTCTTTGCCCAAATGGTCCTGACACTTGGTGCAAGTACAGGAGAAGTGACACATATGATCACAAACATTCTTTACCTGCAGCAGTAATGAATGAAATTAAACCTATATTTAGAGACCTTTGTAAAGATACCTTGTTGAAGAAATGTCTTCATGGGAAAACCCAAAATTTAAATGAATGTGTAAATTCTGTCATTTGGACCCAGTTACCAAAAACTGTATTTGTTCAGATCACAACCCTGAAATTTGGTGTTTATGATGCTATTTTATGCTTCAATGATGGTCTAACTAGAAAACTGGATGTTTTGGAATCATTGGGCATACAATCTAGTTGAAATACTGCAAAATCCTTGGTGCAAATAGATAAAGAGAGACTCCGCAAAGCCAATATTGCTAATTTAAAATGCACAAAATAAGCTAGACAGAAGAGAAGGGGGACCAAGAGAAGGAAAGAAGATCAGTATGATTCAGATGATGCTCAATATGGTGCAGGAAACTATTAGTGGTATGTAATTCTCATCAATAACTGTACTAGAATGGCAATATTAAACTTTAAATTGATATTTCTCAAAACTACATTATTTTTTTACATTCAATTACCATTATTTGATAAAATAATGGGGTTAGAGAGATGAAATTTGGCCTTTTTGTACGGAAGATGGTAATAAATCATTACAAGTAAATTGAGAACAACAAAACAATCAACAATTATTTTATAATAATTAATGTACTAAAAAGTTATATTTTACTGGTGAAAGAATAAAAAAACATTTTCTTCAAAACCATTACAGTTATTATGTTTATTTTACTTGTAAATTGAGACATATATCTTACATATATGCAGTAAAAATTTCGTTGTTTTCTCATTTATAGGTCCTTTGAAAAGTGTACCTGTTCAAATGGTAAAATATCTTCGGCAGAATAGGGATAAAAACTGCCTTCCGTCTCCCCTTAAGGTGATTAACCATACTTTCTCAGCGGTCTTTGGTAGTCCCATTCTCTTGAACTGCTTATTAGCGGTTGCGGTTGCCATGGCGCTGTTTGCCTGTCAGCAGAGTGCCAAGCTGCACGACTGGTACTCGAGCTGTTCTCGAGCGACAATGGGGCGCGGATGTGCACGACGTCTGCTGTGTTTGCGCCCTGCAGTTGGCAGCTCCGCACCCAACATCCCACAATTCCATTCAAAGATAATATCCCCAGCCACGTGGCTGTTTCCTTTCTACAAGTTCATTCCACCAACGAAGAAAACTGCAAACAGTCTATGTTAGAAATGTTATCTATTTACGTAAATAGCGTCGTTAGTTTTATAGCGGTAGGTTAAAATTCCAATGCTCTTAACGTTTCTATTACATTTGTTATTCTTGATATAAAGTGTTGGCTTTCCTTCCTATTCGAAGGGGACGTTCGCTGAGGTATTAGCAGCCAATAACAACAACAAAATGATTAATAACCTGGTAAACTGTAACTGTTTCGTGGGTCCCTACCTCCACGGCACAGCGCGTCCCCAGGTCGTGGGTAGGGTATACAGCCTTCAGATATGAAGGGTAGCTTCGAGTACAAAAAAAAAAAAAAAAAAAAAAAAAAAAAAAAAAAAAAAAAAAAAAAAAAAAAAAAAAAAAGTTCAAATGTCTGTAAATCTATCGGACCAAACTGCATGGTCATCAGTCCGTAGCTTACAAACTACTTAAACCTAGGTAAACTAACCTACGGACAAACACATACACCCATGCCCCAGAGAGGACTCGAACCTCCACGGCGAGCAACCGCGCGCTCCGCAGCGAGACGCTTTAGACCGCTCGGCTACTCCACCGTAACGAGTACAAAAATAAGCAGTCGCTGACAGCCGGTGAAGAGCAGGTGATAGCGTGATGAACAATCCCTGTTTCTTCTTCTCTTGCTATCAGATCTTTCCATCAAGAATCAGCAACATTAATGGTCATGGGTCCCTTTGAGGTAAAAAATATTCCGGAGGTAAACTAGGTTCCCATTCGGATCGCCGGGCGAAACCTACTTTGAAGGAATTCACTCCGAAAGGAACTGTTCAGGTTTTAACAGGCCAGGGACGTTCCAAACATTACTTGACGAATTAACTAGATACGATGTAGACATTACAGCTATTCAAGAAACTCGTTGGCAGGGGGAAGGTAGCATAAAGATGGGTAACTATACATTTTTCTCTGGAGGTGAGGATGCTAACAGTTTTGGAACAGGTTTTGGAGTACACAGAAAAGTGCTTCCCGCAATCAGAGATATAAGATTTTTTAGTGACAGGCAATCAGCTATAGTGTTGTCCGGCGGGTGGAATAGATTAGTAGTAATTAATGTACACACATCGACTAAGGACACTGAAGACGTTGTTAAACACTGCTTTTATGAAGTAGTAGATTAACTGCGGGATGAGTTTTACTCGTATGATATGAAATTAATCATAGGTGATTTTAATACGAAGAGAGGGAAGGAGGACGTATCCGGCCTACAACTGGGAAAGAAAGTTTGCATAACATTTCGAATGATAATGGCACAAGGGTGGTTAATTTTGCTGTTTGAAAAGATGTGATTGTTGAGAGACATATTTCAAAAGGAAAGACATTCATAAAGCACCTTGGGTCACCCGGATGGACACACCCGAAACCAAATTGATCATGATTTTGTGGATCGGAGATGGGACACTAGTATAGAAAATGTTAGGACTTTCGGGGAAGCAGATTGCGATTCTGATCATTTTCTCGTAGTTACGAAAGTTCACCAACAGCTATTAACAGCAAAATCTAGATGTCACAATACAGGAATCATTAGATTCGACACTGACAAGCTAAATGATGAAAACTTTGGGAGGAAGTACGTGTTAGAAATTTCAAATAAGTTTGTTGATCTCAGAACACAAGGAAATCAGGACGAAGATCTAAACAAACAGTGGATCTCTGTTAGGGATAATATCAAAGAGGCAACGAGGGCTACAATAGGTACAGTTAAGAAGAATAGGAGGAAAACATGGTTTGATGAAGAATGCAAGAAATTGGCGGAGGAAAGGAGAAAAGCTCGATAAGTTTGGGACAGAATGGGAAACAGTAAACGAGAGGAGTTCTTGAACAGGAGAAGGGAAATTGGCAGTAATTTACGGGCAAAGAAGGTGGATTACTTGAAAAGTCAAACTAAAGAAATTGAAACTAATACTAAAATATATTAGGGAACTCTACCTAAACATAAATGGATACAGGAAGGGGTTCCAAGCTGGAACAAATGCTCTTCGAAAGAATGGTGTGGGCATACTGACAGACCCAAGTGCTATATTAAGTAAATAGTAGGTGTATTTTGAGGAACTATTAAATGTTCACCAGGAAGCAGGAAATGAGCAGGCATTCGAAATACATACAGCAGAACCGCAGATACTCGAGTCAACGCTAAAGGAAGTAAGAGATGCAATCAACAAATTAAAAAATCATAAAGCATCGGAAGCAGATTGCATAAGTACAGATTAATTAAAATGGGGGACATAAATTGGCAGAAGTAATTCACAAAGTAATAACTATAGTATGGAACTCAGAAATGATACCTAAAGAGTGGCAGCAGTTAATTCTGTTCCCAGTTTTTAAGAAGAGGGATATCGCTATTACCAGTATGTTTCAAAATTTTCAGGAATATTCTGCTAAGCAGGCTTACACCATATGCAGATGAAATTATAGGGGATTGCAAAACTGGCTTTCGGAGGAACAGATCTCATATTGACCAAATATTTACCCTGCGTCAAATTTTGGAGAAGAAAAGAGGATTTTATAAACAGGTTCATAATCTTTTAATAGATTTTACAAAAGCGTATGACTCAGTATTGCGAACAAAGTTGTACAGAATTCTTTTGCAACTTGTAATACCAAAGACGTATGTTGGTCTTGTAGAAGTGATTTTGAAAAACACAAAAGGTAGCCGCGGTGGAGTGGCCGAGCGGTCTAAAGCGTCTCGCTGCGGAGCGCGCGGTTGCTTGCCGTGGAGGTTCGAGTCCTCCCTGGGGCATGGGTGTGTGTGTTTGTCCTTAGTTTAGTTTACCTAGATTTAAGTAGTTTGTAAGCTACGGACTGATGACCACGCAGTTTGGTCCGATAGATTTACAAACATTTGAACATTTTTTTTTAACAAAAGGTAGAGTACGCGCGGGGAAATTGGAGTCAGAAGAATTCCAGATAAAGAACGCACATAAGCAGGGAGATGCCCTGTACCCGCTACTTTTAAATTTAATTCTAGAATATATTTTGCGAATAGCAGCAGATAATTCAGAGGGCCGGCCGCGGTGGCCGAGCCGTCTGCGGCGCGCCAGTCACGGTCTGCACGGCAACTACGGTCGGGGGGTTCGAATCCCCACTCGGGCATGGATATTTGTGCCGTCCTTAGTATTAGCTAGTTCATAAATATTTTGTAAGTTTAGGGACTGATGACCCCGTAGTTAAGTCCCATAAGCTTAACAAACATTTGAACATTTTGAAATGTTTTAGTGGCTACTCAACGAGCGGTGGGAACTTCCCTAGTCTATGGGACATTTTTATTTCAGAGGGTGTAGAGTTAAATGGAAATATCAATATATTACGTTATGCAGATGATCTAAACATCATTAGCGATAGGAAAGAATCTGTAACAGCAAATGCGAATGCGTTAATATAGGCTTGTGAAGACGTAGGTCTGAGGATAACTGAAGATAAAACGAAATACTTGGTTACTCTCGAATGCCAACAGCAACAGATTAGGAAATGTTAAGAGTTGGTCACATGCAGTTTAAAAAATTGAATGCGTTTAAGTATTTAGATGTGGAAAATACACTGAGAAATGAGATTGAATCCGAGCTGAGGAAGAGATTACGGGCTGGAAATGCTTGCTACTTCTCACTGAATAGATTACTTTCATCACGGTTGTTGTCTATAAATCTAAAGATCAGAATATATAAAACTATTATTCTTCCAGTTGTGCTGTATGGGTGTGAATCTTAGTCTCTCACTTTGCAAAATAAAAAATCCTTTCGAGCATTTGGAAAAAAAAAAAAAAAAAAAAACAAAAAAAAAAAAAAAAAAAAAACGAGGAAAATTTTCGGAGCAAAAAGGGATGACATTAGCGGGGAGTGGTGAAAACACCATAACGAAGAGGTTCACGAACTCTATTCAAGTCCTAACATAATAAGTGTTATTAAATCAGGTAGACTGCGATGGGCGGGTCACGTCACGTAGCTCGAATGGATGAATTCAGTGCAGCGCGCAGAGTATTGGTAGGGCACGTAAAGGGAAAACGTCCTGTTAGGCGATCAAGGCGTAGTTGGGAGGACAATGTAAAGGCCGATTTGGGGAGCCTAGGTATAGAAGCCGACTGAAAGGAAATAGCTCATTACAGGGACAGATGGCGAAAACACATTGTTGCGGTAATGGACTCTCAAGTTCAAATGTTCAAATGTCTGTAAATCTATCGGACCAAACTGCGTGGTCATCAGTCCGTAGCTTACAAACTACTTAAACCTAGGTAAACTAACCTACGGACAAACATACACACCCATGCCCCAGGGAGGACTCGAACCTCCACAGCGAGCAACGGCGCGCTCCGCAGTGAGGTGCCTTAGACCGCTCGGCTACTCCACCGCGGCTACTCTCAAGTCCTGTATGACCAGTGAGTAAGTAAGGTTAACTGTAACTGTACGTAGCGATAAATGGGAACATTGTAAAAATAATGTATAAAGTAGAACTATTTCAGCTTTCAGTTACTTGTGTTGAAAATCCTAATTGGTAATGTTACAGTGTTGGTTGCTTATGTTCATAAAACAGGAAAAATATAAAGTATGCATGATCCACAAATATAAAAATAGAATTGGACAACTCTCTCTCTCTCTCTCTCTCTCTCTCTCTCTCTCTCTCTCACACACACACACACTCACACACACACCACACACCGAATACTTTTTGCCACCTGCATTACTAGACCAAAGATAACGATTTCACATCAAACGAATTCAAATAATTTATCTCTCCGATATGACACGCATGCTATGTGACAGCAGAAAATTTTCAATGCGTAAACATTTATGATGTGCATTTTACAATGAATGAGCATCCGTTTCAATAAAAATATGCAACTAAAGAATAGTTACAGGAATATACATCATGTAGCTAATACCGTATGCAAAAGGAATCAATATGAGTAATGGCAGACATAATAAGTAACGTATGTAAATACTTGCGTGACAGATGCACCTAGTACGCGCGGTCCAATATTATCCTGTTTCGATATCATGCATACCATTCATGTGTTAGTAAATTATTAAATTTACAAGGCTTTGTAATACGTAGAGCCCCCGCTAGAATACATTCGTAATTACCGCCCTGTTATTCCGATGTTGGTACCAGTAGACTGTCGTGAATCAAACTATGAAAGAGTAAGAGTGAATATGATGGCAAAGATTGCTTTTTGTTATTTTTATTATTGCTTAAGTAGTTTCAACAGTCTGTTTGTCATATTCAGATTACCCATTTACATACGATAAGTACGAACTTGTGGTCGCTTATGGAGAGTGCTCTAGTTTAAAAATGTTTTTCCCCTATCACATTTTATATAAAAGTAACTTTTAAGTGGAGTACTCTCAGAGACATTTTCAAAACTTTAACATCGTCTCCGAGACATTTTGACAATGTCTCCGAGAGTACTCCACTTAATACTGACGATGATATAAAATTGTAATATGAAACAAGCCATTTTTAAACTAGAGGACTCTCCATAAGCGACCACAAGTTTGTACTTCTTTTATGTAAATGAGGCATCTGAAGGTAGCGGTTAGAGTGCTGAAACTAATTATGCTATAATAAAAAATTACAAAAAAGCGATCATTGGAACCATTTTCACTATCAAAGCAGATCGCGCTTTGGAAATGTGCCAACTATCAGGTGATCAAAAAGTCAGTATAAATTTCAAAACTTAATAAATCACGGAATAGTGTAGATAGAGAGGTAAAAATTTACACACATGCTTGGAATGACATGGGGTTTTATTAGAACAAAAAAAAGTTCAATAAATGTCCGACAAATGGCGCTTCATCTGATTAGAAAAGCAATAATTAGTATAACAAATTCAGACAAAGCAAAGGTGATGTTCTTTACAGGAAATGCTCAATATGTTCACCATCATTCCTCAACAGTAGCTGTAGTCGAGGAATAATGTTGTGAACAGCACTGTAAAGCATGTCCGGAGTTATGGTGAGGCATTGGCGTCGAATGTTGTCTTTCAGCATCCCTAGAGATGTCGGTCGATCAGGATACACTTGCGACTTCAGGTAACCCCAAAGCCAATAATCGCACGGACTAAGGTCTGGGGACCTGGGAGGCCAAGCATGACGAAAGTGGCGGATGAGCACACGATCATCACCAAAGGACGCACGCAAGAGATCTTTCACGCGTCTAGCAATACTTTTTTTTTGTTCTAATAAAACCTCATGTCATTCCAAGTACGTGTGTCAGTTTTTACCTCTGTATCTACATTATTCCGTGAATTATTAAGTTTTCACACTTATACTGACTTTTAGATCACCCGGTATGTGAAGTAGTACCCTCTGGTCCACGCAAACGAGGTAGACAGCGTATCCACCAACTGAATGCATCTAACAAAGGCTTCATCGCCAGAATGCGTGAAGAGGCGTGTTGCTATCGCGCAGTTGCTACACATGTGGACAATTCGGAGGTCACAGTGGCACAATTATGGAATTGGTGGTTATATGAGGGCACCTAGTCACGTCGTAAATGTTCGGTTCGACCCAGGAACACCACCTCGATGACGTTGGAGCTCTAAGAAACGCGGTATCCCATCACCTGAGTATCCCCATCCACGAATATTGGCTAGAGACTCTACAACACCCTATGAATTCCCTCACAGTGTCTCGAAGGCTCGAATCTGTTGTATTTGGTTCCTACCGTCCCAGCAGTTAGTTGCCAGTTACACCAGAACACCAACACCTGCATTTGGAGTGTTGAGTGCCCAGGAGGCATGGACAGAGGATGCGTAGCGTCGCATCATGTTCTATGATGAGCCCCGCTTTTGCATAACCTCCGACGCCCGAATGTTCGTGATTGGTGGTATCAGGACCAGAGTGCAGATGCTTACAATATTGGAAACACGCAGGCGTACAGGCGTAACCCCTGGGATCATGGTATGGGGAGCCATATAATATGCGTTGAAGTCACATCTACTCTTCCACTGGTAGACACTGTTGGCACAGCGTTATAGCCATAACAATCTCAGTCCTTACGTACTACACTTGATGGCACAGCACCCTGGGGCAATTTTCCTACAAGAGAACAGGGGCCCACACACAGCACGTCTGCCTGTGGACTGCCTACACCATGTTGACGAGATCCAGTTACCAGCAAGATTAAGTGTGGGACGAGATTCCAATACCAACGCGCAGGATCTAGAGGGACAGCTGCAACAATTATGGACAAATTTAACCCAGGGCTGAATGCAACGGCTGTGGGATACCATTCCCAACCGCATAAGGGCACGCACTGTAGCCAGGCAGGGTCCGACACCCTACTGACGTGGCACTGACGTTCCACTGAAACTGCCAATGGCCTTGTCTTTTTCACTTCCACTGACACTCGATGCTTCATTTTTTCTAAGGCACTGTATCATGGCAATGAATACTGTATTAGGATAAGACGGCTATGTAGGGACTTTTGGGGGTAATTCCGAGGATGTCTGCTGCGAAACCTGTTCTCTGCATTATTCTGTTTTTGTGATTATTTAGTTGGTGTTTTTGATGAGGATTTCTCCTTTGGGGTGGAGTCTTTATTCCAGAAGGATGATAAAAAGCATTTCCGATTGATTTAATTATATTGCTTGCATGACATCAACAAAAGAGAACATGAGTTTTTTACTGAGCATTTTGTATTTTCAAGTTATCTTTGTATATAACAGTGAATCCATATTTCCATTGGTGACGCGATATTTTGCGGACAACTGAAAAATTTGAGAAAAACGGAAGGTGCGTTTTTCAATGCGTCCGTGTGTTTCTATGCTATACAGTAAACATTTTTGATTCGATCTTGATGAAATTTTGCATACTTTACCTTCAAAACGAAAGGAATCTCACCGCCTACATAAAACTTCGTATGGTGCATGGAGGAGGATACTTTACTTAAGGAAATTGAGAAAATTCCTAGGTTTTCTCCAATCTGGAATTTTTTCACGTCAAAGGGTACTTTACTTACAGACTTACATTTCTCTCTACAGTTTTATTCCGATTTGAAGAAATTTTGCGCCCTTGAATTTCAAAGCAGGAGTAACATCACTGTCTACATATAATTTCATATGGCCGAAGGTACTTCACCTATAGACTTTGACACTTACCTACAGTTCTATTCCCAATTTGGAAAAAAAGTACCATTTGACCTTCAACACAATGGTATATGGCAGTGGGTACAAAATGTTCAAATGTTTGTAAAGAGTAAGGGACTTAACTACGGGGTCATCAGTCCCTAAACTTACAAACTACTTATTAACTATCTTACACTAAAGACGACACAAACATCCATGCCCGAGGGGGGATTCGAACCCCCGACGGCGGACCAGTGGGTACCTCACAACAGACTCTGACTCCGTTTTACCAACTAACGTGAAAGTTAGCTCATTATGGAATATTTTCTTAGGGAGGGCTTTTATAATCTGCAAGACGCCGTGTAGTGCATTTCAAAGAGTACTTTGTAATAAACTTTGTTTCACTGATCACCGTGAATCTTCACAGATATATGTGAGTTTTCCTAGATTTCTAGGGGGAAGGAGATGAACCATGGAGGCGGAAGGGAGGAGGGGGGTTGAGGTAAAGGGCCGTGAGAGGGGGAGGTGGAGATGAACATGATACGGGAGAGGAAATGATTGATGGGGAGAGTAGACGGGAGTGGAGAGGGACTAAGAGAGTATAGAGTAAATAAATACACAGGCAACGCCGGGTTTTCAACTAATTACGAGGTTTGTAACTTAAATAATGCCAACTATTTATTCACAATTGCGTAGAACCCGTTGCCAGCGATGTGCAAGGAGTAGTGTACCGTTATCAGAGCCTGTTCTGTTGATGATGCGAATGGAGCGGTCTACTGCCTGTCGAATCTCTGGAACAGTCCTGAAGAGAATGCCACGAAGTAGTCCTTTCATCTTGCGAATCACATCGAAGTCACAAAGTCCGGGGAGTATGGTGGATGGTACAGTACTTCCCAGTCCCATCGACCGGACACAGTAGCCATAACTTGGGCTGCAGGCGCCCGCGCACTGTCGTGTAAATTTGGTCGCAGGTGATGCTCAAAACACGAACACTAATTATGTGCATTGACGGTCCGCCGTTCCGAAAACATGGTGACACCGTTACGTTAGACCGCTCTTTCAGAAGTGACTGATTTTCCCTCTTTTATCGCACTCCGATGACGTAGGACGGGCGAGTCCATTTGCTCGGAGTTAAGGCAGGTTTGTCAACAACTTGTACTATCAGGGAAAATATTACATTCCATTATATAGTGTCTCCACTGCAGTGTTGCCACTATTTAAGTTCCAACAAAAAAAAAGTACAAATAGTTGTATAGCTTATGGGACTTAACTACGGGGTCATGAGTCCCTAAACTTACAAACTACTTATGAACTAGCTAATACTAAGGACGGCACAAATATCCATACCCGAGGGGGGATTCAAACCCCCGACCGTAGTGGTATGTTCCATCCTCGTATATTATATACTTGTCTTCCATAATGTGGACCATTGCAAAAGCGGCTTGGTATTCCTCAGTTGTGTGTTCGAATTAGTCATGAACTCTTTGAAAGACACATATCGACAGTATTTAAAATGTAACTCCCCGGAAGGAGACGCCTCGAGAGTTATTAAAATCCATTTTCTCACCTTTTTTGTGTAGTGGGGTAATTTAGACGCATTTTAAGTATTCTCGTAGTTTCTCTCGCCACCAAATTAATGTGCGAAACAAATACCCACAGAACACAGATTCCATTGCCCTTAAATGCTTTTAAATTACCAATGGTATAGTGAGGCCAATGACCCATGCTCAGTAGGCCAACGCGGTGGCGGAGGGGACTGAGGCGCTCCAGTCACGGTCTGCACGGCCACTACGGTCGGGGGTTCGAATCCCCCCTCGGGCACGGATATTTGTGCCGTCCTTAGTGTTAGCTAGTTCATAAGTAGTTTGTAAGTTTAGGGACTCATGACCCCGTAGTTAAGTCCCATAAGCTCTACAAACATGTGAACATGTGTGTCAGTTGGCCAATAGTTCGGATAATTTTTAAGACTGCGAGTTGCATGATTGCAACTTCTCTACAATACCGAAAATTCAACACAGCACATAATTTTAAAACCGTCCCTCCCACTCTCCCCCTCCCCCACCAACCGAGAGTAGGGACACCCCTCATTTCTGTAACCCTCATATAATGGCGACATTCTGTAAATTGTTGATGATGGCGGCGAAATTTAGGAATGTCAATTTCCTCAGCGCCGGGTATTTGCTTCATGATTCCAGTAATCTAAAAGTGATTACGACACAGGATATACAGAATGCACTTGTCGCCAGGCCACTGGCCCTGACATGCGGAAATGCGTCAGGAGGTGCGTGCAGGCCTGGCAAGGAAACTGCTGCCGCATACTGAGTGAGTGTATGTTTTATTTTTGTGCCAATTAGCACTTACCCATGTTACTTGCTCACGCCACTAGACTAAAGTCAAAGGCACATTTAGTTTTTTGTTTTGTTTTATTGATTTTTTTCTTTTGTATATTTCTTTTAGTGGGCATTATTGTGATATTCTCATATACTGACTTATTACCAGTGGCGGCGCGTCCTATGTGTTCATTGGTTCAGTGAAAACCCGGAAAAAAGCTCGGCGTGAAGAAAATAAAAAAAAGTGTCTTTTAAACTATCATTCTTCGTTTCGTTCTTCTATCAGATCATTTTAGATGCACATTCAAAGTATTTGTATCGCATGATAAATGGTTTACTTCGCGGAGACAGCATGAAGCCGCTGCGAAATGACCGAGCGCAAAGAGGCGCTATGCTCCGATGCACGAGGCCGTTTCTTGTCGGGGGTTCGAATCCCCCTCTGGAATGGATATTTTTGTTGTCTTTAGTATAAGGTAGTTTATAGGTAGTTTGTAAGTTCAGAGACTGATGACCCCGCAGTTAAGTCTCATAAGCTTTACAAACACTTGAACATTTCTGCACAAATGAAGCAGAAAAATGTTCAAATGTTTGTTAAGCCTATGGGGCTTAACTGCGGGATAATGTGTTCAATGTTTGTAATTCAGTAAATTATTTAATTAATTGTATCTTCTTTGCATTCAAAAACCATATTTTAGTTATCTATTCCAGATATATGAAGGTGATCTTTTAAATGACCACTATCCACAGTAGTCTAACCCCCACCTAAAATTTATGTTGTTCTGTACATCAAACACCTATTCCTTCCCTTCACTTCTAAGTTAAATGAACAAAAATTTATAGTGTATATTACATGCCTACATAAATCAAATGGGATGCAAATAAAAATATTACGTTTAAAATTTTCAGAGAAAAAAACGTTTTGTCCTATGAAGGGTTAAGCTTGGAACAAGTCATATGAAGAAGCTTGGCACGTCGATGCCACAGCTCGAGTTGAAGGTAAGACATTCTGCAGATGTTTTAACGAAAATTTATCTAAAGAGTGTGGGAGAGCCAACTAGGACGCTTTCCCTCGGCGCCACTCGCAGAGGTGCGCCAAATTGTTTCTTTGGAGGCCGAGCGAGGGGGGGGCGCCCCGAAACATGGACGCATCTAGCGGGAGGGGGCATTCTCAAAGAAGTGAACCCCCAGTCATTTAAAGCACCAACCGCCACTGCTTATTACCTAGTACCATGTGCACGTACGACGCTGGACCACCTCATGTGCTGTCAGTTATTTGGTGGTCAACTATCCTCTTTCCAGATTTGGTATTTCATCCAAACTATATGAGCGTGTCATGAGAAGGAATGCAGCGTCATATGTGCTGGGTGATTTAAATGGTGTCAGATGAGTTTCGAAGGTTTTTTGTTGTTTACCTCAGTAACTAGTTGAACAGAACATGCACGTCAGAGTCATTCTGTTATTATCTGCACCTCTAATGGCACTAGAGATCTGTGCTGAACGCGTCATATACAAAGACTTACTCCGATGTGTGGTAGGCACCAAGATTTACATCTGTTGCTTAAAAGTTTGTAAAACATGTTCAGCTACTACAGTGGATTGTGGATTAAATGGGGCACTAGTGAGATGAGTGATACCATTTGCTGCATAGAATTATTCAAACTCAATAGCTGTAAACTGTGGTCCATTGTCGGAAACCAATATACTTCAGATGAGCCTTCTAAGAAAAAGATGTATCGCGAAGTTGAATGGTGCTATGGTACTTAGACGAAGACTTGGGCACCACAAACGGATAGAGCTCAAAGAGTCTAGTGCAATAAGCCAACGAGTGTTCCAAAATGGTCTCGCTAAATCAACATGAACTCGTTGCCATGGTGACTGAGACTTCGGCTAGGCTGAAAATTTTTGCGGCGCCATATACTGAGTTTCTACAGAAGCTTGACACTTTGACGTCATCTCTACAATGTCTGAGTCCATGCATGACGCAGTGCAGTGTCGACGCACCAAATGTTCAATACACACTAAATCCCAATATCTTAGATGGAGCAATCCCAACACATCTTTTTACAACACTTTTGGAATAAGCACACGCCTTCTGCTGCTGTCATTTTACAAGAAAATCACACCGTACTGAACGTCTACATTTACATGGGATACTCAGCAAATCACATTTAAGTGCCTGGCAGAGGGTTAATCGAACCACCGTTATACTATTTATCTCCCATTCCATTCTCGAATAGCACGCGGGAAGAAAGAACACCTGAATCTCTCCGTTCGAGCTCTGATTCTGATTCTGATGGTCATTTCTACCTATGTAAGTGGGAGTCAGCAATATATTTTCACATTCGGAGGAGATTGTTGGGGATTGGAATTTCGTAAGTACCCCACGCCGCAACGATAAGCGCCATTGTTGTAATGATTCCCATCCAAGATACTGTATCATTTCCGTAACGCTGTCTCCCTTGTATCATGACAATACGAAACGTGCTGCCCTTCTTTGGACTCTTTAGATGTCCCCCGTCAAACCCACCTAATAAGGATCCCACACTGGGCAGCAATACTCCAAAAAAGGACGGATTAGCGTAGTGTATGCAGTTTCTTTAGTATTTTTGTTGCATCTTTTAAGGGTTCTGCCATTAAAACGCAGTCTCTGGTTCGCCTTTCCCACGACATTATCTACGTATTCTTTCCAGTTTAAGTCTGAAGTAATTGTAATTACTAGGTATTTAGTGGAGTTTACGGCCTTCACTTTTGATTGATTTCTCGTGTAAACAACGTTTAACATATTTCTTTTCGTATTCATGTGGACGTCTTCACACTTCTTATTATTTAGAGTCATTTGCCAATTTTTACACCATAGTGATATCTTATTCAGATCGTTCTACAGTTGGTTTTGATCTTCAAGTGATTTTACTAGAAGGTAAATGACGGCGTCATCTGCATACAACCTAAGAGAGCTACTTAGATTTTCCCTAAATCGTTTATGTAAATAAGGAACAGCAGAGGACCAATAACACTACCCTGTCGAACGCCCGATATCACTTCTGTTTTAGTCGATGCCTTACCATAGATTACTGCAAACTGTGTCCTCTCTGATAGGAAATCCCCTATCCAATCGCATCTTTGGGGCGATATACCATAACCACGCAATTTGATTAAAAAGCCGTTTGTGAGGTACGATGTCAAAAGCATTCTGTAAATCAAGAAATACGATCTGAGAGGCAATAACGTCGTGCAAACTAACAGTGCACAAAATAATTGGGACTGTATTTCAGAGAACGAGACCAATCAGTCCGGATATAATGTAACAAATGTTTCAATTCAGGATCCACTACTATAGCCTGTGCAGTATTCCGATATTCGAGGGGAAAAGACTGTAACTTTTCACTATCCTGCACGTCTATGTGATAACACGACGCTTCGGTTGCGTCAAATTCTATACTATTGTCCAGTAACTCAAGTTCTTGTGCAACTTTGCATGTGAGTGCATGAGGGACGAAACGTGCCCAAAAAAACTTAGGATGCGCGTTGTCCTTTAGAGTCAGATTTACTACGAATTTATTTGCCTTGCCTACGATTTCAGATTACATGTCTGGAAACTCAACAAGAAATTGAGGAACACTCCCTTTGGATCTAAAGCGTAAAAAGGAAGTACATTGTCCTGAATATGAAAGGCAGTCTAATGCGCCTTGCTGCAGAGCGCGCGGTTACTCCCCTTCTGAGATTCGAGTCCACCCTCGGTCCTAATTGTGTGTGTTGTCCTTACGTTAGTTTCAGTTCGTTTTAGTAGTTTGTAATCTTAGAGACTGATAACCATAGTAGTTACGTCCCATAGATTTACAAACATTTAAACGTATTTGAGCAGGCAAGAGACAGGTTTTAAGCACTGTAATTCCATGTCATTTATACGTAGTGAGTTGCTTAGCAGATTTTGTCAATCGTGGTGAGCCTACCAGTTCGTAAGTGGCAAGGTATGAGCAAAGTAACAGGCGTGCCAGTGTCTAATTGAAGACACTTGCGGCATCCGGCAATGTGTTATGCCAAAATAGTTTATTGTATTGCATTTCCGCCGCACTGAGAAGAAACTAAGGCACATACTGTCCGAGTACAACACTGGGCTATGCCGTCGGCTTTGGAAGAAGCAGTCCTCACAGAGTGAGTAGTTGCTCATTGTCTACGAGATGGGGGGGGGGGGGGGTTATAGAGTTCCGTGTTTGTTACAGACAGACACATGCACATGTCGAGACATCCTGCAAGAAAAGTAAGTTACATTCCGCCAAGGCCAGTTCAGTCTCTTAAACTTGAAAAGCAATGGGGGCAAGAGTTCACACACGGCGAGTTGTGTTTAATGTTTAGGTGGCGCGGCGGCTCTGCACGGCTCGCCGACCGACCACTAAGATGTTCCTTTCTTCCACCGTCTGCAATACCTCCAAGTTTTCCGCGGCGCTGTCACACTAATCCTGAAATTTAATAATTTTAACACCTGTGCAAAGTCTGACCTGTACGTTTGAATCTGCTTGCAAATCTGCTTTCAAATACGACTGTCCGGCATACTGTCTGCATAATATTGTCCACAAGCACACTGAAACTGGCAATGTCGTGTTAAGCCCTGTAGTTCCATGACACACTGACAATATTACTGATTACGCTGTTTACGCAAAAGAAAAAAATTACGAGCAGCAGCTACTTACACTTGATCCTTACAGTATTTAGTAAGAGCATTAATTATTTCATCAAACTACAGAATCTCCGGACGCTAAGTCGGAAACAATTTATGCGGGACTCTATATAAATAGGACAGCCGGCCATGGAAAAAAAGTAATTTAGTTTTGCAGTACCTAGCACTTGATGTGTGATGCAATGAACTTAAGATTGTGGGATCCACTTGTTGAAGTGTTCCTTTTGATCGCTGAATATTAGAAACAGCGGAATGTACGCAGGTGGTACTGCGGTTGGTGTTGGCGCAGGCGGTGTAGTTGACGTAATATCAGCTTGCGCCGTTAGTATATTCCGTACCACCGTTAAGAGTTGGTTCATTTGTTGCGTCTGAAACTGAATAAACCGCATTAGACCAACGCCAGCACTATCATGAGGCAGGTGCGTGATAGTCATAGTTATAGGATATGAAAAGACAATCAAAAAGACAAATATAATCAATTTGTAAAACACGTCTCTGAAGAAATTGAAAGAAAAGTTGATTATCGAGACGCCGAACTGCAAATGTTGGCTGCAGCGTAGCAACGATGAAGGCCGTGTTTGTCCGCTGTAACTCGTAAATGTCGAGTCACCTCGTCGTCATATGTTGTGTCAGCTACTGGGGATACATCAGCAGCCAACACACAAATAAATATGTGGACGTGGGAGCAAAACCAGGACTTATATTGTCATTGATAGAATAAGTTTATTTCAGATACTAAGCAAATACTTATCGTCTCCAGACATGAAGAGACATTTAATGGCAAACAAAACGGGTTATGCTAATTCTTGTGGTTCCTGTTCTTGAGTTCCGTGGGCGACAAACTGGGCCGCCCAGCAATGTGCGACTGGTTAAATCAATAATGTAGAGGGCGCTCTCCTCTGCCAAATGTTGTGCACTGGTTGGTATGCAGTCGATACGTTGGGACTGCACAGAACGTTTGCACACATAATGTTGGGGGGGGGGGGGGGGAGGAAGAAGGACGAGGGAAGAAAGGAATGACTGGCCGCCGGCTTCGGTGGCCGAGGGGACTGAGGCACTCCAGTCACGGTCTGCACGGCCACTACGTTCGGGGGTTCGAATCCCCCCTCGTGCATGGATATTTGTGCCGTCCTTAGTGTTAGGTAGTTCATAGGTAGTTTGTAAGTTTAGGGACTGATGACCCCGTAGTTAAGTGCCATAAGATATACAAACATTTGAATTTTGAATGACTGGCCGATACAGGGCGTTGAAATGAATCAATGGCTACAAGCGAAAATTTGTGCCGGGCTGGCATTCGAACCTGAGTCTCCCGCTTTGGATCAGCGGTTACCTTAACTACCTTGGCCACCCGCGCACGTCTTCTGTTCGCTCCAAATTCTAACACGTCGACAGTACGACAATAGCACTCTGATCGGCCATGACTTCGTAACCTCGCCATTTGGATTCCAACGCGAGGTCGAAAGATATTACCGCATCGGCGGTGAAGCAATGAATCATACGACATCGTCCGAAAGAACATACGCCACACCATTTACTTAGGGAAGAACACTCTTAGGATCATTTAATATAGCCTTGAAATTCTATAATCAGGTGAAAAATGATCTCAGGACCGTTAGCTCCCCACGTTCCATACATTTCTGATAATACTCAAACCCACCCCTATGAACCACAGACATTGCCGAGATGGGGTGGCTTGCGTGCCCCAACGATGCAGATGGCCGTACCGTAGGTGCAACCACAGCGGAGGGGTATCTGTGGAGAGGCCAGACAAACGTGTGGTTCCTGAAGAGGGGCAGCAGCCTTTTCAGTAGTTACAGGGGCTACAGTCTGGATGATTGACTGAGCTGGCCTTGTAACATCCGCTAATGTGGCTTCGCCACACAGTTACTGCGAACGGCTGAAAGCAAGGGAAACTACAGCCGTTACTTTTCCCGAGGACATGCAGCTCTACTGTATGAAAATATGATGATGGCATCCTCTCGGGTAAAATATTCCGGAGGTAAAATAGTCCCCCATTCGGATCTCCGGGCGGGGACTACTCAGGAGGATGTTGTCATCAGGAAAGATAATACTGGCATTCTACGGATCGGAGCGTGGAATGTTAGATCCCTTAATAGGGTAGGAAAATTAGGAAATTTAAAAAGCGAAATGGATAGGTTGAAATTAGATATAGTGGGGATTAGTGAAGTTCGGTGGCAGGATGAACAGGATTTCTGGTCAGGTGAGTACATGATTATAAATACAAAAGCAGTTGGGGGTATCACAGGAGTAGGACTGATAATGAATAAGAAAATAGGAATGCGGGTAAAATACTATGAGCAGCACAGTGATCGCATTATCATTGTCAAGATAGATACGAAGCCAACACCAACAACAGTAGTACAGGTTTATATGCCAAATAGCTCTGCCGATGATGAGGAGATAGAAGAAATATATGAGGAGCTAGAGGAAATTATTCATACAGTTAAGGGAGAGGAAAACTTAATTGTGATGGGAGACTGGAATTCGGTAGTAGGAAAAGGAAGAGAAGGAAAAATAGTAGGTGAATATGGACTGGGCAGGAGGAATGAAAGAGGGAGTCGCCTGGTAGAATTTTGCACGGAACATGATTTAATCGTAACAAACACGTGGTTTAAGAATCACAAAAGAAGGTTGTATACTTGGATGAGACCAGGAGACACAGGAAGGTATCAGATAGATTTTATAATGGTAAAACATAGATTCCGGAACCAAGTTATAAACTGTAAGACATACCCAGGGGCAGATATAGACTCTGACCATAACTTGCTATCATGAACTGTAGGCTGAATCTGAAAAAACTGCAGAAAGGTAGGAAAATAAGGAGATGGGACCTAGATAAATTGAAGGAACGCGAAGTTCTGGAGAATTTCAGAGGAAGATTTGGGCAACAATTGACAGAAACGGGGGGAAATAAAACAGTAGACGAGCAATGGGTAGCATTGAGAGATGAAATAGTGAAGGCAGCAGAGGACAAAGTAGGTACAAAGGCAAGACCTACAAAAAATCCTTGGATATCACAGGAGATACTGAATTTGAGTGATGAAAGGAGAAAGTATAAAAATGCAGTAAATGAAGCAGGCAAAACGGAGTACAGACGACTAAGAAATGAGATTGACAGGAAGTGCAAAATGGCTAAGCAGGAGTGGCTAGAAGCCAAATGCAAATCTGTAGAAGAATGTGTAAGAAGGGGAAAAGTAGATACCGCCTACAGGAAAATAAAAGAGACATTTGGGGACAAGAAAAGTAACTCTACGAATATCAAGAACTCAGATGGGAAACCAGTTCTCAGCAAAGAAGGTAAAGCTGAAAGGTAGAAAGAGTACATAGAGCAGCTCTACAAAGGAAATGAACTTAGAGACGATGTTGTAGGAAGGGAAGAGGAAGTAGATCAAGATGAAACAGGAGATACTATACTGAGAGATGACTTTGACACAGCCCTGAAAGACCTAGGTCGGAACAAGGCCCCAGGAGTAGATGACATACCCTCCGAGCTACTAACGTCTCTGGGAGAGCCAGCCATGACAAAACTATTTGAACTGGTGTGTAGGATGTATGAGACAGGCGAAATACCCTCAGACTTTAAGAAAAATGTAATAATCCCCATTCCAAAGAAATCAGGTGCAGACAGGTGCGAAAATTACAGAACCATCAGTTTGATGGTTGCAAAATTTTAACACGAATTATCTACAGGAGAATGGAAAAGCTGGTAGAAACTGACCTCGGGGAAGATCAGTTTAGATTCAGGAGGAACGTAGGAACCCGGGAGCAAAACTCACTTTACGTCTTATCTTAGAAGATAGATTAAGGAAAGGCAAACCTACATTTTTAGCTTTTGTAGATTTGGAGAAAGCTTTTGACAATGTTGACTGGAATACACTCTTTCAAATTCTGAAGTCAGCAGGGGTAAAATACAGGGAAAGGAGAGTTATTTACAACTTGTACAAAAACCAGACCGCAGTTATTAGACTCGAAGGGCATGAAAGGGAAGCATCAGTTGGGAAGGGAGTAAGACAGGGTTGTACCCTTTCTCCGATGTTATTCAATTTGTACATCGAGCAAGCGGTGAAGGAAAGCAAGGAAAACTTTGGAATAGGGATTAAAGTTCAGGGGGAAGAAATAAAAACATTGCGTTTTGCTGATGACATTGTAATTCTGTCAGAGAGAGCAAAGGACCTGGAAGTGCAGTTGAATGGAACGGACAGTGTGTTGAAGAGAGCGTATAAAATGAACATTAACAAGAGCAAAACAAAAATAATGGATTGCGGTCTTAGAAAATCAGGCGTTGCTGAAGGAATTAGATTAGGTAACGAAACAATGAAGGTGGTAGATGAGTTTTGTTACTTGGGTAGTAAAATAACATGCGATGCTCGCAGTACAGAGGATATAAAATGCAGAATGGGAATGGGAAGAAAAGCATTTTTGAAAAAGAGAAATTTGCTAACATCGAATATTAATTTAAGTGCAAGGAAGTCTTTTCTGAAGGCATTTGTGTGGAGTGTTGCCTTGTACGGGAGTGAAACATGGACGATAAGCAGTGCTGACAGGTAGAGAATAGAGTCTTTTGAAATGTGGTGCTACAGAAGAATTCTGAAGATTAGGTGCGTAGATCGCGTAACTAATGAGGTGATACTGAACAGAATTGGCGAAAAAAGGAATATTTGGCATACCCTGACTAAAAGAAGGGATCGCTTGGTAGGACACATTCTTAGACATCGAGGAATCGTAAATTTAGCATTGGAGGGAAGTGTGTGGGGTAAAAATCGCAGAGGGAGACCAAGAGACGCATATAGTAAGCAGATTCAAGTGGATGTGGGTTGCCGTTCTTATGAGGAGATGAAGAGGCTCGCTCAGGATAGAGTAGGGTGGACAGCTGCATCAAACCAGTCTCCGGACTGAAGACCATAACAACAACAATACTCAAACGTGTAATGCGAACTTGAGCGATGAAATTCACTATGGGGGAGCGAATCACGTAAGCGGTTCCATAGTTTTGAATTTTACTTATCATATCTGGAATAAAATAGAGTTACTAAATATTAAAACAATTTGAAAAAAAAAAGAAAAAAGAAAAACTCTTGCCCGCTGAGGTGGCCGATCGCTCTAAGGCGCCTGACTGCGGAGCGCGTGGCTGCTCGCATTCGGAAGTTCGAGTCCTCCCTCGGGCATAGGTGTGTGTGTTGTCCTTAGCGTAAGTTAGTTTGTAAGCCTAAGAACTGATAACCGCAACAGTTAAGTACCTTAGATTTACAAACATTTCAAAATTTTGAAAAACTCCTGTAGACCTTCAAAAATATGTTTCAGAAAGGGAATAGTTAGTCAACAAAACTTTTAACCTGCTGTAGAATGAATAATTCAAGGAAACCAAGCGTACGTAGTATCTAGACGTAATCATATATGAAGTTACTTATATTCTCCTCTCGTGCCAGTGATCAGAGACGCTGAGTCGCTGCGGATTAGCCGTGCATACTGGGGCGCCGTGCTGCATTGCGCGCGGCCGTTCGCCGTCGGGGGTTCGAGCCCCCCCCCCCCCCCCTCCCTAGGGCATGGGTGTTTGTGTTGTCCGTAAGTTAGTTTACCTTAATTTAAGTAGTTTGTAAGCTACGGACTAATAACCACGCAGCTGAGTCCGCCAGATTTACAAACATTTGAATTTATTCTGGAGACGCTGACTTGGTAGGGACGAGGTACTTTTCGCCCGCCTCCCCCAGTATTTAGAAGGATAGGTGTCACCCCCACCCCCATGTTCAAACACACTGTTACTTGGCGCATCATTTTTTGGCGCTGTTATGTTTTCATGAAGATGGCTGGTTGAAAGTATTAAAAACACCAATAAAACGTCCAGTGGAAGTACTCGAACGGAAAGTTATCTATCAAATGTAGTTCCTGATAGGTCTATCATGAGCTTTGGCCCACGAATAATATTTTGAAGTCGGCGCCACTGGTAGTTACTCGTCAGTTTCGCATCTTTTCATGAAATGGCGTGTCTCGCTTTTGAACGGTGAAATCGCGTGTTTGATAAAGAATTAGGTGTAAAATGTCACGTGAATTGCTTTTGGATGTTACAATCCCTGTGGTATTGTATTTAGGATATGTTTCATTATTTACTACTAGCTGAAAACCCCGCGTTGCCCGGGTATTTATTTATTTATTCCTGCCATTTTCAGGTATATATTTATTTGTATAAAGGCTGTATGTCTGTAAAATCTCTTTGGAATACAATTAGTAGTAAAGAAGTAATAGATCAAAACTTGGTGCGTGATGGGGCGGTTTTCCACGAACGTTACTGTTTATGTGCTCATATCTCATAAATTACATGTCGTGCTGTGATACTACTTAGACGGTACTCTCAACTATATGCGTGTATACTGTCTGTAAAATTGCCTACGGCTGCAATTTGTAGTGTACAAATTATAAATTGTAACGTCATACCGAATCCCGTAGTTCTACTCAATAAACAGCGGAAAAGTAGTAAGCGAGAAACTTTTTTCCTTTCATCATTTTGCTATGGTTGTCAGCGAGAAAAAGTTTAATGAAGGTTTGAAATTATGTTTAAAGTTTGTTGGAAGTCGCTAAGTATTCTCATTCTCATGCAGTGTATTTTTAAGGTCTCGCCGCATTACGTGGCATTTTATGCGATTCCTATTGTTTATGACGCTGTATCTCCTGCACCATGCGTCGTATGTGATTCTTAACCCTACAACAATTGTACCTCACGGTAAGGAATGTGTGTACCAAATTTGGTTGAAATCGGACCAGTAGTTTAGGAGAAAATGAGCAGAATTGTCGCTAAATGCAGCAGTTTTCTGCGCATCTCATTGTTTATGACGTCATATCTCGTGAACTGTGTATCGTACGTGATTCTTACACTTACGGCGAACGTTCTCATGGTTTGAAGCTTACGTGTACAAAATTTCGTAAAGATTGGAACAAAGCTTTAGATTTGTGTGCAACACGTACAAATATACGGACACTATGCTTTATACGAGGCGCGTCCATAAGGTAAGTTCCGTTTGGTAATAAAATGAAATTGTACACAGATACAGAAGAAATTTTTATTGCACATAATTCTACAACTCTTAAACTCCTTTTCCACATAACTGCCGAAATTTTGTAGGCACTTGTCATAGCGTGCCACAAGTTTTTGCATGCATCCTTCACAGAAAGTTGCCGCCTATGTATTCAACCATGAGGTAACAGCTCTTTATCATCGTTGAAGTGTTGACCACCAAGGACAGATTTTAGGTGTAAGAAGAGATAAAAGTCGCTAGGAGAGAGGTCCGAGCTATATGGAGGATGATCAAACAGCTCCCATTGAAATTTCCGTAAGAATTGTTTGGTCACATTCGGTGTGTGAGGTCAGGCATTATCGTGAAAAAAAAAAATCTTTTGACAGTAATCCTTTTCTTACACCTAAAATCTGTCGTTGGTGGACAACACTTCAACGATGATGACGAGCTGAAAGATTATGTTACCACATGGTTGAATACACAGGCGACGGCCGCGGTGGCCGAGGGGACTGAGGCGCTCCAGTCACGGTCTGCACGGCCACTACGGTCGAGGGTTCAAATCCCCCCTCGGGCATGGATATTTGTGCTGTCCTTAGTATAAGGTAGTAGATAAGTAGTTTGTAAGTTTAGGGACTGATGACCCCGTAGTTAAGTCCCATAAGCTTAACAAACATTTGAACACACACACACACAAATATATATATATATATATATATATATATATATATATATATATATATATATATATATTTATTTGGAAATACACAGGCGGCAATATTCTATGAAAAATGCTCACAAAACCTTGTGCCATGCTATGACAATTGCCTACAAAATTTCAGAAGCTATGTAGAAAAGTAGTTCAACAGTTGTAGATTTTTGTACAATCAATATTTTTTTCTGTCTCTACTCGTTCGTTTTATATAAGCAAACGGAACTTACTTTCTGGACGCGCCTCGTATATTAGATAAGCTTGAAGAAATGAAACGCGTATTTCGTTTCTCCCGTAGTTGGGCTACGGCTTTGATTTGAGGAGGAGCGCCATCGGTGTTTTAATGTGGTAGGAGGCGCGGGAGGAGGCAGTGGCGAGGCGGCAGGCTGCCCGCGGCGCCGCCGTAATGACCGCCGCTCGTAAAAGCCCTCGACGGCGCGGTGTGCCGCCGCCGCCCTCCCCTAACTGCGCGGGACGACCCGAACGGAAGTCGTGTGCCCAAGGGGTCGTCTCAGGGGAATGACCCGCGGTACCACACTAACTACTACACGGCGTCTCCTGCACAGGTATCGCTGTTACCCTCTGAATTTAACCCTTTAGTGACCAGTTTAGTTTTCGCTATAAGTTGAGTGTTACCACTTCTAACTTGTGCTACAATCTCTGTTAGAGTGTGCTAACTATATATACGAGGTGTGTGAGAAAAGTAATGAGACTGATTTCATACTAACCAAAGTTTTTATTATTTTCAAACAACAATGTTATCCCCTTCGAAGTAGTTTCCTTTGGCGGCTACACATCGGCGGAGTCGTCGTTCCCCATCTTGGTAGGAGCGCTGGAAGTGGCTTTTAACTGGTCGGTCACTGTCTTTTGAATGTTCTCCAGAGTTCCAAAATGACGTCCTTTTAGGACATGTTTCAATTTCTGGAAGAGGATAAAGGGACAAGGACTCAAATCAGGTGAATAGGGGGGTTGAGGAACAGTAATGCGTTTTGAGGTCAAAAATTCACGGATGTAAATCGTCGTGTGACACGGAGCAACCACTTGTCTGCAATTTCTGGTCTCACACGGATCACTCTTTTCCTCAACTTTTCAAGGACACTTTTATACAACACTTGGTTGACAGTTTGTCCTGGTGGAACGAATTCTTTGTGCACGATACCCCACCTGTAAAAAAAAAAAAAAAAAAAAAAAGTCATCATGGTCTTGATCTTTGACTTGCTCATTCGACATTTCTTCGGCCGAGGAGGTGACGGAGTGTGCCATTCTTTACTTTGCCGCTTTGTTTCAGGATCGTACTCAAATATCCAGGATTGATCACCAGCGATCACACAATTGAAGAATTCTTGATCATTAGCAATCCTCTCAAGATCAACGCACACGTTTTTTCGAATGTCCTTCTGTTCAGACGCGAGATTTTTCGGCACCAATTTGGCACAACCTTCCGCATGTTCAAATCATCTGTCACAATTTGATACACGGTGGAAGTGTTTAAATTTAGCTGTTCACTGATCATCCTTATTGTTAAACGACGGTCTGATCTCACAAGAGTCCTCACACGATCAATGTTTTCGTCAGTTTTTGAAGTCGAAAGTCTCCCTGAGCGAGGTTCATCTTCAACGTGTTCTCGGCCTTCCTTGTGCCAGCGGAAAACTTGTGCTCTCGATAAGCACTGTTCCCCATAGGCCTGTTTCAACTTTTCAAAAGTCACACTCGTGGATTCACCAAGTTTAACACAAAACTTTATTGCACAACGTTTCTCTAAATTCCGATGCTCCATTTCTGTGACGCACAATGAAAACACAACTTTACTAATGGCGTTGTAAAAACTAATGTGTTAACTGTACGGAGTTGTAACTCGGACTGAGGAAGTGGAAGGGATCAACAATCAGATTTAGCATCGGCCGGTAGACACAACGTTGCCAGATCTCCCGCAGTGTTGCCAATCTCATTACTTTTCTAACACACCTCATAGATTGACAACAGGCACGCGAAAGTGGTTGTATTTCTACATTGTTAGTTAGTCAGTGCAGAAGCGCAGTTTTCGCGGGAACACAAGCCACTGTTTCGACCACAACAGTATTTTTTGTATAGTGTGCTTTCCTTTTGTGTGTGAAGTGACTTGTGTTGTATTTATCAACTTTTATATTTGCAGGGGAGATAATATCTAATATATAAAGCAGAGTGTCCGTATATTTGTACGTGTTGCATACTAATCTACAGTTTTGTTCCAATCTTTATGAAATTTTGTACACGTAAGCTTCAATCCATGAGGACGGTCTCCGTAAGTGTAAGAATCACATACGATATATAGTTCACGAGATATGAGTTCATAAACAATGAGATGCGCAGAAAACTGCTGCCATAAGCAATAATGCTGCTCATTTTCTCCTGAACCACTGGACCGATTTCAACCAAATTTAGTACACATATTCCTTACGTAAGATAACATCTTCTTTAGAAGTACGAACCATATGCGACACATGGTTCAAGAGATATAACTGCATAAACGATAGGAGTTGCAAGAAACTGCCACAATGCAATGAGACTTTACAAATACATTATATGAGAACGAGAGCACTTAGCGACTTGCAACAATCTTTAAACATAATTTCAAAACTTTATTAAACTTTTTCTCGCTGGCAACCATACTAAAATTATAAAAGGAAAAAGGTTTCTCGCTTACTACTGTTCCGCTGTTTATGGAATAAAACTACGGCATTCCGTATGACGTTACAATTTATAATTTCTGCACTACAAATTGTAGCCCCAGGAAATTTTATAGGCAATGTACACACGTATCGTTGAATGTGCCTCCGAAATTGTAGCACAGTGCGACCTGTAGTTCATGAGGTATTAGCACATAAAACAGTAACGTTCATAGAAAACCGCCCTATCACGCACCAAGTAGTAATCTATTACTTCTTTAACACCAATTGTATTCCCAAGAAATTTTACACACATGAAGCACTTATAGAAATGAATACATACCTGAAAAATTATACAATTGTACCACATACAACTGAATAAATATGTGATCGTGCGAATTTTATATGTCATTTGTGTTTTGACTTCTATCTTTCTTTGTTTGAATAATGCGCTTATAATTTATTACATTATCCAAGACAGCCTTATTTCTTATATGTTCTCCCATAAAGATAACATATTTTTAGAAAAAAGAAGATGGACAGAGAGAGTAGGGTAGGAGAGGTACTAACTCCAGGCAGGAATAAATAAATAAATAAATACCCGGGAAACGACGGGTTTTCAGCTAGTTCGTATATATTTGCTGCATGTCAACTGAAAATTACGTAAATATTACAAGGTAAGTTATTGGGAACTGTTTCCCACTGCACGCGAGTGAAGTGCAAAGTGAATGGCTGTGCAATCGGCATTGTAGTTATTGTTTGTTTCTTATTGTTTAGAATGCTTGGATTCATGCCAGAAGAAGTTTTGAGAATTTTGTACACTTTACCAGAAGATTCAGATGTCGCTGCTGACTCTGATGAAGATTTTGAGTCAAAAATACTTCGCAGAATTTTAACAAAAGATGGAAGCAGAACTGAAGTATTCTGTCCATTGGCTGTGGCAGAGTACAATAAAATAATGGGAGGGTTGGATGAATTTGATCAACTGTGAGAACGATATGCTGTAGGTCGTCGTTCATGGAAGTGGTGGCACAGACTATTTTTCTTTCTTGTATATTTGTCAGATGCCAATGTCTACATTATATGGAAGTTAGAGAAGACCAGCTAACATTTAGATTACATCTGGCAAGGCAGCTCATCTCCGGCTTCTCAAGTCATAAGCAAAGAGAAAGGCCCATTCATTTCCAGGCACCAAAAAGATGCGTGTCTGGAGTCCCAGATGAAGTTCGTCTGGCGAAAGTTGGAACTCATTTGCCAACAAAAGGTACTACAGACAGATGGTGCTGCCAATGAAGCACCAAAAAACAAAGAAAAGAAGACAAAAATAATGTGTAGGAACTGACGTGTACTTTTGTGTGTAGCACCATGCTTCTCTAAGTACCATAGTACATCACCTTATTGAACTCATTGGACAATATGAACCAATATGAAAGTAAAGCAAATGTTTAATATGATTTTTGTACTAAAAATAAGGGCCATACATTTTTCTAAATTATCGAGTCCAATTACTGCAAAGCTCGGTGGGAACAATAGTTCTCACCCATTTTTTATACCCGCGGGCTAAACTCTCACTTTCAAGATTTAAACTATGATTTTATATATGACTTCTTAGCCCAATATAATATTCATAAAAAGTCTACAACTTCTGGAAATAATTTGCTCACTAAAGGGTTAAATAATGTCCATCAAGACCAACACCAATTAGTTTTTTTAACCGTATTGACGGAAAGAAGTTATCTTCAGGCTTTTGAATTAAGAGACTGTCGCGTCTTTTCTTTCGTACACGACCGAAAGAACAGATGCCGCAATTTATTAACACTAGAAATACGACGTGGGTCATTTTTTACCCATGTGGGTGTTTCGTGTGCCCAGCCCCCCACCATATTCATCATAGGACCAAACCCTCTCGTGACTTTTAATCACTTCTAGTGATGTACAACGCACCCTAATTTTATCCCTCTAGGCCTCCTGGAAGTATGAAAAATTTATCCGTTATAACAGTAGTACCATATGGGTCATTTTTGATCCATACACAGTTTAACACAAATCTACGTCATCAACGCCAGGTCTTAGGCACAAGAAAAAAATATCCTGGGCGTGCCTTGACGTTATTCACAAAATGTTGGAGTCGCTTATAACGCTTAGCCAAACAGAACGTGAAATACGAAAACTTTGGAGGTCGGAAGAAGCCTTATATCAGTGCAGAATGCCTGGTGGCAGCAACGTGAGTTTGTCGTTTATTTTGTCGAGCCGGCCGCGGTGGCCGAGCGGTCTGCGGAGCGTCAGACAAGGTCTGCACGGCTACTACGGCTGGGGGTTCGAATTCCCCCTCGGTCATGGATATTTGTGCCGTCGTTAGTACTAGCTAGTTCATAAGTAGTTTGTAAGTTTAGGGACTGATGACACCGTAGTTAAGTCCCATAAGCTCTACAAAAATTTGAACATTTTTGTATTTTGTCGTCTTTGCTTCATTGAAGCTACGATGGCAAGACGATGTTGTCTTACGAATGCCGATATTCTCTACTATCGACGTTTCACCAACAAAATGAAGTCACGAATCCGGTAGTGAGATGATTGCAGAAGAGGGCGACGATTTTGTTCTAGTGTTAACAGCTGACTCCAATTATTCAGACGCATAAAATGAACGGCAAACAGAATCTGAAACATCTGAAAATGATTTACTCCTTGCACAACGTAAGCGCGTGCGATTCTACCTAAGTTTTTGAATCAGTAGGCGTTCAGTATACTGTACGTCTTTCTTTGCTCTACTCTTTAAGTGTTGTGTTTATGAGTGTAACTATTATGAGTAACATGCATGCTGGATATCAGGTCATTCACAATGAGAAAAACTTTCAGATTTTATGTAGTTTTATAATGAAATCAAGGGTGGAGTCGTTATAGTTGTCGAAATGGAAAAGCATTTGTGTCCAAGTTGGCACCCACCAGCGGCGTATGCATGTCTTTAGAACATTTTGGACCTTGCAATGATTAATGCTTACACAATTTTTAATTGATTAAGATACTAGCTTAAACCCGCGGCTCCGCTCGCGTGTTGGTTGATTATGATAGATAAGCTATCTTTCAGTAGTGTGCTATAAGACTGGTTTTGAAGGATGAAATGAAATACAATACATTATTTAGATACAACCTTTTTTAATCAACATTATAAGAAAAGTAAGAAGTGTAGATAAAATCACACGTAGAAATGCAATCGTTTCGAAGAATCCAATCACGAAATTCAACAATAATGATGGTAATAATATCATATATCGATCACTTGATGTAATACGCGAAACATCAAATCGATTTTTTTAAGAGATGTATTAAATGAAATTTCTTTTTTACTAATTTATTTATTTACTCTTATATTTCCTTATTCGTTTTCTTATCCTTACAGAGAAAGAGCTGAAGACATTGTAGCACGCATAGACCAAAGATATAGTCTGTGCCATCACGTTTCGCTGTATGTAACCTCCTTGATATAGAGTCGCAAACGTCATCGCGGGCCTTCAGTCCGATTTTTTAAAATAATTTGACGTATCGGCACCACCATATCTTACACCCCCTTACAGCTATTGGCATGAAACTGCTATGGTGTACAACGGGAAACTTCGGACAACAATTACACACATTCGTTTGCCTTCGTTTGCCGTTTGTAGTTTTCGCTGCAGAGCGAAATATTAACACACACACACACGTAGAATTTTATATACACTGATAACTTTCCATCTCTATATACTCCACCCTTTTATTATTATCAACCCTCAAGCAACAATGCAACCAATAAAACCATTTTCAAAGAGTAAATATAATTTTCAAAGAGTAATTATTGTTCCGCATTTCGCGTTATATTCTTCAAATTACTAAATATCTATCAGATCGCTATAAAATCGTGCCTGTACAAATATTTAAGTCTCTGCGTCTTATCGTTCGGACGTGATAAGCATACACCGTACAGACATTCACATTTATAGATATAGATAAGGTGATTTGAAGGAGAGAATTTATTCTCAGAGTAGCAGTTGAGCTTGTTACCACTGCAAACTGCAGAAAGGAGACAAGCTACCCTTGCATGCACTCGGCACCGTTGCGAAGCGATATTGCAATAGAAGGCGTTGTCGAAATCATGTTTCCTATAAAAACAACAGCGGAATAAAACGTCAAACATGTTTCATGTCTAACAAGTGTGTGTCTGTGCGTGTGTATGTGTGTGTGTGTGTGTGTGTGTGTGTGTGTGTGTGTGTGTGTGTGCGTGTATGTGTGTGTGTGTGTGTGTGTGTGTGTGTGTGTGCCAAAGCCAATGTCTGAACTGTCAGCCCACACCAGCTTACGCAATATTGTTAACTATTTGTTCCTAAATACTTCGAAACACAGTAATGGACTGAAATTGTTTATGTTTTTGCCCCTTGATTTTCATAACCAAGAAAATATGTTGCAGTTTACTCTTTTACAAATATTCGGCACTTACCTTTAATGTCAGAAACAGTAAAAATACTGTTACTAGTCACAAAAATTGTATGTTTGGACTCTGTTTCAATCTTTCTATACCGATAAACATAGTGAAATTGTTTTTCTTTGAATGATGTTTTATACAAAATTGTGGAGTTGTGGAAATAACATTTATTTCTGAAAATCTACTTTTGACTATGCTATATTCGTTTTCTTGAACCTTAGTCTCCTCTTGTATGTAATATCAACAAGTAGAAATCCAAAGCACCTTCCTATAAAACGGTAAAACTAGCTGTGGGTCAAAAATGAGCCACATGATACTACTAGGGGTACAGAAAAGTCCGGTGTTAATTGAAAGTCTGTCTGTCTAGGTGTAATGCGTAGTTGGGTGGGGATGCACGCGAGGGCCGGCGGGAATACAGGGCAGTGGTCGAAGTAGGTGGACATAAGAGGATTTGGGAGAACGTAATTAGGTAATCCGTGCAGGGGCGTAGCCCCGAGGTTCTGGTGTGGGACAGAGGATTAGCAGTACTCCCAAGTGAGCAGGAGAGCCCGTGTTACAGTACCGGTCACGGCACAGATTTTTATATACCCACGTTGTATGGTTACGTCATCTTGTAGCAGATGAGACGATCAGAAAAATATTAAAATTCTTTTGTTTCATATGATTAAAAACGGCACTTTTACAGGGACACAATAAATGTAACTCCAAAAGCAAATATGAATCAGCATCAACTGTACAAGTTAATGGTAACAGAGGAAAATTTGCGCTACACTGGCATTAGAACCCGGGTTTCCCGCTTATCGTGAGCGGTCGTTTTAACTCAATTAAGTTGTTAAGAAATCCTGGAATGTAATGTAGACAATTAAGCCAGGATTCCTTTCCATGAATTATCGTAATCCGACTTAGCTGTCTTTTATGCCTTTATTAGGTCACGATCAGTTTCGCACCATTAAAGCTGCATCTTCAGGTGTCTTCCTCAATACTTGAAGTGGGAAGGCGTTATGGCTTTTATGGGGGCTTTCCTCAAAATTCTTAGAAGGTATATAGGTTAATATGTGACACCCTTAAGTGAATGTGTATATGGTTGGAGTCAACAGTTGGTTAAACCAAGTTTACTGCATAAAATGTTTTATTAAACTAAACGTTGGGAGCGTGTTGTATCTCCCGTGAATCTGAATTAAAATTGGTTGTACAAATTGGTTTGCGTCATATCTCGTTAAAACACTTGAAAAAACCAGAAGCGGTTTGTAGTTTTAAGTCTACGTTTTGATCTCTCAAAAGTAATAAATTTTAAGAACTATTAGGTGCACGTTGGACATAAAATTGATATTGCTATGAAAAACCATAAAAGGTATTTTTGTGAACAAATAGTATTTAATAAATTGAGAAGGGCAATAGTACTGAATAAGTATTGCCGTCCTTTAAGATAATATCACTATGAAAAATCCCCCATACTGGTCAGTTGTTTGTAAACCTACTGGACCAAACTGCTATGGTGGAAATGTTCAATTTTTTGTAAATCTATGGGACCAAACTACTACGGCCTTCAGCCCTTAGACTTACAAAGTGCTTAAACTAACTAAACGAACCAAAGGACGACGCACGCACCCATGCCCCAGGGACGATACGAACCTCCGACAGGGAGCAACCGGACGCGCCACAGCAAGGCAACTTAGACTGCTTGACCACTGCATCGCGACTGCTATGGTCATCATCTTCAGACTTACAAACTACTTACACTAGGGACACATACACCCATGCCGGAGGGAGGAGTCGAACCTCGGCCAAGAGCGACCGCCGGTTCGTAGCATGATGCCTTAGACCATACGGCCACTCCTGCGCGGCTGTATTAACTATTACACTGCCCGTACACGCCTTCCAAACCAACAAAGATTTCCAAGTGCCATGCTTTGTCTACTACCTATGGATGTTCATTCACTTCATTATGTAAATCCCGGACAGGGACAGACGCTTATTACAACTGTTTCATACCCTGCTGTGGAGTAAATATGATGTGCAGTGTGGTATCGCACACGTGTTAAGTGCGCGCCACGTACTTTCGCCCCGCGCCGTCATGCAAGCACGGCGCGGCGTTCTTACGACGTCAGCCATGAGCACCCTCTGCTGCAACTCCGCTCGTGGCCACCACTAAACTGCATCGGTCACTTGGGATTAGGACAGGCACTAGGGAACTCTCATCAGTAGGCAGGCCTCTATCGACTTAAACGATGTATCTGATTTCCGCTAGACTTCAGTTCAGTGGCGTAGCTATCATAGGGCTAGGCGGGGCAGTGCCCCGGGGCCCCCGAGATCAAGGGGCCCCTCGGCCTCCGTGAGCAAAGTTCGGAAAATGTTACAATAGAGCGTCGTTTTCTTATTTTTATTTATTTATTTATTTATTTTTTATTTATTTTTTGCCTTCCCACCCTACCGCCCATCAATTCCCCCTCCCGTCAAACTAAGCTGCCCACAGTAGCCGCACTGGGCCACAGGATGACGGAACATTGCTTCTAGTGGGGCCTGTTGACAGGCCAAGCCACAGTCGCTGAGTACAACAATCGGCACACTCCAGTCGGCAGAAGTACAGTAGCGGCAGCATCACAGCTGTTCACAGCAACAGCTGCGCCTTCCAAGTGTTGCGGCGTGCCGCTCGGCGCAATGTGAAGGATCGCGCGCCTCCAAATACTGCATAAATACATTTACTGTACAGTACTTCTTACTGGCAAGTAGAAGTGTACAGTTCGATTATACGAATAATCGGTTTTCCGAACATCCATGTCCCCCAATTACACTTCGGATAATCGACGTTCTACTGTACATAATATTTTAGCTCAATGAAGGATTTTTCGACTTTTAACTTTTTGAACACTGCCAACAAACTTCAAACGCAAGAAGCGAAATCCAAAAATTATTCCCATCTAAGAATATAAACATAAAAAGACATTGCTTGTCCGCTAAGACGTGCACCCTGCGACCTGCTGACTTACTAGCAGTGTGTGACAATACTGTTCACGGTTTGATTCGCGGCAGGGGGCCATATTTCCGTGGTTGAGTAAAACTTCATTGTTTATTTTTACTAGCTTCTGCCTACGTCTTCATTCACCGAGTATGGAGCAACTTCGAAAACTATTCCATGGTAGTTTTATCTGTATGTCCTACCCAGGTCCAACTATATAAAAAAAATGTTCAAATGTTTGTTAAGCTTATGGGACTTAACTACGGGGTCATCAGTCCCTAAACTTACAAACTACTTATGAACTACTTACGAACTAGGACGGCACAAATATCCATGCCCGAGGGGGGATTCGAACCCCCGACCGTAGTGGCCGTGCTGACCGTGACTGGAGCGCCTCAGTCGCCTCGGCCACCGCGGCCGGCCCAACTATATCCCTCTCCAAAATTTCATCCAAATCCATCCAGTAGTTTCTGCTTGAAAGCATAATTAACTTTATTAAGCATAATTAACATTATTAAATATATTAGAGAGTACGATTAAAAGGCGCCGATTACGGGTATGCTCGGTCCCTCTAGCATACCCCAAAATTTGAGTGTGTATGTTCGGCATACCCCACTGAAAATTTTGGTATTAATTTTTTCTTTACGTTATATTTCTTGATTGTAATTAAATTCGACTCTCTCATTCCATTGATGGGCGGCTGGCTTTTGTAATACACCGCTGTAAAAAGATTATCTAAAACAAACAGGTAATTGAATTCGTAGGCATTAAAATTCATGTTGACATGTGAGTCAAGTGATCATTTTCTAAATAGTCCTAATGTTAACGGAATGCTGCTTGTAAGTTCAATATCGTAAACTGAAGGCGGTAATCTTTAATTGTTGTCTCAAATAACTAAAAAATGAAGTGGGTTTGGTACGATACGATTAAAATGGATATACTACTGATTTAACGTTTATGTATTCTCTTAGAAGTCAATTGTCTTCAAGGAATCGTGTTAGTGTTAAGTCGTGACATTTTTAATCCTGTTTACTGAATTGGTGTGTGATGTAGCAATAGGTGACAGCAGAAGTGGTTATGAACTATTTTCGTAATACTGTATAGAAAATAAATCTGCAGAAGATAGAAGGCAGGAAGACAATTCTATGTTTGTTTTTGCGATAATGAACACAGTATTCACAATACAGGCACATCACTATCTGATATGTCTAAGAAGACGAAAACTCTAAAAATGACTTCAGTAGTTACTACAACGAGAAAAACAGGTTCAAATGGTCGCAAAAACCGCCTAGTAGTTCTGAAACGTGAAATTGAAATTAATGGCTGTTAATTTCTTTCATGTATGTTAAAAAATTCATTTTCTCCTTTCAGAGATTAAAATGGTCCTAAATTAACACCAGATGAAGCAAAAAAGAAGAAATACTTCTAAAAGAAAACAAAATTATTACTTTACCTTTGTACCTGAAATTGGAAAAATATAATAAAGATTTTTTTTTTGTTTTTTGTTTTGTTTTGAGAAATACCTGTTCGGGGGGGGGGGGAGCTGCAGGCCGGCAGCCACCTCCCCCCCCCCCTATTGGGAACGCCACTGAGCACACCCCAAGATTTTCAAACGTCGGCGCATGTGGCACAGTTTTAGTTTAGAGAGGGCCCCAACGTCATTTTTGCCCCGGGGCCCTTGGTGTAGTAGCTACGCCACTGCTTCAGTTAACAAAGTTAAGTATTTGTACACTCTCTCTTCGAAATATATCTTGTTCTAATCTAGCTCAGTGTTTCTAGTTTCTGCTGTCCCACCGGGTGTTAACCTCAGACTCTGTACCCGCACACGCGTGCATCATATTTTCCTGTGTCGGTCTCTCTCTACTCTGCCACCGACACCTAGGACAACCGGCGGCAACGAGACACAAAAGTGGCGACTAGGATTGGATACAAAATGCAGTGTCGGTGTTTAAGAATGTATTCAACATCTTTGAACAAAGACACTGAAAATCGTACAGCACTTCTGCTCCAGGTGATGAGAGCACCACTATTTCATTATAATGACTTAAAATCAAAAGGTAACACTAGCCATAAAAACTTACTTCTGAGTAAGAAACACGAGACACTGGTGAAATATTTATCAGTATTAGGACTAATTAAATTTTCCACCGCTGCATGGAGGAGAATATAATAAAATTAGAAAGGAAATATTTCTTGTTACTCCCCAAAATTTTATTTATGCCATCACGATATGGCTTTCATCATCTCAGGGCATCTTCAAGTGACAATTAAATGTCACAAAAATAGATAATATTAAGAGCAACGCACACAGATATTATTTAGAAGAGAGATGCACAGTATTAAAAAGTGATTGCATGTGAGTTTTTACACAATGGAATATCACTTTTACTCGCACAGAAATAAGTGTAATAACTACAGAAGCAAACAAGGTTTTATGTGGTGGCACATTTAAAAGCCGACGAGAAATAAAATTTACTTTACAACTTCAACCATTTCTAAAATTGAATTAAAGAAGGAGAAAAGGAAATTGCGTTTGAACATTTATGACTAAGCAGTCATTTGGTGTCAAATGTTTCTTCATTTCCAACATTTACTTTTCTAACAGAATATATTACTTTATGTTTCTCTGAATTATATGAGTAGTTTTCTTTTATTAGAAGATCTTGAATCTTTCTTCTTTCATTTCCAGTTTCCCTCCCGTGTAAGCTGTACATCTATTCCGTGTGTAAGCGACATTCACTTGTCAGCTGAGTACTGCCCAATAAGCCGAAAGCTAGTTGGTGAAAGATTAAATACTTTTTACCAGAAAATTAGGGACTGTTCTCCTTTTAATATTAGAATCATGTTCTGCGAAGCAGTGACGCAGTTAAGCGTCATGTACAGAAGATTGTTCAAACAAAAGATGATAGGAACAAAACATTCCTTTGTTCGCTGTGAAACGTTTTCATCGAACACAAGCCCAAAATATGTCAACATTCAATCAAGTTGTACTTCATAATCTGCAATAAAAGCTTTCAAGTTGGGTGGGAGAATATACACTGCAGGAAAAAATTAGTACACCTGGAATGACGATATCGATTTCTATTCGATGGCGACAGACGCCACCTTGGCGATAGTAGATATACTGATAATTCTGCGAACTTCCTATCGGTATTCACCAATAAGAATTGGACAATACATAACTCAGGGTAGTAAAAGTTTATGGCTCGTTGTCTATGTTCATACGGGTGAGTTATGTATGTCAGCTTCTATGCCCTAAACAGCTACCCAATCTGATTAAACAAGATCAATAATTAATCTGTAGCTTAGCCACTCTGTCAATCTGCATATTATGTCGTGAAAATATATTTAACAAACATAAATTAAACCTCTGAATTACCAACAGTATGGATTCTAAGATAAAGAAGTGATTCACTCACGAAGTAATTCTTTATAAATGGAGTTTATTACTCTTATTAGACATGAAACGCGGAGGTGGTCCTATTTTCTACATCGGTAAATAACTAAATATTTCCCCAACTATTGTTCATGAGAGGCACAATAAGTATCACAAGCACTCGAGAGTAAAAGTTCCAAATTATCACTAGTAAGTTAGAGTAGTTCATCGAACTTTGCAGTTCCAAATTAATCCTCGATAAAAGCACTTGTAATAAAACACAGTTTGTCATCACTCGAGTACACGATTGCTGTATTATTACAGTTGCACAGCCCTACTACCGTGCATAGTTTATTACTTTTCAAGCAGAGACTAAATTCTGCAGTCACAGTCCCGTAATTTTCTAAGTCCACACATGCCTATCTCTTCAAATCACAAGTTTGTAGCGCGGCTTCAGACCTGCCAGCGTCACAACCTTTCACCACCACGTCCAAGTTACGAGTCCCTTCCCAAGCGTTCGTAAGTGTGCTCTCGCGGCTCCCAAAATTATATCGTTCCGCGCATCCTAACGCCTCTTCTTTAAAAATAATTTCCCTTCCAAAATATTATACATTTGAATATCACAGAATTAAATGCTTAGACCACCTCCGTACACATGTTGTTTACATTTAACAAATATATATTTAACAACATTCAAAACGATTGAGACTGAAGCTCTTTTCTCAGGTAGCGTCTCACTGTTAAAATATACTGCCGCTGTCGAAAAATAGTTACACAATTAATATTTAATTTATCATGGCTTTTATGTAAATATATTTTGTTCTTGTCCACAAATACATATAATTATTTATATATAAGTTATCTGCTACATATCTACTATTTTTAGTCGGCCATGAAATATTTAAGTGGCAGTCTACAACATAAAACGAACGTTACTAAGGATAACATTAAATATAACAAAAGACATATATAAATGTAATGCGCTTTGCTGGGTTCACGTTTTGTGTTTCTGTGGGGGAATCTATATTCTGACACAAGAATATTATTACCTCAACGAAAAGCAGAACAAGAGAGAAAAATAAAGTTTATTGAAAGAATACGAAAATAACGTGGTACGTCATTTTAGATAGGTAGTGTGGTGCAATGCTGCCCATTTGCCACTTAAATTGTTACTGGTAAGCACTACGTATCAATAAATGTATATATAGGGTGTTACAAAAAGGTACGGCCAAACTTTCAGGAAACATTCCTCACATACAAATAAAGAAAATATGTTATGTGGACATGTGTCCGGAAACGCTTAATTTCCATGTTAGAGCTCATTTTAGTACGGATGAGGCTCCATTCCAACGTGATCAAATTGTAAATTTTCACAATCAACATGTGTGGGCTGACGAGAATCCGCACGCAATTGTGCAATCACGTCATCAACACAGATTTTCTGTGAACGTTTGGGCAGGAGTTGTTGGTGATGTCTTGAATGGGCCTCATGTTCTTACACCTACGCTCACTGGAGCACGTTATCATGATTTCATACGGGATACTCTACCTGTGCTGCTAGAACATGTGCCTTTACAAGTACGACACAACATGTGGTTCATGCACGATGGAGCTCCTGCACATTTCAGTCGACGTGTTCGTACGCTTCTCAACAACAGATTCGGTGACCGATGGATTGGTAGAGGCGGACCAATTCCGTGGCCTCCACGCTCTCCTGACCTCAACCCTCTTGACTTTCATTTATAGGTGCATTTGAAAGCTCTTGTTTCCTGAAAGTTTGGCCGTACCTTTTTGTAACGCCCTGTGTAAGTCTTATAATATTATTATTGTAGTACTGAAATTTGTCGGTTTTGTATCTATAAGGGATGTTGAAATTGTAATTACGGCGTTTGATACTCCAAAGTCTCCTGGATTTATTAATATAATTATATTTGCCGTATGATCATTCGCTGATTTTATATGGATATTTAGAATAATGTTTCTGGCTTTATTATATTTCAGTTGCAATCTGGAATAGCCGCCCTCGCTCAGCCAAGAGCGTGGTTTCCGATTTCCGAGCACATTAGGAAAATCCTGACTACCTGTCCATTCACTAGGTTCAAACTGTTAACCGGCCGGCTGGGGAACCCAGCACCCTAGCAAAACCCGCCTTTCACATAGAAACAATCAGCTTCCCCCTGTATCTGTAATATCACAATGGTTCAACGTTTTCCGGCGAGAAATTTCGTAGTTATATAGCTGCCAGAGAGACATCTGTATGTACCCTTTAACAGGGAATGTTCGCAGACAAAAGACTCCGTGTAATATCAACGGATGAAGTTTGCTGTAGAATTTTCGAACATATTCTCCTCGACACGGATAAGCTTCTGCCCATGCATCGGCACGGCTTTAGGAAGCGTCGATCGTGCAAAACCCAGCTTGCTCTTTTCTCTCATGACATCTTTCGTGCTATGGATGAACGGCACCACGCCGGCTGTATATTTCACGATTTTCTAGAGGCGTTTGATACGGTACCGCACTACAGACTGCTAACGAAGGTACGAGCTTATGATATAGGTACCCAAATATGTGAGTGGCTCGACGATAACTTATGTATTAGAAGCCAATACATTGTCCTCGATGGCGAATGTTCATCAGAGACTTCGAAATCGTCAGGGGTGACCCAGGAAGTGTGATAGGACCGCTATTATTTTCTATCTATATAAATGATCTGACGGACAGAGTGAGTTGCAATCTTCGGCTGTTTGCTGATGATGCTATGGTGTATCAGAGAGTATCGTCATGGAATGACAGTAGTAGGATGCAGGAAGACTTGGACCAAACTTCTAGCCGCGGCGGAGTAGCCAAGCACATTGAGGCGCTATGCTCCGATGCGCGAGGCCGTTCGCCATCGGGGGTTCGAATTCCCCTTCGGGCATGGATGTTTGTGTCGTCTTTAGTATAAGGTAGTTCATAAGTAGTTTGTAAGTTTAGGGTCTGATGACCCCGCAGTTAAATCCCTTAAGCTTAACAAACATTTGAACCAAATTTCTAGGTGGTGTGAGGAATAGCAACTAGCGCTAAATGCAGAAAAATGTAAGATGATGCAGATGAGTAGGAGAAAAAATCCCATAATGTTATAATACAGCACTAGTAGTGTACTGCTTGATAGAGTAGCGCAGTTAAATACGTAGGCGTAACGCTGAACAGCGGTATGAAATGGAACGAGCATATAAGGGCAGTCACGGGGAAGACAAATGGTCGATTTCAGTTTATTGGGAGAATTTTGGGAAGGTGTGATTAGTCTGTAAAGGACCGAATATAAACAAACGCTTCTACGACCCGGTCTTGAGTACTGCTCAAACGTTTGGGATCCGCACCAGATCCGTTTAGAGGAGAACAGAGGCACTTTAGAGGCGGGCGGCGAGGTTTGTAACTGGTCGATTCGATCAATGCGCGAAAGTTACCGAAATGCTTCGGGAACACTGTATGGGAGGTGACGTTCTTCTCCGGAGGTACTGTTGAATAAATTTAGAGGGACGAAATTTGAGGCGGAATGCTTAACGATTCTACTGCTGTCAACCTACATTTCGCGTACAGGCCAGAAGGATAAGATTAGAGAAATTTGGGCTCGTACGACTGCATACAATTAGGTCTATTCGTTTTCCCCTCGTTCTATGTAGGTGTGGAACAGGAAAGCAAGTAACTAGTAGCGGTACTGAGTACCCTCCACCGCCGGCCGCGGTGGCCGAGGTGACTGAGGCGCTCCAGTCACGGTCAGCACGGCCACTACGGTCGGGGGTTCGAATCCCCCCTCGGGCATGGATATTTGTGCCGTCCTAGTTCGTAAGTAGTTCATAAGTAGTTTGTAAGTTTAGGGACTGATGACCCCGTAGTTAAGTCCCATAAGCTTAACAAACATTTGAACATTTTTTGTACCCTCCACCACGCACCTTTGGGAGGATTGCCTAGTGTGTATGTAGATGTAGGAGCAAATAATTGCCATCCTACGAAGACACCCTCGTGCTTCCTACAGCCAATGGAGATTGAAACGAATCAAAATGTTCAAATGTTTGTTAAGCTTAAGGGACTTAACTGCGTGGTCATCAGTACCTAAACATACAAACTACTTATGAACTACCTTATACTAAAGACGACACAAACATCCATGCCCGAGGGGGGATTTGAACCCCCAACCGTAGCGGCCGTGCAGACTGTGACTGGCGCACCGCAGACCGCTCGGCCACTGCACGGATCATATTGTGGCTTTGCGAGTGGCGGTTGGTCCGTTTGGAGGATATCCACACACGTTGGACGTGCTTTGTCAGTTGTGCAACGATGGCGATTGCAGTGGTCACGTGAGTATCTCACATCCGTGGACGAGCTTCTGGCTGTCCACGCATCACAGACGTCCGACAAGATCGTCGTATTGTAAGGACAGCAGTGGCAGATCTGACAGCTACCACAGTACATATAAGGGCTTTTGGGAGATCGGAAGTGTCAGCATCAACCGGTTACTAACAGTTGAGCTGCTGGCACGCCCACCGCTAGCCTGCATCTAATCACGCAAAATCATCGACGTGCACGGCTGGACTGGTGCCGTCACTTGGAGAATGCAGTGGTCTTCAGCGATGAAAGCAGATTCTGCTTCCACACAAGTGATGGTCATTTACGTGTACGACGTAAACCTGGCGAACCATGTCCCCCAGCTTGTTTGCATTCTTCCAAGACACACTGCAATCATCCCAGTCCTCATGGTCTACAACTCTCGTTGACCTTTGATGTTGATGGCTCAGTTAAAGACGATTTGGGGCTGAGAAAACCTGGTGTTTATAAGATTCCTTGCCAATGTGGGAAAGCATATATAGGACAAACGATTCGCACCGTCAATGATCGATGCACCGAGCACCACAGACATACACGTTTGTTACAACCTGACAGGTCTGCAGTAGCGGAGCATTGTTTAACCGAAGGACACAGAATGAAGTATCACGAAACACATGTACTTGCTTCTGCGTCTCGCTACTGGGAATGCGTTATAAAGGAATCTATTGAGATTAGGTTGGCGGACAATTTAATAAATAGAGACAAGGGGTTTCCTCTTAGCAACATGTGGAATCCAGTTTTGTCTAATTTTAAAAAACAGCGTGCTCTTTTCTCCACTTGTGACAACTAGCGCATGTAAGCGATACATCGTTCCTGCCAGTTTTCTCCACTGAGGCGCTGCACCGGCTGCTTGCGGCAGAGGACGCAGCCACGACTCTCTGGCGCACGCGCCGTTAGTACTTCGCGGCGTATATAAGGCCGCCGGGCACGGCAAGACTTCAGTTTCCTACGAGACTCAGCACCTGAAGATGGCGGCCAGGTGGTCCGTTGAAATATTGTGTCAAGATGACTCGATGATCCGGCTGGAAACCCGACATGAATATCAACAATTTATACGCCGGGAAACTCTACGTAATCACACTTTTATTAATGTTTAATATACCGTAATTAATTTAAATATGTCTGCCTGTACAATGAATCTTGTGTTAAGCTATGTTTCTATTATTTAAAAAGTTATTTAAATATTAGTTTAATAGAAAGATGACAGGCGTAATACTCTATAATGTTCCGTTGGCGCCGCGAAAATGTAGCCACAGGCGCGGAGTGTTACTTCTGCCACAGTAAATCGAGCCAGGGGCCTCAGACGCATAACATCTATGTCAATTGCGTGCATGTATCGCGTATAATGTAATATAAGTTTGTTAAACGCTTGTGAAATTTTATTATACAGTTGTGGCTTTCTGTATAGGTACAGTGAATCATTAATAAAAGACGAAAAACCACTGCCATCACGAGATTTAGTGTGACATTCGTTATTGTTAAAACCTAGCCACTTTACACTACTATTTCAGACTGACATAAAGAAATAACGGATCTACAACCTGAGTGCTAAATCTGCGCAGGGGGCAACAGCAGCGAAAGAAGATATCAGATTAGTAATAAGAAATTATCTTCTTCATACCCTGACGAGGTAGGAAGCAATACGGCTACTCACGTGCAGTGCGTTTTTCTGTCACAAATAGAAACATTGGCACGAAGTGTCTTGGTAACAGGGCCGAGGGTAGACAGAAAGAATTAACTTTCTCGAACTTGAAAGACATTGTCCCATCTTTTTCATTTTATCCTGCCGCAATCTGTATGATCGATTGGATACCTCAATCAGCGCCTGCATTGCCGCCCGTGTAGGCTGTACCACCAACTAATACGGTTTTCAAGCATGGATTGATACCTGATACCACAATACCGCTTGAGCGATTTATCTATAATTGTAACTTTATGTACGTCATATACACTGTTTCAACAATATATTTTTAGTTATTTGAAAAACTATAAGAAGGTGTACTAATGTTTACTTTCGGGACTGTAGATAAAAGAAGAAACGCGAAACTTTTACGGATTTGTTTCGTACGTCACATGTCTGTGCGAGTTGGACAACACCCATTCGCAATGATATGTCAGTTGATCGAATCACTATTAATAAACTCATGGTGTTAAATGATGGAACAATCTATGACAAACATCTAGATGTACCAAAAGTGTCGCGGTGGAGTAGCCGCGCGGTCTAAGGCGCCTCGCTGCGGAGCGCGCGGTTGCTCGCCGTCGGAGGTTCGAGTCCTCCATGGGGCATGGGTGTGTGTGTGTGTGTGTGTGTTGTCCTTAGGTTAGTTTACCTTAGTTTAAGTAGTTTGGAAGCTACGGGCTGATGACCACGCAGTTTGGTCCGCTAGATTAACAAACATTTGAACATTTGATTTTTTTATACCAAAAGTATAAATTTTGACGATGTGTTTCTGCTTAACATTTGCAGCCCACGTTGTAACTGATGTTATTTTTCACAGTTACACACTCTCTCTCTCTCATAGTGAAATGCTGCTTCAATTACTCATGCTTAAGAATAAAATAATGTAAAACCTATGAAAGCTTTAGAATAAAACTGATTACTGTAACAATGTGAACCATTTCTTTCGTATTTTTATCGTTTAACATTAGACAAAAATCCGACTCACACATTAAATAAGAGTTATATACTACTTTCAAATAATGTAAACTAATGGTATCCAGAACCAACAGCCGGCCGCGGTGGCCGAGGTGACTGAGGCGCTCCAGTCACGGTCAGCACAGCCACTACGGTCGGGGGTTCGAATTCCCCCCTCGGGCATGGATATTTGTGCCGTCCTAGTTCGTAAGTAGTTCATAAGTAGTTTGTAAGTTTAGGGACTGATGACCCCGTAGTTAAGTCCCATAAGCTTAACAAACATTTAAACATTTTTTTTTAAACCAACAGACGTACTTTATTAATATACATCCAATAGTGCTTACCTTATCTGGCTTCCCTAAGTTACATAAATATTGCATTCCATTGTACCAGTAGTGTCATTATTACCTGAATCTTTCACGTACTAACGAAAGAGCGAGATTGCATCATTAACCATGTGACGACACCAGATACCGCTACCAGCGAACCCTTAGTTCACGTTCTGCCTTTCTCACTAGCAGCAAGAGCTGACGAAGTAATACCCTCGGGAAAACACGGGCCACTAACTAATCAGAGGACTGAGAACTGTCGCTTATGGGTCGCCGGGCGGTCGGCCAAGAGTAGAAAGCAGCCAAACGTAGCTCTCTTCGCAGCCAGCTCTCGACCTCTCCACACTTCCTTTCCCATGTATCTGCTAATCGTAATGGTCAGGTTCTGTTGGCGCCTCCCGGGCACTGACCAAAAGACAGAAACCCAACTGAAATCGATGTACACATGGATAGCACTGTATCGGAATGATTCTAGATTCTACGCAGAGTTTGAAAAGCAACATGCCACCCCCTCCTCCTCTAACAGAAGTATACCGTAGGTCACTTGAGTAGCAAAGCGTTCGTAAAAATTAAAAACAAGCGAAAATAATTCCCGTTTTTTATGAAAGGCCATCGAACAGATGCGCGTAACTTTAGGCCTCTATTTCTGACGTCTGTGTGCTTTAGAATTTTGTAGCATAGTTTATGTTACGGTATTATGACATCCCTGGAGATTGGAAAACTCCTCTTTTAGAATCGACATGGATTTCGAATGCATGATCGTGTAAAACCTTGCTCACTACATTTGTCCACGAGACCTTGGAAGAAAAAAATACAGGATCCCAGGTGGACGAGTGTTCCTTGATTTTCGGAATATTCAGTATTGTCGGACGCAGTGGCCGAGCGGTCACGGTCTGCACGGCCGCTGCGGACAGAGGTTCGAATCCCCCCTCGGGTATGGATGTTTATGCCGTCTTTAGTATAAGCTAGTTCATAAGTAGTTTGTATGTTTAGGGACTGATGACCCCGTAGTTAAGTCCAATAAGCTCTACAAACATTTGAACATTTTTATTCAGTATTATCGCCTAATGAACAAATTACGATCGTACGGAACATCAGACTAACTATGGGACTGGACAGAAGAGTTTCTAGCGGACACAACACAGTATGTCATTTCAATGAATAGAAGTCTTCTAATGTGAAAGTAATTTCTGGTTTAACCAAAGAGTGTGGTATAAAATCAGTACTTTTCACAATATACTTAAAACAAAATGTTCAAATGTTTGTAAATCTATGGGAACAAATTGCGTGGTCATCAGTCCGTAGCTTACAAACTATTTAAACCTAGGTAAACTAACCTAAGGACAACACACACACCCATGCCCCAGGGAGGACTCGATCCTCCACGGCGAGCAACCGCGCGCTCCGCAGCGAGACGGTTTAGACCGCTCAGCTACTCCACCGCGGCTATACATAAAACACCTTGTACATAATGTTAGATTATTCATGAGGCTTTTCGTGAGTGATGCTGCATTATATCGAGAGGTCGAAGCACTGGACAATTGTAGCAAAATGCAGGATCATTTGCAACGAATCTACGCTTGCTGCAGAGAGTGACAACTATTCCTCAAAATACATAAATGCAATGTATTGTACATACCTAGTAAGAAAGAGCCTTTATATTATGATTAGGTAATTTCAGACCAACGACTGGAAGATTTGCTTCCATAAAATATCTGTGAGTATGAATACGGAGAGATCTGGCATGGAATGACCACATAAAATTAATCTAGAGTTGATAGACGGAGATTTATTGCAAGAATACTCGTGAAGTGTAGTCAATCAACCAAGAAAGTAGCTTCAAAAACATTGGCTCAACCTGTATTCCAACATTTCTCGTCAGTGTGGAATCTGTACCAGGTATGAATGAAGGTGAGTTAGTGAAGATCCAGAGAAGAGCAGCCCACTTCGTTACGGGTTCATTTAGCAATCGTGAAAATCTTACGTAGATGAATGAACAATTCCCGTTGCAGACGCTGCAAAATAGGTGTGCTGTATCACGGTGTGGGTTTACTGTCACGTATATCTACATGAACATACATCTAAATATTTACTCTGTAAATCACATTTTAAAGCCTGACGGAGACTTCATCGAAACGATTTCATAATATTTCTCTACCGTTTCATTCTGGGGAACAGAGAACAACTAAATATTTCCTTTTTCGATCTTATTTCTCTTATTTCTTTATGATGTTCATGTCTCCCTCTGTAGGTGGCTGCTATCCAAACAATAGCATTGGCAGGAGAAAGTTGGTGAAAAAAATTTCGTACATAGATCCCGCCGCAACGAATAACACCTTTCTTTTAATGATTTCCACCCCAATTCGCACGTCATTTCCGTGACACTCTCACTTGTACCGCGATAGTAAAAAACGAGCTACCCTTCTCAGAACTTTCTCTATATTTCCGTCTGTCCCGTTTGGTGAGGATCTCATAATGCGGCGGTGAAAGGTTGTGACGCTGGGCGGTTTGAAGCCGCGTTACGAAATTCTGATTTGAAGAGATAGACATGTGGCTTAGAAAATTTGTTGGACTGTGACTGCAGAACTTAGTCTCTGGTTGAAAAGTGGTATACTATGGACGGTAGTGGGGCTGTGGAACAGTGATAATTCAGCAAATTGATGACAAACTGTGTTTTATAACAAATACTGTAATTAATCGCTGATTAATTTGGAACGGCAATGTTCGATGGACGTCATTAATTTATGAGTGATAATTTCGTACTTTTACTCTCAAGTGCGTGTGATACTTATTGTGGCTCCCATGAACAAGTATTGTGAAAATATTCAATTATTTTCCGATGTATATACCAGGACCACCTCCACATTTTCATGTCCAAAAAGAGTAATAAACTCCAGTCATAAAAATTACTTCTTTAATGACTCTCTTCTAAACATGATCTTAGAATCCATTTTGTTGGTTATTCACAGCTTTAATTTGTTTGTTTAAGATTATTTTTCTCGTCATCATTTGCAGATTGATAGACTGGCTTAACTACAGATTAATTGTTGATCTTGTTTAAACAGTTTGGGTAGCTGTTTAGGGCATAGAAGCTGAATACATAACTCACCCCTATGAACAGAGACAACGAGCCATAAATCTTTTACTACCCTGAGTTATGTATTTCCCAATTATTATCGGTGAGTACCGATAGGAAGGTCGCAAGGTGTGAAATTTTATCGGCCTCAGTCATAACCGGGTTAACTATGTGACGTAGGGCCAAAACATTCTTTATATACGACTGCGTTGATCCACCATGTTGTTTGGCCCTGTTCTTCAATTTCTCTTCCGATAAACGGATTTGTTGCTAGTGGTCTCCAAGCGTCTTCTTAAGTTCCGTCTGGAATTTGTCCCAGCTATCTGGTAATAGTAAATACAAAGAATATTTTGTTTCCGTAATGAAAGACTTGTGTCTGTTTGTCTATTAGTGGATCACTAAGTCGTCGTTGCACTTTTGAGATAGAGATTGGAGTCGAATAAATGCATGTTCCAGAGACAGTTCTAGTCTCAGTATTGTCTAAGATAGTAAACATAAGGCGAGGCATTAATGCGAATTAAGTCAGGGTAGCTGAGTGGATAGTTTCGCCTTCTACGCAGTACGGGTAGGACGGTTTTACTTCTGCTCCGTCTCGAGTAGAGGCAGTTCCTTGTTTAAGTGAAATGTGTGTTTAATCAATGTGGAATTTCTGTTTCAGTTAGTTTTTGTGTGTTCTTGGTAGCGGCATAGTCCGCTTAATTATGTTCCTTTGGCATGCAATTCCATTTCAAGTAAAACAACACCGAGTTTTTCTTTTGACAAACTAACACGTCATGTTTTGCCGAGCTCTCTGCAAATCCATGACTGGTTAGTGGCTGCTTTCGGTTTGACTTTGGTTGAGGTACATACTGCGTATTTAGACATCGAACTTCATGTTTTCTTTGTAAAATTTGTGACTGCCCTGTCAAGTGCAGAAACTGTTGTTTAAACATGCTCGTAATTCTCAGGTTTATTCCCGGCACAGAAACGACTCTGTTTGTGCGGTTCTTCTAACAAACGCTTCGTTAGACTACTCGGATGTTCGTGTGTATAACTTGCCTCCCAAAACACACAACTTTTGCTCAAAAGAAGCTTTTGTTAATAGTGATGGTATTAAAAGCATTCGCTTTGAATGATGTCCCCCCAGAGTAGGCTTCAATGCTACAGCGACAGCGAGGTACGTTCTGCAGAGATGGAGGTGAACAACCCATTTCATGTACAAGTATGCGCGTACCGTGTACATTTTACATACAGTGGACAGGAAGGAACTTGCTGTTTGTGTAACGAGAGTGCTCATGTTTGTACTAATAGTCCTCGGAGGATTTTCGTTTTGCAATCTACTTCTGAACAAGAGCGTAAGCTTACGCTGGCGGACCTCCTCTGTAATATAGGCGGGGCAGTTTCCTGCTAATGACAAAATCAACTGTTCAAATGGTTGTAAACCTATTGGACCAAACTGCTATGTTCATCAGTCCGTAGACTACAAACTACTTTAACTTACACTTAGAGTAACACACACATATATGCTCATGGGAGGACTCTGACCTCCAGCGGGAGCGACAGCCGAGTCCGTAGCATGATGCCTTAGACCAAGCGACCGTTCCCGCGCGGCTGCTAATGACGCCCACCGAACGGCTCTGTATTCCTCAGCGAGTGGTTTTCCACCGTTACGGTCGAAGAGAAGTTCTAATGTGCCTCCCTGATGTTCATGTGATCCAAAGTAAGAGCCACCGAACACAAAATGAGGGTAGTCACTTCTGGCCCTCGTGCATCTGCTCTACCTCTAGATGGTGGGATGAAGTTACGTCTACTGGAACTAGAATTGAAAAAAGCAATATGGTGCTCGTAAGGATCTTCTAGGAAGTTTCTTGGAAACCTTTTCATCGGCTGGAACGTTCACAAGCGATTTTCTTGACGCTTTTTTGCTTTTGTACCACCGGTAGAGGGCACAGAACCAAATTGTTGCTCATAAGACTACCTATATTTCATACGCTTCTGCAGGGGGCGGGGTTCTCTCCTTTACAGACAGAAACCTGTTCAAGCCTGGCAACATTACATTCAGATGTGGTGACCAATCTACATAACTCACCGGAAGGAGTCCTTGTTGCCCCCTTAGCAGTCATAAACTACGAATGCAGCTGTAACGCACTGATACAAAGGACAGAAAAGAATCAAATATACGGTATGAGATATCCTCCCTCACATTAATCGATGGGTTGCGACGTGGAAGAGATGTAATTAGTTGTGTTTAGCTGTTGCTCTTCGAAGTGCCTGTTATGCTGATGATGCCCCAAGCTTACCACTTAATAACCTGACTGCTATCAGAAATGAATCAGACCTACGTTGGCCTCATTACGGTAGTTCATTGACGATTACCGTCAGATACTGAGCTCTTACAAGAACTCTCATTCACTAATTTTGCTCTTCCTGGATTTAACACTGTTTTTAGTGGCTACTCAACGAGCGGCAGGAACTTGCCTAATCTATGGTGAGGGTATCCCTAGTGTCGAAATTGAAATACTTGACTCTGGTAGGGTAATAGTGTGTCGTCCTTCTTATATAACTTTTTTTATATGCAACGTCTGGATCATACAGTGGCACATCCACGGTTCACACACAATGGGTAGGAAATGTCTCCCAACTCACGGATATTGCGCAGGATAGTGAGGTTGTCACTGTGTGGGAACATTTCCTCCGCTCCTTCACACGTTTCTCCTCGCTATTGGACTGGCGCACAGAATTTTTAAAGCCATAGCTCTGCCAGTCTTTAATATCATACGTGCTGCTGGAGCGAGGGCCATAAAAACACTTATGAATTTTATTACATTCTTCTGCGTGAAATGCATGAGCGAGTGGGTGATGCCCTGCTGTCAGTGTAATAAGTTCACCGTATTAAAGGAAAGCTGCTGCTACTTAAACAGCAACAAGTTCAATTTCAATCTCGGTCGCTTGTTGAAGGGGAAATGAAATCCCCGTATAAAGTTCTTCGCGATTATTCGCAACATAGCCGCTCCTTCATTTTGTCTCCCGTGATTGCTGAAGGCCACCAACTGACCGCCAAAGCGATATTATTTGCGCTCTCCGCCAATACTACACGGAACTAAATACAGTAGATGACCATGTAAGATCTCGTCCAGATTATTTTCATGGAGCCCTACTTCAGGTAATTACTCCTGATCAGAACGATGACTTTTTGGGCGATTTTCAGTCAGACTTACTGCTGCTTCTCCCTCTCGTGAATTAGCTGGTCCATATCATCTCCCTGAGTTTTGTCAGCTTTTGTCCGTTGTTAAGTTGAAATTTACAAAGACGTTTGACGAGTTTATGCAGGGGAGGAGTGTGCCTGCAGCATTTAGATGAGCAATATAGTGTTAACACCGAAACACTGTGGCCGAGTTACTGTGGATCACTTGGTCCTCACACCTTACTTACTTTCGATTATAAGACTATCGTGAAGAAAATTAATGGTGGATTATTTCCTCTGCTCAATTTTGACTCCAATAGAGAAATACTGGGATATGGTTTCAGTTGCTGCAGTCACTTCGGCGAATTTTGCCTTTTAAGAAAGCATTTGAACGTGAATGTCACAGTTATTTAACCTATCTGTTGGAGATATTCGGTTTTCTCCCTAAGGCTCATCTAGTTCTTTCCAATATGTTTTAGTGCATAGAGGCGAAGTTACTTCTAATAGCTCAGCTGGCACCACCAGTCATAATTCGTCGAAGCTTCCCCTACTCAAACCCCAATTAAGTGTCTTTATTTATTCTCCCCCTTCAACTGCTACTTTACCGTCTATCAACAGAGTAACGAGGATCGGTAATACTGAAACCCTCACCGCTAGGGCGTACGCACACTATGTTGAAGGCGTTCAACGTAGTGAGAAATTCCTCAGGTTAACAACTGTCAGATATTATTAATTGGAAATATTCATACGTCTCGAATGATACAGGACAGAGAAATAAATTCGATGGCTAAGTAAAAAATTACTGGTCGATCAGGATTCGAACGCTGATTTCCCTCTTAGGGCCAGCGGTCAGCTTAACCACTGAGGCTATCTTGACACGCTTTCGTCCTGCCCAAATTCTCAACTCATCGCACTCAAAGATTGTAGTGCTCCCTACTAATTACTTCCTCAAAAACCTCATACGGAATTTCAGTGAACTACGGTTAACATTAGACTGCATATTTGAGTCCCCCCCCCCCCCCCCCCCAAAGAAAGAAATCAAGGGCGGCCCGATCTGGGGACTTCACAGGCCATTTATAACAGAATTTTGTCCTATCCAACTTCGAGGAAAATTTTCCTCCAGCATTTTCGTTGCAACACTGGGCGAGTTACCTGGACATCCGTCGTGTTTCAGCCACATACACATTGGTATATCCAGTGGTACCTCATCTTAAAAAAAGTGGCAGAATGTTTGTAAGGAAGTGTGCGACGTGCATACAAATTTATATTACCGTGATTAGTAAACGTTGCTTCGTCGGTACAGAGCACACGTTGGAAAAACGTAGTGTCGTCTCTCAGCTGTTGTAAGGCAAACCTAGAAAATTCTGTACGACGTTCGAAATCGCCGAGTGCCTCACATAGTGACAAATGGTACGGGTGGAATTTGTGTCAATGCAAAATGAGAACGACAATCGTCTGGCTGATACCACATTCCTTGGCAGTATGTCTCGTACCACTGAGCGGATTTATTAGCGTCGTATCCAGGACAGTTTCTTCAGGTTTCTTGTCATTTGCAGTCTTTTTTCTTGTTCTCGTTTTCACGTTCAAGCAGCCTGTCATCTCTTCATGATTTGTCCAATTGACTGCCGCGTTGGACATGGACGATCCGGATAGACAGTCTTATACCGTTGTATTGTTTGCATGGCATTTCTTTTACATTCACCATATTAAAGTTGTACATCCAACTTCTCCTGATTCTTTTATTTATCCGAACGAAATTAATGTTGAAGAGGAAATAACGGCCTGCAGTGCAGACAAGTTGAAGGTCTTCTGTGTTGACATTCTGACGCCACGTAACACACGATATCCGCTTGGCGGTGTTTGCCCAGCTAACGCCGATTAAGGCCACCGTGCCCTCAAATTCTAGGACATTTCTCGAAATTTGTATGACGTGATTTAATGTCAAAATTGACACTGTATCACTGTAATAGTCTTGTCAAGAGCTTTCTTATGCAGTTACAAAAAACAAGCGTTTACATAAAAAAGTAGTTGTTTTAATATCTCCGTTGATACCTGTGCTAAAACCATTCACCTAACCGTCGCTCTATCATTTGCTGAAAACCGTGATTCAATATGTGTAACCGTTTACAAAATGAAAGGGGTATTACGTCTTCCGTGACTCGCGCTGTATATGAGGGGGGTTAAAGCCAAAGTGGTGTAAGTCATGTTTCATGCATGTAGCGAAACAGAAGGTTTTGTGAGAAACATTATAATAAATTCCACAAGAAATCAATACCACTTTTTTGTGTTTTACATCAGAGGAAAGTGTCATTGTTTCAATGTCTTCATAATTGAAAACGGTTTAATAAAAAATTATGTGTCTTTTGAAGGGTCCAAATGACTTACACCATTTTGCCTTTAACCAATCTTGTATTTGCAGTAAATTTAAATAAAAACAAAAGGTATTTTTAATGCCAAATGATATATTTCAGAAATAACTAAGAGCAGTACAACGAAATATCCTTTCTTAGCTATGACAACGTTCAGTCACGTTCAGTATCAACAACATCCAACGGGCCTGCATCATCTGCTGTTGCTTCAGCTGTTGTAAGTCCCTGGAAATAAACATGGTTGATGGCTGCAATGTATGGCAGAAGATCTAGCATGTCCCTTTTGTTTTCCGTGGTTACAGGTCTTCGTCCATGGCATAGGTTTTCCATATCAATACGTCCAAGTCAAACTAGCCTTCCTGGTTTGGCTGGCTTTAGACAGAGCGGAGAATGAAAAATCCTCATTAAGAGTCTCCTTGTAATAGAGCATAAAAGGTTCGTTCTTCAATAAACGACACTGGTTTTTTAGCGACATTTTGTTTTCTCCTTGTAATAGCTTGTTCAAGATTCTTAGTAGACTTGAAGTCTTCACATGACATTTCGTAACAATAAAAGCTTTCTTTCTTCTTGATTTTGCGATTGTGGAGCACCAAGCAGCAGGAACATACACTGTTTTACCTCTTACATAGGATTCTAGAGATCCAAAATTTGAGGTAGGAGTGGCCATTAACCATAAATTTATGGTCTATAATGTCGACGTTAACACGGGTGTGAAGCAATTTCCTGAGACACAATGCAAATTTAAAATTCCTATTTTGCCCCGTACAAGTGTCACTATACATGACAACATGTTTTGAAGCTGCAAATCTTGTAGTTTTACGAATTGTTTTGCAGAAATTATGCTACATCGTTTAGCTCGCGCACCACGTTTGCAATTATTTTCAGAGAAATTACGATTATAGGCCAGTCATTGTTAAACTTCAAACACATGATAATGTGTTACTAACGTAATTGGCCAAATGATAGACTACGTGAGTTAACCTTACCTGAAGAACCAAACATTTCATTCTCTGAAGGATCATAATCATCACTATTTTGCAATATACTGGGTTCACTACTTGTGTCTTCATCAAACTGAGGATCCATATTCACCAAAATACGTAAACTACACAGTACGAAAGAACACCTTAGAAGCACTTAGAGGAATAATGGCGTAAGTCAGACTTGCACCGCAATGCCTGTAAACAAAGCGGTCGTTTCATTCACAAGTGAAACTGCTAACGCCATTTATGGGGGTAAGAACAAAACTGTGAGTTACACCATTCTTCCATTCAACAGATCCATATTTCAAAATTGTATTGCAGCACTTAAGTCAATACTTTTAAAAAAGTGACTTACACCACTTCGGCTTTAACCCCGTCATGTGTATACAGGGTTGTCCTAAAATACACGTAATAATGAAACGGCCGGTAGAGGGGGCCGTAATAAACAGGTTTCGTATGGGTATGTGTCGTCGGTAATGACGCCTTGAGCCAGTACAGAGCGCTGAAGAGTGCGCTGTTTCCAAGCACTTCGCTAGCTGAATTCATTATTTTCTGCACGGGTCTTCAGCAGCATACATCGTTTCACCAAGACAGAGCTGATCGATATGCGTTTCATTTAAGGGGCTGCTCATGGAAGTGGATTGCCTACCAAAGATGTACAGTCGTGCTCAAAAGTATCCGAACGACCTGAATTGCATTTCGCCCGATTCGCATGCAACCCTTATAACGCAGCATCCTAGCAGGTCCTCTAATCGCTCCTCGGTACAGTCGTGTCAATTATACATTTTAGGACTATTAAACAATTAATACTGGCCATTCATCCAAAATATTTTTAGTTTATAATTATGTACAACAATGAGTACCATATATAACTATCCCCTGACGCGTCACACGTAAACAGCGTGCAGCCTCCTTTCGACAGGAGAAGAAAGATGACGCATGTATGTCTTGGCCAGCTTATGCTGAAGTTTACGAATTTTTGAACTTGGATGGAGATAATGATTCCTTTCGCTGCATACTGTGTGTTGAAGGGAAAACAATTCAAATCAGTCGAAACTCCACAGCGAACTTAGGTATTCATGTACAGTCGTGCTCAAAAGTATCCGAACGACCTGAGTTGCATTTCGCCTGATTCGCATGCAACCCAACTAACGTACCTGTCTTGCGGGTATTCTACTCGCTCCTAGGTACAGTCGTTCGACTATTGAAAATGGTTCCAACAAGTCACCACTAGAAAACGCTGCTCTGTATCGCAATAACTCAAGTTGTAAAGTAATAAGACGATACTGCAAATATCAGGGAACACCTTATCACAGATACGACTATCCTTAAGTCTTGTAAGCTCACATTTATTGCAAGAACTGACATACCAGAAATGTTACCACTCTCATCATTACGTCAGATAGATAATGCACGTAGTAAGTTCGTCGTATTCATGATTGTTCAAAGTAACATACCGTACTTATTATTTAACACAAATTGACATTCAAATTTAAGTTACTCACGAGCAGCTATTTGAGAATATGTACCAACTTCAAATGACACGACGAACCGTTTTGTTCTGCATATGGATTCAAACCCAGGTCATGCAGACGAAGCAAAGATTTCGTGACTCACGGAAACTAACAGTCATTCCTGACTAAATTTACGGTTTCAGCTTAGGAAATAAGCTGTGGAAATCGCAACTAATCTCGTACTTTAAATAGCGGTTTACGAGTTCTAGGCACTATTGGCCTCGTAAGAGGAAACCAAGCCACATACCTCTTCGCTAGCTCTGTGGTGACGTGCTGACCTGTTAGGGTTCGCGGTTCCAGCCTCGCTCAATGTAACATTTGCATCCCTTCCGTGAAAGAGCTACAAGCAGTCAGATCAAACATCGATAAGGAAATCGCAAGAAAATACTTTGGGCTCATAGTGCAATGGTGAAAACCTTACAATGTTGCACAACAGGTAACGCCTCTTTCCACTTCTGACAAGCAAATATTGGGTTTCTATGAATACATAACTTTATTTATGAAATGCCACATTTGCATACGTCTTGAGTATGAGACAGCATACCAGTTAAACAAAAACCCAATCGAAATCTATGTGAGTAGTATTTTACTAATTCGTGTCGATAGAGGCATGCTTCTGTACAGATACTCAGTTTTATCAAAACTGACTTTCGTCGTAAGGATATCGTGCGCACTATTATTTCATTTCTTATAATACAGTGCATAATTTTAGTAAGGTTTCTTTTAGTGTTGTTAAAACAATAGTAAACATGAGAGAGAAATTAATCATCTACGATGTTTGCGAATTCTCTGATGTTATCTTTAACAGTCTGGCAGTGCACATGCAGTTTATTGATTACATGTGTGTAGAAAACTTCTTCTGAGTTACAGCTGTCAAACAAGGTTTGAAGAAGAATGAATTGCGACTAACAGCTGAAGTATAAAATACTTTTCTGACGTATTTTCGCACGATGCGCTATGCCCATACATAATACAAAAGTTTAGAGATGCATCTGATGCCTCCACCCATTTATTAAACCCGAAAAGAACAAAATGTCGCAGAACTTAGCCCTTTTTCGGCACGCGACGTTTTTGGTTGAGAAGTGAAGGGAATTATGTTCGAATTTCCATTAGATTGATAATTGCATTGCATTGCATTAAAAAAAATACAGCGGTGAATGTACTCGAACTCGTGACCTCTTATTTACGGTGCGCGACGCTTACCGCAACGCTCGTAGCTGACACGTTGCTACAGCAGCTCCAGAAGTCGACAATAATTCTTCCAGAAGTTCCGCATTCCACAGTGCTGTCAGATAATGCATATGGCCGGATCTAGACTCCTGAGAGATATAGTTACAGTTTTCTACGAACAGATTGCGCAATAGAGTAGCTCAAGTGGAAAGGAACACTTCCTGTTTAAATTTCTGCATCCTACACTGTTGGCAGTTCTGTGTAGGTGGCCGTTACGTGATTTTATTTGGGTGTCAGAATTCTCGTCCATTGTGGCGCAACGGCATTACGATAGTAAAATGAGTCACAGAGGGGAGAAGTTGGTGATCTGTTGTATTGATTGTAGGTTAATATACTTATGGTCTGGGTTCTATTCCAACTTCTGCCGATGATTTTTGTTGTGGAGAGACAGATTCTATTTACTTCTGGCTACGCCAAGTGAAGATGTTGTAATGGCATTGTGGTCTGAAATTCACATTAAACATGATATTCCTTCTCCACCTAGAAGAGGATAGGATGAACCACAATAAAGTCAGGAGTGCTGACATGTTGAAACGCTATCACCAGTACCCTTTCTTATACTCGTTACGTATTTGTAGTGACGAAACAAGTGTCACAGGACATTTATTCAATCTTTTATTTGAGCTTCTGTATGTCGATAAAATTGATTCTGGACTTGGATTGGAACTCAGACGGCCCTCAACGTGGAATTTGATCCCTTCGTGACAATACAGCTCAACTACAATTTCTTGTTTGTTCAAAACTGCAGATTCCTCAACATCGTCACATACTGCGCGTGAATTGGCTCGAATCCTGGCCCGGTAATAAAGTTTTCATCATGAATTATCAAGCTCTAGCATGAGAACATCTATTTCCTTGTTGGATAATAATTTTGATTTTTAATGTATTTTCATCCGTTGTCAACACTAACGATCAGGCAGCACAGAACTCTTCGTCATATTGTTTCTAGTTCAAACACGCTCACATGTCACTGCTGGTGTAAAACTCATATTTAACGTTAGTTTTCTCTAGAATATAGCAGCAATGGGTGCTGGGTTGGAGTACTTGGAAGGAAAAAATTAATGTTTCGTATCGTCATTTCAGTTAAGACATCTACCGACTGCCGAGAAAATCCTGGATGTCACAGTTGATTGAGCTTCGATAACAATTCGTTTGAGGTTCTGGGTTCGAATCCCTGTACAACACAAAGCTTTACCTGACGGCATTTCAAGTACGTTACCTGTGAAGAAGTAATATTTAACATCTCTCGTAGTTCGTTAACAGGGACAATAGATGCTGTGTAGGAATTCCCGTCCGTTAAAAATGTTTACAAGCTGTAATGAATACGACGAAATTACTATGTGAATTACTTACCTGACGTAATAATGAGAGTGGTAACACTACAATTATATAATTTCTTGCAATAAATGTGAGATTATAAGCCTTAAGGACAGTCTTATCTGTGATAAGGTGTCCCTGATATTTGTAGTATCGTGGTATTACTTTACATCTTGAGTCATTGCGATACAGAGCAGTATTTTCTAGTGCTGACTTGTTGGAACAATTTTCAATAGTCAAACAACTGAACTGAGGAGCGATTAGAGGACCTGCTAGAAAGCTGCGTTATGAGGGTAGCATGCGAATCAGGCGAAATGCAATTCAGGTCGTTCTGATTCTTTGAACACGACTGTACATGGAGCAATTCCCGGAAAGACATCAGCCGAATTGTTGACCATTCGATAGTTATGCTCGAGTGGATCGTTATGCTTCCTGGCGTGGAGCTGGCATTAGAAGACATCACAGAACTCCTGCAGTGGAAGAAAGAATATTAGGTACAGTAAAGGATAAGCCTTCGACAAGTTCGAGAGCTGTAGAAGATGCTTTAGGTGTAAGTCACTTAAGTGTTTTGAGTTCTTTGCATGAAGACTGAATTCATCTGTACTATTTACAGAGAGTCCTAGCACTAACACCTGACGATTATCATCCACGTCCCAACATCGCTCGTTGGTACCTACAGCAGACTTCAGCCAATGCACCTTCCCTGCCAATGTTTTATTCACCTGTGGGATCATGGTAACCGACACGTTACAATATCACATGAGTACTAAGTACGGTTTTCCATTAATGTTTAGGGCAGGCATTGTGAATAATAAATTATAGGGCCGTAGATTCTGTCTAATCGTTTAAATGGCCGCATACACAAAATATTCCTATAGGAGGCCTTACTTGAGCTTCTGGATGTTCGTAGACGAATGTGGTTCCCGCATGTTGGAGCCCCAGAGTACTTCAGTCGATACGTCAGGAATCACCTGGACGCTATCTACAGTCGGCAGTGAATACGACAGGGCTGACTAGTTCCCTGACCACTCCATTTACCTAATTTAACGTGCGTTGATTTCTTCCTTTGGGGTCATATCAAAAGCCTGGTGTATGAGAGATCCATCACATCTGAAGAAGATCTAGTAACCCGCGTGTCTGTTGCTGTTGGACATGTGGTCGACATGCATGATGTCTTTTCCAATGTACGTTAATCCATGCACCATAGCTGTGAATCTTGTATCGCTGCTGGTGGCCGCACTTTCGAGCACCTCTTGTTAACTATCAAAGAATAATATTTTTGTCGTTACTACTAGTTTCAGATTTCTTTCTTTCATACTTTTGCATACGCTAGCGCTGTAATATGTAATTACCGACTATCCATTCCTATAGAAAAACTGTTTATTTCGGTCCCCTCTACCCGCCGTTTAAACTTTTACATATAATTTAGGACTTAGGACCATGTGCGCAGCTAGAGCATTCCGAAACTCAAGCGTGAGACTCGCTTTAGTCTCGGGATGCGCTATCTGCGAGCATCACGTGTTTCAAAGATCAACTTTGCTTCTCAATATCGGGATGTAAGGGAATTACTGCGATGCACTCAAAGCCATTCTTTTTGTGGTTTTTTACACTATTTTTTTTTTTTTTTGTATTGTCTATGGAACTTAACTACGGGGTCATCAGTCCCTAAACTTACAAACTACCTATGAACTACTTACGAACTAGGACGGCACAAATATCCATGCCCTAGGGGGGATTCGAACCCCCGACCGTAGTGGCCGTGCAGACCGTGACTGGAGCGCCTTAGTCTCCTCGGCCACCGCGGCCGGCGTTTTCACACTATTAACTGCTTTAGAAATAATATGGGATATCCATTTAAAAATTGTAAGTTTGTGTAGAAAATAATGTTTATTTGCTTTTCAGGCTGTCTCGTAGTGCTTACTTCCATAAATCCCTGCCTGATGTTAATGATCGAGAAAGTCGTTTTCCTATAACTATTATAGTTCCAGAGATATATTCGGTGAAAATGTTAATATAAAAGTATTGGACCAAAGTCGAATTTTGAACATTACAGTATTGCCATGTCTTCCCCCTCTCCATACGACGTAATGGAATATGTGGCAACGTCGCAGCGACGACTTTCAAGGTAGCGTCACTTCCGGTTCTGGAACAAAATGGCCGCGAGGATCACGCCTCCCCTCCTCCATCACCTGGTAATGCTTCTTCTGTTATGTCCTGCGATCTGCAGGAAAGACAACAACTTCTAAAACTAATAACTGTTTCCAAAATGTTCAAATATTTGTTAAGCGTAAAGGACTCAACTGCGGGGTCATCAGTCCCTAAACGTAAAAACTAGTTATGAACTATCTTATACTAAAGACGACACAAACATCCATGCCCGAGGGGGGATTCGAACCCCCGAATGGGACCGGCCTCGCGCATCGCAGTATAGCGCCTCAATGTGCTTGGCGACTTCGTTGCGGCTAACTGATTACTAAACAAAAACGTAAAGAAAAAAGTGGTCAGTCACTTAGGGACAAAGCATCACACGACAACAACTATTACAAGTGGCGCTAGGCCAAAACAAAACAAATACTACTAGACGAAAACTACGCTGAGTGCTGTGGCAGCTGTATCCGTCGTAGGAGCGGCCGGTGGCTGAGTCTGCACTGGCCTCCACACTCCGTCGGTGCGCTTCGCATCGGCGGAGGGCTATAACGGTTACTCCGCTGTTATTGGCTGGGCACTGTCACATGGCTGGCCGTAATGTATTGCCACAGTACAGCGGAATTTTTGCGCCAACGCGGTGTTTCTGTGAAGCCAGGCAAACAACGGCGATGTGGCCCATTCGGCGGCAAACCGTGCACCTTGACTGCCGGTGGGGACAGTCTGCTCGTTGGTGTTTACGGAAGCAATCCGCACAAGAAGGGAGGCCCGCGGAAGACCGTCGGTCACGGCCTGTGTCCAGGGTCTGAAGAGACGGCCGCCCGGCGCCAGAGGACTGGTAGCCGCAAACACGGCGGGATCAAAGCGCGGTGACGCTGGCCGGTGAGCCTGTTCAAAGGTACGGATGATCGGCAGACAGGTATCGAGCGAAGTTCGAAGACCCTCGTGCGGAGCGTGAAACACAACCATATCGCGAATCAATGAATGGGCATAGGACTTCTTGCAGGCGACGTTGGCGCACCTGAATTTACAATCACGGGAGAGATCCTGCAGCGTCGTAATCCATTCCATATCTGTCTGATCTGGGGACTTTCGACAGGAAAAGGAAACCTGGCGAGCGGAGGTGACGTGTATTTGCGCGTCAAAGAACTCGACAAGCAGTTTTTTATGTGGGCATACGAGAGATCTTGAGGCGACTGCCCTGGGTTCAATTGTTGAATCGAGCGATACACCTGGGGACCGAATGTTGCTAAGAAGAAAGCGCGACGCCGGTTTTCCTCCAGGACTCCGTGGTTCAGGAAATGTTGTTCCAGCCGCTCTACATAATTCGGCCAAGGTTCCAAAGCTCTATCGAAAGCGGGAACGGCCGGCGGTGACATATGCAGATTGTTCAATTTTCCGGCAATGGAATCTACTGTGTGGGTTACGTCTTGCAATGCTGGGGAGTTCGGATGGTGCGCCAACCCCGTAAGCGCCGCCTGTATCTGGAGTACAGTTTCCGTCAAGGAGTGAAGAAATTGCTATAACGGCGGCATTACTACTAAGATACAGTTTTATCCTTGTCGCCAATTCTGTTATGTCGTGCGATCTGCAGGAAAGACAACAACTCCTAAAACTGATAACTGTATACTAAACAAAAAGGCTTCTGGGCGTACAATAACAAAAACGCAAAGAAAAAATGGCCAGTCACATAGGGACAAAACAACAAGTACAATAGTGAAAGAATCACACGACAACAACTATTACAAGTGGTGCTAGGCCAAAACAAAACAAATACTACTACACGAAAATACGCTGAATGAAAGCTGTGGCAGCTGGATCCTGCGTAGGAGCGGCCGGTGGCTGAGTATGCACTGCCCTGCACACTCCGTCGGTGCGCTTATGAAGCCGGCATCGGCGAAGGGCTTACTCCGCTGTTATTGGCTGGGCACTGTAACATGGCTGACAGTAATGGAGTGCCGCAGTCCAGCGTCGTTTCTTCTGTAGTTATTCGTTGTTGCTGTTGATCTTTTAAGTGAGAGCGCCTACGAAAGGGAGCTCAGTAGCCCGCCTTGGCTGCCTGTTATACGGGCTCTCTACACGGTCAAGGGCTGCCACAGCACTTTCCACAAGGTTTCCTGAAAACATGGCGTCATTTTGATGTCATTCACAGTATCAAATAATAAAGGAACTGCTATCGCCTTCTGATATCGTTGTTTTCAGTGCAATTCACTTGTGTCGCTTATTGAAATGACGCCAGCATTGCGAAAAGCCTTGTAAGACGTTCATGTGAAACAAAGGGATTGGCACACTGAAGATTTACGAAAAAAAAAACATGTTGTTTAAGCTTTCATTCAGGTTAAGAATATAAGTTCTTCAAATTTATTGTAGTATTACGAGATTTTTGAGTGGGAGTTACATCTGAAATGTAAAATAAAATTTATGGTTGATGTCCTACTACTTCCAGTTTCTCTCTTTACCCCTTCTCCTTCTCCCACATTCTGTTGTAAAACGTTCTGTGACTTCCTTATTAATGCAGCAGAAATGTGTTTTGTAATATAATAATTTTAATACATACAGGGTGTTACAAAAAGGTACGCCCAAACTTTCAGGAAACATTCCTCACACACAAAGAAAGAAAATATGTTATGTGGACATGTGTCCGTAAACGCTTAATTTCCATGTTAGAGCTCATTTTAGTATTTCTCTTTAAATGTAAATTTTCAAAATACCCTATTGTTTCGTTAGTATGTACTGTACTTCCTCGATTCACCGCCAGTTGGCCCAATTCAAGGAAGGTAATGTTGGTAATTGTTGGTGATGTCTTGATTGGACCTCATGTTCTTCCACCTACGCTCACTGGAGCACGTTATCATGATTTCATATGGGATACTCTACCTGTGCTGCTAGATCATGTGCCTTTACAAGTACGACACAACATGTGGTTCATGCAAAATGGTGCTCCTGCACATTTCAGTCGACGTGTTCGTACGCTTCTCAACAACAGATTCGGTGACCGATGGATTGGTAAAGACGGACCAATTCCATGGCCTCCACTCTCTCCTGACCTCAACCCTCTTGACTGTCATTTATGGGGGCATTTGAAAGCTCTTGTCTACGCAACCCCGATACGAAATGTATAGACTTCGTGATCGTATTGTGGACGGCTGTGATGCAATACGCCATTCTCCAGGGCTGCATCAGCGCATCAGGGATTCCATGCGACGGAGGGTGGATGCATGTATCCTCGCTAACGGAGGACATTTTGAACATTTCCTGTAACAAAGTGTTTGAAGTCACGCTGGTATGTTCTGTTGCTGTGTGTTTCCATTCCATGATTAATGTGATTTGAAGAGAAGTAATAAAATGAGCTCTAACATGGCAATTAAGCGTTTCCGGACACATGTCCACATAACATATTTTCTTTCTTTGTGTGTGAGGAACGTTTCCTGAAAGTTTGGCCGTACCTTTTTGTAACACCCTGTATAATGGTACTCTTTCAGAAAAGAGCTCTTATTGCCAATAATTTAAAAATTAAGTATGAAACGTGCAAATGCGAGTAAATATTCAATGATCGTTGATTATCTGAGTAAAACAATTATCACTGTGAATTAACAGCTTTGAGAGGAGTGATACTTTTTAGAAAAGCTTAGGCTATCCGTAGTTTATATATAAGAAAATTTAATTCCTTTAGGACTTTTCTGAAAGAAATGTCTTCAATTAAAATAATCTTCAACCATCATTATGAAGTATTCGACATCTTACTTCATCAAATTGGATTAATAAATGTGGTTTCGAGGGAACGTGAATGTACTGGTAGTTTGAAACATTTATTGATGAGTCATAAGTTAAATGAGCTACTGCTTTATTTAATGCTATCTGATTACTGACCAACTCCTAAAACTGGGTTTCAGAGTTTTGTAAAATTAATTACATGATGCTGAGACACCTTCATGAACACTGTAAGGTATGTAAATTATTGGAATTCATGCTGGCTGGCTTCAGCTTGTTTTTGCTTTGGTGATTAAAATTTGTCAAGTATCAAGCTCTAGTACCCTTTAATGGTCATAAAATACGCATATTCAACTACACTCGAATAAGGGCAATGTACTGCATATGCTTCAACTTTGCCCACTTGCAACCAGTGTGCCAGCTTTCATCATAGACTTAAGGCTATGCAACAGATCTATTTCATCCATTACAATTAATTCATATTCAGTATTGTTATGCTCTTTTTCATTTAAGCAGATAGACTGATGGTTACGCAATTTGAAAGTTCATTGATTTTTGGAATATGTAGTAAAATCGCTTCTGGAGTGTCATGTTCGGATAACTGATCAGGCGGCACTGAATCCAACTGGGAATAAAGAATTTTATAGCACTTCTTAACTACGGATCAACTGATAGGGGAATTATCAGTTTGGAAATGTTAAAAAAATGTTCAAATGTTTGTAAATCTAAGTGACTTAACTGCTGCGGTTATCAGTCCTTAGACATACAAACTACTTTAACTTACTAAAAGGACAACACGAACACCCATTCCCGAGAGAGGTAACGTAATACATTGAACGTTAATTACAAACCATAATGCATAGGAAACTGCATGTACACGTAGATGGGACATAAAGAAATTCCCTTTTTCTACACAAAACCCCCAAGAGGCCATTAGTGAAAGCTGAAGCCGCTCACCTAGAACCTTTCATCACGTAATGCGTCACTCACATCTCCTGCTACCGAGACATTCTGCTACATAAACCTTCTTACAGCCCACTCCGTAAACTTTGCTATATGTTTAGGCATTCTCCATCAAAAAACATTAATGTTGAACATTACAGCATTTAACTGGTGCATCTCAAAGCGACCTCACAAGCATCAACGCCTCCTTTCGCCGCATACGCGAGACGCCCGCAGACCCCGCTTTGGCAGGGCAGCGCGTGGCGGTGGTTGGCGAAGCCTCAAGTATCTACCGCAGGCGCGCCTGGCCTCACACCACAACGTCGAGGCAGCCCTTACCTAACTGTACACCTCACGAGGAACCTCTTACACTCTCGCTCAAGCCTTTGTACCTAATAGATGACTAATACCAGTAGCATTTGGAAGCGCTTCGTTGTACACCGAAATAGCGTGACTCCATGCGCATCAAATAACAACCACCAAAATTAACGTTAAAATTCTTCTGAGCTATTTGCCGCGTCATGATAATAAAATCTTTCCAACGTTTCGGGTCCGTTGCAGGATCCTTCCTCGGGGAATACTGACTTGTTACCTCCTTGTGTTGGTCTTATAAAGCGTGTACTGTCCTAACAGTTTAGTTTTGATTGGTGTTTGCATTGGTGTTTCTGATAGGTGGAAATAGGAAAGGAAGATGGGCTTTATTGGTGTTTGCATCGGTGATTCCTATTAGTGGAAAACGAAGTTGTACGCATGCGCGCTCTTGACCATCAACGGCGGCAACCGAACGGTCGGCTTAGTTCTTCTGGGTAGTGACGAAGTTGCCACGCTGTCATTAACGCCCATCTGCGGCCTGTACCGCTCGCCGCGAAGCGTCGCCGTATTATCAACACCGGAAGCCAAGACGGTGAGAGTTTGTACCCGTCTTCTCTGTTCATTTTGTAGGGGTGTTTACTGATCTCGATTGTTTCACGAATTTTTCTCTTCATTTTAAATGGCTGTTTAGAGAGCACTTATACGTCCTTGAAGTTTATATTATGGTTGCGCTCTTCCGCGTGTTCTGCAACCGCTGACTTGCTGTGCTGTTTTAAACGTATGTAACTTTCATGCTCTGCCATTCGTACATGGATAGGCCTTCCTGTTTCTCCTATGTATACTGTTCCACATCCGCAGTTTATTTTATACACACCAGTAAGATTCAGCTTTTCTATGGGATCCTTGGCTGATGTGAGGATATTTTTTAGTCTGTTATTGCTAGAAAAAAAAAACAGGTTTGATGCCAGCTCGTCGTAATATTTTTGCAATGCCCTCACTAGTTCCCTTAATGTATGGCAAACGTGCTACCGGTAATTCTTCGACTTCTGTGTCGTTTTCCTTAGTTCGCCGCGGTTTTATGGCTTTCTGGATGCTTCTGTCGCTATAACAATTGGCGCGAAATGTCGATCGCAGCTTGGTGAGCTCTTTGTCCAAATTATTGTCATCACTGATCCGTTGTGCCCTGGTGACTAGCGTGCGTAGAACTGAGTTCTTTTGCGCCGGATCGTCATACTGCTTGTGCAAGTACCGGTTGGTGTAGGTTGGTTTCCTGTGCACTTTATGGCCTAGTGTGCCTGTTGCTGTTTTGTACACTAGTACGTCCAGAAAAGGGATGGAACCATCGTTTTCTATTTCCACGGTGAATTTTATTTTCTCATGATGGCTGTTGAGATGTTCAAGAAATGCAGCTAACTTTTCCTTTCAGTGTGGCCATATAATGAAGGTGTCGTCGAAATAAAGAGTATCTTCCTTTCTTATTTCCACCTATGAGAAAGACCAAGGCAAACACCAATCAAAACTAAACTGTTAGGACAGTACACGCTTTTTAAGACCAGCACAAGCAGGTAACAAGTCAGTATTCCCCGAGGAGAGATCCTGCAACGGATTCGAAACGTTGGAAAGATTTTACCATGACGCGGCAAACAGCTCAGAAGAATTTTAACGTTGACAATAATGACCGCGAAAGCCTACGTTCGTATATAACCACCAAAATTATTTTATGAAATCGCAGACTCTTAAAATTACCCAATAAATATTACTTCACAGAACCGTGATAGCGACTGCACACGTTTCTTTTCAAGCATTATTATTCTATTAACATCTCTCTATGCTTTTTAACATCTTAAGTACAGTAACATCGCAAGTAATCATTTTTTCTTTATCACCCTTTACACATGTATGCAATCCCATAGTTAAACTACCGGCCGAAATGCACTCACAGTACTTCTCTAAATCTACATACAGGGTGTTTCACTAAGTGTGTTTGCCTCTGTAACTTATAAAATAATAGGTGACGGGAAATTTTAATGCGGTAGATCAACACAAGAAATGTTACACTTTCTGCGGAGCTATGAACATAGTTTATTGTATCATTTTCCAAAGAGTTACAGCACAAAAATATAATTTTTAAATGAAACAATAGTTGTTCTATCGTGCATTGGAATCGTTGAAACCAGCTGCGTCCAAATCAATTTAAACTACATTCCTATCACTGTTAGTTTGGGAGCTACAACCCTTCAAAGTTTCAGGGGCAGATACCACAAACGCTACGCATAATGCAATGCGCCTTCTAAATGTGGTGCGGCCGAGTTGTAACGTCGCCGGTGTCACGGAGCAAGAAGCTACCTCGATGCGCTGTTAGGCTGCCGACTGTCGCCGCACACGGCCGTATACTCGACAATTGGAGCCACACAAACAACCGGGGCTCAATATACCAAAGTTACTGACATCGGATGACGATGGCATACACGAACAACGAGTATGTTGACATGTTGCTGATGCTCGGCGAATGCCGACACGATGCCACTGAAGCAGCCACGGCGTATGCCGTGAGATATCCTAGCCGAAGAGCCCCAGCAGCCATTACGTTATTACGTGCCGAACAACGACTTCGGGAAACAGGCAGCTTGGTAATGCGCCGCAGTAACAGACGAAGACCTGCAAGAAGTGAGGAGACGGAGGTGTTTGTTTTAGCTGCACTACACCACGATCCTCATGTCAGCTTACGAGCCGTTGCTGCAGTCGCTGGTGTCAGTCTCACATCTGTGTGGCGTATATTACACGGCCACAGGTTTCACCCGTACCGCCTGTCACTGACCCAGGATCTGCATGGGAACGATTTCCGTGTAAGTGTGACATTCTGTGAGTGGGCCACGCGCAATTTCACGCTGGAGTCTTTACAAAGAGTTATGTTCTCTGATGAGTCCACGTTCACAAATTATGGTGCAGTGAATCGCCATAACATGCACTACTGGGCCGCAGACAATCCTCGGTGGGTGCGACCTGTCGACCGTCAACGTATGTGGTCTATTTACGTGTGGTGTGGAATCCTTGGGGATGAAATCATCGGTCCACAATACTTCCCAGGTACACTGACAGGTGAGCTATATCGCGCTTTTATAGCCGACAGTTTGGGTGGTCTCCTTGAACATGTGTGTCTACACACGAGAGTCCATATGTGGATGCAGCACGATGGTCACCCAGCCCATTCTGCGCGTGCTGTTGTGGAAGAACTAAACAACAGGTTTGCAGTAAGATGGTTGGGGCGCCATGGTCCTCATTCATGGCCCACAAGGTCGCCCGATTTAACACCAGTAGATTTCTTTTTGTGGGGATATCTAAAAGATCGTGTTTATGTCACTGAGCCAACATCCCCAAATGATCTAAAACGGCGCATCGAGGACGCATGTCGCTCCGTCACACCGGCGATGTTACATCTCGTCCACAGATCCTTTCGACAGCGCATTGCATCATGCATTGAAGAACATGGACACACATTTATACATCTCATGTAAATCAACTTCCCACCGCCATAACATCCATCACCCAGCACACAGCCATGTATTATGTACAGCGTGTGGTATCTGCCCCTGAAACTTTGAAGGGTTGTAGCTCCCAAACTAACAGTGATAGGAACGTAGTTTAAAGTGATTTCGACGCAGCTGGTTTCAACGATTCCAATGCACGATAGAAAAAAAAACTATTGTTTCATTTAAAATATTATATCTTTGTGCTGTAACTCTTTGGAAAATGACACAATAAACTATGTTCATAGCTCCGCAGAAAGTGTAACATTTCTTGTGTTGACCTACCGCATTAAAATTTCCCGTTACCTATTATTTTATATGTTACAGAGGCAAACACACTTAGTGAAACACCCTATATATACTCCGCAATCTACCGTAAAGTGCGTGGCGGAGGGTACACTGTACCAATACTAGGCTTTTCCTTTCCTATTCCACTCCCAAATAGAACGAGGAAAAATGAATTTCTGTGTGCCTTTGTATGAGCCCTAGTTTCTCTTGTCTTTGTGATATTTACGCGAAATGTAAGTAGGCGGCAGCAACATCGTTTTACAGTCAGCTGCCGGCCGCGGTGGCCGAGGAGACTGAAGCGCTCCAGTGGCACGGCCACTACGGTCGGGGGTTCGAATCCCCCCTCGGGCATGGACATTTGTGCCGTCCTTAGTATAAGGTAGTTGGTAAGTTTTGTGTCCCAGCCTCGTCGCCGCTTTTGTGTCTCGTTCCGTCGTAGGTGTCGGTGGCCGATTGGAATGAGACCGACACAGGAATATAGATAGCACGCTGGTGCAGGTACGGAAGGGGAGCAGCCAGAAACTAGAAACAATAGTTGAGCTAGAGTCCTGCCTAGTACTGCTTCCTAGTGCCTATACGATAGCCAAGTCTTCACTCGTGCCTATCTGATGCCGAAGTGTTGACTGGTTCCTATCTCAGTCCGAAGTGAACGATGTCGTTCAGTGGTGGCCACGAGCGGAGTTGTAGCAGAGGGCGCTCGTGGCTGACGTCGTAAGAACGCCGCGCCGTGCGTGCATGGCGGCGCGCGGCGAAAGTAGGTGGTGCGCACTTTGGACTTGTGCGACACCACACCCCTCCCCCCCCCCCCAAACCGCCGCGCCGTCGTGGCGTAGGGCTGAGGGCCACGGCGACGGCACTGGGAGGAGGGCCTGGGCGGGGGCGTTACTGGTGGGACGGGCGTCGTAGCTGAGGCTGGGATCGAGACGCCGTTCGCGCCGCGGCATCCGCCTTGCGATCCTCCAGGAAACCCGCCGAAACCTGGGGAAGGGCGCACACCCCCGCCCAGAGGGAGCAGGTCATCTTCTGAGGTGCGTGGCCCAAGCTGGGGGGGGCCCGCATGGTCCCAGAGTCCCTCTCGGTGACGCTGTCATCTGAGGCGGCGACGGAGGCGGAGGGGCCGACTGCGTAGGAGGCGCGTCGACATCCATCGGGATCTCGTAGCCCGGGGAAGCTGTACCCGGCGGCGAGCGATGTGGCTGTGCTCCCTGGCGGTGAACTGGGTCTGGAATCAAGAAACCGGAGACAGGATCGCGCGGCCTGTGCAGGCGCAATTGGTTTGCGTGGCGCCGCAGCTCCGACCCTGTGGAAGAACGTACAACATACATATTGCGACCGAGCACGCGCTGAATGGTGCCGGGCGTCCAGCTTGTCTTGTTGTTGCCAGCAAACACCTTGTACAGCACCGGCGTCGAAACCTGAAAACGCGTAGCGCCATACGAACCGACTCGGTGCGTGGGAGGCTGCAGCAGGTGAAGGAGAGTGCGGTGACGGCGGCCGTGTAGCAGCTCGGCAAGAGACGGGCCGTCACGTGGCATGCACCGATACGTAGACAGGAAAATTTGAAGAGCTTGCTGCCTGGAGTGCTGACCTTTCATCTTTTCCATGTGAGACTTGAATGTTCGAACGAAACGTTCTGCTTCACCATTGGACTGAGGGTGAAAAGGTGCGGTGGTGATATGCTGAATGCCATTCACACGACAAAACTGTTGAAATTCCGCACTAACAAACTGAGGTCCATTGTCACTGACAATTGTTTCAGGCAAACCTTCGATGCAAAACACTAATGTTAAGGCACTAATTGTACTAGACGCTGTCGTTGAGTTCATGGCAATCACAAAAGGAAACTTGCTGAAAGCGTCTACAACAATTAACCAGCGCGTATTCCAGAAAGGTCCGGCAAAGTCAATGTGTAAACATTGCCATGGTCCCTTGGGGCGTGGCCAGTCGGAGAAACGTTGCGGAGGACCGCCTGATGCTCCGCACAAACAGTACACTGAGACGTCATGTGCTCTATCTGAGCGTCCATACCAACCCAGGCACAATGACGTCTGGCCAATTGCTTTGTCCTAACAATACCCCCAATGTCCTTGATGCAGAAGGCGTAACACTTCTCGTTGCAGGGAACGAGGAACAATCACTCTCGTTTGGTCGTTGTCGGTATGTAACAACAGAACACCCTGACTTAAAGATAATGCATGACGTTGTGCAAAATAACGTCGAAACAGAGGCCGCTCAATGTCTTTGGCTCTGGCAGGCCAACCAAAGCGAACAAAACGTGCTACCACACTTAGGTCTGCATCCGCAGCTGTTTCCTGTGCAATCCGACGAGAGTTTAAAGGAAAGTCTGCGACAGCGGAAGCATCTCTGGAGTCTATCTGACAACATGCCATTTCGGAAGAATCAAATGACACATCCTGGCCAACCGGAAGTCGGGAAAGTGTGTCCGCGTTGGAATGTTTAGAGGTAGGTCGGTACAAAATCTCATACTGATAATTAGACGATATCAAGGACCATCTCTGAAGCTTTTGTGCCGTACGTGGCGGAATTGGCTTTGTGGATGAGAACAATGACGTAAGAGACTTTTGGTCTGTCAACAAATAGAATTTTCTGCCATAGAGATAATGATGAAACTTTGTGACGCCGTAAATGATTGCTATTGCCTCCTTTTCTATCTGACTGTAATTCCGTTGCGTCGGCGTTAGTAGCTTGGATGCAAAGGCAATAGGACGATCGTGACATCCAATACGATGTGCCAAAACTGCACCCACACCGTACGACGAGGCATCAACTGCTAGCACTACAGGCTTCTGTGGGTCAAAGGGAATCAAACATGCATCACTGAGTAGTGCAGACTTTAATTTGTCAAAGGCAACTTGGCAATCTTTAGACCATACAAAAGGAACATTCTTCCTACGTAAGTGATGCAGTGGAGCTGCAATCTGATAGGCATTGGGAATAAATCTGAAATAATAGTTAAGCTTTCCCATTACTGCTTGCAATTCATGCACATTCTTAGGAGGAGGCAAGTCTTTGATTGCTCTAAGATGTGACTGTAAAGGATGAATTCCTTGGGCATTAATCACATGGCCTAGGTACTCTATTTCAGTTTGAAAAAACGAACACTTTGATTTATTGCAACGTAGACCTGCTGCAGTCAAAACATTGAAAAGGCACTCCAGGTTTGATAAATGTTCTTCAACTGTACGTCCGGATACCACAATATCATCTAAATAGTTCGAGCAACACGGTACAGAAACCGACAGCTGTTCCAAGAAACGCTGAAAAATATCGGGGGCGGAAGAACTGCCAAAGGATAGGCGTTGAAATTGAAAAAGACCCATATGAGTATTAATGACGAAAAACTTTTTTGACTCGTCATCAAGTGGAATCTGTAAGTATGCCTCTGCTAAATCAATCTTGGAAAAGAAGCGAGACTGTCCTAATTTGTCCATTAGTTCCTCAGGTCTGGGCAGGGGATAAGTGTCAACAATTGTTTGACTGTTCACTGTTGATTTGAAGTCCGCACAGAGACGAAGTTTTCCTGACGGCTTGGGTATAATTACTATAGGCGAGGCCCACTGACTCGCAGAAACAGGAGAAATCACCCCACTATCTTGCCAACGTTTAAGTTCTTCGGCAACTGTATCACGCAATGCGATAGGCACTGGTCTAGCTTTGCGAAATTTTGGCACTGCAGATTCTTTTAAAGTTACATGTGCCACGAAGTCTTTTGCACAACCGAGTTCCGGCGAAAACAAGTCACTATATTTTTCACACAATGCGTTGATTTTGTCCTGAGGCACTACTGACGAAATCTGAAGCACATCCCTTTGAATAGATAAACCAAACAAGTCAAACGCATCTAGTCCAAAAATGTTCTGAGTAGATTTGGCCTGAAGAACTACAAAAGCAACTGTCTTTGTAACACCTTGAAAAGAGGTAGGCAGGCTACACGTTCCTAGCACGGGAATATTTTGTCCTGTATAAGCTGTTAGCACTTGTTGACACGGCGACAATTTTAGCGAACCCAGAAGTTCATAAGTGTCTTTATTCATTAACGTGACAGCGGAACCAGTGTCGAGCTGAAATTTCACAGTCTTATTTTCTATGCAAAGATTCACAAAAAGCTTTTGCTTGTGGCGCTCGACAGGTGCGTGAATGTGGGCAACTTCTGACACCGGTTGTTTGCTGCACTTGCGCATGCGCGGGCTACGTAGTGAAGTAAGCGGCGCAGGATCGGCACACAGCGGATTAACAACACTGTCACTAGATGGCACTACCGCCATCTCGGCGTCCGCGCAATGCGAGGCTGCTACAGATGCACTAACCACAGCACTAAACTGTTGAGTAGCTACTCCAAGTCTACTGTTACCATCTACACAGTACTGGGCACGTTTACAAGGAGAAGTTGTAGAAGGCACTAGGTTCACTACAGGATTGCACTGTACATTGACATGTTGCTTGTCCCGAACCCTTTTCCGTTGCACAGTTTTACGCGCTCGTCGGCGCTTGCCACGTGGCTCACTACATACTTTTGTCGTAGGTGCAGAAGAATTTTCTTGCATTTTAGAATCAAGTAAAGCACTGTTCAAGTCCACAGCGTCTATAACATTTACTGTATGAACTGTTTTTGCATTTTGCGAAGCACCGTACCTAACGGCACCGTTCTTAGAATTTTTGTTTTGCATACAACACTGTCCGTACATGACCTGATTTGCCACATTGATAACAGGTTGCGTTGCGACTAGGACATTGCCCACGCTTGTGGCGTGATACACACTGAGGGCAAGACTTACGAACATTTTTCTGAAATGAGCGTTGGCGCCCGTTATTCAAATTACTGTTCCTAATACGACGGGGCGACCTTTGTGTCGCACTCTTACACTGGCTACTGTTCACTGCCTGTTCAGCACGGCCGGTAGAATTTAAAGAATCACTAGTGCTATACTGAGAACTACGGCTAGGAAAGCGTCCGTTACGGCGCACTGAATTAACACTGTGGCTTTGCATTTCTACATCCGCTAAGCCAAAAGTATAATGCGCTTCTATAAGCTGCAGTACACTGTCTAATGAGGGGTCAGATTGTTTTAGAATTGCTGCCCTAATTCTGGGGTCCTGAATGTTCTGAGTGATAGCGTCTCTCAACATCACGTCACTATAAGAAAGTCCACAAGAGCAAGTAAATTTACATTGGCGGGTTAAGCCCTTCAACTCAGTGATCCATTCCTGGTGTGACTGTTCAGGTAATTTTTTAAGTCTGAAAAATCGGTACCGCGCCGCAGCTACGAGAACTTTTCTCTCATAATGAGCATTTAGTGCCTCTACTATTTGTTCAAAGTCTACATCACGAGGAGATGCGTTGGGGAACAGTTTCTGCAGTAACACGAAAGTTTTGGGGCCCACCACGGACAATAAAAGATGCTTAACAGTCTGACCTGTAAGTTGATGAGCCGCGACGAGTTCTTGAAACTGTGCGAAATAGTCGCTCCATTCTTCCTCACGTTCGTTGTACTGGCGAAACGTAGGAAGCGTTGCGGCGGCAGGTGTGGGCTGCTGAAGCGGCGGCTGTTGGTGGTTAGCTGCTTGCGCTGTCAGCTGGGCCACAGCTTGCAGGAGTTGTGTGATTTGCGCCGTCTGTAACTGAATAATTTCCATTAAGCTTGGGTTCGGGGTAGTGGCCATGCTGACCGATTAGGCGCCGCACATACAAGTAACTTATAACAAAACACAAATGCAATATGAAAGAGGACGCTCTGCAACAAAAAAGTCCACAAAACACGTAACTGAATATGTTCCCCCAAAAATTCTTATATTAAGGGTGGGTGGGCGGGAGCAATTTCTGCGTGCTCCGACTGCTGCTGTCTGGCTGCTGCAAGCGGGCTGGTCCAAGGTTCGTCTATCACTCCTCGTCGCCACTTTTGTGTCCCAGCCTCGTCGCCGCTTTTGTGTCTCGTTCCGTCGTAGGTGTCGGTGGCCGAGTGGAATGAGACCGACACAGGAATATAGATAGCACGCTGGTGCAGGTTCGGAAGGGGAGCAGCCAGAAACTAGAAACAATAGTTGAGCTAGAGTCCTGCCTAGTACTGCTTCCTAGTGCCTATACGATAGCCAAGTCTTCACTCGTGCCTATCTGATGCCGAAGTGTTGACTGGTTCCTATCTCAGTCCGAAGTGAACGATGTCGTTCAGTGGTGGCCACGAGCGGAGTTGTAGCAGAGGGCGCTCGTGGCTGACGTCGTAAGAACGCCGCGCCGTGCGTGCATGGCGGCGCGCGGCGAAAGTAGGTGGCGCGCACTTTGGACTTGTGCGACACCACAGTAAGTAGTTTGTAAGTTTAGGGAATGATGACCCCGTAGTTACGTCCCATAAGCTTAACAAACATTTGAACATTTTTTTACAGTCAGCTTCAAATTCCGGCCCTCTAATTTTCGTCAACAGAATTTTTCGGACAGATCGTTGTCTTTCCTCCAGCGATTCCCATATGAGTTCCCAGAGCATATCTGTGTCACTCTCGCATTGGTCGTACCTACCAGCAACGAACCAAGCTGCTCGCCTCTGATCTGCTTCCACGTCTTCCTTTAAACTGATCTGCTGCAGGTCTCAAACACTTGAGCAATACTCAAGACGTGGTCGTACAAGCGTTTTATACACGGTCTTCTTTATAGACAAAGTACATCTTCCCAAAATGCTCCCAATAAACCGAAGTCGGGTTTTCGCCTTACTCACAACTGTCCTTACATGTTCGTTCCATTTCATATCGCTCTGCAATGTTACACCTAAATATTTGAACGATGCGACTGCATCAAGAAGATCATTACTAATACTGTGTTCGAGAATTATGGAATTGTTTTTACTATTCATGTGCATCACCTTACGGTTTTCTACATTTAGAACTAGCTGCCATTCTTCACACTAACTAGAAATTTCGTCTTAGTCATCCTGTGTGCTATTTCAGTCAGTTAATGACGATACCCTCCCATACACCAAAACATCATCAGCATACAGCCGCATATTACAAGTTACTCTATAAGATCATTTCTATAGATAGAAAACAATAACAGATCTATCACACTCCCCTGGAGCACGTCTGGCGTTACACTCGTCTCTGATGAACACTCGCCGTCGAGAACAACGTACTGCGTTCTATTACTTAGGAAGTCTTCCAGCCAGTCACAAACTCGACCACATGGGTATCGAATTTTAAATTTTTTATATTTATGGTACAAGAAGTTCAGAACTCAAATAACAATCAGCCAAAGACAGTCTAGAGCACTCTAAAAAATATCGAGAAAATCGACTTTGAAATTTTGCAATTACACGTAAGTACTAATAATTAAATCAGTTGCAGCATCAGTTGGTGTGATAGAATTCTGGCCCTACAACTGTAGGTTCGGTGGTTCGAATCCCTCTGTGACAGTTTTTCTCCCTTGTTTTCGATAATTAAACAATTTTAATATCTAATGGCAAATTTTACGAAAAATGCACGTATTTTAGTTTATTCGTTATTTTCTGTATTTTATAAAAGGTTGTTTATAATGATGGTTTCGTAAGCTACATTTTTACAGTATTGGATTCACTATTCGTTGACGACGGTCTTTAATTGTTCAGTTTGTGAAGAGCAACGACGCTGTTTTTGGCTGCTTTCCAAGCAGTTAGCGTACTCGACCACTGTTTTAGGTGACGACAAGGTGTTCAGCTCATCTATACAAACATAAACAAAAACTGACACAACACGTGGAATTAGAGATTACATAATGTTTTATATAACTGAATTCGAAAACAACGTGAGAAATGTCTGTCACAGGGTGATTGGAACCACCACTACGACTTGGGCTACACCGAAATTTGCTGGAAGTGTTTTAACTATTGGTACTTAGTGGTAGTTTCAAAACATCAATGTCGATTTTCTCGAGAAGTTTTGGGAGTTGCGTCAAATGGCTATGGCTGATTGTTATTAATGTTCTGAATTTCACGTACCATAAATATAAAAAAAATTCTGTGGTCTCCATATAAGTTCAACCTTAAACATCTCGGAATAGCCTCACACTTAACCTTAATGTTTCACGTTAAACTTCGAAACACTTGGAAATTATTAGCCTCTATCGATCACACAACATTAACTTTACCAACCTGTTTAAACAAACTGTCTACCTAACATATCAACCACACAACCCACGAAACATCTATCACTGCGCCACACAATATGTTAAACGCCTATTCCAAACCATCTACACAAGATTTCGGTTCACAAGTGAGCTATCTCTTGGTGCCAGATTCTTGTACTGGAGAAATATGATCTCTATTCTATCACAGTGACTGTTAATGACTTTACGTAGCATACATTCAAGAACACAAGCCAAAAATGGTAGGTTACAGTGCGAGATAGATATCGAACGTATTTCTATTCGTCTTTTCTGCTTTCAGAGCAAGTTCGACTCGTCTATTAACAAGTCCTCGTGTACAACGCAGCGATCGCACGCACTTGTAACGTACTCAAACGAGAATTATCGAGACAACCATCCGTCCCTCTGATCTCCCCGCAGTGGAGATATATGCTCTCTCGTCTATTCTCGACAGTGTAACTCGTACTAGTAATTTTAAGACTCAAACTGCTGACGTTCAACTTCGAGAGCCTAGTGGGGGGGGGGGACTTCTAATAAAATATCGCGGATTTCTCAATCACATAACGCTAAACAAAAGTCAGCTCAAAGCGCGTGGCCGCGGTGGAGTAGCCGAGCGGTCTAAAGCGTCTCGCTGCGGAGCGCGCGGTTGCTCGCCATGGAGGTTCGAGTCCTCCCTGGGGCATGGGTGCGTGTGTTTGTCCTTAGGTTAGTTTACCTAGGTTTAAGTAGTTTGTAAGCTACGGACTGATCACCACGTAGTTTGGTCCGATAGAATTACAAACATTTGAACATTTTCAAAACGCGTCAAATCGTAGCCTAGTGAGTATCACCACTCGTAAAATCTCTTATAGAAACGTATAGGCATGTCAGTTACCGTTCCGTAATCAGGGGTAGTTAAAAGACCTTAAACTGACAAAACAAACATTTACAGCACAGTTTCTATCACCTTTGCAAACAAAGCAAATCAGATATCCCTACAGGTCTTCCTTCTTCTTCCAAGACCCAAGGAGCACTCCAAACGAGCTACAATTTTTCTGCTATCAGTCACGATGATTGTTTACACCAAAACGCCATATCACGTAAGAGCAGGATTCAGACAGTTACACTCGAAGACCATACTCTAGAAAAAATCAACAACCACTTGGAAGTTTTCTATAGCTATCGTAGGTAAATGATTTTTCCCTATAAATAGTATTTCATTACTCAACCGCCAAACAATGAAGATAATAAATTTTAAAATGTAAATCATACCCAAAGGAACCACACTCCCGGCAAAATTAAAATAGTTGTAACGCAGAATACGTCGTTTTTTCTCTGAGTACCACCCGACAACGACGCCATGACCTGCAAACAAAAGTCGAGAATACAGCATTTGGATACGATTTGGAGCCATTCAGCAGGATGGAACCAAGACTTTCCATCCACCATTTACACCAAAACACCATTAAGACAACTGAAACGTCGTTACCATCTCCTTATAGGGCAGACAGTGCAGATACAGTGATCGATGAGAAAGTAACACATTGATTGGTTGGGGTTTCATCAACACCAAACCTGAAGGAATGTACAACATGTACAGCAACGAATTGATTACAATTGCCCCAACAAGTTCACTCAAAGTCACATACATCGATCAACCGATCCATATGCACAGCGGCATTTGGATATGTAGTACATTTCAGAGGCAGAACACCACAACAGAGTCGAATCCTTTCGATTTAAGACCATTCCCTCTGGTTTCAACGTTGTTTTTCCTCATTAGACAATATTAACATCCACTGAAAATTTTTTATATTTTAGACAATGCCAAGTCAAATATCCACACCCACATGATGATAATTCTGCTCTTATTTCCTTACAGTCCCAAAGTAATATAGCACCATACACCATAGCAAAGAGGCAATGCTTAGACGAAAGATCCGATAACTTACACCAAACAAAGTTCGTCAACAAATCACTCACATTCATTGTATCCAACAAGAGTACTGCCTCATTCGTTAAACTGCCACCTGTGTGCAAAAACATCTAAATGCTCTAACTACTAACTTTATATTGTACATCTTCCAATGACTACGGACATGACACACCCAATTCGAAGACTCAGTCATCATTACGATCAATCATCATGGTAAAACAACAGGTTCTCACCTACACAACCGGCAAAACAGAAACGATACCTTCACTACGCGATAGCAATGGTAATACTACCGATGACAGTTCTGCTAAGGCAGACTTGCTAAACACAGCTTTCTGAAATTCTTTCACCAAAGAAGACGAAGCGAGCACTACAGAATTCGAAACAAGAACAGCTGCCAGTGTGCGAAAGTTAGAAGTAGATATTCCTGGCGTAGTTCAAAAAATATTCAAATGTCTGTAAATCTATCGGACCAAACTGCGTGGTAATCAGTCCGTAGCTTACAAACTACTTAAACCTAGGTAAACTAACCTACGGACAAACACACACACCCATGCCCCAGGGAGGACTCGAACCTCCACGGTGAACAACCGCGCGCTCCGCAGCGAAGTGCTTTAGACCGCTCGGCTACTCCACCGCGGCCCTGGCGTAGTAAAACAACTTAAGTCACTAAACAAAAACAAATGTTTCCGGGCCAGTTTGTATACCAACTAGATTCCTCTCACAGTATGCTGATGCAATAGCTCCGTACTTAGCTATCATTTACAACCGATCACTCAGCGATAGATCCGTACTCAAAGACTGGAAAGTTTCCCAAGTTACTCCAATATTCAAGAAAGGCAATAGGAGTGATCTCCAAAATTACAGGCGAATCTCATTGACGTAGATTTGCAGTAGCATTTTGGAACATATACTTTGTTCGAACAGTATGAACTACCTCGAAGAGAACGACCTATTAACCAATAGACAACACGGATTCAGAAAATATCGCTCTTGCGAAACATAGCTTTCCCTTTATACATATGAAGTGATAAGTGCCACCGACAAGGGATCTCAAATCGATTCCATATTTTTGGATTTCCGGAAAGCTTTTGACACTGTACCTCACAAGCGGCTTCTAAAGAAATTGCTTACTTATGGAATATAGCCGCAATTGTGCGATTGGATTCGCGATTTCCTATAAGAAAGGACACAGTTCGTTGTAATTGACGGTAAGTCATCGAGGAAAACAGAAGTGCTATCTGGCGTTCCTCAAGGAACTGTTCCTTGTGTTTATAAACGATTTAAGAGACAATCTGAATAGCTCTCTTAAACTGTTTGCGGATGATGCTGTCTTTTATCGGTTAGTGAAGTCAACAGAGGATCAAAAGCAACTGCAAAGCGATTTAGACAAAATTTCTACATGCGTACTCCAGGAGAAGACGCACAAGTGTGATGAGAAGGTTCAGAGGAGGGCAGCACGTTTTGTTTTATCACGTTACATGGGGGAAAGCGTCACGGAAATGTTGCACGATTTGAGGTGGAAATCATTAAAAGAACGACGTTATTCTTTGCGGCGAGATCTATTTGCGAAATTTCAATCACCGACTTTTACTTCTGAATGTGAAAATTTTTCCTAGCATCCACCTACATAGGGAGACATTACCATCCCAATAAAATAAGAGAAATCAGATTTAAAACTGAAGGATTTAGGTGTTCTTTCTTCACGCGCGCTATTAGAGAATGGAACGGTAGAGAAAGGTTATGAAAGTGGTTAATGAACATTCTGCTAGGCATTTAAATGTGATTTGCAGAGTATCTATGTAGATGTCAATGTAGATACATCCTCTAAGTATCAGATATTTTCGGGGGAACCATTTCCATCATGCAACTAGTAACATTCTGTCTAAAAATCCAGTAACCTACGGTATGCACTGTCTACTAGATCATTTTTCTGAACCGCTATTTAACACTCACTGGTGTACAAACTAAATTCAAATTAATTTTTTTTTGTAAACCTATTCGACCAAACTGCTATGGTCATCAGTCCCTAGTCATACAAACTAGTTAAACTAACCTACACACACACACACACACACACACACACACACACACACATAGGAGGGCTCCAACCTCCGACGGCGAGGTGTACAAACAGTCATCGCCATGTCATTTATGAAAATTCATAGCATCATGCCTTTCAGTAGCTAAAATCACGTAACACCCATCGAAATACATCGTAAAAATGAACGACACAGGGAACAGTTTACCAGAAATGATCTATATGTACATCAGCACCAAGTTATTTTTAGTACTTTTATCAAGTGATTCGGAGCCGTCATAGGGCAATGTATTCTATCCAATTTCGATAGAACGCAACAACAAAAAATTTTATTGACTACAACGTGCAATCGTTTTGAGGTTAAACACATGATACTCCTTATCAACATACCACCACTGGTGGAAAGTTGTCCACTTTAAGTCACCAAAGTATCGGAAATTTACTGAACCCTCTGCTTCCAAGCCTGAGAACAATTTACCACCGCAATAATCTCCTGTACGCTACCGAAATGCTTCCATTTGTATCGTAAGTACCTCTAACAGACGAGTCGTATACACCGCCACTGTACTGGAGAAATATGGGTTCTCTTCTATCACTGTGATTATTAATGAATTCATGTTCTCTGTCTCTGTGATTGTTAATGAATTAATGTAGCACACATCCTGCAACACAAGGCAAATTCAACAGGTCACAATGCAACAGATCCGTTAAGTCTCCAACAGACAGAAACACAACAAATATTGTATTTTTATGCTTGTTTTACTTACAGTGCAAGTGCCTCGTAGCTATCGACATGTCTTTATGTACTATCATGAGCAAAAATATCCGAACGACTTAATTGTTTGTCGCCTGGTGCGTATGCAGCCCACGTGTCTTGCGGGTACTCTAATCACTTCGTGGTATAGTCTTTCGACTATTCAGAATTGATCAACTAAGGAAAACTAAAGATGTAAATTAACACAACCATATTGTATCTAAAAGGAAACTCCACGTTATTACAACAACCGACATATCAGATGTATTACCACACTCAGTAGATATAACAAAATCTACGACATAAAACATTCAGTAATCCTTAGAAAACATTTAACATTATTATCAACAACATATTTTACGACAGTATCGCGATTCCTAAAGTTCTATAGCAATTCTAAGTGCTTTTGATCTCTGAATCCATTTCTCACACCTGAGACACATTGTTCCTGTGGCGAGTGCTTTTGTATTAAAGGTTGTTGAACTAACCAGATAATAAAAACTTGAATATTAACCAAATATTATAATTATCACCAAATATTTCTCTGCACCGTGACTGAACAAATACTTGTAGACATTTTAAAACTTGTAATGATATAAAAAACTATCTTGTTCTGGTTCTAGAATCAACCCCATAACCTGCAGTCATTGCTAACTAAATAAAGCATTCGTGTTTATCGATACTCAGTCAGGACAAAGAACGTCATAACTGACTAGGCGTAAAGATGTGTGAAAAGATTTTACCACAAGTATCAAATCGCAGCACTGAACTACAGTTGGATGATATAAATAACTAAAGTCAGACGTTAGTAGTCGAATTTTCTCACCAGCAGCGACTTGTAATTGCGTTATACCTAACTAGCAATCGAACCCGAATCTATCGACGTCTTTCCTGTGGACGAATATACGTTAAAACTAAAATGCTAACATGAGTGGGATACTTGCGTGTATGACTTGAAAGAATGGCACCTATTGTTGTTAGTGATAGTGCATGAAGAGACATTCAAAATGTTCAAATGTTTGTAAAGCTTATGGGACTTAACTGCGGGGTCATCAGATCCTAAACTTACAAACTACTTATGAACTAACTTATACTAAAGACAACAGAAACATCCATGCCCGAGGGAGGGCTCGAACATCCGACGCGGGAGGCCGCACGATCCGCAACGTATCAGAAGAGACATTATTTTTCTTGTAGTTCAGTGTGCTGTATCTAGGGCTTCAAATAAATTCATGAAATTTTTGTGTTGGGCCAGGATTCTATCAAACATGCTTGCCATTTGTGGACACCTAGAGGAGGCTTCAGTATCAGACAAGTCAACGATATGATACAGCTATTTGGTTCCTAGAGGATGGAATAGCGCAAGAGACGTGAGTAAGATTAGAATTCCAGCCCCAAACCACATTTTCAACGTCTCCAGTTCAAATATAATATGACCTTAAACGACAAATGTTTTATAAGAAAAAATAAATATTTGTGATGTAAGAAAATCTTTCTGGCGACAGAGCTACTGATTGCCGTGAATTCTGCCTGTTGCGGCTAACCACAAATCGGCTATGTCCCACTTGACAGCGAATTGGTTTTCGTGTAATACATATTTTGAACTACGTTGCAACTTGAAGTTCTTCATTTGTCGTTACAGAAGATGAAGTAGATATAATCGGCCCTTTGAAAATATTTGTCGTATGTACGAAATCGAACCAACACAGGGGAGACGTGATAACAGAAGTGTTCGACCAGATCAATACGCAAAGAATACACCTGTAACGAAGACACCTTTAGCATACATATTAAAGACGGCGAAGACAATGTGGCGCTCAAAGGAAAAGATTAACTATAAGGTAGCTTCTCGCACAGAAATTAAACGAGTCTAATGTCTGAGAGATGTGAATGTTACTCTAGCCACCACATCCTAATGCGAATCTATTATCATATTTCCACTATTTCAACCAGTTCTTTACTTTGAAAACCATCACACATTTTCGCAAGCAGTTTTGCAACCGTCAAAACAATTTATTTCTGGACTGAAACGCTCTTTAACATGATTTGTCAATAGTTTAAACACGAAACCTGTTGGTTTTTACAGGCTCGGAATCGGTAAACATCCTGAACATTGTTAGTCACTTTCAGATAATATGAGATGATCCCGTCGCGGAAATAGTTAAACAACTTTTAACGGAAGATTTTTCTTATGAAATTCTTAAACATTTCCTAATTATTTTCTATTTACATACTTGTAACTCTATCACAGAACAGTTAACAGAGGCTATAGCAATTGGTATTGGTGCAAACAACTAAGATACCGATCAGTCACACTGTAGGAAAAAGCAGCCGATATAAATGCATCAGATGTTACTAGTGGGCGACAACACTTTCTACTGATTTCGTAATAAAAGACCCAACAGTCTTATTTGGAAGACATCTTTCACTCGCTTGTTTGGGCAATATGTCATGAAATATTTGGCTTTTGAACACCTAATCGAAAAACAATCAAAAAATTTCTTTCCGAAGAAAAATGCACTTAAAACGTGGTTTGACGACATATTTCAATCAATACCAGTTGTTTTCTACAGGCGTGGAATTGATAAACTGAGTGTGTTTCAGATAATGTGGGAGAATCCGGGAAATAACTAAAAGTCTTTAGATGGAGAAGAATTCTTTAATATCCCCGATATAAGGATAGTTGTAGCTACTGTCTCAGAAATAGCTAAAACAATTCTTCATAGAGATCGGAGCCAAGAACAACACCAAGCCTACTTCAGAAATTACCAAGTTACCACACAGCTAGCGGCGAGCTATGTACGGAATACTTTCCTTATTGATCTATTTTTCGCTTGAACAGATACATCACCACGTAAGAAAACCAGATTAGCTGCAATTTCTACATGGAACGCCTTTCCTAGACCCAAAAATATGAAATAATATTCTTATGTCACGCCATGAGTCATAAATTCACGAAATATCATGTGAAGTTATGAGCCTAATTTTTGTGCCAATCAGGAAGTAACTCGTCGGTAACAGACTTGCCGAACTTATTCTGCGGTGTTGCCAACTTTATCAGCAGTAAGAATACGAGCTGACAATTCGAGTGTGCTGGAAAGAGACTTCAGTTCGCGCGGCTGCAGAGGGCCAGTATATGGCAATGAGTCTTACTCGTATTTCTGTAACTAGCTTTAAGGAATATAGAGCGTATTCACGAATAATAACATACGGATGCAGTGGCATTAACATCATAAATCAACTGTCATAATTATTTGAGTTTTTCTGTCTTAAGCGAAGCGAAAACCAAAGCTATTTTACCAGATGCGATTCACATTTTCTACTATATCCACTGTTTATACCGTTATCAATAATAGCAAACAACGGTTTATATTGATATGGCTCTCAATGGCACAACCTTCAAAGAGCAGTACACAAATACAGAGACAGTTACACAGCACTGATTTCAAAAAGTGGACATCGAGGAGATGACTTAGTGAGCTACAAATAGCATACAGTTCTGAAGAAAGAAGGGCTTCTGATGTCAGAACGTAGAATACGTGTCAAATTACGCAGACAGAAACATATAGGCTAATTCATGTTTACGTCAAGAGTCTTTTCGTCTGTCGTTGATGGATAACACCTAATTATTTGCTACTTCGGTTCATAGCTCAAGTTAAATACTAATATTGAGGTGTACAAACATCTGAGATGTCAATTTTCAATCCCACAATCCAAAAAATGGATTGTAGAATAGTTGCTTTTTTCAGACAATTATTTCAAAATTTAATTTTCTTTCTAATTAAAGAGTCTTATTGGCATCGTTTCCTTCGTCACTGTCTTGTGATGGCGGCGTGTTATGTCAACTTTATGTGAATCAGGGTGCATATTGTGAATAGTATTCATATGTATCAAATATTCCGAAACATAATTTTCGTTTTGGGTCTAAATGAAATATTAAAGCAGTGGCTGCTGCTGGATACGTTTGTATTGTGCGACTGTTTCTGGGCAAATCAGGTAATAAAAGAATTTTCTCGTTTCAAGAGAGATCTCTCAGGTATCAATGTTCTTAACACCTTTAGGAAGTCTCGATAAGTGACTAAAAGCGAAGTATATCCATTTTGCACAGCTTTCAAATTTGTATTATCCAAATAGATACCAACATAACTATATATTCTACAAGCTGAGCATTATACTAATTTTCTGTGCAGTGCTTCACTGTCGGTGACTCCCTGATAGTATCATTAGTGAATGAAGCCTCTGTTCTGATACAACGTAATTCTTATTAGTGTGTTATACGACAGCACAGATGGGTAGTTTTGGTATTTGCAGAGACTATCTAAACGCTGCTGGTTCATGACGCTGAATTATCACTTCGTCGGATTGTGTAACTCAGACATTTTCTGCTTGTCCAAGAGTTACTTACTAGTGGGTGTGTAGTATGCATACCCTGGTACACTACACGTAATACAGATCATAATATTCCAGTCAATCGCAGTGAAATCATATATACATATGAAGCTGAGTGTAGTACGATCTTGCTGCCGCCTACTTACATTTCGCGTAAAGATCAGAAAGACAAGATAAGAGGAATTAGGGCTCGTACGGAGGCATATAGGCATTCTTTTATTCCTCGTTCAATTTGGGAGTGGAATAAGAAAGGAAATGCCTAGTAGTGGTACAGTGTACCCTCCGCCACGCACCTTACGGTGAATTGCGGAGTATGTATGTAGAAGTAGATGTAGATACTTCTTGCCTCTTTCTGTCAGTATCGTATTGGCATCGTTTCTTTTGCAGTAGACTCTTACCCCATTTTGGAGTTGATAAACAATCTGTTACAGTCTATCACACCACAGTTCACATTCACTCATTCCCTTCCTGCCCAAACGAAACAACAGCCGCAGATATGAAATATGAGACCGGATGCAGTTACATACCGATCCAGTCTGCGTCTTGTTGTCATCACTTTTGTGTGATTATTCTGCTTTTACTCTGAAGACGAATACGTAAGTAAATACTAACACTTTATTGTAGTGAATATCTAACGTTTCCATTCTTCTAGCTTCGCCATACAAAATGCAATAACAATTGGCATAACTGTGCTTATGACAGATAAAATTATAGAAGTAACTCGCAAAGTGTCGCGTACTCTCTCATCTGACGATCACAAACTCAAGTGTTCCATAGAATTCCCTTGGTTGAATTAGTTGCTGTCGTTTCCAATTAAAACAGAAGAAGAGGAAAAACATGTGGCTTTAAACACATTATTGAAGTTTGATCTGAGTGTGTGCTTATAGTTACAGCGGTACTTATATGGTTAAGATGTGAGTGTCGCTTAATAAACGTTAAGGCAGAATTTAGCTGTTGTAATTATTTCATGTTTAATTTAACATATTGCAGTCCATTTAAAGCATGTTTTTCTCACCATCAGACGTCTGTGCATAGTGCTTGATATTTAAATTTGTAGAGCTAAGACTTTTCCCAAACTACTGCAAGGGTGTAAATGTGGTGCGTTATCCGGCTGTTATGACAAAGAAAATGCGTCTTGAATCAGTACTTATTACTTTTCTGGTAATGAATACGCAAAATTACGAACCGTTTGATAGGTCACAAAGCTTTTCATTATTAACATTTAAAAAGTCCGTGATATTAATCGTCAATTAAACAACAGGGAACTAATTATCCGCCGCAATTTAATGACATAAATAGCCCTACACCCTAATTAACACGAAACTGAGATAGAATACCACAAAGCAATGACTCGGCTAATGAATCCATTGAGATACTTTAGTCAGAGTGCAAGAACAATTTTCGCAAATCACATCATTATCTAAAAAACTGATTCCCATAATACATATTTTTTGGCATGTGTAACTGATAACCTACTCGTCGGACATTTGTAAACTGATTATTAATATCTACCTTGAATAACATATGACGAAGTAAATAATTTAACGATATCTAATTGGTGAAAACTTGTAAGTCTGTCAATATTAGTAAACTGAAAGACAAAGGAAAGATGAATTATTATATACCTTACTGTCTGCGTAATGTGCCACTTATTCTACGTTCTGACTTCTTGCTTAAGTATTTTATGATATTTTTAGCTTAGAAAGTCATCCCCTGCATGTTCGCTTTTTGAAATCAGTGCTGTGTAACTGTCTCTGCATTTGCTTGCTTTTCTTTGAGGATTGTGCCATTGAGAGCCACATCAATATTCCATAAAAAAAACTGCTGCTTATTCATAATGCTTACAGTATAAACGCTGGATATGGTCGAAAATGTGAATCGCATCTGGTAAAAGAGCTATGATTTTCAGTACACTTGCCGGCCGCGGTAGCCGAGGTGACTGAGGCGCTCCAGTCACGGTCAGCACGGCCACTACGATCGGGGGTTCGAATCCCCCCTCGAGCATGGATATTTGTGCCGTCCTAGTTCGTAAGTAGTTCATAAGTAGTTTCTAAGTTTAGGGACTGATGACCCCATAGTTAAGTCCCATAAGCTTAACAAACATTTTTTCAGTACACTTAAGACAGACAAACTCAAATAACTGTGATAGTTGATTTATGATGATAGCGATCGCTGTGTTGTTATCTAAAAACTTAGATACCATTATCGTATGAACTTTCAGAAGGTTTTCCACTATCAGACATCACAAAATTCTTAACCATACTTACATGAAAGTTTTAAATACATTTTCTATCACAAAAAACTTAAATGTACACAGAAAAAAAATTGTAACTTTAGCTAACACTGCTTCAACTTACATATCGATTCTTCTTCCTCGTGTTGTGTGCAATTTCGACTGCTTCAGCCAGTAACAGAGCTTCTTCGAACACGTGACCTGATCATGACAGTTAATGATATTCATGCTATAATTTCAGAAATAATTAAACAAACGTTTTGTAAGAACAATGACCGAAAATTCTATTTGAACTCTATTATCTTTCAAATTAAAAGCAATTTGAAGAGGATTTTTAACACAGGATAATAGCCTACTAAATACGGCACGATCCAGATTTGGTAAGCCATTTCACTTTTATGTTTATGTAGAGAAAGGGGAAACAAAATATAATGTACTGATTACACAGGGACTATCTTATTTAGCATTTTAATAGCCTCCAAAATAAAAGGAAAATGATAGTTGTTCAGTGAGCTATGTTTTTAACGTATCAGCGTCATTTAACTTAGATATTATTGTCTGACTGTTGTGATAGCCCAGAGGATTCGTCAGAATAAAACCACGAACAAACTACGCCAACTGCGAGATACTATACAGACATCCCATCTCACGCAAGCTGAGAGTAAGCTCTTTCCGTTTCTCTCCACCTCTCTGTTTCTGGGAGACTGCAAATTGGAGAGCTAATTCATCAGATGCTTTTCACTTTTATTCTTAAAAAAAAAAAAAAAAACGTCATCAGCAGGTACACTGTAATAGTAAAGTTGTGACGATATTTTTAGTCCCTTTGATTTTTACAGAACGAATTACATATTCATTTCCTTTTTACATTCTGATCACAAATGCTTCTCCTTTCACTTACTCAAAAGCTGGAATCGGACTAACATTGAAATTGTACAGATGTTAAACTTTTTGAGAAGTTCGTATATCGAAATCATTGTTATTCTATCTTTACATTTGTGCATTTATGTGTTAGTGATGGTGCGACTGCAATCATTCACAAGGAAAGTCGTATTCAGGTACAGAAATGTGTCATACTCAAAATCTTAATAGAGTCTGGTGATACCAGAATAGAAAATCTCTTCGGACAACGCAGTTCGCGTAATGCAGAAAAACACAACTACCTGCGACAGCTATTGAACAGGAGGGCCGCTCAAATAATTTCCTAAACACTTTATTCACTACGTTCGAGTAGCAGTCGGCACATCGTCACTGCGCTATCGATACAGCTTACAGTTATAGAAATAACAAAGGCGATTAGGATCTCTTGGTCTATGCTAGGTATTTCTCATGTCAGTTAACACGGTGGCAGGCTGCGCGCCAAAACTTCCAAGTCGCGATCTAAATGTTTGTTAAGCTTATGTGACTTAACTACGGGGTCATCACTCCCTAAACTTACAAACTACTTATCAACTACCTTATACTACGGACGGCACAAATATCCATGCCCGAGGGGGGATTCGAACCGCCGACCGTAATGGCCGTGCAGAATGTAACTGGCGCGCCGCAGACCGCTTGGTCACCGCGACCGGCATGTCATTTCCATTCAATAATGTGAGGAAAGTCGTTCTACGCAAAAATTGCAACCAACATCTTTGACGTTTCGATTGATCTTGACTAGTAACTATTACGGCAGTAAGGAAGAACCAAACACCATGCGTTCTCGCTAGCTCTCGGGTAGCGTATTTACCTGCGGAGAAAAGGCGTTTTCGGATTGTGGAGACAGTGAGGTTGGGGATAATAATTTCAACTCTACTGTAATAAAGCTACAAGTACCAACATAGAAAATAAATAGGAAATTCTTAAGAAAACTCCTCCGTCAGAAGTTGTTTATCTATTACGGAGATCCTCTCGTATTATTTGAGAGTGACTAACAATGCTCAGGTTGTTTACCGATTCCGTGCCTGTAGAAACCAACAGGCTTCAAGTTAAAGCTATTGAAAAAACATGTTATAGTCCAGAAATAAATTGTCTGGACGTTTGCACTACTGCTTCAGAAAATGTGTGATGCTTTTCAAAGTAAGGAATTGTATGAAATAGTGGAAATTTTATAATAGATTAGCATCGGTATGTGGTGGCTAGAGTCATCCTCACATCTCTCAAACATTAGACTCGTATAATTTATTTGTGAGAAGCTTCCATGTAGTTGATAATATTATTCAGCGCCACATTGCCTTCGCCGTCTCTAATATGTATGCTAAAGTCGTCTTCCTTACAGGTGTCTTATTGGCGTATTGGTCCGGTCGAACGCTTCTCTTATTACGTATCCCCTGTGTTGGTTCGATTTCCTACATATGACATATATTTTTAAACGGCACGATTATATCTACTTCATCTTCTGTAACGCTAAATGAAGAACTTCAAGTTGAACGTAGTTCAAAATACGTGTTATACGAATATTAATTCACTGTCAAGTGGGACACAGCCGATTTATCGTTGGCTGTAACAAGCAGAAATCTCATCAATCAGTAATTCTGTTGACAGAAAGCTGTCCTTACATTATAAATCTTTTTTTCCTTATAAACAGTGGTCGTTTAAGGTCACATGGCTCTTATTATGTTTGAACTTGGGACGTTGAAAACGTGGTGCTGGACTGGTACTCTAATCACGATGTCGTCTTTTGAGGTATTCGAACCTCTAGGGCCGGCCGCGGTGGCCGAGGGGACTGAGGCGCTTCAGTCACGGTCTGCACGGCCACTACGGTCGGGGGTTCGAATCCCCCCTCGGGCATGGATATTTGTGCCGTCCTTAGTTGTAGGTAGTTCATAAGTAGTTTGTAAGTTTAGGGACTGATGACCCCGTAGTTAAGTACCTTAAGCTTAACAAACATTTGAACATTTTTGATCCTCTAGGAACCAATTAGCTGGATCATATCGTTGCTTTGTCTGAGACTGCAGCCTCCTCAAGGTCTCCACAAACGGTACGTATATGTGTTCGAAACCGGATCCAGCACAACATTTCATGAATTTATTTGAAGGCCTAGATAATAATGTGGATAATAATTGTAATGTTTCTTCGTGCACTATAAACAATAACGTTGTTTCTAGTGAGACACGCACGCATCCTAACCCTCTTTACATTTGAGATTTAACGTATATTCGTTCGGGATTCGATTCCCGGTCAGGTATAACGCAATTACATGTCGCTGCTGGTGAGAAAATTTGACTACTAACCTCTGAGTTTACTTATTTATCATCCAATTCAAGTTCAGTTTTGCGAATTGATGCTTGTGGTGAAATCTCCGATATTTCACACATTTTTATGCCTATTCCGCTATGACGATCTTTGTCATGATCGAGTATCGATAAAACACGAATGCTTTGTTTGGTTAGCAATGACAGCAGGTTACGGGTTTAATTCCAGAACCAGATAAAGGTAGTTCGTTATATCATTCCCAGTTCAATAATTTCTACAGGTATTTGTTCAGTCACTGTGCAGAGAAAGTTTTGGTGATACGCAGTTAGTTCAAAAAATGTTTGTAAATCTATCGGACCAAACTGCATGGTCATCATTCCGTAGCTTACAAACTACTTAAACTAAGGAAAACTAACCTAAGGACAAAACACACAAACCCATGCCCCAGGGAGGACTCGACCCTCGACGGCGAACAACCGCGCGCTGCGCAGCGAGATGCCTTAGACCGCTCGGCTACCCTACCGCGGCCATACGCACTTAGTATTGAAGTTTTAGTAGAACGTTTGCTGTTGTAATCGAGTTTTTATTTTCTGGTTAGTTCAACAACCGATAATACAAATATCGCTCTGCACAAGAAAACGAATTAGAAAGCAAAAGTACTTAGCATTGCAACAGAACGTTAGGAATGATATGAAATGTTATCTGAGGATTAATTAATGTTATATCTCACAGATTTTGTTATATCTAACTCTACTGAGTGTGGTAATACTTCTTATATATCGGTTATTGCAAAAACGTGGAGTTTACTTGTAGTTGCAATATCGTGCCGTAAATTTACAGCCGCGGTGGAGTAGCCGAGCGGTCTAAAGCGTCTCGCTGCGGAGCGCACGGTTGCTCGCCGTGGAGGTTCGAGTCCTCCCTGGGGCATGGGTGTGTGTGTTGTCCTTAGGTTAGTTTACCTTAGTTTAAGTAGTTTGTAAGCTACAGACTGATGACCACGCAGTTTGGTCCGATAGATTTTCAAACATTTGAATGTAAATTTACATCTGGAATGATTGCAATGAAGCGTAGTTATCTCCAGTGGATACATTTGGAATAGTCTAAAGACTATACCACGAAGCGATTAGAGAACCCGCAAGAGACGTACGTCATTTGCATATACATCAGGCGGAACGCAATTTAGGTCGTTTGAATATTTCTGCGCATGATATTACACTGCAGCGATCACAAATGTTTCTAACACAGAGCAGCGAGAATTATCGAGCCAAGCACCCATCACTTCCATTTCTGTACTGGATAAATACGTTTTCTATTTTCTATAGTGACCTTACTCACACAGCAGTCGACATCCTTATACGTTAATGAATTGCTCTCACTTACAAACACATCCAGCAGTTTCCCACCCTAGTACCATACTAATAATCAAATAGGACTACAATAGCAACAACGATGAACATCCCTCCATACCACAGCTCACACTACAACAGGAATTATCGGTATAAAAAGTATGAGACATGGTATTTACACAAGCCTTTTGGTAGTCAACCTCCAATTCTGACAATGCTGAGTGTGATTCTCTCTATCTTCATTAGAGCGGGTCATCTCGGCTTCAGCCACGCTCGTAGCTCGTCTCCGCCTTGCGGCAGACTCGCAGCCACGGGGGCAATGGGGCATTGCAAGTCAGCTGCGACCAGTCTGCTACGATCTTCCATTGCTCTCTTGAGACTCGTAAAACCGAAACGGCCGTAGGAACTCGCAGCCCCGTTTCTTAAAGAGCAATGACGACGAAAGAGGACGTTCTCTTAATGTTAGCAGACGGGAAGTACGTTCTGATGGAGTTCCCGCTGGGATAAGTTCATAGTAATAATTTAATTAGAAATTTCATCTACATCTACATAAATACTCCGCTAATCACACTTACGTGCATGGCGGTGGGTTCACCGAAGCGCTTTTATGATATTTTTCTACAGTTCCATTCTCTAATAGCATATGGGAAAAAGAAACACCTGAATATTTCCATTTTCGATGTGATTTCTCTCATAAAGATGATCATGTCTCCCTATGTAGATGGGTGCTAACAAAATATGCTCACATTCGCAAGAGAGTACATGCTTTGTGTCTTTTCATGTTAGATGAACGAGGTGCCCACAAAATGATCCGATTTAAGTTTATTTTTATAGCTATTTCAAACAAGAGTATTGAAGACTTATTTTTATATCATTTACCCTCTAATGAGTTACACGTTAAAACTTGCAGTAATTATGATATTTAAGCGTTTAGTTTATTTGAGAATGCAGCGCGGGAGTAGCCGAGCAATCTGGAGCGCCACGTTGCGTCTAGCGCGGCCTCCCGCGTCGGATATTCTTATCCTCCCTCGGGCATGGAAGTGTGTGTTGCCCATATTTTTTATTTTAAGTAGTTTTTAAGCTAGGGACTAATACCCAAGCTGTTAAGTCCCATAGATTTACAAGCATTTGAACAATTTTATTTGACAATGTTGTTACAAATGCGCACGCTGCGCTCGTAACGGATATGTTCAAAATAGTCAAACGTTCGTAAATCTATGGCACTTAACTACCGTGTTTATCAGTCCCTAGGCTTACAAACTACTTAAACTAATCTAAGGACAACACGCACATATACCGATACTCGATGGAATACTCGAACCTCCGACGGGGAGCAACCGGTACCGGATATGCTTTGCGAGTAATAGATCCAAAACAAGAAACATTTACTTAAAAATTTTACAGTCTTTCCCATTTTTTCTTCCGTGTGCTCATCTATTACTACAACTGCATATGTAGATACTCCGCAATCCAACATAAGGGGCACGGTGGAGGGTACCTCGAGCCACTACTATTCATTGCCACATCCAAAATGAACGAGGGGAAAACGAAAGCTTGTATGGCTTTTTATGAGCACTAATTTCTCTTATTTTATCTTTGTAGTCTTTACGGGAAAAGTGCGTTGCGACAGCAGAATCGTTTTCCAGTCAGCTTCAAATTCCGGCCCTCTAGATTTCCTCAATACTGTTTACTTCTACTGCTCACTTCGTCTGTTTAGGACTTCCTGGGAAAGGTAGGATTTTTATTTAACGGTGGAAATAAATCATATCTATCGGAGTTTTGAGTACATTATTTAAACTTCCCTTTTATCCCAAGTTTAATTAATTAGTGACGCACTTCGCTGATTGTGAAGTTTTCTGATGAGGCATCAGCTCCCCTGAATTAAAGTTCATTAATGTGCTTGCTATTAAAGACTAAGTTTCCAGATAGGGTTCTGCTCTAGTTGATTAATAACATCGTCACGTTGAAAACTGCAGGTAGTCCGGAGTTCGAAGGCTGGTCGTTAATAGAGAACAACACTTTACACTTAGAATAGGTTTATTGCTAACACAAGCGTACACTCGGAACAAACTGCCTCCTGACTCGCAGTATGTTCCCCTTCCTGAAGAAACACCGATCCGCTGTTAGGTGCAGTCTCCTGGATCTTCAACTTGTTATGTGTCCTCTATATGGCAATTCCGGAGAATACTTCCATTCTGTCTGCACGCCTTCCATGCAGTGAAAACGACCGGCGACTGGCCCTCTTACCGTGGCTTCATCATTTTCATAACTTTCTTTATAGTCCTTCAACAAGAAGCCGTTTTTGTCTATCTGCTCTTCGGGATCGTAGTAGGGCTTCATACGCAGGAAGTGAACAATGTCTCTTCGTTTTTGGCGTTTCAAGGACAACTCACAATCCTCCACTTCGTATGTGACATCTGACAGGCGGCGTATGACACGACACGGACCAAAGTATCGCTTCAGTAACTTTTCTGATAGCCCAACTTTCCGTACAGTAAAAACTCCGTACCAGATCTCCTGGGCTTATCACATCATGTCGGTGCTTGTCATTATACCGCTAACGGTCCTTCTTGGCGTCCAGTATCCGTATGTGAGCCAGCTGTCTTGCTTCATCGACCCTTGCGATGAGCTGTTTCACACTGTCATCCTGAGTGTCGTCCGGCTGGAACGGGAACAGAGTATCCATTGTCGTCTCAGCCTCACGACCATGGAGCAGTAAAAACGGCGCGAGGCCTGTGGTGTCTTGCTTTGCTTTATTATAAGCAAATATCCCGATTGGCAGTATTGAATCCCAATCCTTCTGCTGAGCATTGACGTACATCGACAGCCTGTCTGCTAACGTCTTGTTAAAATGTTTAAATGTTTGTATATCTATCGGACCAAACTGCGTGGCCATCAGTCCGTAGCTTACAAACTACTTAAACCTAGGTAAAGTAACCTAAGGACAACACACACACCCATGCCCCAGGGAGGACTCGAACCTTCACGGCGAGCAACCGCGCGCTCCGCGGCGAGACGCTTTAGACCGCTCGGCTACTCCACCGCGGCAACGTCTTGTTAAAACATTCTGTAAGACCATTTGTCTGAGGATGGTAGACAGTTGCTATTCGGTAGACAATATCACAACGTGACGTTACGTCTGATACTAGTTTTGAGATGAATGCTTTTACTTGATTACATATAATTACACGTGGTGCACCATGCTTCAGAATAATGTCTTCTACAAGGACTTTTGCGATCGCTGGAGCTTCTGCAGTCGGCACAGGTTTGCTGACAGCGTAGTAGTGAGGTAGTCAGTGCAGACTACTGTCTCCCTAAAAGATCGATTCCAATCCAGTGGCATGGAGATGCTACAGGTGGAATTTGTACCAGATGCCCTGGGAGGTAACTGCGCCACATGCTTCCGTCGCTGGCACTCCTTTCAGTGACTCACATAGTGCTTGACAGATTGGTAGAGATCATGCCAGTATAACCAGCGTCTGATTCCGTCTAGGGTCTTCATGGAAATAGTTGAGAATAGCTGGCCGGAGATAAGCTAGAACGACCAGTAGCCATTTTGGGCCTAGTGGATCGTAGTTGCTCTTATATAATGTCCCGTTTATAAGCTGAAATTCTCCGTTGGTCGGTTCTCCTTTCTCCAAGGCCTCCATGGTTCGTAATAATGGAGTTTCCTTCTGTTCAGCTGTAATGTCACCTAATTCAGTAGGGCGGAAATTTCACCTATGCTGTTATGTTCGACTAATGGATTCCTCAATAGCCAGTCAGCTTCCTTGTGTTTGCGCCCTTTTTTGAATATCAGTGTGACATATCTCAAGCTAGTAAGCCAACAAAAAGAATGGCGGTCTGTCACGACAGTGAATGGTTTCACGTATAAATACAGCTGGAACTTGTTGGTAGCCGAGATAACTGCGAGACAGTCTTTCTCCGTGTAGAGCATTTTATGTCGGACTCTGAGAGTTCTCTTGATGCATAGGCTATCACCTTTTCAGCACCTTCCTGAATTTGTACGATCAATGCACCAATCCCATACCGATAGCGTCAGTGTGAAGTTCGATTTCCGCATTCTCGTTGTATAGGGTTATAACTGGTGCGGATGTTAGAGCTTCCTTAAGTGTCGGGAAAGCACTATCTTTCGTCTCATCCCGGTAAAACGTAGCGTCTCCCTGCAGAACGTCTTGCAATGGACGTGCCTTATCACAATAACCTTTTATGATACGCCGGTAGTATGAATGCAGCCCGAGAAAACTTCTCATATCACGAATGTTCTGAGGAGTTGGAAATTCTGTGACTGCCCTTACTTTATCTGGATCGGGATGGACACCATATCCATCGACTAGGTGCCCCAGGATTGTTATCTCTTGTTGCGATGAAGAGACACTTCTTTGTTTTGAGTCTCAACACACTTTAACACAATTGGCAGGCGGCTTAGATGTGCCGCAAATGTCCTTGAGAAAACGACAATCTCATATATATAAGAGAAACATGTTGTCCGTTTAAGAAGCCGAAGTATGTTGTGCATCAAGCGTTAAACTGTAGCAGGAGCATTACATAGTCCAAACGGCATGACATTCAATTCATAGAGGCCGTCAGGTGTAATAAAAGCAGTCTTTCTCCCTGTCAGCTTCGTCAACCTAGATTTACCAGTAACCTGTCCTCATGTCCATAGTTTAGAAGTATGTAGCTCCTTTCAAGCAGTCTAAGATGTCGTCAATGCGCAGCAATGGGTAGCCATATTTCATTGTCATTTTGTTCAGCCAACGATAGTCAACACAGAAACGCCACGTGACATCCTTCTATGTCACAAGGACGCCCGAGTACCACCAAGTACTCTCTCTAGGTTGAATAATGTCATCGTGCAACATGTTCTCCACTTTTTCCCAAATTATCCGTCTTTCAACTGACGATACTCTATATTAACGCTGGCTAATTGGTGGATACTCCCCAGTATTGATTCGGTGTTTTATCGTGGGCAGTTTCATCTGGCTCTTCTCCTGCCTTACCTTGAATGTACTTTAAATTGGTGTAGTATGGCTAACACCTGTTGACGTTGTTCCTGGTCAGATCTAGCCCTATATGCAATTCCATAGTAGTTTTCTCTAGTGCATTGTCAGCAGTATCAGCAGAGCATGAGACTTCGTCCATGCCTTTGAGCTCTCCATCCTGGACTGGCTCAGCTGTTCCAAGACACATTCATTTAGGGATGAGTTGCGATTGCTCGTGAAAATTAGTGACCCAAGGCTCTCCTTAAATACCTATAATGCTTATGATAGCCGCTGGTATGTATATTTCCTTCGTTATACTGATTATCTTTTATGATCGACATTCACTTCGCAGTTAAAGTGGTCATGTTAGCTGTTGACTGGGATTCTTCTCATTCTTAACGAAGGGATCTCAACATTCTGGAGAGGAAACAACTTCTGAGGGGAGTACTTGTTGTGTCTTCAATTTCTAACTCACATCTTCTACAGTCAATGACAGCCTGGGATGCATGAAGGAAGTCTCATACGAGGATGGTGTTATGGCTACATCCTATTTAAATGACAATTTCAAGTGGCTGCGTCCTGTTTTTGATAGTTTTTCTTGCGACTCATGTTCCTGTCAGCTGGACGTATTTTCCATTTGCGACCTTCAGCAAAGTTTCTCTTTTATCACAGAACATTGTCTCTTTCAGTTTGCTTCGCTAATCATTCGACAACACAGAGAAGGAAGGTCCTCAATCAACTAGTTTTCTGACAGGTTGGCCGTAGATGATGACGTCAATGAGACTGTCGTCCATGGAGGACTTTCATCTGCAGTGGCCTCACTTCCGTAGGAAGAAGCCTCGCCTAGGTTTCCTGAACAGGGCGGCTAGGCGAGCGGCTGTCATCTCTGTAAGGCGACGGTGAACAGCGGCGGCGTGTTGGAGAGCGACCACGTCCTGGTTATGGCTGTGTGCTTCGCTCCACAGCAATCATCTGCAATTGACTGCCAATGAAAGAACTGCTCTGAGGGTTCGCGTCTTGCGGTACAATAAATGTCAAATACTCGTCTTCTCTTCCTACATTATTGTAAGACAAGTCCACGAAGCACACAATGAAAACACAATGGCGTGTTGTCTTCTGTCCCGCAGCTACCCGTCCTCCTTCGAGGCGTCATAGTTGCCGGGGGAGTTGATTGTGGCCGCGTCGGTCGGTTCCTAGGCAGCCGTTTAGCGGCTTCAGCGTAAGTCATAGTAGGGTAGACCATTATTCACGTCGGGTGAGACTGTCAGGGCTGACAGGTGCTAATATTTGAAATACTTCTTCCTCAGCAGTGTCTGCTCCCTCATGGTCATTATCTGGTGCTCGCTTGGTCAAACAGTCCTGCCTGCCATGAACTGTTGTAATTCTTCTCTCGCAATTTGTCGTATGAGAGAAGCAATGTCATGCATGTCTTCCACAATGGGCATGGGGACTACATTTGGGAGTCTGTCATACTTCTTTCAGCCAACCCTCCTATGTTGCACCTCTTCAATTTTGTGGCACCGTTGGATAAACTTTTGTGTCGTTGAAACGTATTTTAATATAAGAACTCGATACATGTCTTCGGGAATGCTCTTCATCAGGTGTGAAATTTTATCGGACTCAGTAAAATTTGGGTTAACTATGTGACGTGGGGCCAAAACATTATATATATACGACTGCATTGACTCATTATGTCGTTGGACACTGTTCTTCATTTTCTGTTCCGATTAACGGAATTGTTGCTGGTGGTCTCCGAATACCTTCGTAAGTTCCCCTTGGAACTTGTCCCAGCTATCGAGCTTGACCTCGTTGTTTTCAAACCTCTGTTGGGCTGTCCCATTAAGGTAGAAATATACATTTGCGAAGCACAATGTATGATCCCACCTATTATAGTTGGCGACTCGGTTGAATTATTTCAGCCATTTGTTTGGGTCCTGTCCAGGTGTAGCGTGATTTACTGAGATGTGTCTGACACCATAATTGTCAAAGATGGCATTCTCTTGTGGAACAAGGGCTCACTCGACTCATAGGGAGATGGATGCGGAATAACACAAGACTCCAAGTTTAGAAATTTATTTAACGTAAGCTTTACAACAATCCTGAGGACTTGAAACCCCTTATTCTTACAGTTACACATGCTAAACAGAACTCTGTACTTGAACGAAACGGTCTGGCTGTCTCGAAAGAATATTTACATTGAGAGAATGAATGACCTACTGTTGGACACCGTGCGCTGCGAGCCTCGGCTGCAAAAAGCGCTGAGTGAAGATGCTGGTGCAGCGGAAGCCGGCGTCGGATGATTGCGCGGAAGTGCTGCTCTCTGTGCAGGCAGTAGGCCTCATGGCCCCGTGGAGGCAGGACCGTGACGATCTGCCCGGGATGGCGTATGATGGCTACGGGCGGCGAACTCGCGTTCTCCGCCGGGCGATAACATGAGGCTGCGCCCCACCCAGGAGATGAAGGTAGCGCTCACCGACTGGGTCCCAGGTAAGCTGCCATTGTCGCCGCTGCTACGCTTCCATCCTCCGCGGCGCTAAGTCGTGCGTTGCATGGGAGCTGACTGGCTCCCGTCGGCCCCAGGTCTTCTGGTGTCGAAGACACGACTCTCCCTGCGGCGCCCCGGCGCTTTAGTCCGAACTCTTGTCCGTCTTCCGATGACTCTGACGACCTGTGCTTATAGGGGTCCATTTATAGTCGAAAAGTTGCTACTAGAACGTTCTGGCCGGCCGCGGTGGCCGAGGGGACTGAGGCGCGCCAGTCACGGTCTGCACGGCCACTACGGTCGGGGGTTCGAATCCCCCCTCGGGCATGGATATTTGTGCCGTCCTTAGTATTAGCTAGTTCGTAAGTAGTTTGTAAGTTTAGGGACTGATGACCCCGTAGTTAAGTCCCATAAGCTCTACAAACATTTGAACATTTGAGAACGTTCTGGTTGCTCCGGTGATCTGCTTACGTTAGCGTAAGACACTTTAGTAAGATGCCAAGTCACGCTCTACATGTAGCCTGTGTTGTTGCAAGAGTTCCCCTTTCGGGCGCGCACGTGCCTCAGACGAATAACACTCCGGCCACCACTGTTTACAACTGATTTTCGTAACCGCTGCTGCTGCTAACCCATTGTCTGTCTGCTATTAAACTTCATTCGTGCATTCAAGTACAATTCCCATAGTTATTGTATTATTAAATATTATATCCTCACATTCTCTATTGATTTATTTTACAGTTTTCATTAGTATAATGTACACAGGGTCTTCCGAGAACACCGATGGGTGTCTGATGTGCAGTTGGCTTACCACTCTTTTCATAACTATGGGCCTTTTCATGACATGGACATTTGGAAGAAGGTAGTGAGTATATCCTCTGTAGTCTGGTTATGTTTCATGTAGGTGCGGGCTCTTACGGTTCCTTGTAAAACTAAATAGCTTACTCATTAGAGCCATGAACAAATCGACAGCAGTACTAGCAGACAACCAATGACCTAAGATAATCATTTCCTATTATCTTGTATACCGCTATTGTTTTTTATCTGTGCCGTCGTTCATGACTCTTCAGTCATTGTCTTTTGTAACATAGAAGGGAGATATTCTCAAAAGGTTTTTTTATCACACACTACAAGTGTTAACCGTTTATTATTATTATTTCTTTTCATATGTCACATTCCAAGAGACTGTACACCACACTTGGCACATTGGAACATTCTGTTTATAGGAAGCCTACTCACACTGATTTGTATCTGCGAGCTGATAGTTGTCACTATCCAGCTCAGCGTGAAGGAGTACTTCGTACCTTGGTTCACAGGGCACATGTCATTTCAGGTGTTTGTCGGCTGAGTTGTCCCATCTCGAGGAGCCCTTTCGTCAGAATGGTTATAGTGAGAGGCAGATAAAACGTGCATTGCGCTATCAGCCTTCTGTGCAACGGGTGAGTGATGATAGTAATGAAGTGGCACCTAAATCTATGGCCTTTTTGCCTTACGCAGGAAGCATTTCCAACAAGATTGGTCGTATTTTATGGAAATATGATGTGAAATGTGTTTGTCGACCACCTTCTAAGATAAATGCCCTATTGGGGTCCGCAAAGGATGATCTTGGTTTGTGTAAGGCAGATGTATATCGTATTCCTTGCAGTTGTGGCATTTCATATATAGGTCAGACAATCAGGACTGTGGAAGACTGGTGTATTGAACATAAACGTTACACGCGCTTACAACAGCCAAACAAATCCGCTTTTGCAGAACACTATCTTGGTACCGATCATCCTATGGAATACAGCAACACGGAGATTCTGGCATGCAATTCCACCTATTGGGGTAGTGTTATTAAGGAAGCTGTTGAAAAACTAGCAAGCGACCTTTTAAAAAGAGATGGTGGTTTTTGTTTAAATTCTGCTTGGAATCCGGCACTGTCTCTCGTCAGAAAACAGAGGGACAAAATTAATACTGCCTCACCTGTTGATTAACAGTCACTATCGATATTTCTGATGTTTGGTCATCCTTGGTTGTGTTGACTCTGCAGTGACTTCTACTGTGTGTGTTATCTTCCTTGTTTACCCTTTGCAAACCGAGGTATTAAATACGCTTGCACATTGCTTCCTTAAGTACAGTTGTGCCTTGAGAATGGCAGGGTGTCCTCCTGCCGAAATATCGGCGGTTGTCGACGACGTCACAAGGCAGCATACCCGTAAGTTCTTTGAACAAGCACTCACATCTTTATCGATCCTTGACAAACACCTTATTACTGACGATAAAAATGTGTGATAGAGGAGTGTTAGGTTGTATCTTAAATTTATAATAGTATTTAAATACTTGAAGGATAAGGGGAACTGGGAGGTTAGGCAGGTTTACCAAAGATAGTTACCACTTGCTATAGAATAAAATTTATTACAAATTCATCTGTATCAACATTGGTGAATAACAATTAATGTTAAATAAAAAAATTTGAATACAGGCACTAAGTTGAAGCCTTAAGAAGTAAGCAGAATGACTACATTGAAGTAGAGAAAAACAGTTAAAAATTACAACAAATGCCTTGGAATTAAATTGACCTTAGCATTAAAGTGCTTAATTAAACACGCAATAGGAGCAATGACACATTTCACAGAATTAAGAAAACCTGACATACAGGTTCTTAAGACGAGCGGATGACAAGATTCAGACACTTCCACGTAAGTTGGCAAATTAGAGGAATTTAATTAAAAGTTTATCCCTAAATTAAGAAAGCTTAAAGACGTTTAAAGCAATAGATATAACCGGTTTCAGATCAGCTCTACAATCACAGAATTTAACACATTAATCTGATTTCAGTAAAACAGGTTAAGGTTACGACTGAATTACAAACTTGGCTGGATGTCCTTAAATGGGCATTCAAACCCGCTTATGTAAGTTACTACAAGAAAGAAATTTTAGTAAAAGTTTTCATTGAATTAAGAAAACTTACCATTAAAATGGAGCAGGTAGAACAGGTTTCAGATTAGCTCCGAATTTACAGTTAGGTACTAAGATAAGTTAACACATTAAGCGTATTTCAGCATACGATGAAAATTATCACTGAATTACAAACTTGACGTAATGTCCTCAAATGGGGGAGGATACGATAGAAAATCAATTAATCATCAGACTTGAATAATGACAGTGGTCAGGTACAATTTCCCCTACCAAAAGCAACTGGTAGGCAAATATTTGGGTGAGAATGGTGTCCAATATTCAGCAGTACACATTTTCAATAACATGCCAGCAGCCATAAAAAATTTAACTCACAATAAAGTACAGTTTGAAAAGAGCCTAAAGGATTTTTTGGTGGCCAACTCCTTCTACTCCATTGATGAATTTCTTACCAGAAGTGATCGAATGTAACTTATTGTATATAATATTCACAAATATGAATACTGTGTTCAGTTTGACTTCAGTACAAGTCTTCTGCAGTAATGTAATCATTGTAAATCAGTGTAAAAAAAAAATAAAAAAAAAAATAAAGTAATTGCTAAGAATTTTAATATGCACCTGGTAAATTAGTAAGTAGTAATAAGTTTTTGCGTCCTTTAAAATGTAAATATTTTTAAGAGAATTGTTTTTCCTGACCAATTCCACATCCACAAGAGCAATTAGCCGGCCGCGGTGGCCGCGGGGACTGAGGCGCTCCAGTCACGGTCTGCACGGCCACTACGGTCGGGGTTCGAATCCCCCTCGGGCATGGATATTTGTGCCGTCTCAGTTCGTAAGTAGTTGATAAGTAGTTTGTAAGTTTAGGGACTGATGACACCGTAGTTAATTCCCATAGACTATACAAACATTTGAATTTGAAGGGCAATTGCATTTGGGGTCTGTGGAAGGTACATTAACACATATGCTCTCTTTTTGTAAGTATATATTGTGCATTTTGTTCTGACATGTTCTACATCCAAGATTATTCCCTCAATTCGGATCTACTGGAACTAAAAGTACATCTAATCTAATCTAATATAAGAAGCAAGACACATACATCAGGCCTGAGGCCATGCCAGCTGCTGGGGTTCAACCAACAATCGTACTCAGCAAGATAGACACAACAAAAACTCCATAATAAGGAAAAAGAAAGGGTGGAGCTGAGAATACCAAGGTAATGAGAAGCGACCAAGCAACAACACACTCCGTTCATAAGGCAGCACATGTTTATATGCACAGACGCCATCACAAGTGCAGAAAAATCATAACAAGAACGGTATTATTTTGAAAAGTGCCGAAGTCAATCAGAGTCAGTTCATAAGTATTGATGCCTAAAGCAGCTCCTCTTGCCGTTGATGTGAGTGGCGATAAACAGAACACGTGACTCGGCTCTCCCAAAATGCAACAGGCACACAAGACGCAACTTTACTCCATTGGCGATCAGTTACAACTTGGAACCTAACGCATTTGATGCGTCCATACGAGGCTACAGCCAATTGTCACCACTGAATGACCGCAGAGTCCAAACCCAGGCACGCGCGGCAAGCAATCACAACAACAACAAGTGAGCTGAGTGGCCTACTGCCTAGACGGTGACCGACCGTCCACTTCCTCGATCGCGACAGAATTCCATGTTCCCCGCGCAATCATGCTACATACCATCATGGATCGCAGCCACTCCACAAGACAGGCGTTACCCGCTCGCCGACTAATGCCGCCCTCAAGGGACGTGGAGGAGGACATGGTGCCGTTGCAGCGTGGAATTCCACGTTCCACTGCCCTGCGAAGCGTGGAATGAAGAATCTAGCATGTTAGTTTTCTGCTTCGTGGAGTGGAACGTGGCCAATGAAAAGCGGCCTGGTTTTCACGTGACAAGCAGAACTTTTGACCCGCCATATTGCAAACAGAACTCTGCATTTCGTGCCTTCTTTCATTTTAGCGTACTATGTATAAATATAATCTTTTTAATGCGCCAGAAAATTGAAGAACGTTTGAAAACGCGTCATTTTAGATATTATTTGTTACACCATATTACCAGAAACTATATATTCATAGCTTTAAAGGATATCGTATTGCCGGCCGCCGTGGCCGAGGGGACTGAGGCGCTCCAGTCACGGTCTGCACGGCCACTACAGTCGGGGGTTGGAATCCCCTCTCGGGCATGGATATTTGTGCCGTCCTTAGTTGTTAGTAGTTCATAAGTAGTTTATAGTTTAGGGACTGATGACCCCGTAGTTATTTTTTCTTGTTTTGTTACCTTAATGTTTCTGGTTCTTTCTTATTAATTTAAATATAATATCCAATATTCGTTGTTATTTCTTTTTAAGACGACGGATTAGAGGTTGGTTAGCGTTACGAGCTATGGAGGGAAAGAGGTGTAATTTAAATAACAGGTTTGCATCTACACTCTCAGAGATATTTTTTAACGATTTGGTTTAATTATAGTTTGTGTAATTTATTTGTTAATGAAATACAATTATAATATCCAGTATTCGACTTTATTTACTACAAACATAAACGAACTCTGTCCACAAGCGAACTTATTGAGTTTTTCGTTCAAGGGCACAGATACAAATAAATTTTGAGACACTACCATACGTCATTCGGTTTTCGCCACGGAGTTTGAATTCTGTTGCAGTTCAGAAAAATGCTGGAACAGTTCAGTTTCACAGGGCAGAGAGTGTGTGGTTATGGAAGCAGATGAAGTAAAGGAGCAAAAGTGTTTACGTACAATATTAAAAGCAAAAATTATCACAACGAACATTGTCGAGCTGAGGCGTTGTCCCGCGTGTATGAACAAGTAGAATGTATCAGGCAGAACTTATTATCTTCGAAGAAATATCAAAGTAAACATTTGGATATGCAGAATATGTACAGCGTAAAAAATAGGAATATAAGAGAGCAAGACAAGTGGAGCTGTTGCAGATGATGGGTTTCACCATTTACAGTTTCTTTTTTTGATATTTTGCCAAAACTGATTTGGTCGTACATTTTGTTATCATTATCAAATGCTTTCAGTTAGTGTACCGTCTTTGTGATTCTTGACGAAAAAAATTACATTTTCTGGAAGAGTATTGCATGCAACATGAAAGCATAAGAAATCTATAGTATTTAGTTTTTTTTATTTTCGGCGTTCGCTAACAGATACCGTGTAATTTTACGCACATCAATCTTTGTAAACACACTTATCTACGTGTAACCATGCAAAGAAGAGCTTCTTTATTTTTAGTGGACAGCGCTCCGCCTCTAAGAAGTTCACCTCCTTTGTCGCGGTACATTGTTTATTTGCCTTTCTTCTTCTCATACTGTAAGGCTACACAGAGCGCTCTCCCAAACCATATGCCCTCTTGGAGAACTATGGTCGATAAGGAGGAATACTATTTCTTTATTCTTCTTACCCACTCCGGCGCTTCTCCCGCTAAACGTTTCACCGTTCCTTGCTGCTACCAAGTACGGACGCGCCTACTGTCAGCTGATAAGCGTGCACTCATCGCTGGAGACATCGTTTTCGAAACGGATGAAATTTCTTTCGCTTTTTACACGCGGCACTGAACGACAGCTCATGACCGATTTCCGCATGAACAAGGAGTGCAGAAGGGTAATGGAGGCCCTACTCTATGTTTTTTTTTATCATTACATACAGGGTGTTTCACTAAGTGTGTTTGCCTCTGTAACTTATAAAATAATAGGTGACGAGAAATTTTAATGGGTAGGTCAACACAAGAAATGTTACATTTTCTGCGGAGCTATGAACATGGTTTAGCCGGCCGCGGTGGCCGAGGGGACTGAGGCGCGTCAGTCACGGTCTGCACGGCCACTACGGTCGGGAGTTCGATTCCCCCCTCGGGCATGGATATTTGTGCCGTCCTTAATGTTAGCTAGTTCATAAGTAGTTTGTAAGTTTAGGGACTGATGACCCCCTAGTCAAGTCCCATAAGCTATACAAACATTTGAACATTTGAACATGGTTTATTGTATCATTTTCCAAAGAGTTACACCACAAAGATATAATTTTTTAAATGGAACAATAGTTTTTATTTCTGTCGTGTATTGCATTCGTTTAAACCAGCTGCGTCCAAATCAATTTAAACTACATTCCTATCACTGTTAGTTTGGGAGCTACAACCCTTCAAAGTTCCGGGAGCGGAGGCTGCGACAGCGTAGCTAACTGGCCGAGTGGCTATCCCCTGGGGCACGGCCCACTGTCTCATGACCACCAGCCAGTAAGCTACGCTGTCGTAGCTCCGCCCCCTGAACTTTGAATGGTTGTAGCTCCCAAACTAACAGTGATAGGAATGTAGTTTAAATTGATTTGGACGCTGCTGGTTTCAACGAATCCAAATTACATCTTTGTGCTGTAACTCTTTGGAAAATGATACAATAAACTATGTTCATAGCTCCGCAGAAAGTGTAACATTTCTTGTGTTGACCTACCGCATTATAATTTCCCGTCACCTATTATTTTATAAGTTACAGAGGCAAACACACTTAGTGAAACACCCTGTATGTTTCATTACACATATTTAATTTATCCAAATTACAACTAAAAAATAAATAAAACAAATAATAAAAAATTATAAAAATGGCGACTCCCGTTTTCAAGTAACGAGAAGACGACTTCTGTTGCGAAATTACGGTTTACGGAGTCAAGGAATTCTGTTGATGGCAACAGCCTGCGAAGCACTATATTTGAGAAAACAAACTTAGAAACGGTAGAGAGAGCCAAAAAGAAAAGAAAAGACGGTTAGTACTGCGTGTATGTAAAAAATAAATAAAAAATATAAAAATTAAAAAATGGTCTAAGGCGAAAAAACAAAAAATATAAATAAAATATAAATAAAAAAAAGAAGCAGTTAAAAAAAGGCGCGAGCCCGCAACCGGCGCTGGAGAGCGGTGCGGTCGTGAATCGCGATGAGCAGCACGTTTCGCGGGATGTAGCGGGTCGTTTGAGAGCGAGTTACAGCGCGGCTGGCGTGCGCCACGCTACCACAATACGTCCCGCGAGAGGACGGCTTAAGCCTGTCTTTATAGCCCGCCGTTTCTCCGCGCCGGAGGAGTCACAGCGTGGGACAAGGAGGTTAGATTCTCTGGAGATGCCCTAACACTGAAAAAGTGAAGCCAGCAAAATGCGCATTACGGCATTTGTTTGTGCCCAAAACATTGGTTGTACTGTGTGATGAAGTAGTTTTAGTCGTTGAAATGTATGCCATATGTAAGTAAATAATCCAATGTGGCTGTCAGTTTAGCTGCTTTACGTAAATAGGGTAATATTCACACACGAATATAAGCACAAAAGCTTCAACCAATGACTGTTCTCACCATAGATAACGCCATCTCCCTTTATTCTAACCTCCTTAGCGTGAAACCTGTTTATAGGCGTGGCAGCGCCCCCTTCCGTACTTCTGCCGCAGCGTCAAAATACCTGTGGCTGCACTTCCAAACCGCCACGGTTGTGCGATGCCGCAGCGGCTTCTATTTACATTGTGGCTTATGGGGCTGTTCGGTGGGTGAGGCAGAACCACACGCCCTTTGTCAGTGCGCGCTTAGTCTCCCCCACAGCACAGACAAATATATACAGACGGGAAACCTCCGTAAGGGCCCGGTCCCACGCTCAGGGGTGCGGGGAGGGAGGGTTTCCAGTAGTTCCGTAAGATGTCCCATGATGGCGCTGCGGTCAGAAGCAGCCCTTTAAACTGGCGGCAGGTAGCGGCCATCCCCACCACCACATCCCCTCAGACGCCAGCAACCGGACACAGCTGTGGCCTCTTGGCAGGCGGCACGTACTCTCCCCTCAGCCTCCCCTCCACACTACCCTCTGACGTGCAAGAGGCACCCTAAGCCACGGAGCCGCCTGACACCTGCTAGCATCTTATGGAACTACGAGGGGAGTGTAGGACAGTGGTTTAGGGGGGCTTCTCCTCTGTATATGTTGCTCTGTGCCCACAGGTATGAACAGGGTCCTCAAGGTCAACATGGCTGAAGCGCCTGCTGTGGGAGTGACAAGCGCAGCCTCCGCAATATCACAGGGGTTACTCCGCCACTGAGGAACCGCGGGCTATAAACACAGGCTAAGACCCAACTCTCCTAGCACACGCCGGCACCGCTAGTATTATTCCCCACTCACTGCAGAGAACGCAAACTATCAGCAAAAAGTGCCGAACGTCATAGAGACGTGCCACATGTGTTAATACAAGTGTGATGATACACAATTTTTTTTTTATCTTTGACCAGTGATGCTTATCGCCTCCGGTTCCCTCTGACTCGCAATGCAGCTAATTTAATTTCGTTCGTCAATTTTTACTTCCTAACAAGCGAGAAGACGGTACCGTGATAGTAGTTTTACTCACTCTCTTGTCTGTATCCGTACTTAGAAGACGTCTTCCATACCTGTATCCCCTCATGTAAGTACGAATAATGCTGTTGCTGAAAATATTTTATTTAAATTTAAAAGCATTCCCTCTCATTGGTTTTCATTTAAATCAAACTCCTCCACGTCAAATATTTAATTTCTTAATGTTTTCAGCTCCTCATCATCCGTAATATTATAATGTTCAGACGCCATTACAATCGCTTCGCGTTGTCTGCAAAATTTCAATCACAATCAATCATTCTTATACAATACTTTACTTGATTTTAGAACCTGCAGTCATTTCTTTTGTAATTTCACGAAGTTCGATCATTTTTTTAAATTATTATTCTATCATTACCAGTACAGTCACACAACAATGAAAAGCGAAGTGAACAGTCTGAACATTGATCTCCTACGGAAAGTATCTCGAACTTTCACGTATTAAATAAGTAAAAGTTATCATTTCCAGCTTCTACTATACGAAGTGCAGGATCCAGTTAGATGTCTTATAACGTGCTGTTGCTTGTATGGTGCCCGACTTTAATATGCAACCCGCGGTTTATTTGCTTTAATGTTCATTTTGTGCTTTACTTTAACTAAATTATTTCAAATTCAAAAATTCGGTACCATCAATTCCTTATCCAAAATATAATCGCGGAATCTACTTTAACAATTATGGCATCATACGAAGCAATGGAACGTTATACAAGGAAAGACAATTGATCATAACTTGCACGCCATAATACTTGCACATAGAAACCAGCGTCAAAGCAGTGGCAGAATACAACTCTAATAAAATAAAGACATCAAATACGGGAAAGTGAATAAAATACCACACAACACAATTATGCGCTGGGAAATAGCGAATCAGAAGAAATAAAATATCTATAAATAAAATACAATCCAACACAGCTCTGTATGCAACACTCAAAGGTATTTTCCGCATTTTAAGGTTCTGTGGAACATGTGCTGTATGTTACTCTAATCATAACCATCGAAAAGATGGAGAGCTTTATGAATTTATGTTAATAACATAATGAAAGGTCCGATAACTTTTGCCGTGTAAAGTTCATCAACAGACCATATTCTGCAGTCACTATCTTTCCAGCATGAGTTATGTCTGCTTACTATTACTGTAGATAATTGTCGTAATACACGTCATATTCACACCTATAAAACAGCTCATACTCTCTCTTAGTACTTGATATTCCAGCTCAGTAGGGTGATTCTCTCTCTCTCTTGCCGTTTACTACAGTCCACAATATGGAAATTTAGGTAAGTTACAAAACGAAGGACCTTCTGACGATTCAATACATAATGCAACGTCACGTTACAATATCAGCAGCCACCTAACCATGCTTATAAGCCGAATTATGGAAAGTCCCAACGTAACACAGCAAAATACATCACAATAAACAGACAATGCTTAGACGAAAGATCCAATAGGTCACACCATGAAACCTTCATCAACACATCATAATGGTGAACAGCCACTTATGTGGAAAAAGGTCTAGTTACTCTTACTAGTCAGCGCATGGATTACTTGAACCACCAGGGAAGCACCATCAGTTGAAAGTTCTAAATGTGACATTTCAATGCTGTAAGGACTTGGAACGTTTCGAGTAGGATGTTTCGGTTCTTCAGGGCTACAGTGTTAATACAAAATACACACAGATATAACTAGTATCAAAAGAGTCGTAGAACAACACTGTGCATGTACCTTTCAATTGTTATTCACATAGAAAGATCACATAAAAGCATAATTCGAAGAACACCATGGTGTCTCACTAATGAATAATCCAATGGGTGGATTCCTCTGACCTGTCGCTCGAATTAGCAGAAAAAGGGTTATAGGTGGGGCTGCCGTGTTACACGTTTTCAGAGTCTGCACTTCCCTCCCGTTGAAGGAAGCAATGTATAAGGATTCTAGGTGTACATCTGCAAATTGACACTTGTACCTTTAGGTAGTACACACAGACAGATCCTTACAGATTGTCTGCTGAAGATCACACAATATCTGGTACCGCTTCTCTATAACGTGACAGTGGCGTATACCGTGTATGTAAGAAGAACTCAATAGTGTTTACTGTGTTCAGTCTCTGGTGTGTTTTTATTGGGTTCTTGGAGAGATATGGTACGATCGTTAATATTTGCATAGCCTTGTTTCAAGATTGCATAGCCTTATTCGATGTTTGGCTCAATTCTATGGTTAGTAAAGTATTTTCGCCTAACTATTGGATGTAATATTCTGTATTCATCGACACAAAACTTTCAGAGGATCGTTCCGTAAGTTATAAGAAAGCTATAGTGCATTGCACTCATTTGAGGTTCGGATGCTTAATATGTTGTGTGGAATCTATGTGGCTGATCTAGCGATATGATTTTGTACGATCTGTAGCTCGAATTAGCGAAAATTTGTTACAGATGTGGGTTTGTCGTGTAATTTGAATTTCGAAATTCTATGCTTTATTCGAGTTGTGTGAAATGTCATATAAACATTGTAGGTGGATCATGGATCGAAACTTTTCCTTTGGAGCGAACATAGAGACATTCTTACATACTGTTTGCTGGAGATCATAAGAAATCTGATTCTTCCATGCGAGATATTAGCTACAATGCATACACAGCTAACACTATTTGCAAGTAATCCATAAGGTAATTGTTTTAAAGACTTAAAACTTTTAGAGAAGGATATTTCGGTTTTTTGGGGCTATGGGACTTGGGGAAAATACAGAAAGGCAAGTCAAGTGTCCAAAGATCAATGGAGCGACTCGATTGACTTGGTGTTAAATGGTTATTCACTTAAAAAGACTGCTGGTAAGCATAATTCAAAGAGAATGTGGGTGCAATACTCGGGAAGGATCAGGTGGACTTTGTCATTTCCACTGATCTGTGGTTTAGATATCTGAAACGTTTTGTGTGGTAGGCTAAACTTCAATCCTTCCTATTCCTCAATAGTTATTTATCTGTATACAACCACAACTATATGTAAAAAGGTAAATGGATTAATGATCTACTACTACTACTATGCTGTACGATGCCAGATACGTTCTCAGTAAGCATGTTTTATTACTTGCTGCATGAGGTAGCTGGTGGGTAATGTTGTTAGCATTTTAGGTAATTGGTGTCTGAGGTGCATTTGTGTGAATCAATTTAAAGTTGTAAAACTGAGGTACTGCGTTTATGTTGTTATGTCAGTTGACTGAAGAACGGCAAGTATATGCTACATTGCATTTGTTCTTTCTTTGCCAGGTTGTATGTCTTTTTAGAGACCTAATATCACTGCAAGGTAGGTCTCGTATATTCGTTATCTGACATTTTAAGGTAAACACTGCAGTGCTGCTTGTGAGAGATGTGGTTGTGCATCAAACACTTTTAAGTTTGAATACATTGATGTAATGTTTATGTCCTTATGTCATGTAAATGATGGGGCAAAATAGAGGCAGAAAATGAATTTTTCTTATTGCTCACAGTAGCATACTGCTTTTCTTCTTCTTTGTGGACTTATATTTTGGAAATAGTTAGTTGTCTGTTTTGAGTGCCGATAGTGTGCGAGCACCATCATTCATAAATCTTATAGGAAGCGAAAACAGATTAAAAATATGAGATCAAGGAGAATAGCACTCATGGGAGATGAAGGTAATGAGGTTGAATCCACAGGGGCAAATTCGTCTCATGATCTGTGTGCAAGTAAGCATTCAGATGATTAACGGTTAGTAAAAGAACAAAAATGCAAAGTATATTGGGGGATAATAATGTTGCAAACATGGTCAATTTGGTGTAGTGTCAAGTAGGTTGTTGAAAGTTCCATCTTTCACGTCGAATACCTAGTCCTCCATTGCGAAATACAGAGTTAAAAACTGGTTAACGATACTGTGTACTGTAAAGCAAATGTGTAACAGATACATAAATGTGCACACAGATACAAAGTGCAATTGTTGTTTGTCAGGTGGTGGTGTATTCAACTCGTCTGTTCATGGTACATACGATACGAACAGAACAATCTGGATTGTGTACAGGAGGTGATTATGGTGGTAACTTATTGTTTGGGCAAGAAGCAGATAGTTCAATAAATCTCTTATATGAATATCATTATAAATATAAATTTATATACCCTGTAACTGTTTTTCGTCTCTAAAATGTCAAAGACATTAATAATAAAGGTGAAGCATTGAAGCATGGAGGTCCGGGTTCGATTCACGGCCGCATCAAATTTTCATTCAATGCTTCACCTTTATCATTAATGCCTTTGACATTTTCGAGACGGAAAACAGTCTCAGGGTGTATAAATTTCTATTTATAACGATATTCATGTCACCTTAGCTTAAGGTTAAAGGCAGGAATGTTCCGATCTGTCCATTGTCGTGGTGCTATTCCGCTACATGAAGAGCCTTGGCAGATGTGGCAATGTTACATAGGAACACAGAAGCTGAATTAGAGATTGTGACGTGGAAGGAAATCGTAGACTATTCCGAGGCACCTTAATCACTAGTAGTGCGGAGGTCTAGTGGTAAAATAAAAGTAATTCAATGCTTCACCTTTATAATTACATCTCTGATAGTTTGATGACTAAAAGTAGCCTAGCTGCCACCAATGGGTGTGTGTGGACGATGTGTACCATATGTGTTAGTCTCAACAGGATTGCTCTTAGCGTTCATTAAAATTTTAATGTGCTATTTTAGATCGATCTGAGTAGCAGACGCTCGACTGGGGCTCTGACTAACTTGATAAAAGAACCAAAAATAACTTGGAAATGATGAACAGATAGATCGTTACTGGTAAACTCCTCTGTGTGATATTCTTTTTATGGTGTATTTACATGGGTGTTCAATGCTTTCATCGATAGTTATTGTGGGATGTTGTAACTCGTCATAAGAAATATGGCGTTGAGTGTTTGTACACTAATGATAGTTAAACGCTCTGGGTAATCGGTATGATGTAACTCTTCAAGCTTTCCTGGCAATCTGCTGCGATGGTAAAGTACCTGGACTTTTGCTGGCTGTCCATGACTGTATAGCAAGATATTTTGACATCGTAACTCGCTATTCCGAGAAAGGTCTTTCGGTGGATGAAGTCCACAATTAATGCGCAGTCAATACCGAGCGCTTCATTACAGGTCTGCGCCAGCCAGGTGTGGTTCCCATGTTCCTCTCTATTTGATACTGGTGTTTCAACTGCCGTCTGCACCCAGCTCAATCGTCCTCTGGGGACGCGATTGTCAAATTAAGTTCTCGCCGCACGGAGTATTTACTCAGCGGTCCGCTCCTGCCGAGCGCAATTTCAGCAGTTCTGTCTGCTCTCTGGTGTTCCAACAGCCGTCCGCGCCCTTCTTCGACTTCCTCTGGGGCCATGCATCTGGGCCCACGTCACTCCACGCGTTCCATTCATAATCTGTGCTCTATGCTCATGATTTCAGTGGTCTTATTCAGTCGATGGCGTTACGACAGCGCCGCGGTGGAGTAGCCGAGCGGTCTAAAGCGTCTCGCTGCGGAGCGCGCGGTTGCTCGCCGTGGAGGTTCGAGTCCTCCCTGGGGCATGGGTGTGTGTGTTAGATTAGATTAGATTAATACTTGTTCCATAGATCATGAATACGACACTTCGTAATGATGTGGAACGTGTCAGTTAAATGAAATGTGTCTATACATAATATTACATGACACTATATATTTGAATTTTTTATTTTTTTATGTATTTTTTTATTTTTTCCTAAAGTACTAACTTTTATCTAGAAATTCATCTAATGTGTAGAAGGAATTGCCATTCAGAAATTCTCTTAATTTATTTTTAAACGCTAGTTGGCTATCTGTCAGAATTTTGATACTACTTGGTAAGTGACCAAAGACTTTTGTGGCAGAATAATTAACCCCTTTCTGTGACATAGCTAAATTTAACCTTGAATAGTGTAGGTCACCCTTTCTCCTAGTGTTGTAGCTATGCACACTGCTATTACATTTGAATTCAGTTGGATTGTTAATAACAAATTTCATAAGTGAATGTATATATTGTGAAGCTACTGTGAAGATTCCTAGATCCTTAAATAAATGTCTGCAGGATGATCTTGGGTGGGCTGCAGAAATTATTCTGATGGCTCGCTTTTGGGCAATGAATACTTTCTTACTATGAATTTCCCCAGAATATGATGCCATAAGAAAGCAGAGAATGAAAATAGGCATAGTATGCTACTTTACTGAGTTGTACATGACCAAAGTTTGCAATCACCCTAATAGCATAAGTAGCTGAGCTCAAACGTTTCAGCAGATCTTCAATGTGTTTCTTCCAGTTCAACCCCTCATCAATGTATAAACCTAAAAATTTTGAATATTCTACCTTAGCTATAGATTTCTGGTTGAAGTCAATATTAATTAATGGTGTGATGCCATTTTTTGTGTGAAACTGAATATAATGTGTTTTTTTTTTCAAAATTTAAAGAAAGTCCATTTACAGAGAACCACCTAATAATTCTCTAAAATACATCATTGACAATTTCATCAGTTAATTCCTGTGATTGGGGTGTGATAGCGATACTTGTATCATCACCCAAGACAACTAGCTTGGCATCTTCATGAATATAGAAAGGCAAATCATTAATATATATTAAGAACAGCAAAGGTCCGAGTACCGAACCCTGTGGCACCCCATGCTTGATAGTTCCCCAGTTTGAGGACTCGGCTGTTTTTTGTATATTATGTCAATTACTTATATCAGCTTTCTGAACTCTTCCAGTTAGGTATGATTTAAACCATTTGTGCACTTTCCCACTCATACCACAGTACTTAATATTATCTAGAAGAATTCCATGGTTTACACAATCAAAGGCCTTTGATAGATCACAAAAAATCCCAATGGGTGATTTACGGTTATCCAGAGCATTTAATAATTCATTAGTGAAAATATGTATTGCATTTTCTGATGAAAAGCCTTTCTGGAAACCAAACTGAATTTTGTTAGAACTTTATTTTTATTAATATATGAAGATACTCTGGAATACATTACTTTTTCAAGAATTTTTGATAGAGCGGTCAGAAGTGAGATTGGGCGGTAGTTATTGACATCCAACGTATCATCTTTTTCATGAAGTGGTTTGACAATAGCATATTTCAGTCTATCAGGGAAAATACCCTGCTCCAGTGAGCTATTACAAATATGGCTAAGAATCCTACATATTTCTTGGGAACAAGCTTTTAATACCCTGCTGGATATGCCATCAATGCCATGAGAGCTTTTACTCTTGAGAGAGTTTATTAATTTCCTAATTTCAGATTGAGAGGTGGGTGGTATTTCCATTGTATCAAACTCTCTAGGTACGCCCTGTTCCATTAACTGCTATCTCCTTCTAATGAACATTTGGATCCTATATTCTCCACAACATTTAAAAAATAATTATTAAAAGTGTTTTCAACTTCTGACTTTTTGTTTGTGATTTTTTCATTCACTTTGATGGTAATGCTGTCTTCCTGTGTTCTTGGTTGCCCTGTCTCCCTTGTTATAATATTCCAGATTGTTTTAATTTTATTATTGGATGTACTAATCTCAGACATGATGCACATGCTTTTGGTTTTTTAATAACTATCCTTAATACAGAACAGTAGTTTTTATAATAGTTGAATATTTCTGGGTCACTACTCTTTCTTGATGTCAGATACAGTTCCCCTTTCCGGTTACAAGATATTTTTTTATACTTTTGGTGAGCCATGGTTTTTTGCTTGGTTCCTTACAATTAAATTTGACAAATTTCTTGGGGAAACAGTTATCAAATACCCTTACAAAAGTATCATGAAATAAGTTGTATTTTAAATTAGCATCAGTTTCCTTGTACACTTCATCCCAATCTAACTGCCGAAGACTTTCCGTGAAATTTCTAATTGTCGAATCATTAATTGTACGAACAACTTTGGAGGTCTGATTCAAATTACTGAAAGGAGCTATATCATATAATGTAACTAGCTATGCACCATGATCAGAGTTACCATTCTCAACAGGACATGCACTAATGTTGTTAAACCTATCTTGGACTATAAAAAAAAAAATTCTATCAATGTGCTGCTGTTCTTTACTACCCGAGTAGGAAAATCAATAACAGATGTCAAATTGAAAGAACCGAGTAAGACTTACAGGTCATTCTTCTTATTACACTCTTGCAGTGAATCAACATTGAAATCCCCACAGATAATAATTTGCTTCCCCCTATCTGACAGATAGCACAACAAGGCATCCAAGTATTCCAGGAATAAATTAAAGTTTCCTGAGGGGGCCCTATACACTGTGACAATTATAAAAGAACCACCATTCAGTTTAAGTTCACAGGCACATGCTTCTATATGATGCTCTATACAATTTTTTTTCTAAATTTTTTACACTGTGACAAGTTTTGACATAAATGTCAACTCCTCCCCACACCTTCTTCTCTCTACTTACATGTGCTGCTAGTTTATACCCACTAATATTTACTTTATTCATATCAGTGCCAATGTGATGCTCAGGCAAGCATAGTATATCTATTACTTTGTCAGCTTCTATAGTTTCTAAACAAATCAGGAGCTCATCTACTTTATTCTTTAAATCCCCACTATTTTGATGAAAAATACAATCATTATTTTTTAATTTACTATTGTTAGAACCTTGTGATATTTTAACAGCTTTATTACCTGCCTGTCTGGGCTTCTCATTGTACACTGAACTTATCCTAAAAAAGAGGTACTCCCAAGAGTTGCAGTGTCCCCCATTATAGATTTTCTTATCAACCCAGCCGGTTTTCCCTTCCCTTTCCTACTGAGGTGCAAGCCATGCCTAGTAAAGTCCCACCTATCAATAGATCAACAGGGACCAAACCAATGTCCGACACAGTGGCCGCCCTACGCAGCTGATCTAACTCCATGTTGACCCTCCTTACACAGCTGTTCAACCGAGGCTGATCATACCGCATGAAGGCAGGCACCATCCGAAAATTCGTATGGTTTGTTGCAGATGCTATTTTCACCATGTCACACTCAATACTGTACCCCTGATCCCTATCGATAATGTTTCCCGCACCACCCACTATCACAACATGATACTCCTTAGTAAATCCTTTGCACAATGAATCTAAATCCTCTACCACCTGGCTAAGACTTGCTCTGGGCTTGAAAAAGTTTGCGACCTGGTACCTGTCACCAATTTTTCCTGCACAATTTGGCCCACACCTCTCCCATGGCTGCTACCTAGCAACAGAACTTTCCTCCTACTTTCTACTTTTTTTGAAACCTTTGGTTTCCTGATGAAATTCTGTTGCTCCTTAATTACACCTACATCTACTGGAGACTCTTCCTCATTAGACTGTGGCAGCAAGGCAAACCTATTGTTTGTGCCAATGATAAAAATGTCACACACTGTACTCTTACTGAGGCCACTGTTCCCTGCTACCACTTCCCACCTCTGATTACCCTCCTCTCCCCTTAACCTCAACAGTTCTTCTCTAACTCTATCTAATTCAACCTGAAGGGCTCTTATTTTCCCCTCCTGTTCCTCTATTTTCTTATCCCTTGAACAAACCCCTGCACAAGAAAGGAAGAGTCTCCTTTGCTTCCCCAATACCCACGCGACTACATTCTCCCCAATGAAACCAACTGTCACAACAGCTGCATAGAACCCCTGAAGTAACTTTCCTACGGCAGCTCAAACACTTAGCACTCATGGTTGTTTCCTGTATTAAGCTAGATGAAAACGGAAAAAATTAAATTAGATACACATATAAAGGAGCACTAAAGTTGAATAGGGCACTAATATATGTAAATACTAGTCGTACAGTGACGTAAAAGCAACTTCTACTACGTGTTAACACTAAATATGTGTACTCTGAAAATTAGGCCTAGTCTCTGAATGTAAACAAAGGAAATGCGAAGTTTCTGGGACAGCGAATAAAATCTTAATCAACTCTAGGAGAATAATAAGTGAGAAGCAATGAAGGGATAAGATTTACTTGTAATAAAGGCAAAAGAACTAATAAACAAGTTTATTTAGATTAGCTGTGCAAGAACGTAAACGAAACCTACCGCTGTAACTCTGCTGTATAGACTTTTCGCGATTAATGAAAAACTACGCAAGGGAAAGTGAAACCATTAATCTTCATCTGACACTAAAATTGAATAACCTGATTTGTAGAGGAGAAAAATCTCTACAACTTTGCTCTTTTATGTTTTTTCGTATCTCGTAGCGTTTCAAAGATATTTGCAAAAATAACGGCGATTTTGAGATTTATGTCTGTCTGTCTGTCCGTCTGTCTGTCTGTCCGTAACGTGTTCCCTGTTTTTAAGATGAACCGTTCAACCGATCAACATCAAATTCTACACACATTATTGTAGGTCGCCAGAGACCACAAGCTCCCTTTTTCAAATTTTTCGGACAAAAAATACGGTAGTAATACCTAAAAAATCCGTTTGTAATATAATTGTAATTGCAAACGAACCGTTCATCTGATACGAAAATTGAATAACCTAATTGGTAGAGGAGAAAATTCTCTACAACTTGGCTCCCTTATGGTTTTTTTTCATATCTCGTATCGTTTGAGACATATTTGCAAAAATAACGGAGATTTGACAACCTGCATTGAATTAACGAAAACAAGCCACGTGACATTCCTCGCGCAAATCTCTCTGTGGCATACGCCATCTTGCGCGTACTTGATGATTTTCTTATTGTAACTTACACGTTGTCATTTCAAAGCAATGGTGCACTGAAGAATTAACAAAAACACATCGTTCTTCGTACGATAAATGATAATCTAGTGTCTACAAATGCCATATTAGCATCAGTTAACAACGGCCATCAATAGTATGAGATTATAGGACTCATCTTCTGGTTGATAGCCGCAGCGTAGTGGGCAAGGCGTTTGACTATGATGCCAAAGGTCGGTGATTCGTAACCCGTCACTACCTAAATTTTTTTCCCTAAAATGGTTTTAGACACTCTTATTAATTAGATTATTATGTTGGTCCAAAACGCTTGCAAAAACTTATAAAACTACAAATCTAAAGTGGGCCATAAAACACGTCAGTGCGATTTTTTTTCGTTCCGACAGCCCTCCACGCCAAGCCCTTCCATCCTTTGGGATTGAGGCTGTCAACTGATGTCCTCACCACGCAGTGTAAAATTGACTCCCACGTAGGAAGTATGTCGAGATCAGTTCAAGTTTCAATAATTCATGGAACGCCCCGTCAAATTTATCTCCAGTGAGATCGATCTCATTGGAGAGAAGTTCGATGGGGCTCTCCTTGATAGGGTGGGTGGTTGTCAGGACGGATAGCATTATACAGGACAGTAGGGCGCGGATGTGGAGGGTGCGAAGGTGCAAAGCCAGTGGGATGCGGTGGTGGAGGCGTGGCAGAGGACCAGGATCACAGAGGGGGGGGGGGAGTCGAGTTGAGGAGTCGAGTTTCGGGATGGTGTAGCAGATGGTAATAATTTCAAGCAACTGGAAGAGATGAAGGAAAGGTATAAGGTCATAAAGGATATGCATGGGGAATGGGAGACGGTTATGTTAGGTGAGGCGGATTGCGTGGCGTTCGAGGATTTGAATGGCTTTGTAACAGGAGGGGGTGGAGATCCAGGCGGTATTGAAGCTACAGTGATGGGACACATGAGAGAATGGTAGATATAAAGAATAGTGGAGGGCTGGAGGTCCCATGTAGGACTGAAAAAAGGTTAAGGATGTAGAGTTGGTTGGGGGGCCTTTTATTGAACTGTTTTAGGTTGGGAATCCTGGAGAGAGAGAGATTCAGAATGAGGTCAATGCACGTAAATTGGGGATGAGGAGAATGGGGTGATCACAGAGGATGATATGGAAATCATGGAGACGGAAGGAAGGGGTGATGCGACCCACGACGATAGCCCGGTATTTATCTGGGTTGTTTGTAAGGAGCCATTTATTACACCAAGAGGAAAAACGTGAGAGGTGCTCTTGGAGAAGGCATTGGAACTGTTGGATAGAGCGGGCGAGGTCTAAGAATGTGGTATCCTCAGCATATTGTAGGAGATGGATGGGATGTGTGGGTTGTGGCATGTCTGTAATTTACAGAAGCTAGAGCAGAGGGGATGAGATGGTGTTTTGAGCACACTGGTGCAGAGCTTGAACTAATGGTAATTGAAGTTGTATACACTGATGTAGGATGGACAGTTGGAGAGAAAGGATGTCATGGGGCAGACGTAAATAACAGGAACTGCGTAGGGCTGGAGTTTGAAAAGAAGGCCAGGGTGCCATTCTCGGTAAAAGGATTTTTCAATATCTAGAGAGAAGAATAGGGTGGTTGTTGTTGTTATGATCTTCAGTCCGGAGACTGGTTTGATGCAGCTCTCCACCCTACTCTATCCTGAGCAAGCTTTTTCATCTCCTCATAAGAACGGCAACCCACATCCACTTGAATCTGCTTACTATACGCGTCTCTTGGTCTCCCTCTGCGATTTTTACCCCACACACTTCCCTCCAATGCTAAATTTACGATTCCCCGATGTCTAAGAATGTGTCCTACCAAGCGATCCCTTCTTTTAGTCAGGGTATGCCAAAAATTCCTTTTCTCACCAATTCTGTTCAGTACATCTTCATTAGTTATGCGATCTACCCACCTAATCTTCAGCATTCTTCTGTAGCACCACATTTCAAAAGACTGTTCTCTACCTGTCCGCACTGCTTATCGTCCATGTTTCACTCCCGTACAAGGCAACACTCCACACAAATGCCTTCAGAAAAGACTTCCTTACCCTTAAATTAATATTCGATGTTAGCAAATTTCTCTTTTTCACACCAGAAATTGAAGTGGACGGAGAGGAGGGGGTGAGACGAGAAAGACGGTTGGTAGCCACATTGGGGGATGGGAAGGAGTTGGTGTTGACAGAGGTGTTGTTGAACGTAGCGCTACAGGATAGTTTCCAGGACGTTGTGGAATACCGAGATAAGGCTGATAGCGGGATACAAGGGCGTGGCAGAAAGTGTTATGTTGGGTTTGGGGAACATGATGATGTGAGAGCTTTGCTATAGGCAGGATAGAATCGAACTTGGAGAATGATATAGTAGATGGTAATGAGGAATTAGTGGAAGGAAAGGAGGCAGTTCTGGATTTGCTTGTAGGTGAGGCAGTTGTGTCTGGGAATGGTTTTGCATTTAGCATGAAGTGTATGTTGGATGAAGAGGGCAGTAATAGGAAGCTTGAGGTCAGACGGCAAGATATGGTTCCAATACTGGAAGCTTGGGGCAAGTAGTGAGAAGCAGATGCCAGTGTCCTCATGGACACTGGGGAAGCGGAGCTAGTCACAGCTGGGATTACCACAGATGGAAAAGGTGTCAGTGATATAGGTGGTGAAGTGATTTGCCTTACTGACGATGTTGGGAAAGCGATGGTTATTCTGAAGAATCATGTAAGCAGGTGAGGGCAGACTGCCAGTAAGATAGTGGAGTCGGTGGGGAGTATGGCACTAAGAGAGGTGCTTGTATGCCATCAGTCACACAATTTTCCGTGTAAGGAGGTTATGGTAATTCTTTGGAGTTGCCAGTAGCGTGATAGTATGTACTGATCATGCTGATCAAGCAATAGAGGTGGCAGATTCATTAAAGAGTAGGACAGCCTATGAAGGGAGAGTGTGGAAATGCAGCTGTATGGCTGTGGTGGGGATGTGGGATCTACATCTACATCTACATGGGATACTCTGCAAATCACATTTAAGTGCCTGGCAGAGGGTTCATCGAACCACAATTATACTATTTATCTCCCATTCCATTCTCGAATAGCGCGCGGGAAGAAAGAACACCTGAATCTCTCTGTTCGAGCTCTGATTTCTCTTATTTTATTCTGATGATCATTTCTACCTATGTAAGTGGGAGTCAACAATATATTTTCGCATTCGGAGGAGAATGTTGGCGATTGGAGTTTCGCAAGTAACCCACGCCTCAGCGATAAGCGCCGTTGTTGTAATGATTCCCATCCCAGATCCTGTATCATTTCCGTAACGCTGTCTCCCCTGTATCGTGACAATACGAAACGAGCTGCCCTTCTTTGGACTCTTTCGATGTCCTCCGTCAAACCCACCTGATAAGGATCCCACACTGGGCTGCAATACTCCAAAAATGGACGGACAAGCGCAGTGTATGCAGTTTCTTTAGTAGTTCTGTTGCATCTTTTAAGGATTCTGCCAATAAAACGCAGTCTCTGGTTCGCCTTTCCCACGATATTATCTACGTGTTCTTTCCAGTTTAAGTCTGAAGTAATAGTGATTCCTAGGTATTTTGTGGAGTTTACGGCGTTCACATTTGATTGATTTATGTTGTAAACAAAGTTTAACGGATTTCTTTTCGTACTCATGTGGACGACTTCACACTTCTCATTATTTAGAGTCAATTGCCAATTTTTACACCATACTGATATCTTATTCAGATCGTTCTGCAGTTGGTTTTGATCTTCAGATGATTTTACTAGACGGTAAATGACGGCGTCATCTGCAAACAACCTAAGAGAGCTACTTAGATTTTCCCCTAAATCGTTTATGTAAATAAGGAATAGCAGAGGACCAAGTAACACTACCTTGTGGAACGCCCGATATCACCTCTGTTTTAGTCGATGCCTTACCATCGATTACTACGAACTGTGTCCTCTCTGACAAGAAATCCCCTATCCAATTGCAAATTTGGGGCGATATACCATAACCACGCAATTTGATTAAAAGCCGTTTGTGAGGTACGGTGTCAAAAGCTTTCTGGAAATCAAGAAAAACGGAATCGATTTGCGAACCTTTGTCGATAGCACCCATCACTTCGTGTGAATATAGAGCTAGTTGTGTTTCGCATGAACGATATTTTCTAAATCCGTGTTGACCTTGGGTCAATAGATCGTTCTGTTCGAGATAATTCATAATATTTGAATACAGGATATGTTCCAAAACCCTGCTGCAAATTGACGTCAATGAAATAGGTCTGTAGTTTAGTGGGTTACTCCTACTGCCTTTCTTGAATATAAGTGTGACCTGTGCAAGTTTCCAATCTTTTGGTACAGATCCTTCTATGAGAGAGCGGTTGTATATGACTGTTAAGTAAGGAGCTATCGCTTCAGCATAATCAGATAGAAATCTAATGGGTATGGGATTCGACTGCATGAGTCAAGGTCTGATGAAGTATGTACATGGTGTGGTAAATATCTTGAGGAGTTCAGGGCATGAGGAGGTGACTGGCGACTTTGTATCTGTGGTGTGCTACTAGGGATCCCAGTCTCCTGAGGAATAATCGTGGGCTAGTTTCAGGGGATGAGCAGGACAGGGGTGGGTGTGGAGTCTAGGCAGTAGTGGTGGTCAGTGGTAAGGAGCACAGGGGTATGCTTACGGCCATAAGGTCGAGACCTTCCACTGTGATGCGACCCAGGAGACTGGGGGAGGCAAGGATGGCATCTGAAGTGGTGTTGCTTTTCAGGCCGGTTGGTTGTAGGAGGGGGAGAAGGTCGCACTGGGTGTGGTAACGAACTGATGCCACCACTGGAGCTTGGTGGGGGACTGAGAGACGAGAATGAGGTTGGTGGCTACCACATAGATCATGAATAATCGATCAATATGGGAATGGATGTCATATGTAAGTTGGGTTGTGGGACAGATGTAGATAGTGGTACAGGTGACAGTAAGAGATGGAAGGAACAAATTGAGGATAAGGTGCTCAATGGGGTGGTTTTGGAGAGGGTGCAGCCAGACATGATGGTGGTGGAGAAGGAAACCGGATGTTATGGTTTAGCAGTGTGTAAGATAAGCTTGCCATGATGAAACAGGGGGGAGTGGAAGACAAAAAATGATTTCAAAATGGGAGAAGGTGAAATTCGACTGATTGCAGGAGAAGGTGGCATAGGGCTTGAGGGGGAACATATAGTAGGCAGCGAAGGCAATCTGGTGGAACGTATGGGGGCACAGGAAGGAATGGATGGTTTACTGGATGGTGGTTACAAATCGGATGGTGTCCTCAGCGATGAGGGGGGGGGGGTACACATTGTGTTGTTCAGGTGCAAGAGAGGGTCAGTAGGATGGGTTGGGATGGAAAGTTTTTGGTTGATAAGTGGTGGACGAGATTTGCATTTGTAGGAGTAAGTGGGGTGGGATTCTCCTCATGTATTAGAGGTCGGAGGAGTGGTGAAGTTAGGACAAGCTTTAAGGAAGTGGGGGTCTTTGAGGTGAAGACAGATTGGTGGGTTTATTGGTAAGGTGATCGTTAGCAGTGGTATAATTGGGGTTGGGAGAGCAAAGGATTGAACTTGTACCTGTGGCCGTGGATGCAAACTTCATGAAGACACGCATCAGGTACGTTCTACAGGTGGCATTTTGGAACTCTTGATGAATCGGATGTCTAGGAATGGGTGGCAATTGAACTGCTTTAGCATCTCACCCTCTTTGATACCTGAGCTAAGCTGATGTTCATGGTGGTGAGAAATTTGGTGCTGTCTGAGGGAGATGTTGGTAAAATATGGGGTTGGAGTTGCATGCTGACCAAGTAGGATTCAGGGGATTTGTTTGGAGGAGGTCCATGTGGAAAGTGGAGCTAGGTGATTTGATTAGGATGGCGTCCTGATGTGGGATGAACTGGGAGATGGAAGCAGCAGGGGAGTACTTTCTGATTTCTAAGGAAAGGGTGTTGTTATCTAGGAATTTTGGGTCAAGACAGGGGACGACGAATGTGTGCATGTCTTATGGCATTTGGAGACAGTGAAGTGATGACGATGTTGTTGACAGAGGGTCAGGAGCTAGTTGGGTGGGGGGAGAAGTGGGAGCTTCTTTAGTGGTGACAGGGGAAGTGTCTGTACCGGAGCACTTGGAAAGTTTTTGGGAGATGGTGGGGAGGTAGGTAGGCTGGGGGTTGGGTTGCAGGTGCAGGTGGCTGTAGACAAACGCTGGCTGCTGAGGTTGGTCAGTGGTAGGCAGGGGTAACGATTCCAACACCATGACTCGATGTCAGCACATCCTACCTGGTGACAGGAGGATATTCATGCAGATAAATAAGTGGAAGATTTAAAAGTGGGTGGGGAGGGGTACAGGGTACGTGGGAGGAGGTGGTGGCAGACAGGATGCTAGTGGGGGGAGGACTGGGTAGGGTTGAAGGTAGTATGAGCACCAAGGCATGGTGGTGGTGGCTTGGGCCCAGAGGGTATAATGGGCGGTTGTGGTGATAATTGGGGTATGTTTACAGGGGGAATACAGGTGATTTAAAGGGAGCAATAAACAGAAGGAAAATGAGGGATGGACAACGAAGATGGATGCGATGGTTGGGATGGCAGTGTTTGGCTGCAGGAGCTGCAACTGCTGCAAAGAGCAGCATCTCTGGGGTTGCAGGTGGCTGGCAGTGGCTGTTGAACTGCAGTCATATGGGCTGTGGTTGGCGGTAACGACGGGTCTGTGAGCACAGGCTGGGATGCTGGCGTCACGTTCAGAACCTTGAAATAACATGAAGAGCCAGAAGAAACTGACTTCTGGTTGACATGTAAGCATTAAGACGTCCTTTTTCCTTTTTTCAAAAATGTTCAAATGTTTGTTAAGCTTAAGGGACTTAACTGCAGGTTCATCAGTTCCTAAACTTACAAACTACTTATGAACTACCTTATACTAAAGATGGCACAAACATCCATGCCCAAGGAGGGATTCGAATCCCCGACCGTAGCGGCTGTGCAGACTGTGACTGGTGCGCCGCAGACCGCTCGGCCACTGCGACCGGCTCCTTTTTTTCCATTATTATAATTTTTAAACCCAGTTACATTAGACAGGCTGGCAGCAACTTTATACGCTGCTTCTACCGAATGGATGTAACAATGAAAATGTAGCAATAAAATACAATGAAATGAGTTAAAATTGGAAAATTAAAACTTAGACATAGTGAAAGTTCAGAGAAGGATAAATGTCATAACAGATGATAATAACAGACATGTAGTAAGATAAAACGAAGCCAGAGTAGCTTAAAAACACACTGATCAACCAAACACTCGACACGCCCAGACCGATGGAGACACTTATTACAAGAGCACAGGCGACACTTGTTCTCCTCACAGTCGACACAGCGTTAAATGGACACTTGAAGATGCACTGTACACACAACGCTTGACGAATCACCAGTTACAAGGCACTGTGGATTCCATAGGAGAAAGGAGAGGGGAGGGTGGGAGGTGTGGCAGGAGGGGGTGGGAACCGGGACAGGGAGGGAGGTAAGGGACGAGTGTATGACTCTGGAGGTGGGAAGGAGAGGAAAAGAAAGCCAAGTGGTGGGTGGAAGAGGAGGGGAGGGGGAGAGGGGTTGTTGCATATGTGAGATAGTTTATAAAGGATATATGTCCGGACGGAGGGCATCAGCTGGGAATGGGAAGTGGCGAAACTTACTCTGGGAAAGGTATGGATAGTGTGAAGGGGAATAGAGGGAGGGATGCACTGGTGAAGGTGTGGCAGAGGCCCAGGATTGGTAAGGATGGGGTAAACCAGTGGATTACTGAAATCTATTTTGCGGGTGGTGTATAGGATCTGCAAATGCTCTAAGAAATGCATGAGGTGAGTGACTGGGCTTAGGTCTTATAGGATCCACGTGGAGGAGGGGAGGCAGATATAGTAAGCGAAGGGGAGGGCGTGGCGTTCCAGAATCTCCAGGGCTTTATAATAGGTGGGGGATACAGAAATCCAGGAGGGGTGGAAGCTGCAAAGGACAGGGCACATGATGGAACATTTGGAGTAGAGGATAGTGGAAGGGTCGAGGCCTCATGTCAGGCTGAAGAGGAGTTTCAGTAGATTGAGGCGGGATTGGGCTTTTCAATGGACCATGCACAGTTGGGGAATCCAAGTGAGGGAGCGATCGAGGGTAAGGCCAAGGTATTTATGGGTGGTGGTATGGGGCGTATGGGGTGGTCATGAAGAGTAAGGTAAAAATTATGGAGGTAGAAGAAAGGGTGGTGCGACCTATGACTATTGCCTGGGATTTATTGTGGTTGACGGAAAGGAACCACAGGTTACACCAGATAGAGGACTCGGTGAAGTGACACTGGAGCAAGTGCTGGGAGAAGGCGAGGGAGGAAACGATGGCGAGGAAGGAGGTGTCGTCAGCATATTGGAGGAGATGGACAGGAGGCTGGGGTTGGGGAATGTCGGCGGAATAAATGGGGTAAAGGAGGGGGGATAGGACGGAGCCTTGTGGCAACCTGACAGACGGTACGCCGGTTAAATGCTGTAGCATTTAACATAGATCTTTTCGGATGGATAATGCTTAAACATATAGCAAAGTTTATCGATGAGGCAGTCAGAATGTTTATGTAGAGTGCTGAGGGTACAATGTCTTGAGAGTAAGAGATGTGAGTGGAATGAAACATTGATGACATGTTCTTGGAGAGCGGCTTCAGCTTTCACGAATGGTCGTTGGTGGCTATGTGTTGAAGACGGAGAGGGGGAAATACGTTATACCTTTGTCCGTTGAATCGATCTTGATCTATACATACATCAGAGCATCGCAACCAGGGGCTGACAGGTTTCCTGCATATGTGTGAAATCGGAAACAACATTGTAGGTGTTAGTGCAATTAGAGTACATACCTACTACGGTACAGACAAATTTCTTAATGTTCCATCTATATGTATATGCAATTTTGGATGCGGTATGACCTGTAATTAAGGTTCAATGTATTACGTTACCTAAGCTGAGAGTACAGACTTGTGGTATATACAGTCGTGGCCTTAGTGTATAGCTGACTACTATATTCTCAGTCGATTGGTTCTTGTAGAAGCCGAAATGGTTTATCCACCAATTTCATAGCGCGTGAGGGGAGGAGAGAGGAGTTGTGATGAAAACTGTAAGTTCATTCAAAAAACTCTTTTGCGTTTGCCAATTGCAATAAAGTGAAATTCAAATTTCCTGCTAGACACCATCTTGAATTATATCATGGGGAAAGGAAAAGGAGGAGGCGTGGTCATCGCGACCATTGTTTTCCGGAACCGGAAATAACGCTCCACGCCCATGCACCACAGGTAGTCGTACCGTAGGTGCAACAACAGCGGAGGGATATCTGTGGAGAGGCCAGACAAACGTGTGGTTCCTGAAGAGGGGCAACAGCCTTTTCAGTAGTTACAGGGGCCACAGTCTGGATGATTGACTGAGATGGCCTTGCAATATCAGCTATTGTGACTTTGCCACACAGTTACTGCGAACGGCTGAAAGCAAGGAGCAACTACAGGCGTTACTTTTCCCAAAACATGCAGCTCTACTGTACGGATATATGATGATGGCATCCTCTCGGGTAAAATTTTCCGAAGGTAAAATAATCCCCCATCCGGGTCTCCGGTCGGGGACTACTAAGGAGGATGTGATCTTGAGAAAAGTCAACACTAGCATTCTACGGATCGGAGCGTGGAAAGTTAGATGCCTTAATCGTGTAGGGAGGTTAGACAATTTAAAAAGAGAAATGGATAGGTTGAAGTTAGATATGGTGAGCATTAGTGAAGTTCGGTGGAAACAGCAATGGGATTTGTGATCAGGTGAGTATAGGTTTATAAATACAAAATCAGTTGGGAGTATTACAAAGAGTAGGTCTGATATTGAATAAGAAAATAGGATCGCGGGTAAGTTACTGTGAGCAGTACAGTGATCGCATTATTGTAGTCAAGATAGATACGAAGCCAACATCGACCACAATAGGACAGGTTTATTTACCAACTAGCTCTGCCGATGATGAGGAGATCGGTGAAATGTATGAGGAGCTAAAGGAAATTGTTCAGACATTTAAGGGAAAGGAAAAGTTAATTGTGATGGGGACTGGAATTGGGTAGTAGGAAAAGGTAGGGAAGGAAAAATAGTAGGTTAATATGGTCTGGACAAAAGGAATGAAAGAGGAAGTCGTCTTGTATAATTTTGCACGGAACATAATTTAATCATAAAAAACACATGGTTTAAGAATCACGAAAGAAGTTTGTATACGTGGGAGAAACCAGGAGACACCGTAAGGTACCAGATAGATTTTATAATGGTAAGACATAGCTTTCGGAACCAGGTTTAAAACTGTAAGACATAGCCAGGTGCAGATACAGACTCTGATCATATCTTATTGGTCATAAACTGCAGGCTGAAACTGAAAAAGTTTAGAAACGTAGACAAATAAGGAGATGAAACCTGGATAAATTGAATTCACCTGAAATTCTTGAGAATTTCAGAAGGAGCTTTAGGCAACAATTGGCTACAAGGCAAATGTAAGTCAGTAGAAGGGTGCTTAAATAGGGGAAAAACAGATACCGCCTACAGGAAAATAAAAGAGACATTTGGAGACAAGAAAAGCAGCTGTATGAATACAAAGAACTCAGATGGAAAACCAGTTCTCAGCAAAGAAGGGAAGCTGAAAGGTGGAAAGAGTATATAGAAGGGTTCTACAAAGGAAATATTGTAGGAAGGGAAGATGAAGCAGATGAAGATGAAATAGGAGATACTATACTGAAAGACCTAAGTCGAAACAAGACCCCTGGAGTGGACGACATTCTTTTAGATCTACTGAAGGGTCTGGGAGACCCAAACATGGCAGAATTATTTCACCTGGTGCGTAAGATGTATGGGAGAGGGGAAATACACTCAGACTTTAAGAAAAATGTAAGAGTCCCCATTCCAAAGAGAGCAGGCGCAGACAGAAGTGAAAGTTACAGAACCATCAGTTCAATAATTCATGGATGCAAAATTTTAACACGACTTATTTACAGAAGGATGGAAAAGCTGATAAAAGCCGACCTCGGGGAAGATCAGTTTGGATTCAGGAGAAATGTAGGAACACGGGAGGCAATCTTCACTTTACGGCTTATCTTATAAGATAGATTAAGAAAAGGCAATCCTACATTTCTAGCTTTTGTAGATTTGGAGAAAGCTTTTGACAATGTTGATTGGAATAGACTCTTTCAAATTCTAAAATCAGCAGGAGTAAAATATAGGGATCGGAGGGTTATTTACAAATTGTACAAAAGTCAGACAGCAGTTATCAGAGTTGAAGCGCATGAAAGGGATGCAGAGGTTGGGAAGCGAGTAAGACAGGGTTGTAGCCTTTCTCCAATGTTATTCAATTTGTACATTGAGCAAGCTATAAAGGAAAGCAAGGAGAAATTTGGAGAAGGAATTAAAGTTCAGGGTGAAGAAATAAAAAATTACGCTTTGGCTATGACACTGTAATCCTGTCAGAGACAGCAAAAGACCTGGAAGAGCAGTTGAACGGAATGGTCAGAGTGTTGAAAGGTGCATATAAGATGAACATTAACAAGAGCAAACCAATAGTAATGGAATGCAGTCTAAGAAAAATCAGGCGATGCTGAAGGAATTAGACTAGCTAATGAAACAATAAAGGTGGTAGATGAGATTTGTTACTTGGGCAGTAAAATAACATACGATGTTTGCAGTACAGAGGATATAAAATGCAGAATGGCGGTGGGAAGAAAAGCGTTTCTGAAAAACAAGAAATTTGTTCTCATCGAATATTAATTTAAGCATAAGGAAGTCCTTTCTGAAGGCATATGTGTGGAGTGTTGCCTTGTATGGGAGTGAAACATGGACGATAAAGAGTGCGGTAGGAAGAGGATAGAGGCTTTTGAAATGTGGTGTTAAGAAGTATGCTGAAGATCAGTGGGTGGATCGCGTAACTGATGAGGAGCTACTGAACATAATTGGGGAGAAAAGGAAATTCTGGCATACCTAGACTATAAGAAAGGATCGATTGGTAGGACACAATCTTAGACATAAAGGAATCGTGACTTAAGCATTGTGGGGAAGTGTGTGGGGTAAAAATCGCAGAGGGAGACCAACAGAAGAATAAAGTAAGCAGATTCAAATGGATGTAGGGTGCCGCTATTATGAGGAGATGAAGATGCTTGCTCAGGATAGAGTAGGATGGAGAGCAGCATCAAACGAGTCTCCGCACTGAAGAGCACAACAAGTGACATCATCTTGGATAAAGTCATTGGGATGTTGCAACATCTTCGATTACCTCATAGGGGAGAGAAAGGACATTTGGCAGCACTGTACTTTTCCAGGATTGGCTTCCATTAATTTTAGAGAACAGATTATGTATAGATTCCTACAATGAATTTACTCAAATTCCATATAAAAATTGTATTCAACATGAGTATCGTTGAAAACATTCTTTTTATTATCAATCAGTCTGGTTTTTATATAATCACCTAAAAGCAGGACAAAATATTTTAGAATTAGATTAGTTCTGTTAATATTCTAATTTGCGGTTTTAATTGATTATAATCATACTTAATGACTACTTTGACATTTCAGCATTACTAATGTTGGTTGTATAAAGTATAATGCTCAGACATATCTCATAAATAATGTATTATATTATTTTTACACTGCTACATGATGTTTATTACGTTCTCACACTGAATTCATTTCGGTCCTTACCTTCTTCATGTGATTCTGTGAATACAATATGTTATAGGTGGTCTCTTATACATATTCGTATTTGTAATTATCATTTGTTCAATATGTGACATAATTCTAATATCGTTCTTTATACTACTTCCAGGCTGTGCTTTTTATTTTAGAAGGTGTTCCAATTGTTTCTTTATTATTAGGTATATGTATACTCATTTTTATAATTTTTTTGTAACTTTCGATAGCTTGCAGCAGTACTTCAAGATACCACAAGTTTACATAGTAATAATATAAGTTGTAACGTCTGAGGGTTATTATTGTCTTTGTATGTGGAACGTTTACATTGGATTTGGTACTATTTTATCTTTGGTATGTTTAATTACATGGTTTACAGTCCTCATGAACCGCAGGCCTTGCCGAGGTGGGGTGGTATCCGTGCCTCAACGATACAGATGGCTGTACTGTAGGTGCAATCACAGAGAAGGGGCATCTGTGGAGAGGCCAGACAAACGTGTGGTTCCTGTAGAGGATCAGCTGCCTTTTCAGTAGTTACAGGGGCACCAATCTGGTTGACTAACTGAGCTGGCCTTGTAACATCAGCTAACGTGACTTTGCCGTGTGCGTACTGTGAACGACTGTAAAAAGGGGATACTACTGTCGTAACTCCTCCTGATGATATGCAGCTCTACTGTATGAATATATGATGATGGGGTCTACTTGGGTAAAATATTCCGGAGGTAAAATAGTCCTCCATTTAGATATCTGTACGGGGACTACTCAGGTTGATGTCGTCATCAAGAAAAACAAAAACAGGCATTCTACGGATCTGAGCATGGAATGTGCTATCCCTTAATAGGGTAGGTAAGTTAGAACATTTGAAAAGAGTGATGGATAGGTTAAAGTTAGATATGGTGGGGATTAGTGCAGTTCATTGGAAGGATGAACAGGATTTCTGGTCAGGGGAGTACAGGGTTATAAATACAAAATCATTTGGTGGTAACGATGGATTAGGTCTGATAATGCATAAGAAAATAGGAATGCGGGTAAGTTACCATGAAAGCATAATGAACGCATTATCGTAGGAAAGACACAAGGCCAACACCGACTACAGTAGTACAAGTTTATAAGCCAGTTAGCTCTGCCGATGACGACATGATCGAAGAAATGTACGTGGAAATAAAAATAAAAAATAGTCAGACAGTTAAGGGAGACGGAAACTTGATTGTGAAGGGGCACTGGAACTCGGTAATAGGAAAGGGAAGAGAAGGTAATTTAGTAGGTGAATATGGACTGGGGGTTACTTATGAAAGAGGAGATTGCCTAGTATAATTTAGTGCAGAGCACAATTTAATCATCACAAGCACTTGTTTTAATCATCAATGAAAGGAGGTTTTATTCTTGGAAGAGACCAGGATACATTAGGAGGTACCATACTGACGTTATAATGGTAAGGCATAGGTTCAAAAATCAGGTTTTAAACCGTAGGATATATCCAGGGGCAGATATAGATCCTTGCCATAACTTGTTGGTTATGAACAGTAGATTAAAAATTAAGATACTATAAAAAGGTAGAAAATTAAGGAGATTGGACCTGGAAAAATTGAAAGAAACAGGGGTGGTTGAGAGTTTCATAGGGAGCATTACGGAAGGATTGACCAACACAGGGGAAATTAAAACAGTGGACAAAGAATGGGTCGCTCTGAGAGATAGAGCAGTGAGGGCCGCAGAGGATCATATAGGCAGAAAGACAAGGACTAATAGAAATCCCTGGATTACAAAGGAGATACTGAACTTAGTTGATGACAGGAGAAAATATAAAAATGCAGCAAGCGAAGCAGGAAAAAGGGAGTACAGACGTCTAAAAAATGAGGATGACAGAAACTGCAGATTGGCTAAGCAGGAGTTGCTAGAAGACAAATGCAAGACCATATATGTATGACTAGGGAATTAAATGAAACATTTGGAGACAAAAAAAGCAGCTGCACTACTATCAACAATCCAGAGAGAAAACCAGTACTAAGCAAAGAGGGGAAATATATAGTGAATCTATAGAAAGGAAATGAACTTCAAGGCAGTATTATAGAAATGGAACAAAACGTAGAGGGAGATGAGGCAGGAGATACGATACTGCGAAAAGAATTTGCACAGCACTGGAAGATGTGAGTCGAAACATGACCCCTGGAGACCATGCAGTCTGAGCTGCTGATACCGTTAGGAGAGCCAGTCATGATGAAATTGTTCCACCCAGTATGCAAGATGTATGAGACAGGGGAAATATCCTCCCACTTCAAGAAGAATGTACTAGTAATTCCAATTCCTAAGAAAGCAAGTGAAGACAAATGTGACAGTTAATTAACTATGAATTTAATAAGTCATGTTTGCAAAATACTAACACGAATTATTTACGGACAAATGGAAAAACTGGCGGTATCCGACCTTGGGGAAGATCAGTTTGGATTCAGGACAAATGTAGGAACATGAGAGGCAATACTAACATTACGTCTTATCTTAGAAGATAGGTTAAGGAAAGGCAAACCTACGATTTAATCGTTTGTATATCTGAGAAAGCTTTTGACACTGTTGAATGAAATACAGTCTTTCAAATTCTGAAGGTATCAGGAGTAAAATATAGGGAGCGAAGAGTGATATTCAACTTGTACAAAAACCAGACAGCAGTTATGAGAGTCGAAGGGCATCAAAGGGTCGCAGTGATTCGCCAGTGTGATTCAGTTTGTAGATTGAGCAAGCTGTGAAGGAATGCAAGGAGAAATTTGGAGAAGAAATTAAAGTGCAGGGAGAAGAAATAAAAATATTTGCGGTTTGCCTTTGACATAGTAATTCTGTCAGAGACAGCAATGGACCTGAAAGAACAGCTGAACAGAATCGAAAGTGTTCAAATGTTTGTTAAGGTTATGGGACTTAACTGCGGGGTCATCAGTCCCTAAACTTACAAACTACTTATGAACTAACTTATAGTAAAGACAGCACAAACATCCATGCCCGAGAGGGATTCGAACCCCCGACTGGGAACGGCCTCGCGCATCCTAGCATAAAATGTTCAAATGTTTGTAAATCTATCGGACCAAACTGCGTGGTCATCAGTCCGTAGCTTACAAACTACTTAAACCTAGGTAAACTAACCTAAGGACAACACACACACACCTATGCCCCAGGGAGGACTCGAACCTCCACGGCGAGCAAGCGCGCGCTCCGCAGCGAGACGCTTTAGACCACTCGGCTACTCCACCGCGGCCATCGTAACATAGCGACTCAATGCGCTCGACCGATCCGCCGCAGCAGTAACTTCTGATGGCCGAGGTAAAGACGATATAAAATACAGGATGGCTATGGGAACAAAAGCTTTTCTTAATAAATTAAAATTCTTAATATCGAATGTTAATTTAAATGTTAGGAAATCCTTTCGGAAAGCATTTGTCTGGAGTATTGCATTGTACGGAGTGAAACATAGACGATAAGGCGTTCATACAAAAAGAAGATAGAAGCTTTTGAAATGTGGTGCTACACACGAATGATGAAAATTAGATGGATAGATCACGTAACTAATTAGGAGGTGCTAAACCGAATTGGGGAGAAAAGGAGTTTCTGGCATATCCTGACTAAGAGAAGGGATAGCTTGGTGGGTCACATTCTGAGACATCAAGGAATCGTCAACTTAGCTTTGGATGGAAGTGTGTGGGATAAAAATCGCAGAGCAGGCATGGCCAACATTTCCGCCCGCTCCCCGCGAGCGGAGTACACCGTAGTTGAGCTCCCCGGCCGCGACTGTGTGTCGCTAGTGCTCCACACGCCGCTGCGCACAGTGCGCGGGGCGGTGTTTGGCCAAGCCTGTCGTAGAGGGAGACCGAGGGACGAATACAGTAAGCAGGATGTAGGTGGGAGGGGTGGGCAAGTTTGTGGGCCTTACTCTTACGGGAATTAGTTTCAAAACTAAGAGTTTGAGTACTGTGAGCAGGGTGAAGCTGGAAGTTTGTATCTGACGGAAGGCGTGCTTAGGTAGTCCTTGCATGTGCGGTGATCCCTGTGACCCCAGTGGTGTAGTGGTCAGAGCAACTGCCTAGAAAGTGGGAAACCCGGGTTTGAATCCCGGCTGTGTACACATTTTCAGCTTTGTCAATTCACCTTAGATGTCATATATTCTGTGAATATGAGAAGATAGAAGCATTTGAAATGTGGTGCTGCAGTCGAATAATGAATATTAGTTGGATAGACCACGTAACTAATGAAGAGGTGATCAACAGAATTGGGGAGGAAAGGAGTTTCTTGCACATCCTGACTAAGTGATGGATAGGTTGGAGGTATACATTTTGAGACATCAAGGTATAGTCTGCTTACTTTGGAAGGAAGTATGTGGGGTAAAAATCGTAGAGGGATCGAGAGACGAATACAGTAAGCAGATTCAAAAGAATTTAGGTTGCCGTTCTTATTCGCAGATGAAGAGGCTATCACAGGACAGGATAGCATGGAGAGGTGCTCAAATGTTCAAATGTTTGTAGAGTCTATGGGACTTAACTACGGGGTCATCAGTCCCTAAACTTACAAACTACTTATGAACTAGCTACAACTAAGGACGGCACAAATATCCATGCCCGAGGGGGATTCGAACCCCCGACCGTAGTGGTCGTGCAGACCGTGACTGAAGCGCCTCAGTCCCCTCGGCCACCGCGGCCGGCTGGAGAGTTGCATTAAACCAGTCTGCGGACTGGAGATCACAACAACAACGGCTACAAACAGACCAGACTTTGTCAGCGATTTCACTGTAGAGACAGGGATTACTGATCATGATGTCGTCATAGCGGCAATGACCACCGAAGTTAATAAATCGGCCAAGAAGCTTAGGAGAGCTAGAAAGAGCAGATAAGCCGTGGTTAGTTCCCCACTTGAGGAATGAATGGACATCGTTTGGTTGCGGTACGGTGGATGTAGAGGAATTATGGGCAAAATTTAAATGCATCGTAAATAAAACGCTGGAGAAATATGTGCCGACAAAGTGCATTATGGATGGCAAACACTTGTCGTTTAATAATAATATTAGAAAAATGCCGAGTGTTATGAACACAAGGTGGACGATGGTCGGCCAGGTGAACTCAAGGGCATGATTCATGTAACAGAAGTTAGTAGCACCACTCTTAAACACATTTATTACGTATGAACACGACGATATAAAAGATAAATACAACTTAACTATCTTTGCTCGTAGTTTCTGAGCAAGCAATGTCCAATGCCCCGAAGCAGTCTTCTGTAAATACAATACTGTCACCATTCCATAGCCCACAAACCTACGCCAATATACTCTAGCTTGTCTGCAGGTTACTGTGACATGCGTAAAGATATCCCGACAGGAATACTGTTTCTGACGGCCACATACAAACTGTCACTTTTTAATACTGACTGTCCCATACGGACGTGGATAACGGACACGGACAAACTATCGAGGACGTGCGAAGACTGTCTGGTTTACGGGCACGCTGAGACTCCGACTTCCGACTGTAGACTGCTGACGTTGGATTTTCGCCCGCCCGCCTATATCGCGGGCGGCAGAGGGATCTCAGATCGATTGTTGGATGCTCGGAATCCGATTGTCCTCGCCTTGATTGGCTGCCTCGCGCGGAAGCATAAAGTGGTGCGGCGGCAGTGGCAGCCTCTGTTGGTGGCCGTTGCACCCGCGTCGCTGCACTGCCCCGCAAGCGCTCTCTAGCGGGAGCGCGCATTCTTCGAGGACGGACACAACCACGAGAAAGCAAAGGAGTTGCACTCTCGGTTCAAAAAAGGTCAAGTAAATCAAATCAGACAAAAGTTAGTAGAGTTTGGAGCATCTATAACGAGAGCGATGCGCGATGTATACAGTAACTACCATCTTCATACCATATCAAAAGATCTTGCCGAGAACCCGAATAAAGTCTGGTCCTATGTAATATCGGTAAGCGGATCAAAGCCCTCGTCCTTTGCAGCTTCCATCCCGCCTGGATCTCCGCTCCTACGTCCTACTATAAGACCCTTCAAGTCCTCGAGCGCCACGGCCGCCGCCTCGCCTACCGCATCCGGCTCCCTTCCCCCACGCGGATCCTGTATGACCTGATCCCGTTTCCCCACCTCCTCAAATATCTCCAGCATATCCGTATCCTCTATATCACCCGTAAAATAGACTCCCGCAACCCCCTGGTCCACCCCATCCTTACCAACGCTGGGCCTCTGCCACGCCTCTACCGCGTTATACCCCCTTCCCTTCATCTCCACACCCTCCATGTCCTCTCCCAGGGTAATTTCCGCCGCCTCCCCCTCCCTGATGACGTCCTCCGTTCCGACATATACCCGTCCTACCAGCTCTGATCCCCCACCCATAGATAAAGTGCCCCCTCTCCCCCCTCCCCTTCCACTCCCCCGCTTGGCTATCCCCTCCCTGCCTGGAGTCCCTACGGCTCCTCCCTGCCGCCCCCTTTCCCCGCCTTTTTTCCTCTCCCTCGTGCTTCCCTCCTCCCCCCCCCCCTTAACGGGGTCCTAGACCGACAGTTTTATCAGTGCTCTGTCAAATGTTGTGTGCTGTGCTCCAGTGAAGTGTATGTTTTTTAACTGCGACCACCGCAACCAGACAAGTGTCGCACCGTGTATTTTAATTAGTGTCTCCGTGTATCCGCAGTCCTGTGTTCTTGTCGTCCTACATTGTTTTTTTTTTTTTTTTTTTTTTTTTTTTTAGGTCACCGTGCCTCATCATTTTTAACTAACTAAATGTGGTTTTAATCTTCTGTCTATTGTAATGTACTCCAAACTGTCGCCTTGTCTATGTCTCTTTATCTCTGTTGTTTTATCTCCTGTTGTGTATTTCAATTCTCCACTCATGTATGTATTTTTACTCTCGGCTGAAGAGCAGCCCATAGTGCTGTTGCCAGCCTACCGGTGTACTGCTGGTATAAAACACAATAAAGGAAAAAAAATCAAAGCCCTCGATCCACTCACTCGTTGATGATTTTGGGGTGGTGATAGAAAACATCAAAATGATGACCGAAGTTTTAAATTTAACATTTAATGAATCATTCATGCAGGGGGACCATTATAACACACCTTTATTTTATGGTCGCAGTAACTTCCAAATTGAGGTCATAGCAATAGGCATTAGCTGTTGTGGAAAAACAGTTGAGAAAGTTGAAAACAAACAAGTCGCCAGGACCAGATGGAGTACCATTCCAGTTTTACAAAGAGTACTCAGAGCCATAGGCCCATTTCTCAGCTTGTATTTATCGCAAATATTTGATTCAGCCACAAGTTACAAGCGACTAGAAAAAGGCGCATGTAACTCCCGTGTATAAGAAAGGCAAAAGAACGAATCCACCAAATTATAGTCCTATATAATTAACATCAGATTGCTGTAGAATTCTTGAACATATTCTCAGTTTTAATATAGCATATTTCCTTGAGACAGAAAAGCTTCTGTCCATGCAACAGCACAGCTTTAGGAAGCATCGATCGTGTGAAACTCACCTTGTACTTAACTCTCATGACACCTTGCGATCTATGAATGAAGGGTAACAGCCGAACTGCGTATTTATCGATTTTCGAAAGGTGTTGGACATGGTACAGTTCTACAGACTGCTAACGAGGGTACGAGCATATGGAATAAGTACCAAATACGTGAGTGGCTCGAAGACCACTTAACTAATAGAACCCAGTACGTTGTCCTCGATGGCGAACGTTCATCGGAGACTAGGGAAGTGTGAGAGTGTGACAACATAAAAGATGATAATTATTTAATATTGCTATTAATATCAAAATGCACAAATTTGTCATATATCGATTTTTTCTATAATTATATTAATGTATGTGAAGTAATGTTCTATGGATTAATGTGTAGATATGTCTTTTAAACACAAACTCTTTGAACACAAGGGAATTCTTGTGAAATTTTTATTGATGTATTTAAAAAAAAGTGTATTTGCATCTCATGTGTATTGTAATGTAAATGATGTTGTCACTACTTTATTGCAATAGCTTCATAGAGAATCTGGCTCAAGGGTTTTTGTAAATATTAGTTTAATTTAAAGCCTGTGGTAAGAACTGTAATACGGAAAAAGCGTGCTTGAATGCAAAAGGTGGGAAAGCGTCCTAAAACAGCGCTGTTGCGCTCTACGAAGTTTTTAGTTGAACAGAGTAGTATCTGAGCCTGTGGGGGATTAGCAGCGTGCAGCGGAGGCAGCGTTGTATCAAGGCCAACAATGAAAGAGTTTATGGAAATGGCCTTAGATGACGAACGCTGCATATTGTGGGCAATGGCGCAAATATTGGTGGCTTAATTATTTGGAATATTTGACGCTAAGATGACTGTATAAGCCGCATCACTGTATGAACCCGCACTAGTCCGATTGCACAGCCGGCCGCGGTGGCCGAGGGGACTGAGGCGCTTCAGTCACGGTCTGCACGACCAATACGGTCGGGGGTTTGAATCCCCCCTCGGGCATGGATATTTGTGCCGTCCTTAGTTGTAGCTAGTTCATAAGTCGTTTGTAAGTTTAGGGAGTGATGACCCCGTAGTTAAGTCCCTTAAGGTCTACAAACATTTGAACCGATTGCACAACTGCGAACCACGCACCTGCTCTTCTCTGCGAACACAGGTAATGCAAGTTTCATTACTTCTGTAACTACAGCCAGAGAATCACATCTGTACGTCTTATTAATATCAACCGAATTTCATTTTAACCTGTGTTCCACCTGTCATTTCCCTAATTCACTGAACTATGTAGAGTCCCAACATTATAAGTGCAAAAGACTACCCGAGTGATCTATACTTTCAATGGAATTTAAGGAAACTGATGTTAATCCTTAATAATTGTGTTCTAAACAAAACAAAAAACATGTGAAGTTTCTTAGACAGTCTACATAGAAGTTTACATTAACAGATTTTGATTCAAATAACGAAACCAGACGATAACTAGAATTGATGGCTTTTTTTATAGTAATCTTGCAATATAAATTATTCAAAGACAGTATCAGATTTGTGTGATTTTTACTGATTCAGAAAATATTTTAGTCAATTCAGAGTATTTAAAATAGAAAGGGAACAACAGAATAAATTTTTGTACCTCATACTCTGTTCAGATTTTGTACACTCCTGACCATTAAAATTCCTCACCACGAAGACGACGTGCTACAGACGCGAAGTTTAACCGACTGGAAGAAGATGCTGTTATATACAAATTATTAGCTTTTCAAAACACTCACACATGGTTGGCGCCGGTGGTGACACCTACAACGTGCTAACATGTGGAAAGTTTGCAAACGATTTCTCATACACAAACATCAGTTGACCGGCGTTGCCTGGTGAACGTTGTGTAAGAAGTAGAAATACGTACCATGAAGTTTCCGACTTTGGTAAAGGTCGGATTGTAGCATATCGCGATTGCGTTTTATCGTATCGCGACATTGCTGCTCGCGTTGGTCGCAATCCAATGGCTGTTAGCAGAATATGGAATCGGTGGGTTCTGGAGGGCAATACCGAACGCTGTGCTGGATCTCAACGGCCTCGTATCACTAGCAGTCGAGATGACAGGCATCTTATCCGCATGGCTGTAACGGATCGTGCAGCCACGTCTCGATCCCTGGGTCAACAAGTTCTGTTTACAGCGTTATGATGGTTACATCGTTTGTCAACATCGCGGTCAACGCACATTGGAAGCGTGTATTCATCATCGCCATACTTGTGTATCACCCGGCATGATGGTATAGGGTGCCATTGATTATACGTCTCGGTCACCTCATTTCAGATGTGTTACGACCCGTGGCTCTACACTTCATTCGATCCCTGCGAAACCCTACATTTCAGCAGGATAATGCACGACCGCATGTTGCAGGTCCTGTACGGGCCTTTCTGGATACGGGAAATGTTCGACTGCTGCCCTGGCCAGCACATTCTCCAGATCTCTCACCAAATGAAAACGTCTGGTCAATGGTTGCCGTGCAACTGGTTCGTCACAATACTCCAGACACTACTTTTGATGAACTGTGGTATCGTGTTGAAGCTGCATGGTTGCGTGAAAATGTAATCACATGTCAGTTCTAGTATAATATACTAGGTTATATGCCCGGGATTCGCAACGGTTGTTAAAGAGGACCTGTGGATTTCATGATTTTTACGGTGCCGGACTAGATCAGCAAGAACAGATTCCTTTCGATCCCTCTGTCAATAAACTCAGTTCCCATAGCCAAGATTTCAAATTTAAGTAGAAGTCATAGTCGAAACGACGAATTTTCATGAAGTTTTTCATACAAAAAGTGAAATTAAAAAAGTCCGTACTCCGGAATGATGTAAATTCAATGTTAGGTTGTATTCAAAAAGTGAAGACTGCTGTGTGTAATTGTCTGGCGTAAAGTTCTGAAAACACTTCTATCGTTGAGATGAGAAATATTAATAATAACAGCACCATGTATTGGTTCTATGGTATAGTACTAAACGGTTTATCTCTCACAGTAAGTGTATGCTGGAGTATTAGTAGGTTGCAGTGTTGCACTAGGGACAATGTAATTATTCTATATCCAGTGCTCCCGATTATCTAAAACTCGACGAATGCTGACATTCTGGTAATTCAATCAATAGAGCAATTCATGTCTTTTTAAATAAGACGTCATGGTGGTGTCAATGTGCGATAAAGTAAGTGTAGGTAATCGTTGAAGGAATGGTGTCGGCTGATCGTTGGTATAGAACGTTGCAATAAATATAGTATTTCCAGTGATTTGTCTTGAATGTGTTAGCAGCATCGGCCAATCTTTCAGTTAATGCATGCCGTCACGTCCTGCAGTAATTGCTTCGTAAAACACGAAGTTGAAATCGACCTTGTGTAATAGAACTATATATTCAGAAGTCGGATTATAACTGTAAGTTATCTTAATGTAGTCCGTACCAAAAGTCAGTAATTGCAAATTTTAATCACAAAATTGTACCGAACAATTATGAAAGCAGAGGTTTCTAATGCGTCTGTCGCTCGCGTGTTTATATTATCTCTAGTGGCAGGCAGAGAGCAGATATATATCTCTGGAGTGAGCATTCAGATGCGCAGAATAGATTTTGGGTCCTCAACATTAAGGTGGAAATGTCACGTGATATTGGGAAAAATCTACTAATTGCTGACTTTATCTTGGTCCCGTTTTGATCGGTTAAGACGCTAGGTGTAAATGGCCCTTTTAGCGATGCTTCCTCAAATTTCTTGTTGCTTCTGTGACACATTTATTTAGATATTATTTCATGTTATGTTGTTGCTCTGCAAAAAGGAGGTGGGGCTTCTTTGCAGACAATGCGGTAAAAACCAATAGTAATAGCAAATAAATGTGTGGAAAGAGTGGATTTGTCTCAATATCACGCGGTAATTCCAGCTTAATGTTGAGAAGAAGCACAGAACGCAATGCTCACTCCATAGATATTTCTGGTCTATATACAATTTAGTAGTTATACCCATCAAAAGAGGCACATATTTTCTTTGCATGACATTGCAAAACATATGGGACAAAGCTAGGAAGGAAAAATTGTGTCCTGCCTGGATTAAATTTTACTTGAAGTGAGAGCGGTTTAGTTTGCGAACTATTCGCTTTAGGAGTATGATTTACTGACCAGAACAGCATAAATTATTTATTTCATCGTGAACATAAAGAATTATTCCCCTAATGCTACGTGAGTGAATTTTGAAAAAGCATTCAACGGCCGTTGCCAACATCAGCGCACAACGCCGCCATCGTAAGTAAAATTGTACCCCATCTTGTAGTCTATTATGCCATAGTTATGAGAAAAAAAACCGCAGCAACGTGGTTATTTGGTATACTATGTAACTGACGTCCTGTAGTATGTCGTTTTCGAGGCATTCTTAAACAGAACGCGCTCAAAAAGTAATGAGGATTCACCGAAATCGAAAGGGATGACCCTTCCAAAGAAATCTTATGTAAATTGGAGCATCGATAGACGCGAAGGAATGTTGTTATGTTTTATACTCAAATGTTCCCTGTCAATAGAAGCAAAGATATGTCGTTAAGCTGTGAATATACGAAGTGTAATCAGCAACTCGCTGTTCAATGTTAGTTTGTATTTGCAGAGCTAAGATTGCGACTCTTAATTGAAAATACTTGTGTTACTGAAGGAATACGCACAACACGATCATGTCTTGTTTCTCTGCAGCACTACAAAACCAACAGCACCGTTAATGGCGCGTTGCTGTTCTATGGCATAACCATCGGAAAGAAATAAAAAATTAAAAAATGCAGTATCGCCAACTATTAGTTCTTTGGTGCACTACGTAACTATCAGGGCCTCAATTTGTTCTGTACTGTACTACACAGTTTTGAAAGCATTCCTAAACAGAATGGACTCAAGATGTAATAGAAACGCACCGAAATCAGAAAGGAAACTACATAAATTCGTGTTTCCTCGCGAAGAATTCTTAGTAAATCAAAACATCGATAGACGCGAAAGAAAGTCGTTATATTTTAAACTCAAATGATACCCGCGGAAAGATGCACTTTTTTTTCCATAGCATTGCAAGGCATGCGGGATACTGCTAATAAAAATAATTGTTTGTGTCGTACCTGAGTTAAATTTTACTTGCAGTGGCAGCGGTTTAGTATGTTAACGTTGACAACGAAATTTTCGCTTTAGGGGGATGATTAATTTACTGATCGGAACAAAATTAATTATTTCAAATGTACAAATGTTTGTTAAGCTTAAGGGACTTGACTGCGGAGTCATCAGTCCCTAAACTTACAAACTACTTATGAAATACATTATAGTAAAGACGACACAAACATCCATGCCCGAGCGGGAATTCGAACCCCCGACGGGGAACGGCCTCGCGCATCCGAACATAGCACCTCAATGTGCTTAGCCACCTCACCGCGGCATTAATTATCTTATTTCATTATCAACACAAAGAATTATTCCCCTATTTGTACGTGACTGATTTTTCAAAAAGGATTCAACATCAATACTCTACACCGCTGCCGTGAGGAAAATCGTAGCCCTTGTTTAAGTGTATTACATCTTATTTATGTGAATAACAAATGCAGCATCGCCATTTATTAGTTATTTGGTGTACTATATAAGTAACAGCGCCTGTATCGGATCTTTGCTATACTACGCTGCAATTCAAGCGTAGCATACACCAGAAACTACAAATTACGAAAGCTTTTCTTCCCCTGATCCGATTTTGATGAAATGAAGCTTATATGTTGCTCCAAGGTACCCTTAGTTGACCTATGAAACCCCATGAAAGTTTGTATAGTACTCTTGGAGAGTTGCCTTACCTCACCACACCTATAGGTATAGTATATACAAAAACTTCAAATTACGATTTCCTTTTCCATCCTTAACCAAACAATCCTAGCGTAAGCTCCGCCTCTAATGACCACGTTGTCGACGGGGCGTTAAACGCTAATAGGCCTTCCTTCCTTTATTACTGATTATAAACAATCTTTCTTGTGACTTGTCCAAGATATGAGTATTTTCTGTGGAGAACCCATGCCTGAGCAAGCGATATAAAGCTGTCTGTGTGAGAAACATGGAGATTTCAAAATACAATTCACAGTATTGAGTAAATTGCCCTGTGCTTTTTTAATCACAATATAAAATGCAAGTACCATTGCAAACTGCAGTCTCTTAAAGTTAAAAGCCATAACTGTCGGAAATAATGGGTACTTGTCGGATGTACTCGTTTCATTCTATTCCTTTCCTTGTAGCTCTATAAATATATATTGCTTCTTCCTACAGCGGTATGCGCTTCACAGTTCAAAGTTGCTTCAAAGTTTTCAACGGCACTGTCATCTTTCAGCAATTTACTTAAGCTCACTGGAATACAGGAGTGTCTTAGCAGTAAAAAAGATGTGTAATAAAACGTGATGCCTGATGTGAAAAGTGTTTACCCATCGCAGTATGTATGATCTCATATTTATTGAGTTATATTTTGTACAATTGTATAATTTTTCAGGTATATATTCATTTGTGTAAGTGCTGTACGTCAGAAAAATCTGTTGCGAATGTAATTAGTAGTAAAAAAGTGATAGATTAAAACTTGGTGCGAGATGGGGCGATTTTCCATGGGCGTTACTGTTTATGTGCTCGTATCTCATGAACTATGTGTCGTACTGTGACACAATTTTGAAGGTACATTTATCTGTATATGTGTATAATGTCTGTAAAATTTCCTGCAGGTACAATATGTAGTGTAGAAATTATAAATTTCAACGTTATACCGAATGCCGTAGCTTTACTCCGTGAACAGCGGAAACGTATTAATGGAGAAACTTTTTTGCGTTATTCATTTTGCTATGGTTGTAAACGAGAAGAAGTTGCCTAAAGGTATGAAATTATTTTTAAAGTTTGTTGCAAGCCGCTAAGTGCTCTCCTTCTCATATATTGGACTGATAAAGTCACATTATCACGTGCCGCAAGACGGGGAAGTTTTCATCGTTTATGACGTCGAATCTCCTGAACTATCGGTCCTATCGCACAATCGTTTCTTAGGTGACGTCTACTACCTATAAACTACATTCCTGCTAAATTTCAGCTTCATAGGTGGAGTAGTTTTCGAGATTTCGTGTTTAGTCAGTGAGTGAATCAGTGTATGACTGTCCTTTCGCATTTATATGGATAGAGATTTGTCCAATGAATACCCGTTTATCATCTGAATTTCTTCTTGGTATAGCCATTTTAATGGCCAGTAGTGTATATCAGCGTAAACGTTTCTGCTTTTCAAATTAATTATCCTGCAGTCATTTGAGTTTACTGAAGGTCTACTAAAGATAACTACTGTCTTATACTGCAGTTATTCAGCTTGGAAATAATTTTATTTGAACAAAATTAAAGGGTTTGTTTCATGTAAAAACATTCTTAATGAAGGGAAAGTGTTTAATTGTTAAACTACACAGCCTATATCAAAATATATTCTTATCATACTATTGATACTAACAGATTTGCTATTGTTTATGCAGGCAGCCAGTTTAGCCCTAGAACGTACTGGTTAGACTTATAATAAAATACTTGTCACAACATCTTTAGGAGCAGTGTATATTAGTGTGGGATACAATTTTCACTTTCTGATCACAAAATTTGCAATATTAGTTAAGTATTTTCAACCTTTCTTTCATAGTACAGTGCATACTTGGATATTCACAGACTTTGCTCTTTTGTATGCCTATTCCAAAGCTATAAAATTATTCAAATAGTAGATGCTATTCCTTAATAAATCATTTGAAACATTAATCTGACTATATAGTCTGACGACCGTAATTATTACTAAATTTATTGGTACTTCAGTAGAAGTTTCACGTAAACGAAGGCTTCCGCGGCCGTTGTCATTGTTTATAAAACTCTTCTGGATGTTGGACCGCATCGTCAATATATCAAATACCGACGTTTCGGCCACTATTGCAAGCGGCCATCTTTAACGTAACACCCAGAAGATGGTCGATTGCAATAGTGGCCGAAACGTCGGTGAAGTATTTGATATATTGACGATGCGGTACAACACCCAGAAGAGTTTTATAAACAATTAAGTTTCACATCAATATTTCATTAGTTTGTGAAGTTTCTCCAAGTGCATAGTCTTCGAGAGACGAAACATAAAGTCTGATGACATTATCCATTAATAAGCACAAGGTAATCCTCTCGGAGGGGTGTGTTACTGTTCAGGAACTTTGTGTAATTTTGGGAAGCTTGGGGAAGCGGTTGATAACAGTGCAGTAGGTGGAATTTTAACAGCGCAAACGTATTGCACGTAACTTGCCGTTTTCTGGAGATTATTTCAGAGTATCCCGGATAGCGGGAGCGTTGCAAGAGAGACGCTATTGTTTTTTTCATATATAAATGATCTGATTGACAGAGTGAGTTACGATCTGCGGCTGTTTGCCGGTGATGCTGTGGTGTACAACAGTGTATCGTTATTGAATGACTGTAGTGGGATGCAGGATGACGTGGACCAAATTTCTAGGTGGTGTGAAGAATGGAAACTATCTCTAAACGTATAAAAATGTAAGGTGACGCAGATGAGTATGGGAGACACCAGAAATGTTCGAAGACAGCATTATTAGTTTCTTGGTGTACAACTGTATAACCAGAATATTCTTCCCGATATCGATCTACAGTTGTAGCATATTTTTTGTTACAGTCTTCTACATCCGGCCTATTAGAATGTAATATGGTGTCGACCTGATCAGTTACACAAACTCACTACTGGGTACACACGATGTATTGTAAACTAAAGCCATCTGGATGCTACAAAGGTATCTGAAGGAATGAGGCGTATTACAATGGAACCGTTGTAGATTAAGGCACGTCACTGTAGTTGTGAATATTCATTAGTGACTCTCGAATCAACAACGAGTCAAACAACAGAAGTACATAGTCTTTACATATTGCTAATTGTTTTATTGTCAGATTGGGGGTTGATAGAATATTCAAAACGATATCTCTGTTTAGCTGTAAATTCACAGGTGATCGAAAATTATTGCTACTATTGTACTTTTTAGTTTAAACACTACTTTGGTTCTATAGTTTCCAAATGACAAGCCAAGATCGCAAACTAACAATTTATTAAGTGACGACCGGTTTCGGTGCACTATGTCACCATCATATGGTCATATATATGTTATAATCTGGTCATCTTGTTAAAAAATTGGGTATAAAATAACAAGTGCAACATTGCACTTAGTCACTATATAAAAAATACATAAGTTAAAAACATGACAGCTTACAAAATATATTGAGTATTTTTTTATATAGTGACTAAGTGCAATGTAGCACTTGTTTTTTATTCCCAATTTTTTAACAAGATGACCAGATTGTAACATATATATGACCAGATGATGGTGACACAGTGCACCGAAACCGGTCGTCACTTAATAAATTGTTAGTTTGCGATCTTGGCTTGTCATTTGGAAACTACTAGCTTAAACCCGCGGCTCCGCTCATGTGTTGGTTGAATGATAGATAATGCGCGAAAAGTCAAATCGATTTTTTTTTTAAGAGATGTATTAACAGAAATTTCTTTTTTACTGATTTATTTATTCTTATTTCCACACTCGTATGCTTATCCTTACAGAGAAAGAGCTGAAGACATTGTATCACGCATAGAAAATGGATATGGTCTGTGCCATCACGTTTCACTGCATGTAACCTCTATGCTATAGAGTCGCAAATGTCATCGCTGGCCTTCGAATTTTTTTATAATTTGACGACTTTGAACCACCATATCTTTCACCCCCTTATAGCTATCGGCATGGAACTACTATAGTGTACAAGGGGAGACTTACGACAACAATTACACACAGACCATTCGTTTGCGTTCTGTAGTTTTCGCTGCAGAGCGAAATATTCACACACACACACACGTACAATTTTATATACACCGATTTTCACAAAAGAAACCGAAAACTTTCCATCGCAATGTATTGCACCTTTTTTATCATTATTAACCCTCAAGCAACAATGCAAACAAGAAAACCATTCTCAAAGAGTAAATATAATTTTCAAAAAGTAATTATTGTTCCGCATTTCGCGTTATATTCTTCAAATTACTAAATATCTATCCGATCGCCATAAAATCGTGCCTAAAGCCTTCCACGGGTAGACATTAGTAACTGTACAAATTTTTAGCTCCTTGTCTTGTGGTTTAGACGTTTTAAACGTACACCGGACAGACAGTCACATTTATAGGTATAGATGAAACGAATTGATCGCCTCCAGACCAGACGATGTCAGGTAATCTTAACTTTGGTTCTAATTACGTGAATGTAGACGTTTCAGATACGAATGTATGGACATAAAGAACATTGATCTATAATATTACTTTATCCAGATTTAGAAACTTTTCCATGTAAATATGTATTTTTTTTAATGTCGGAGGACGTTCTGAGGGATATAGCGCTGAAAATAGAATGCACCACCTTATGAAAAGAGGAGAGGAACGTGCGCGTCAGTAGCACATACGTGCAGTAACGTCGTTATCGGCAGGAAATGGCTTGGACGCTCGATTACGGAAGGGCGTGTTGATCACTTTCGGGGCTGGGAGAAGGTGGCTTCGGTGAGGCAGCAGGCGACTGCAATATGCAGTAACTATTCCCGCAGAGATGGCGGGCGCCAGGCTCAACGGCAGGGGATGGTTTCTCATTATGCGCCCTCCACTGGCAGGCAACGGGAGGGGTGGCTTCTTGCCTAACACGCCGGGCCTAACTGCTCTTAAGCATGGCGCTACCTTCTCTGAGGACTTCAAAATCCAGCCAAGTTAGAAGTACTAATAATCACCTCAAAACATCAGTCTCTATACTAGCACCAACCCTAGTCATTAAAAGTACAACAGCACAATTCCCCCATTTCTACTTCTACTAATTAAATTCTTTCGCGCCTCTATATTCAAACAATAGCCAGGCTTTTAAATACTTTCCATTAGAAAATGACCAATATTCCATATTTCGAATTACGAACAGAGGCCGTAATGAGTAACGTAGGGTAAGGTGGTACAATTTCGATATAGGTACAATTCCGATCAACGTAAGTTTTCGCGCCATTTTTCTGTCTCGTAGTGTCTCGTTGTGTCGCGTGGTAGAGTATCAGGTTTCTACAGCTCCTCCTGTCTTTTCCAAGAATACACCGCTCTGCGGTAAGGAGATATAGATTTTTCCCTTTAAAGAGGTAAGTGAAGCTACTTAGTCTAACGCGCTCTTATAAATCATCTAGTTAAGGGTGACTGGATTCGCTGCCAAAAATGCAATGTTTGGTACCACGAAGTATGCGTTAGTGCGTGACAGAAAAAGTGCTTTTTATGTGGAAGATGCCCGTAATCAAAATTGTACGAGGAAGTGATCACAATTGTACCTAGTGTGGTACATTTTCGATCGATTTTTCTCAATTCAGTAACCTTTTTTTTTGTGTTTATACCAACATTTGTAACTGTATAATATTTGTTTTACATATTCATTAAACATTCAAGAACAAATGCCATAGTTAAAATTATTCCTTTTCTCAATTTATTTCCAGTTATAACAACATTTGTCCGAAATGATCGAAATTGTACCACCTTACCCTAGAAGTAGATATCATCGGAGTAGTGCAGCAACTAAAATCACTTAACAAGAACACGTCTTGTGGTCCGGCTTGTATACCCATTAGATTTCTATCTGATTATGCTGAAGAGATAGCTCCTTACTTAACAGCCATATACAACCGCTCTCTCATAGAAGGATCTGTACCAAAAGATTGGAAACTTGCACAGGTCACACCTATATTCAAGAAAGGCAGTATGAGTAACCCACTAAACAACAGGCCTATTCATTGGCGTCAATATGCAGCAGGGTTTTGGAACATATCCTGTATTCAAATATTATGAATTATCTCGAACAGAACGATCTATTGACCCAAGGTCAACATGGATTTCGAAAATATCGTTCATGCGAAACACAACTAGCTCTTTATTCACACGAAGTGATGGGTGTTGTCGACAAGGGTTCGCAAATCGATTCCGTATTTCTTGATTTCCAGAAGGCTTTTGACACCGTACCTCACAAACGGCTTTTAATTGAATTGCATGGTTATGGTATATCGCCCCAAATTTGCGATTGGATAGGGGATTTCCTGTCAGAGAGGACACAGTTCGTACTAATCGATGGTAAGGCATCGACTAAAACAGAGGTGATAGCGGGCGTTCCACAGGGTAGTGATATTGGCTCTCTGCTGTTCTTTATTTACATAAAATATTTAGGGGAAATCTAAGTAGCTCTCTTAGGTTGTTTGCAGACTACGACGTTATTTACCGTCTAGTAAAATCATCTGCAGATCAAAACCAACTGCAGAACGAGGTAAATAAGATATCAGTATGGTGTAAAAATTGGCAATTAACTCTAAATAATGAGAAGTGTGAAGTCGTCCACATGAGTACGAAAAGAAATCCGTTAAACTTTGTTTACAAGATAAATCAATCAAAATTGAAAGCCGTAAACTCCACAAATACCTAGGAATTACTATTACTTAAGACTTAAATTGGAAAGAACACATAGATGATGTCGTGAGAAAGGCGAACCAGAGACTGCGTTTTGTTGGCAGAACCCTTAAAAAATGCAACAGAACTACCAAAGGAACTGCGTACACTGCGCTTATCCGTCCATTTTTGGAGTATTACTGCCCAGTGTGAGATTCTTATCAGGTGGGTTTGACGGAGGACATCGAAAGAGTCCAAAGAGGGGCATCTCGTTTCGTATTGTCAGGATACAGGGGAGACAGCGTTACGGAAATGATACAGGATCTGGGATGGGAATCATTACAACAACGGCGCTTGTCACTGCGGCGTGGGCTTCTTACGAAACTCCAATCGCCAAAATTCTCCTCCGAATGCGAAAATATATTGTTGACTCCCACTTACATGGGTAGAAATGATCATCAGAATAAAATGCTTGATATCAGAGCTCGAACGGAGAGATTCAGGTGTTCTTTCTTCCCGCGCGCTGTTCGAGAATGGAATGGGAGATAAATAGTATAATGGTGGTTCGATGAACCCTCTGCCAGGCACTTAAATGTGATTTGCAGAGTATCCCATTTAGATGTAGATGTAGATCTCAATCACAGCATAGGAGATTGAAATAAATTTGAGTTTTTCGATATAGTTGTAAACAAATATTATTACGTAATGAATTTATGACTTTTTTTTATTTTAACGTATTTGCTCATGACCGTGGCAAAGAACTATTCACGTTTTGATCTGCACTTCAACCAAAGAGTGCTGTTATAGACTATCATGATGATAAGTCATCCAACGGCCTCCGGATTTGTACATGCTCACGTAATATAACTTGTGCGAGGCCCTCTAACCACATTTCTAGAGAGGCATTTGATACCAAGATTATCCAAACATCAGGTAGCTCGTTGTTAATGGTGAGACATTTCTTAACACCTTTAATACAAAATTTATTACAATAAGTGGCTGTTTAAAACGCTATCATTCTCATTAGTATTGGGGGTCACTCATGACCGTAGCTCTACCACATCAGTCATATCATACTACTTACTCTAAAAAAAAAATTTAATTGATATTTCCGAAATGTATCTCGTTTCACCAGTTCTATGATACCTGGTAGTATTTTGGATTTTTGGTCTCTAACAAGCATTTATTCGTTCTCTTCGCATGACGAACTGATCTATTCAATTAGAAAATACGCGATTAATAGTTTCAAGAGTCCTCTGGATATATCACTGTCAACGGCATATTATTCTGAAACACATATACTGACGAATAGCCGGCCGCGGTGGTCGAGGGCACTGAGGCGCTCCAGTCACGGTCTGCACGGCCACTACGGTCGGGGGTTCGAATCCCCCCTTGGGCACGGATATTTGTGCCGTCCTTAGTGTTAGCTAGTTCATAAGTAGTTTGTAAGTTTAGGGACTGATGACCCCGTAGTTAAGTCCCATAAGCTCTACAAACATTACTGACGAATGCTCAGTAATCGTAGGTAAGCTCTTACCCTTATTATATAACACAAAGGAATATTAAAAATCTATTATATTCTTGAACAGCTGGCTATATGAACGGTAGTAGACCTGTTTCATGTGGAACTGTTTCGTTCTGGATAATGGGCCAATCTTGGCACCCGTAACCAATGCGAAGGAAACAAAGTGTCAGTGCCTGTGTGAAACTGGTCCAGGTGTCAGTGGTGGAAGAAAGGGAATTGTGGACTCACAGTCATCCCTCCTCCCACACCTCGCCGTCGTTATCTGGCCCTTTGGTAGTCCCATATCTGCGACTATGAACAATCAGGTCTAATAGGAATAATCCACTGCTTTCAGTTGACCACATAACTCCTACTTCTTCCACACACACGCCTCCCCACTACCCCTTGCATCTTCTCATTAATCCCTCTAACCGTGACTGTGGACTATAGAACCTAATCCTATGTTTCCTGTTTATAGTCCAGTCAATGAAGGAAATAAGTCGTGTAGTCGCAAATCTTTGTGCAGTGGTAGGGAAGACCGTCATGAACGCCATACTAAATGCCCCGACCTCTGAGGTGTGAGCTCGAGCAGAGGTGGCCCCTTGGGCGTTTAACAGTACACTTTTTAAGGTTTTTTTTTTTTTTCAAATAACTCGAAAACTGTGATCTGTAGCGAAAAAGTACAAGAGTAAAAAAATTAAACTGCATAAAATTTACTACACATAAGTTCCTCTTCATAATTTTTCTAGGATCGACATTTTGGGAGATACGGGAGAAACAAAAATAGAAAATTAGAAAAAAACGATTGTTTATGCTATGAAATTAACATTTAAAGTCGTTTGAAGTAGTTTGCGATCGAATAAAAATGCCAGTCGACACCAGATAGCCTCAGGTAGTCTTAGAGAATACAAAAAGAAACGAAAAAATTTTTCAAATGTTTATAAAACTTATGGGACTTAGCCGGCCGCAGTGGTCGAGCGGTCTGCGGCGCACCATTCTCGTTCTGCACGGCCACTACGGTCGGGAGTTCGAATCCCCCCTTGGGCATGGACATTTGTGCCGTCCTTAGTCTTAGCTAGTTCATAAGTAGTTTCTAAGTTTAGGGACTGATGACCCCGTAGTTAAGTCCCATAAGCTCTACAAACATTTGAACATTTCTTATGGGACTTAACTGCGGGGAAATCAGTCCCTAAACCTACAAACTACTTATAAGCTAATTTATACTAAAGACAACACAAACATCCATGCCCGAGGGAGGTTTCGAAAGTCCGACGCGGGAGGTCGCGCGATCCGCAACGTGTCGTTCTAGACCGCTACTCCCGCGCGGCTTAGTTGATATATTGTATGCTTGTGATATCGTATAAATTCCTGCAAGACTTATGAACAACATTGTGATTCTTGATCACAAAACCTAGAGTTTTCCCATCTTTCGTTAAATTACTTAAATGAACCAAAACACTAATTCCTTTTTCCCCAGTGCTACAATTGCCACTGACAACATCACACTCACAAATTACACACTTCTCAACTATTTTTCACATACGCCTTAAACAAGAAAAATATTTACTGACTGTAAACAAGTACTAAAGTAATAAACTGAAAATAAATTAATAACGTAAGAACGAACACTACGTAAGCAAACACCGTCAGGTGGCTTGCGGAGTATGGTTGTAGATGTAGAAGACGTTCCGCGCACTCACTGGAGAGAACTGCAGCTGACACAGAAATGCTTTCCGGCTGTTGGAGCTGCTTGGCAGGTGTCAGGCGGGGGTTCGCACAGCCACTCTCCATTCGCCTACCCGCCATCTCACGTCCGGCCCCTCCTCATACCATATCACAAGCGCACAATGAACCCCCTAAGACGACATGAGGCTATTAGAAGTCGATTGGCATTTTTATTAGATCGCATACTACTTCAATCCACCCAACAAGTTAGCTTTATAGCATAAAAAATCGGTTTTTAAGAATTTGCTAATTTTGCTTCTCCCGTATCTCGCAAAATATTGATACTAGATAAATTATTAACAGGAGCTTTTTGTAGAAAATTTTATTCATTTTAATTTTGTGCTGCTATAACTTTTCGCTATAGATCGCGGTTTACGATTTATTTGAGGAAAACGCCTACCCATGCTCGACCTCACACCCCGGAGGTGTTCATGTCGGTTTTCCCTACCACTATACAAAAATTTGCGACTACACCATTTTTCCCCTTTTCTCTTTTTTTCGATCTTCGTTGACTGTCCTCCTGCTTTTCCCCAGCCCTATGCTCCCTTCTCCTCTGGCTTACTAGATGGACTGCACAATACGTATAACTGTGGACAACGTGATGTAATTAGGGATAATCCCTTTTACCTGTTTACCACGACCTATCTCCCCTTCCCATCCCCCACCGCTCTCCCTCTGTCTGATTCATTGGTACAATGCCTGACAATGGGAAATAGAATATAATGCCCTATTTCCTCTTTACAGCCACCTCTCCTGCTCCTTCTAGCCTGCCTGAGGGAATGGCACAGATTTGATTGACAACTCAGTCCTATCTCGCTCTTCCTAACCTGGAAAAAACCAGCTGAAACTTCTCCTCTGGCCACTTCCAGTTTCCCCAATTCGCCCTGACCCTCCCTCCCCCAACCCCTTCCCCATCTGGCCTGCCTGACAGATTGGTACAATATGCATATTTCATGTCTGTCTTTGAGAATACTGGACCACTTAGCTATCAAGTTCCAAACCATCGACCGATTCCACACTCCATCCTCACCCTCCTACTGGTTGAAACTGCAGCTATCGATTACATTGCTGGAAATTGGTCGCTTATTTATTTGCTCAATTGCAGTGGAAGTGCAAAAATCGATCCACGTGTATCACTAGAATCATATCGTCGCCTGCCCCTATCGTTTACTACCCCGTCTTCCATCCAACTGCACACAATTCCCAACCACACCAGTTATTCTTTCCTTGCAACTGACATTTCCACTGACCTCTCTGAGACTGGAACCCAAAAAATATTGTGTCCACATCCCTTTACAACCCTAGTACTGTATGGAATATTTATTTTTCATCTATCGATTATGTTGCAGTAAATTGTTTATTTAAAATGTTTGAAAATCTATGGGACTCAAATGCTTGTTTATTAGTCCCTAGCTTACAAACGCCTTAACCTAAGTTAAACTAACCTAAGGACAACACAAATACCCATGCCCAAGGGGGACTCGAACCCCCGACGGCGAACGTCCGCGCGCGTCGCAGCACGGCGCCTCAGTGCGCATGGCTATTCCGCCGCTGCATTATTTAGTTGTTTGATCAGTATTCGAGGGAATGCACATATGTGTCCACATCTATATGTATAAAATGAATGTTTGTCTGTATGACCTTTATGTGTTAATAAACCATTCATTCGATTGCAACGAAACTTCGGTGAACTGTTCGCCCTACGCCCACGAAGGTTCCTGACACAAAAACGAAGGAGCACGACACATAGATCAGGAGATATGACGCCATTAATAATGAAAGGCCACTGCGTGAGAATACCCAGATTTATGCGTCAATTATTCGAAAATGAGAGTAGTTAGAGACCTGCAACAAAGTTTCGATGTAATTTTGGACGTTTATGAAGCGTTTTGCAACTGAACCCCCCCTCCACGCACACACACACACACACACACACACACACACACACACATACATACACACACAAAATGATGAAACTAAAAGAAGTATACCGCTCAAAACAGTTTCGCTGTAGATGCCGTAAAACTGTCGCATCAGGCATGACCTTCTATCAAATAAAGTTAGCGTTACAGATTTGGATGTTACTATTTATTTTTGTCTGCAAGTCTCCCTTCATTCTCTTGCATCAAAAATTAAGCAGTCTATTTTCTTAATCTCTATCTATATAAAAACGAAATGACACTCACTTACTCACTGACTAAACACAATATCTCGAAAACTACTTCACCTATGAAGCTGAAATTTGGCAGGAATGTAGTTTATAGGTAGACAACGTCAGCTAAAAAGTATTTTGGGAGTGGCCGAGCGGTCTGCGGCGCGCCAGTCACGGTCTGCAACGGCCTCTACGGTCGGGGTTCGAATCCCCCCTTGGGCATACATATTTGTGCCGTCCTTAGTATTAGCTAGTTCATAAGTAGTTTGTAAGTTTAGGGACTGATGACCCCATAGTTAAGTCTATAAGCTCTACAATCAAACAACATTTGAAAGTATTTTTTGATAAGTACATGGTGGAGCATAGTTCTCCTACAGACTCACGAAATCTACAATGTCATTCCGATCTTCACGAAATTTCGCACGCTTGACCTTCAAAACAAGAGGAAGGTCACCGTCTACCTTAAGTTTCATACGGTGCATGGGGGTACTTTGCACCATAAAAATGGATCCCTAAATACATTGGTCGCTCCATAACTTGAGAACGGTTCCACCGATTTCACACATTCTCCCCCCCCCCCCCCCTCTTTTCCCCTTGTGTTTGTTATTCTCAGAGCAAGGGTTGTATGAAATAAAACTGAAATATTTGAGTACAGCAAAATGTGTTTTCCAATGTGACCCTGCGTTTCTATTGCATAGAAATCTATTGTTTTGTTCCGATATTGATGAAATTTTGCACACTCTACCCCAAAAATAAGAGAAAAGTCACTGTCTGTATAAAATTTCGTTCGGTGCATGATGGAGGATACTTAAATTACGGAATTTTACAAAATGCATAGTTTTGCTCCAGTCTTTTTGCACATATGACAAAGAGGAAGATCACTGGATACATAAATGTTTGTATGGTACATGATAGAGGGTACTTTGCAGAAAACTTCGCCAAGAGAGGGATAGGTGGAAACGAACAGACAGATGGGAGAGAAGAGGTGGATGCAGAGAGAGGGGGCAAGGTGATGTGGACTACCAGAGTGTAGGATAAAGACCCGGGCAGCGCTAGTCGGTAATGTAATCAGAAATGATTAGATTGTTACTAGCGCTCCCAACCCACTGTTGTACGTCATCCCAACTACTCACACCGTAACTTCCCTAGCCTTCCTGTCCTTCCAGATCACTAGGCCACTGACCTATCTAAGACACAATCCCTTGATCTACCGATTACAGACCCCAGACCTCTTCTACTGCATGAACCCTCGAAATTTCTACTAGCAACTGCATTGCTGAAAATAGGATCTGTTAGAATTTACTTATGTAAATCTCTACAATCATATATTACTGCAAATATTTTGAACCACTTTCTTGCACATCCGATTTTCATATAATTATTTAAAAAATAAGCACATTACCGTTTCACACCTACAGAATGTGTGATATAACAATATCGTAATAATAAAGGACCAAAGGGCATTATGGAACAGTACAGTGTTGCCATATGTCCTCCCCCCTCTTTGGTCACCTGGAATCAATGGCAATGTCGCAGTGATGTCATCAAAGACGACGTTGCTTCTGGTTTCAGAAGAAGGACCACGACTCCCTCATCCCTCATCCCCCTATACCCTATAACTCAGTGTGCTTTAAGAGACATTCGAGTGTGGACATAGTCGTCAAGGCCATACTGTGTGTAAGTAATGTTTGTAAACATTCAATGACAGTTGTTGAAACATTTATAAATGATGTCAAACATTTGGGAGAGAACTATGTTTACATTAATAATTCATTTATCAGAATTTGTCTGTGACTAAATGCCTTTTTTTCTTCCTTTATTGTCATTTCATTCCTGTACAGAAACAGGCAGGCTGGCAGCAGCGTTAAATGTCGCTCTTCAGCCCATGAATTTACAAACAACAAGGAAGAGAAAAAGTACAACAACAACGGTGACAAGCAATGTACTACATGGAGGCGATAGTAGCAGACAAGGTAATACACGATGGAGACAATAATTGGTGAACTCAACCATAGTACCCTGGATGACGCCGAATTGTGATGAGGCTGAAGCAATGTTGATGGTGGCAGAGATGACGGTGAGGTAGGTGATGACAATCAGTGTTACAGTGGATGAGACGATGAAAATACACTCACGGCGCCAGCGAGTTGGATGTCCGTACTCAAGAAAACAATACTCTACACGTAGATACACCAAGTTGATGCACATGTCAGACTTCACAGGACTAACAAACACTAATGGTCGTGAATAGTGGAGTGGAGGGCCTTTCAGGAGGGAAGGGAAGGGGCGTCAAGAGTGATGGAGAGTGAGGCCGGGAACACTGAAAGGAGAAGAGGGCAGGAAAGTAACTGGAAGGACCCTGGGGTGGGGAGTGAGAGGAGAGGAGGGAGTGAAGTGGCCCTGGGGGAAGGGAGAGCTTGTAGGTGCGGTAGATATCAGGATGGAGGGTATCATCCGGGAGGGAGAGTTGACGGAAATTGCCCTGGAATAGGATTTGGAGAGTGTGGAGATGGAATGATGGTGCAAGGCAACAGGTCAGGAGCTGTAGGGAGTGGGGACAACAATGAGTTATGGGATACTGTTTTATGGGAAACGTCCTGAAGGAGGATCTGTCCGAGAAAAAGGAGGAGGTGGGGGTATAATTTTAGTGTGGTGGACATCCAAGTAGGATTGGCATAGCAGAGGGAAGGATGGATGAGAGATTTATAGGTGTAGAGGACAGTGGATGAGTGCAAGCCCCAAGTATGCCCAAATAGGAGTTTGAGGAGATGGAGACGGTAATGGGCTTGGAGTTGGGTGAATTTGAGTTGGGAATTCCAGGAGAGGTTGAGGTCAAGGCTGAAGCCCAAGTATTTGAGGGTGGAAGTAAGGGGGACAGGGCTATTATGTATGGTAATGTGGAAACCATGAAGCCAGAAGGATAGAGTGGTACAACCTATGATGATTACCTGGGTTGTATCAGGGTTGGAAGTGAATAGCCACTGGTCGCACCAAATAGTGAACTGATTGACGTGATTTTGGAGGAGGAGCTGTGAATGAGGGAGGGAGGGAACAAGGGTGAGGTAGGTGGTGTCATTAGCATATTGGAAGAGGTGAACTGGTGTGGTGGGTTGTGGTATATCAAAGGTGTACATGAGGTAGAAGAGGGGAAAGAGAGTAGAGCCCTGGGTCACACCAAAGGAAGGGCTTAAAAGAAATGAGGACAGTAACGTAGGATTGGCGGTGGGAGAGGAAGGAAGCAATGACTGTGACAAGGTTGATGGGGAGGGCATAAGTCTGGACCTTGAAGAGCAGACCAGAGTACCAGACCCAGTTGTAGGCACATTCGAAGTCAAGGGAAAGGAAAACGACAGACCAATGGGAGTTTAGTTGTTCAGAGAGGAGGTGTGTGAGGTGGAGGATTTGGTGATCATCAGAGAAGGAGGGCGAAAGTCACACTGGGTATCAGGAACGAGAAAGTGGCTGGCGAGTTGGAGGTGTATGTGGCAGGACAAGATGGATTCAGAAACCTTTCTGAACACTAGGGTGAGACAGACAGGACTGTAGGAAGAAGCTTTCGAAGCTTTGGGGAATATGAAGATGTGTGAAACCTTCCATATGTCAGTGTAGAAGCCATTCAGAGTATCACACTGTAGAGGGAGGCAAAGCGGCAAGGATGAGGAAGGGACTTTCCCTTTGATGGCGATAGGTGTGCCAGTCGTGGCCAGGGGCTGTGGTGTGTTTAGTGCAGAGTGATATCTGGAAATCGTGTGTGTTGATGGGTGTGTTTTATTTTAAGGTTGGGGGGAATGTGGTCCAAGAAATGGAAGCCGGGGCGAGGGTTGGGAGGGATGTGACTGTCTGGCCATGGACGTGTGGGAAGAAGTAATAGTCAAAACTGGAACTGTCAGGAATGAAGAATATGACAGAAAGGAAATCCGCAAAGTGGTTGGCCTTACTAAGGTTGTCAGGAAAGGCTTGGTTCAGGTGGAAGAGGGAATAGTGGGGGTTGGGTTTATTCCCAGTGAGGCGATGGAAAGCATTCCATTACCTGGAGGAGTTGATGCTGAAGTACATGTCTGGCAATAGTCCCAGCGGTTTTTTGGTAGCCAAAAGGCTGTGTACATTCCTTTGTAATTTCTGGTGGCGAAGGAGAGTATCCTGATCGTAGGTCCTGAGGAAGGAACAGTAGAGTCAGTGGTATTCATGGAGGAGAAGGACATAATGTGGAGGGAGGGCGTTGCAATTGGTTGGAAGACTTTGGTGGGGATATGGGCGGTTACAGCTTAAGACAAAGTCTGTTGGAGGAAGGAGGCGGCATGATTGACATCAGAATTAGTTTGGAAGGGGAGAGTGTAGCTTCCAGCTGCATAGGATAGTCATGAACGAGTTTTGGGGGAGTAGTGGAATGGGGACATTGGGAGGCTGACGGTTTTTGGAGATGAAGAATTGATGGAGTCATGGTCACTGCCAATGGGGCCACAAACTTCGGCAGTGATACACCCAAGGAAGTTGGGGGAAGCTATGACATCAGGAGTAGTATTAATGAGTGGACGGGTATGGTGTGGGATGTGGACCACATCACCATGGAGTGTACTCTGGAACTGATGGCACTGCCTGAGTTCAGTGGGGTTGCAGGAGTGGATGTTTAGGTCAGTCGCAACCACATCAGTCATCAAGGTGTTGTCAATGTGGGTTAGGAATGCATAGGGTAGGAGGGAGGTGATGCTGATATAAATGGTGGTACAGGTGAAAGTGAGGGATGGGAGGAAGATACTAAGAAGCAGATGTTTGGAGGGATTATTGAATGGAGGATGGGGCCACATCAGTTGATGGGGAAGTGGCCCAAGGAAAGTGGAAGGTCAATGCGGTGCAGGGTGTAGAGAGCAATACTAACAGTGTGGCAGGGTTGGAGAAAGGTCTCATTGAGGAGGAGGACGTCCAAGCGGTGGTGGCAGAGGGTGCCCAGAAGGAGAGGCTTATGGGTGTGGAAGGAGCGGATGTTGGAAAAGGATGGAATAATGTTGTTGCCCCATTGGGAAGATAATGGGAGTGGAAGGGGCGCAAAAAATGGAGGTTACAAAAAGAAAGTGCCTAGATAGGGTGTTTATGGGGATGAAGGAAAAGTGGGCTTGGTAGTGGGAAAGGTTGGCAAACATTTTTAGCTGGAAGACAACACAGGGATCAAAGATAACTTGTTAAAGGGGGTGGGGCCTTGAAATTGGTTAAATGGTTTGGAGGACTATTGTCAGGAAGCAGATGATGTCCTTAGCTATGGGGGAGGGTCAGATGGAGTTGCTGAGGTGAAGGGGTTGGTCACTGGGATGGATTGGAACCATGAATTCAGGATAGACAGGTGGTGGATGGTGTTTGCATTTGTAGGAATATGTAGGATGGGTTACACTTCAGGTGTTACAGGAGGAGGGGGGGTGAGGTTTGGGCAGTTTTTCAGTGGGGACATGTAGGAGGGTTTTGACACAATTCTGTATAATGGTTGTTGTAGGTAAGGCACTTTTGACATCTATAGGATTGGGGAGGGGAAAGGAGGGATCAACCTTGTGGCATCTGTTGTAGGTAAGGACACCCTTCCATGAATAGATGGTCTATGGAGAGTCTCCAGTGAAGACACAAATCAGAAAGATGGGGCCCATCGCACTGTTAATGCGACGGCTGGAATGGATGGATAGGTTGGGGTTGGAATTTAGTTCCACCAACTCCCTTAGACTCCATGATCACAGGATCCCATGGCTCAACTTTGATATCATGGTGGTGGGGATGGCAGACAGCAGCAGGGGGTACTGTGTTGGTGGGGACAGACTGGAGTGGCAAAGGACCTGAGCAAGGCATGGGGTTCGAATATGAGACTTGGGAGGCATTGGAGAAGATGGGTATGGAATGAAGGATCAGGGGACTTGATTGGGGCAGAAACCCTGCTGAGGATACGTTGGGTTATAAGGGCATTGGGAAAGTACTTATGGATTTCACAGGTGAGGGAGTGGGCATCTAGGAATTTTGGCTCATGGTTGGAAAAGATGAAGATATGAAAGGAGGGAGGTGGAGAGGTGGGGTTGGGTTGTTGGGTGGGGTTGGGAAGGAGGTGCCCATGGTGTCAGTGGGAGACACTGGTGAGGGAGCAGGAGGCTTTCAGGATGTTGAGGCAGATGGAGGATCAGGGTTCAGTCGTTTGTTTCTTTTTGTCCACCACATGATGGGGGTTGGAGGAGGCTGAGGGGACGGGGCAGTTGGCGGTGGCTGCGGTGGCGACAAATGGCGCAGTTCCTCCACATATAGGCGCCGACGACAACGGCGCGGATTTGCGGCTGAGGATTCGACCTGGATACCGGGAAGGTGAAGCTGAAACCTCTCACATCCAAGAACCTGCCAACACAACATGAGTCATTCCACTCTAGTCTCTCCTTCTTATACCATGACATTTACCTCTCAGGAAGTTACATAAACGATCTTACCGCTGTTTTGATAATCCAAGGTAAAGATTTAAGCATTTCTTCAAAAGCATCAATGTACCACTGTACTGCAGAACATCCATCCTTTCGAGCGCTCTCCCCACCCTTCACAACACTGCCCTCGCCCCTCCCCCACTCCAGGTTCGAACTAGAGATCTTTGCCACCTTCTCCCACAACTCGTCAACCAGTCTCACTTCACATTGTCCCACCTTGAAACTCTCGGTTAGGTAGACCTTCTCCCGTCTTTTTACTCTCGCACCTCTCCCCCTCCCCTCGTTTTACACATGAATAGCCCCTCTGAAACTCTCTTCTATCACAACATCCATTCCCGATACGGCAATAACCACCTCTTTATGCCTTCCCTTTCTTCCCACCACTTGGATGTCTTCTTCCTCAATGATACTTTCCTGCAACCCCACCATTCAGTCAATACCAATCCCTATACCCTCCCCCACACGCAGAGTCCCACCCTATCACTCAAGGCAGAGTTCCAAACAGCCACTTCCACCACCACCCTGTCCGCCTGCACCCCATCCTAAACGACCACACCGAACACATCCTCTGTTCCTTCCATCTGTCATTGTCAACTGTGCCACTATAATCTACATCTGCCCCAGGGCCCCACTCGCATATGATTTCCTATCCCATATTGATGGAACCTTCACGCCGTATGTGGTAGCCAGGGACCACAACCTTTCCAGTTGGTCACCCACCAAGCTCCGTCGGTGGCATCATTTCCTCTCAACCGTTCAGGGCAACCTCATCCCACTCTACCTCTACAGGCAGTCGTTCTTCTGCGTGAATATCGTGGCTTCTATCGATCCTTCTTTCATGTCAATGACTGGGAAACATTACGACACCACCGGCAGTTCCGACAACACATTTGAAATCTCCTCATCACGAAGAAACGCCGGGACTGGTAAACAAAATTGGTTAGATCACTATTCAAAAAAAAAAAAAAAAAAAAAAATATCCCAGCGCTGGCATTCTTTTATAGAAACTATAAATTGAGCTTGAATACAAGAAGCTTACAGTAGTTACCACAGCGAAACCCTGTCGCATAATTTGATAGATAATCCTAGGAAATTCTGGTCGTATGTTAATTATACTAGCGGAAAAACAAAAACAATACCTTCATAAAAATGATGATTACAGTTCTGCTAAAGCGGCAACTGCTTAACACAGGTTTCCAAAATTCCTTCAGCAAATAAATCGAAGAAAATACTCCACAATTCTTATCGAGAACAGCTGCCAGCGTGCGTAATTTAGAAATAGATACCCTGGAGCAGGGGCGGCTGGTTCTAAAGGGCCCCATGGACCCAGCCCCATCAGAAAATTTGTGATACACTTTTGCTTTATTATATTAAACAGTTGGAGTGTAACATGATCCCCTCGACATCCTAAGTCAATGTACAATGGCGCGAACAAATGGTTTTGCTTGCCTCTGGCAGTAGCACAGCTGAGGGCCCGCTAGGATGTGCCTGGTGGACGTAGTCCTCACTCTCTTCGTTACACATCCATGCTGACAGCCGAGATCCAGCGGCGGCTGGCCCATACTCCCGAGCTCCTAAGACTGAAGTCGCAGTGACGTCACAGAACTGTTTCCCTTTCTCCTCCTCGCCCCTCGCCCTTGTTCTGCTTGGCAGCTGGCATCCACAGCCCCGCAGTCGCAGTGACGTCACAGAGCTGTTTGCCTTTCTCCTCCTTGCCGCACACGGTAGCGCTGCTCGGGTCCCCACATCCGCCGCCCGGCGCCCCGTGCCCCTCTCCCTTGCACCCAACTTGCAGGCTGTACCTGTCGCAGTCTCACTCCCCACCCCTCGTTCTCTTGTCCACAGGTTCGCAGAGTTTGTGGCCGGCAACCCTAGGCCTTTAGCACCAGATCAAGTGCCTTACTGCATTCCTTTCCCCCTCCCTCCCCACTGCAACAGGAAACGTGTGAAACAGCAAACAAGGTCACCTGTCAGTAGTGCTCCATGTTCTGGAGCTGTGTCGTTGCAACTTGAGTGTTCGTAAACGGAGTATAAAATGAATAAAGTAGACTCTTTGCTTAATACGCCCTTTCATTTTGTTACGCTGCAAACATTGTGACAGGGAAATGTGTTAAGATCTTGGTTTGCTCACTTTAGCAAGACGGAAATAAGGTCAGCAGCCTTGCGTGATGACGACAGCCGCTGCGTCGGCAAGTTGGAAAGCCTACCGTCAGTGAACTGTGTGTGAGTGAAATGGCTGTCAGACAGAGACGCAGCTAGTAAACATTTCATAACTACACGTAACTCTGACACAAGAGTGAATAAGACAGCGAATGCGTCAGCGGTAAAGACACATCGGGCGAACACTGCATTTTCAAAGGGAACACATTCTAACCGTTTCATACATCATAGCTTCAGCCAATTTTATGCATAAATACTCCACATTTAGAAGTAGCAGTCACTTGGTCTTCTGAATCGACGATACCCAGGAGATAGTCGTCAATTCACTGGCCTAATCGTTGTGCTCGGTCTTTGTCACAGATAGCAGTAAATACGGGTAGCTGCTAGAGACAGCTAAGAGATGGAGTCTGATCGAGGCCATACTTCACACTAAACATCATCTGGGAAGTTGGTAATCCGCTGTGCTGACGACTTCACACCTCTATGGTGGCTGCCTGAGGCAAGCGCAGTCTTCAGTGGTTGGTTACTAAAGACCAATGTTCCTGTCGTCGAGTTAGCACTCTGGTGCTAATCCGGCCAGCCGGTGTCCCGAGTCGGGAACCAGAGGGGTCCCTGCGTGGATCCACTGGCCGCTGCATAGCCTGGTGAAGGGATAGAGCACTTCACAATAATAGTCTTTGCTTCGCTTCCCGGCATCGTGGCGCGGCGCGGGTACTACCATCATACGAAACACCAAGGTTGCAGCTCGAAAGCGACGTACCTACTGCTCGAGCTCCTGTCGAGCTAGCGCCTTCATCAAACTTACGTATGTTACGGAATAAAAAGTGTCAACTATAATTCTGTTTCACTAGCGTCCCTTGGCGCTCCACCAGGTTCCACGCCTCATCCTGACCTAAAGCTCTCGGCCCCAGCAATTTATCAAGTACTAGTTGAAAACCCGGCGTCACCCGGGTGCTTGTTTATGCAGTATTCATTTATTCTATTCTTCTTCCCATTTATCTCTGTCCATCTCCTCTCTCTCTCTCTCTCCTCTCTCTCTCTCTCTCTCTCTCTGTTTATCAACCCCCTACTCCTCTCTATGCCCATCTCCACTTCCACATTTCTCTGTCGATCACCTCCTCGTCTCTGTCTCGAACTTCTTACATACATTTGCCAGCACGACATGCGTACCACCTACTGTACGTTTACTGTACTATAACCTTCGCGTAAGAGAGCCGGCCGCGGTGGCCGCGGGGATTGAGGCGCTTCAGTCACGGTCTGCACGGCCACTACGGTCGGGGGTTCGAATCCCCCCTCGGGCATGGATATTTGTGCCGTCCTTAGTCTTAGTTAGTTCATAAGTAGTTTAGGGACTGATGACCCCGTAGTTAAGTCCCATAGACTATACAAACAAACTTCGCGTAAGAGCAGCAAGTAAGTTGACGAAGTTTCGTCGTAATCTTATGAAAGTTATGGCGGCGCATGAAATACTAACAAACGAAAAAATATAATGAGGTTTCCAATCTTCCGTTAGTCCACCTCCTCCTTTCCCTTCTCTCCATTCACCTGCTCCTCCCCCGTCTCGCCCTGTCCCTTTCTCTGTCCATTTCCTTCTCCCCCTCCCTCTGTTCACCTCATTTCACCTGTCTGTCACCATATCCCCTCTCTCATTCTCCTCCTTATCCTCTCTCTTTGTCGACTCCCTCCCCTTTCTGCCCATCTACTCCTCTAAACTATCTCTGTCCGTCTCCTCCTCTACCCTCTCTCTGTCCGTCTCCTCCTTCAGCTACTCCTCTCCCTCCTATATATCTAAACACACATACTTGTGCCAAGTTTCATGGTGACTGGTCAAACGATAGCAAAGTCGCAAGGTACCCTCAGTCATGCTAAAATGCACTCTCTTGCAGATTATAAAAAGAAAACATACATTTATGTGGTGACTTTCATGGTGACCAATCAAACAATTTAGATGTTTGTTGTAATATACCCTCCGCCATGAACCTATGGAGGCTTACGAAAGGTAGCACATGTATCCATTCGGGGTATAAGCTATCTACATTCCACGTTTCATTCAAGTCCGTCCAGCCGTTTCAGCGCGAAGATTAACAAACGTGTTAACCCATTGTAAGGTATTCTCCGCCAGGCACCATACGGTGGCTCGAAAGTTAACCCTTTCGTTAAATCAGTGTATAAGCTATCTCCATTGCAAGTTTCATGCAAATCTGGCCAACGTTTTTGGCATGAAGAAGTAGCAAACATATTAAAACATTGTAAGATGCCCTACACCACGCACCATACGATGGCTTACAAAAGGTAGCCCAAGTATTAATCAGGGTATAAGCTACCTCTGTTCCAAATTTCATTCACATCCGTCCATCCATTTCAGCGTGAAGGCGTAAGAAACGAATTAACTAATTGTAAAACACCCTCTGCCATACACCATTCGAAGTTAATTTTAGTATTTCTATAGCCTTCGCTCAAGTGCAAGCAATTAGCTGACAAAGTTTTATCGCGATGGGATGAACGGTATGGCCGTCCATAAATACAAACAAACATTATTTTTTATATATTGGATACTAGCTTAAACCCGCGGCTCCGCTCGCGTATTTGTTGATTATGATAGATAAGCTATCTTTCAGTAGCGTGCTATGAGACTGGTTTTGAAGGATGAAATGAAATACAAAACCTTCTTTAGAAACAAACATTTTAATCAACTTTATCAGGAAAGTAATTAGTGTAGATCAAATCAGACGTAAAAATGCACTCGTTCCGAAGAATCCAATCACGAAATTCAACAACAATGATTGTAATATTATCACAGATCGATCACTTGATGTAACCCGCGAAACGTCAAATCGTTTTTTTTTTTTACTGCTTTGTTTATTTATTCATATATTTCCTAATTCGTATGTTTATCCTTACAGAGAAAGAGCTGAAGACATGGTAGCACGCATAGGCCAAAGATATGGTCTGTGGCATCACATTTCGCTGTATGTAACCTCCTTGCAATAGAGTCGCAAACATCATCGCTGGCCTTCAGTCCGAATTTTTTTTATAATTTGACCACTTTAAACCAACATATCTTCCACCCCCTTATAGCTATCGGCATGGAACTGCTATAGTGTACAACGGGAGACTTCAGACAACAAATACACACAGACCAATCGTTTGCGTTCTGTAGTTTTCGCTGCAGAGCGAAATATTACACACACACACACACACACACACCTAGAATTTTATATACACCGATAACTTTCCATCCCAATATACCCCACCCTTTTATCATTATAAACCCTCAAGCAACAATGTAACCTATAAAACCACTTTCAAAAAGTAAATATAATTTTCAAAGAGTAATTATTCTTCCGCATTTCGAGTTATATTCTTGAAGTTACTAAGTATCTATCAGATCACTATAAAACCATGCCATGCCTAAAACCTTCATCAGGTCTAAATTAGTAACTGTACAAATATTTAAGTCTCTGCGTCTTGTCGTTCGGACGTGATAAGCGTACACCGAACAGACATTCACATTAATATATATAGATAAATAGCTATCCAATCGCCATAAAATCGTGCCTAAAACCTTCCCTGGGTAGACATTAGTAACAGTACAAATTTTTAGCTCTTTATGTCTTGTGGTTCAGACGTGATAAACGTACACCGAACAGACATTCACATTTATAGATATAGATGTCCTGAAGTATGTGTCGTACAATGATATCAATTTAATGACATGTTTGCTGATACATATCGATACTATATGCAAAATATGTTACGAAGACAGTCAGCAGTAATCAAGTAAAACATCACAAGGTCAGGCCTGATGTGACAGTTTTACGGCGTCTACAGCGAAACTGTTGTGAGCGGTAGACTTCTTTTTCTTTCATCATTTTGTATGTGTGTGGGGGGCGGGGGAGGGGAGGGTCAGTTACAAAATGCTTCATAAACATCCAAAATTACATGCAAACTTTGTTGCAGGTCCCTAACTAACTACTCCTATTTTCCAATAATTGTCGCATAAATCTGGGTATTCACACGCGGTGGTCTCTCATTATTTGTGACGTCATATCTTCTGAGCTATGTGTCGTGCTCCTTCGATTGTGGGTCAGAAACCTTCGTGGGCGTATGATGAACAATTCACCAAAGTTTCATTGCAATCTGATGAATGGTTTATGAACACATAGAGGACATACAGACAAACATTCATTTCTATATATATAAATGGAAGAGAAACTAAAAATTAAGCGGTTAGGCGCACATGAACCAAAAGATTTCTTGATGTCTCAACTCGACAGAAAGAAGAAGAGAACTTCCTGCAATAAATGATTCTGCAAAAAGTCTTAGCTAACTGTGAGTGAAGGGAAACGAAAATTGTTTCGTTTCTACTGTGTCTTGTTTGATGGTGAAGGATTGTGGACAACAGTCGGCTGCAAGGATCTAAAGCATTTAAATGAACAAATTAAGAAACACGAGGAAAGTAGACTTCATTTAGAAAATGTTGTAAACATAAAATGTTAGGCACAATTAACATTGCTGCTCAGGTTGATTCGGCCTATAAAATGTCAATTCAGAAACATAATGAATTAGTTACGAAGAACAGACATATATTAAACAGAATAGTAGAGTGCTTAATGTCTTGTAGAACTCATGAGTTAGCTCTAAGAGTACACAACGAAAAACAAGAGTCAGCAAACCGTGGCAATTTCTTAGACTTGAAATCTCTTTTGGAAAATCCTGACAGTGTATTAGATGATCACTGAAGCAGCGCTAGTAATTCCGTGAGTAAATATGCGTCACACATAATACAAAATGAGCTTCTGGACTGTATGTATCAAGTTACATCAAAGAACAGATTGAAGAGATTAACGATGCCTCTTTCGTTTCTGTGCAGGCTGACGAAACAACAGATATTACGAGCAGAAGTCAATCTGTCATAATACTGCCGTATATTAAGGGAAATAAACCTGTTGAAAAAATTCTTTCCTTTGAAAACGTTAATGATAGGACAGCGCAAGGGCTTAGTGAGGTTTTAAAAAGAAGTCTGGAATCTTCCAATGTTCAAGGAAAACTCATTGCTCGGGCATACGATGGCGCCCCAGTAATGAGCGGCAGTCACAGTGGTGTGCAGACACTGAAGCAGAGCACTTTCACACATCCCAAGTAGTTCACTGCTATGCGCACAAATGAATTTGGTTCTTCAGAATGCGTGCAGTCGATAAGGTTGTTCTTCGCAAATATTGCTGGTTTTAAAGCGTTTTTTCTTCATCTCCTAAGAGAAGTGATTTGTTACATACAGTTTGCAAGATGAGAATTCCTTCAGTCTCATCAACGAGATGGAACTTTCATTCCCGCATTGTAAATACTATCAAATAAAAAAAAACCACTTACTGGAATTTTTTGAAAAGATTGGGAAATAAGGTTCCTGGGATGATGTTACAATAGGAGAAGCATTTGCCTTAAGAAATTTACTTCACAATCCACACTTTTTGTTCCTCCTATATTTTCTACAACACAGTTCAGATGCAGAGTGCAAATGCCGTTATCATATCCAATGCATTACATCATTTTGAGTGTGCTGTATCTGAAAGACGAGAGAACATTCAACGGATACGAGTTTCTGATGATGACTGTATTGCTCCTCCAAGAAAACGTTCCAGATGTAGCAGTGAACTTAATCTGACAGCAGATGTCAAAGGAGTTGTTGACATTATGACCAACCGACTAAAAGGAAGATTTCAAAACTCTCTTGTACTTAGTAGCTTCGAAATCATTGATCGCCGCGGCGGATTAGCCGCGCGTGCTGGAGCGCCGTGTTGCGGTGCGCGCGGCAGTCTGCCGTCATGGGTTCGAATCCCCCCTCGGGCATGGATGTTTGTGTCGTCTTTAGTATAAGGTAGTTCATAAGTACTTTGTAAGTGAAGGGACTGATGACCCTGCAGTTAAGACCCTTAAGCCTTACAAATACTTGAACAAATCATTGGTCACAGCCGGCCGCGGTGGCCGAGGGGACTGGGGCGCTTCAGTCACGGTCTGCACGGCCACTACGGTCGGGGGTTCGAATCCCCCCTCGGGCATGGATATTTGTGCCGTCCTTAGTTGTAGGTAGTTCATAAGTAGTTTGTAAGTTTAGGGACTGATGACCCCGTAGTTAAGTCCCTTAAGCTTAACAAACATTTGAACATTGAACATTGGTCCAAAAAAGTTTGCTTCTCTTAGAGACCATTTCAAATTCAAATGTTTGTAAATCTAGCGGACCAAACTGCGTGGTCATCAGTCCGTAGCTTACAAACTACTTAAACTAAGGTGAAGTAACCTAAGGACAACACAAACACCCATGCCCCAGGGAGGACTCTAACCTCCGACGGCGAGCCACCGCGCGCTCCGCAGCGAGGCACCTAAGACCGCTCGGCTACTCCACCGCGGCTAGAGAACATTTCTCAGCCACTTTGGTCAATACTACAGTCCGTTTAGTTGTCACGATAATTTGAAAAATGAACTGTCAGTGTTTTTTTCTCAATGATACATTTAGAGGCATTACATCGGTTTGTGAGCTGTTTACATTCTTTGTGAAACTTTCCTTTGAAGAATCGTTCACTGAAGTACACAAAACATTACAAATTGCGATAACTACATCAAATTGAACAGTAGAAGCAAAGCGCGGTTTCAGCACCTTGAAAAGAATCAAAACCTTCCTCAGGAACAGTATGAGTCAGGAAAGGCTGAACTCACTGGCTGTTTGTTTCATTAACAAGGAGGACTTCAGTGATATCCCAAATTTCAACAACGGAGTAATTGACAAGTATGCCAGTCATGCACATTTATTGTATAACTAGCTTAAACCTGCGGCTCCGCTCGCGTGTTGCTTGATTATGATAGATAAGCTATCTTTGGGTAGTGTGCTATGAGACTGGATTTGAAGGATGAAATGAAATACAATACCTTCTTTAGAAACAAACTGAAAACTATTCCTATCAGACTGCAGAAGTCTTTGCACTTACCATTTATCAGCAAAGTAAGTAGTGTAGATCAAATCATACGAAAAAATGCACTCGTTTCGAAGAATCCAATCACGAAATTCATCAATAATTATTGTAATAATATGACAGATCGATCACTTGATGTAATGCGCGAAACGTCAAATCGATTTTTTAGAGATATGTATTAAAAGAAATTTCTTTCTTATTGCTTTATTTGTTCATTCTTATATTTCCTTATTCGTATGCTTGTCCTTACAGAGAAAGAGCTGAAAACATTGTAGCACGCATAGACCAAAGATATGGTCTGTGGCATCACGTTTCGCTGTATGTAACCTCCTTGATATACAGTCGCAAACGTCATCGCTGGCCTTCAGTCCGAATTTTTTTATCATTTGACGACTTTCAACCACCATATCTTCCACCCAGTTATAGCTATCGGCATGGAACTGCTATGGTGTACAACGGGAAACTTTGGACAACAATTACACACAGACCATTCGTTTGAGTTCTGTAGTTTTCGCTGCAGAGCGAAATATTAACACACACACGCACGCACACACACACACACACACACACACGTGCCGCGGTGGAGTAGCCGAGCGGTCTAAAGCGTCTCGCTGCGGAGCGCGCGGTTGCTCGCCGTGGAGGTTCGAGTCCTCCCTGGGGCATGGGTGTGTGTGTTGTCCTTAGGTTAGTTTAGTTTAAGTAGTTTGTAAGCTACGGACTGATGACCACGCAGTTTGGTCCGATAGAATTACAAACATTTGAATTTGAACACACACACGTAGAATTTTATATACACCGATACCTTTCCATCCCAATAAACTCCAGTCTTTTATCATTATCAACCATCAAGCAACAATGCAACCAATAAAACCATTTTCAAAGAGTAAATGTAATTTTCAAAGAGTAATTATTAGTTTCGCATTTCGCGTTATATTCTTCAAATTACCTAATATCTATCAGATCGCTATAAAGCCGTGCCTGAATCCTTCCTCAGGTATAACTATACAAATATTTAAGTCTCTGCGTCTTGTCGTTCAGACATGATAAGCTTACACCGAACAGACATTCACATTAATATATATACAGATAAATAGTTTATAAAGTATGTCGTTTTTCTATGGCAGGAATGGCCAAGTGTAAGCTATCGTTAGTTCTAAATTAATATATTTATATATATTTAGGACAGCAATTAATCATCTTGGGTCGCCACCATATTTATCCAAAATATGGAAAATTAAAATGTTACTGATCAGCTATGATGTGATCATAGATGCAAACATATATTAAATATTCCTACTCTATTGCAAAACAAACCAAACAAAAATGTACTTGAGAAATTATTGGTAAACTGTGGAAATTAACTATTCTGTTTCCCCTCCAAAATAGTGACAAAGGAACGTTCTTAAATGAAAGACGATCTGATCAAAATCAATTTATTATAATTAAACATTAAGATGACATTTCCTATCATGAAAAGCAGATAATGGTATTCACACAATCTTTTACAAATATTAAAACTTTGAGACACAAAATTGACTGGCTGAGTCAAAGGTCGGAGGTTTTGCAAAACAGAATGCTATTAGATTGGCTACACAGGGAGTTGAAATTTTCGTTAGCCCTAAGCTCCCCAAAGTAAATACGCAGATCTCAAAAGAATAAAATAAGGGACAGAATCCAACAAGTCTGATTCACATAACCCTCCAGCAAGTGCGTAACCTTACCCACACAGATGATCATTGACGGCAGCGTCTCAGGCTCACAGACAGCAGGCGGTGGGAGCGGATGAGATGAAATTTTTATCCGACCGTAATTGCTGCGACCTGTTAAGCAGGGTCGACATGTAACTTAACACAGCGTCACTGGCGTCGCTAGGCAGTTGTGCGATTCTATGACGCCAGTAGACTAATCAATATTTTGCATAGGTGACACAAAGGCCATTTGGCACAAATGTTGATCAAATGTTTGTTAAGCTTAAGGGACTTAACTACGGGGTCATCAGTCCCTGAACTTACAAACTACTTATGAACTACCTACAACTAAGGACGGCACAAATATCCATGCCTGAGGGGGGATTCGAACCCCCGACCGTAGTGGCCGTGCAGACCGTGACTGAAGCGCCTCAGTCCCCTCGGCCACCGCGGCCGGCATTTGGCACAAATCGATCAGTCACTTGCGTAATAAGATCTGTAAAAACAATGCCCCATTCGCAAAGGCGCGGTGGCCGCGGGGACTGAGGCGCTCCAGTCACGGTCTGCACGGCCACTACGGTCGGGGGTTCGAATCCCCCCTCGGGCATGGATATTTGTGCCGTCCTTAGTATAAGGTAGTTCGTAAGTAGTTTGCATGTTTAGGGACTGACGACCCCGTAGTTAAGTCCCATAAGCTTAACAAACATTTGAACATTTGCAAAGGCGCGAATGCTCAAATAGAGACTTCTAGCAAAACGAAAACTAAACTGTGGCTGCTCACAGCGTAACCACAGGACAATGTAACGTCCGTGAAGTAAACAAGTTCTACAAGGTCCGAATCTTCGGAATCACACACAAGTCTAACCAGAGGACCGTTTAAGACGATGTCCTCCCCGCGAGTCTAAACGGAGTATTGCGTGTCTCCCGAGGTCCGCACACTTCGGATGCTGAAACAGGAGTCTCTCGAGGTCCGTACCCCTCGTATGCTCAAACAGGAGTCTCGCTAGGTCCGTACACTTCGGACGCTCAGACAGGAGTCTTCCGAGATCCTTACCCCTCGGACGCACAAACAGGAGTCTTCGTACGTCCACGCGCTCTGCCACAGCTCACGGCAAGTACCGGGCGGCCACACCCGCGCGCGAAAAGACGCACCAATATTTGCTAATAGCTAATAATCAAACCAATCGGATGGCGTAGCGCCGTTGACAAATTGTTCAGCTGTCATACTAAAATACTCTTCCGAATCAGGACGCGTTCTCTGCAGTTGCCAAGAGGCTCCGCCCACGCCACCAACGCTTCCCGCGGATTTCACCGTTCCCAGGGTGAATGCTCTGCAAGGAATTTCACCTTGCTCCTAGCTGCAGTCACACGACCTAAAAATGTTAACGTTGTGCTATATATACAGCCGCTGGAGCCAAACCCCTGGGGTGCCAGACGGGCAGAAAGCTTTCCTCTCAACCTAACCATTTGTCACACTGTGTTCAAACTCTGCTGCATTCTAGGAAGGTTTTTTTTTTTTTTTTTTTTTTTTTTTTTTTTTTTTTTTTTTTTTTTAAATAACGCCTAAGGGCAATACGTCTCCATAAACAGCCTGGGGCCCAGAGCACTCTGCTATTGTTTGTATCTGGCAAATTCTTCTCTTGCTAAACGGCCGAATGACTAAAAAGGCAGTCCCCTCTATCGCCCACCGTAAACCGCGGGCCAGCATTGTGTAAAGCGTCCGACTCACTCTAAAAAAATTCTGCCAGATATACTCTGCCGCCTGTAGCGTCGGCGCCAAACAGGTCAAGCCAGCCGCTCTCGTCCTTCCCCGAAGGCGAGCGAAAGTTGGTGGGAGGGGGCGACCCCCAAGAGCGTCTCTGCTCTGCGCGGCCTGACAGTGCCCAACACGTAAAACCACTTTCTAGCAGCCAAGCTGCGCCAATAAACATTAAAATCCCGAAATTTTCATATAAACATAGAATGTACTACAATCCCAGGAGCCCATCACCCATGATGTGTCCCCAAAGGCACAGAAATCAAAACAGAGAAAGATCTACAGAGAAACATGTTATATGTTTCAATAATTAGCGTAAAGAGAAAGGTACATTAACACAAGGTTAGTATGAAAAATAGACTAATTACAGCCCCCATCTCACAAGCTATCCGATCGCCATAAAACCGTGCCTAAAGCCTTCCCCGGGTATACATTAGTAACTGTACAAATTTTTAGCTCTTTAAGTCTTATGGTTCAAACGTGATAAACGTACACTGAACAGACATTCACATTTATAGATATAGATTATTGTTTTAATTACTTGACGTTGCTTTCTCTACAGCATTACGCAAGTTTCCTTCTGCTTCTGTACAGTACCTTTTTACATAAGTAACATTCTATCTTGTATCATGTAATTTTTGTAAACATATTGCTACACATTATATGCGGGTCTGTCACACTTGAAAATGGCCTAACATAGAGGTCGAAACCGGTAGTGTGGGCTTAAATAAGGCACCAATAATTGCAACTGGAGCTGGACTTTCATTAAATTTCATTAAAAATAGATTAACCTGCCAGAACACAGACCTCATTAGTTAACTTGCTAGTTAGGTAAAACAACATGAAACTGCTCGTAGCCAAGAATTTTCCCAGATTTTTACCTTGACTGTAAGGCAAAAGCCAGGAGAGTCCCTGTTGTCTCTCTGGTGCATTCCCAATGGGGAAGACGTCACATGCATTGTCCCACAGTTCATTTTATGACATCACAATCATTACATAGAAGCACAACTACATAAGTACGAACTTCAGCAAGAGAAGAGCTGGTGAACTTCAGTTCGAATCCAAACACCCCCAAGCTCCCCAAGTTCTTTAATAAATTGCGTCACCACAGCATAAACTCAGACACCCACAAAAGTACACGGAAAACCAGCGGAGCTGGTAGACCAGACCAACTGCAATATTACACACACATAACACCCCTCCTCCCCCCCCCCAAAAGAAATCAAAACCATTAATTGCAATAAAAATGTTTATTGCACAATTGTATAATTTTTATTAGCTACAGTGTTTCGTATATTATATTGTCGCGTTGAAATCTACAGGAAATCCGGAATTCGAAGGCTGGTCGTTAATAGATCACAACACTTTACACTTAGAACAAGTTTATTGCTAACACATACACTCAGTACAGACTGTCTCATGCTTGGAGTGCTCCATTATTTATATACAAAAAGAATTTTCTGGAAATTGCAAGTACATCAAACATAAGAAGTATGTAGAACATTCTAGAAATAGTAAACACAAAGAAATATTTTTTTTCTGCACGTGGCGGGATTTGAACTGGGGACCGCAAGCACAGCGCACTGCGATGGTAACCACTACACCACGCGTTCCGGCGGAAGACTCGCGGCAATATTAATTACTGTATAATTAGCATATTTAATACCTTTTGAATGTGTTTAAATGATGTTATATAAATGGACGTTATATAATTAACACTTCAGACTGATTCCATTATACTGGGTACTAACTTTTTTCTGGGCCCCACCAACGAAACTGAGCACGAGCCGCTACTCTCCAGGAATATTAAAGCAACTTAAATCACTTCACAGAAGTAAGTGTCCCGGTACCGATTGTATGCCAATTAGCTTCCTTTCAGAGTATGCTAGTGCAATATCCCAGACCAAGCTATCATATACAACTGATCGCTCAGCTAACGTTCCGTACTCAAAGACTGGAAAGTTGCACAGGTCACTCCAGTATTCGAAAAACACAATAAGAGTGATCCGCAGAATTACAGGCCTACATCATTGACGTCGGTTTGCAGCAGGATTTCAGAACATATACTTTCCTCAAATATTATGAAATACCTCGAAGAGAACGACCTAATGACCCATAGTCAACACGGATTCCGAAAGTATCATGTTTGTGAAACACAGCTAGCTGTTTACTCACATGTGTTGAGTGCTATTGACATGGGATGCCAAACAAATTCCGTGTTTCTAGATTTCCGGAAGGCTTTTGACACTGTACCTCACAAGCATCGTTTATAATGTTTGTAAATGTGTCGGACCAAACTGCGTGGTCATTAGTCCGTAGCTTACAAACTACTTAAACTAAGTTAAACTAACCTAAGGACGACACACACACCCATGCCCCAGGGAGGACTCGAACTTCCGGCGGCGCACAATCACATTCTAATCAAATTGCGTGCTTACGGAATATCGCCACAGTTGTGCGATTGGGTTCCTGATTTCCTGTCAGAAAGGACACAGTACGATAAAGGAAGTGATATCTGGCGTTCCCCAGGGAATTGTTATAGGGCCCTTACTGCTAGGCACTTTTATAGTGATTTAGGGGACAATCTAGTACCTCTCTTAGACTGTTCATGAATGACGCTGTCATTTATCGATTAATAAAGTCAAGAAGATCAAAAGCAGCTGAAAATGATTTAGAAAAGATATCTGAATGGTGCAAAAATTAACTATTGACCCTTAATAACGACACGTGTGGAATCAGCCATATGACCACTGAAATAAATGCGTTAAACTTCAGTTTCACGATAAATCAGTTAAATCTACAAGCCGTCAGTTCAACTAAATACCTAGGAATAACAGTTACGAACAAGTTAAATTGGAAAGAACACGTGGACAATATTGCAAGGAAGGGGAACCAAAGCTGCGTTTCATTGTCAGAACACACAACAGTTCTACTAAAGAAACTGCCTACACTACATTTGTATGTCCTATTTTGGAGTATTTCTGCGCATTGTGGGATCCACACCAGGTGCTACTGCGGAGAATGTAGAGAAAGTTTAGAGAAGGGCAGCTAGATTTGTATTATCATTTTGAAAAAAGGCGTTATTCCATGCTGCGAGATCTATTTGCGAAATTTCTTTCACCAACTTTCTCTTACGAATGCGAACTTTTTTTTATCACCCACCTACATATGCAGATATGATCATCATAATAAAATAAGAGAAATCAGATCGAAAACAGAAAGATTTAGGTGTTCCTTTTTCCCGCGAGCTATTAGAGAATGGAACTCTGTAGAGAAATATCATTAAAGCCGTTCGATGAACCCTCTGCCATGCACTTCAGTGTGATTTGCAGAGTATCTATGTAGATGTAAATTGGGGACACACGTGCACGCAGTAACTCCTCCAACTACTGGAAAGCTTTCCACTGGCCTACTGGCAACGACCCTTATCCCCATACCCTCTCTTTCACAACGACCATAATTTTCCTGAAACGCTAGCAACGCCAATCACTGTGACACCTACCTCACCACGCCTAACGGCTTTCTAGTTGTACTCCTAACACACAATATATACTTTTTTTTTTAATTTTTGCTTTTGTAGCTTTCGGAAAATATGGTACCACAAGGTGAAAATAATTGTATAAAGCGTTTCCCACATCAAAGTGTTACCCTCATATCTGAGATTGAAGTAAGGATGAACTAAGCTGCTTTTTAGGAACCTGTCAGGGAAAGAACGTTTCTATGAACATTTTGCTGAATCATTTCAAGACAATTTTCTTTGTCTGCAAGATGGTACTTTCGAATTTTCTACTTTAATTTTGAGAAACATACGCTGATTTTGTTTAGCCTCGGACACTGCAGGACACGTCAGCAAAGGATGAGAAGCGTGTGTCAATTTTTCTTTTCTTTGCATGGGGCGGGGGAGTTGCCTTGACCCCAGCAACAAGTAATCCCCACCCAATGTGAGCAGAAGAGCGAAGGAAACACAGGGGTGACCAATACTTGTTCATTGCCGTTTACTTTGGGTCAGCTAACAGTTCATTGATTTCGTTATTGCTTCTGCAGCACAAGTATCACACTTCTGCAGCCTGCTTTCAACTGAAGCTTCTCTATATGATTTTGTTTTCAATTACACTTATGAAAATATGTTTATTTTTTCTTCTATTACAATTAATTCGGTGTTATGAATAAAAAAGCACAAGTCCACAAAGAAGGAAATAAATCACAACAAGAAACAAAATGACACATGCTTCTCATCCTTTACTATAATAATAATTTGGTGTGGCTCATTGGCCTGGTGCAAGTCTTTCAATTGGACGCCACTTCGGCGACTTGCGTGTCCCAAGCCTACCCCAGTTATCCAACCGGGGAAAGGAAAGGGGACCTGCAGCTTAACGAGGAATCCGAACCATGTGTCGTTTTCTGGCGACTCCTCACATCGTTGAGAGGTGAAGAATGGGTTAAAGTGCAGACCTGAAAAAAAATCCGAGGGTCGACCGGGCTTCGAACCCGCAACCCTTCGGCTTACAGTCGAACGCTTTACGCCAAGACCACGAGGCCCGACTCATCTACAGTGACTGAATCTAAGCTAAATTTTAGCATTTTTCTTCCATTTAAAGTAGAAAATCGAAATGAAAGTACCACGGAGACATAAAATTGTCATCAGATGATTCATGAAATCTTAATAGAAAAGCACTTCCCAGCAGGCAGCTTCCTAAGAAAATAAATAATAATACTGAGAAATGTGTAGAGTTCTTTGAAAGTAGAGATGAGATGAAACAGTACAGTATGTCCCACATCAAACCAGCATACCTTAAGGTACGTTTAGACGGGCAACATTTTACCTAAATTATTATCTGAAATGGTGTTGCAGTCAACACTGCTGCAATATGACTGCAATACACAGTAATATTTCGGTATGTACGATCAATATTACTGATGTTGCAGGTAGTTGCCGAGGGATTGGCGAGGGGTTGCCGTGTTGTCCGGGAACGGTGGAGAACATTTCGTATTGCAGGGCAATACCTATCTCGGTCCTTGTCTGTAAATGCTTTCCTTTCGCTCTCAAGGCTGTTTGTGCTTCTCTCACCGACAGCGCTGCAGTCACGAAAACAGAGTATCGTTTCGCTTTTGTTGCTTCGAAAGTTTGCGTGAGCTGTTTTGTTTTGAAAGTAGTATTGATGTTTATAGTTACTATATTGGTGCATTGTTTTCGAGCTTACCGTGACTGTTTTGAAGGAAGGAAGGAAGACTTCTTACAGTTATTGTCGTCTTGAGATTTTGTTCTGTCAGATATGGAAAAGTGGTCGAACGAGAAAACAAGCTCATTTATTAATTCTATTCATCTACGTCCTGAGTTGTGGGACGTAGAATGCAATACATATAAAGACAGGAATGTGACAAAAGATAGTTGGCAGGCAGTTGCTGACGAATTTGGCATTGAAGTTCAGGACGCATACAAGAAGTTTAGAAGTCTTCGACCCTACGCTAAAAGCGAGACAAAGAAACATCAAAAGAAAAGTGGAAGTGCAGGTGGCTCTCCTTCTTCCACGTGGTTCGCCTGCAATAGCAGCAGTTTCATACTGTCTAGGGATGTGCCTGAAGCGGGGTTTGACAGCATAAACACAAATGAAGAGCTAAGCAAAAACTTTTATTCAATATAAACATAAATTTGCTTGTACATTAATTTAGTATACATCTTGCTAGGCTTCCCGACCATCATCATTTACAAAATAATTCATAAATTCTTCTTGTACTTCTTTGGCTCTTGTACATGGGTTTCGTGGAACTTGTTGGAGGCCTTGTATTTTGACGTCGTTGTTTCGTCAAGAACCTGGTACTACTCTCCCTGTATTCGCATCTTCACTGTCAAAAACCCCTGGAGGTGAATAAAGCATTTGGCTCTGTGCATTTCGTAGCAAAAAATTCTGTAGACATGCACAAGCTAACACAACTTTTGCAGTATTTTCCACTTTCAAATCTATGGTTTTTCGAAGGGTACGGAAATCTGCCACCAGTAATCCAAAGTGTTTTCTACAGTTTTTCTGGATCTTGATATCCGATAATTGGACACACGTTTTATTGAATGGGGAGCAACATCTGAAGAAAACGGCTTCACAATGTTTTCCATTAATGGAAACGCATCACCTACCGTAAATACAAACGGAGTTGCTATTTTCCTCCCTGGAAGAGGCACAGGTTCTGGCAAATTCAGTGATTGGTTAAGAAGTGCTTCGCCAAATGCAGTGTGCCTAAAAACTCCCCCATCTGAGATCCTCCCTTGGCATCCGCTGTGGACGTATATAAATTGATAATTTGCATTCACTACTGCAAACAACACTATGCTGAAAAAATGTTTATAGTTGAAGTATTTACTACCACTATTTGGTGGGCACATAATAGCAACGTGCTTCCCATCCATAGCGCCTACACAGTTAGGAAAATTCCATTTATCCTAGAATTCTTGAGAAATTGTTTTCCATTCTTCAGGAGATGATGGCATCTAGAAAATTGATGAATAACTGCAATAAACACAAAATCTCTACTAGATATGTAATGATTAAAAAGTTAATTTTGTATTTCAAATGTAACACAACGCTGCTTTATGCTTAGCAATTTCTAATTTTTATACTGATTGTTTTCAGGCCGAGTTGGAAACTGAAGTGGAAGAGGAGGTGAATTTGTCGCTTGATACACCGGTAGCTCAGACACAGCCACAGCCACAGCCACGAAAAAGCCGGAGATGTGTTCCACAGCAATCTGAGGAGCACAGTGAAGCTGTGCAAAAGGCTATTGACATTGTCAACAATGCTTCGCGAAAACGGAAAAATCCGTTTTCGGGTTTCGGAGATAATGTAGCAGAGAAGTTATTGGGCTACACCAAAGTAATCCTAGCAGATGTTGAGTTCAACATTAGTAAATTATTATACGAAGCGGATTTGAGGATGATACAGTACGAAAGTGGGCAACAGTCGGCGTCATACAGCTCGGCAAATGTTATTTATGAAGAAAGTGTGGAAGGAAACAATGAGGAAAATGCATACGCAGATATCATTGCTGCAACAGTCGTTATAGACGGTGACGAACATGTGTATCAGTAATTGTATTGTGTGTGTGTGTGTGTGTGTGTGTGTGTGTGTGTGTGTGTGTGTGTGTAGCAGAAATAAAATATAAATAACATATAAATAACAGTTGTATTTCATTTCAAACTTACCTTAATGACGTATTTCAGTCCTTCTACTAAAGCATTGCACACTTTTGGCACCAAGATGATGAAAGAATAGTGGACTTTAAACATGCACATTCAGACTTCTATACGAGTCTCCAGGAACTAAAAGTCGAAGTGTGATCGCAAGTCGTGTTGTTACTGGAATACAGTCTCTCATGTTTGTATTGGATTTAGCTATCTTCGGACCAATTAATTTGGCGAGATATTGAAAATCGTTTTTAGACATACGAGTAAAGTTCTGAAACAGGTACGTATCTAGAATTAACTCACGAGTTAAATTTCCTGAATTACTTCGCCTACTCAAAAAAGGACGCATCCACAGAGTCCAATTTCTCTTCTTTTGGTTTCGAATAGCATTAACACTTGTTTCATGTAAAAGTAGGAGAGCCGCAATCACTTCTATAGCGTCGCACTCATCCATTTTGCATGAAATTGTGTAGCCTCTGCCCGGAAATTAGTTGCCGCAAACATTGCTGGGCAATAGATGCCGATGTGTTCACTTGTGTTGCTGCAATACATGTGGTTGCAATCTTGCCCGACAACATTTCCGGGATATATTGTCGACAATATGCAATTTCCATTGCCCATCTAAACGTACCTTTACATACCGCCGTGGCTGTAAGTTGCGACATCCCTTATCAGGAGGTAACTAAATGTTTTTAAATTTACTGTTCTATATTCCTTTTTTTTTTTTTTTTTTTGCGCTTTTATGGGAGACGCGGTATACAATCTTTTCACCTTGTGAAACAACATAAGCGAATATTAAAAGAATGCTATATAGCGTAATAGTCATCTTAGGTGTAGATTCATCAATAAATGTAAGTATATTTTTGGGTTTCTTCCGTTTATCATCTCCGACTAGAAAATCATTAAGTAAAATTTCAGAAAATTGTATTTCAGTTTATCAACAGCAAATTTACCATTTACATTAATTTTTTCTTCTGTTGTAGTTCCAAACACGAAATATGTATCCCATCAAATGTACAGTACAATGTGAACAACAAACTAGTTGTATACCTCTTATAAAAATGCCCTACAAAATGTTACATGCTACTAATAGATGTTTCATTGTCATTCAATGTTTATAAACAATATTTACGCCCACTTTGGCACTGACAACTACATCCTCACTTCAATGTCTCTTGAAGCAGACTGAGTGAGTTTCCCACCAGTTTCATAGTGGCTGGTAAGTTGTGGTGCTAGCATCTAAACGTGAAAACTATAAGTTTTCCCCGCCTAAAGAGCTTCGGACTGTTGCCAACAGTATTCAAGTGAAAGTCGAAATTCAAACTTCTCGGCAGATGTTCAAATGTTTGTATAGTCTATGGGAGTTAACTACGGGGTCATCAGTCCCTAAACTTACAAACTACTTATGAACTACTTACGAACTAGGACGGCACAAATATCCATGCCCGAGAGGGAATTCGAGCCCCCGACCGTAGTGGCCGTGCAGACCGTGACTGGAGCGCCTTAGTCCCCGTGGCCACCGCGGCCGGCCGGCAGATGTCATTTTGAATTACGTCATAGGGGAACATGGAGGAGGGCTCGTGGTCCTGGCGGCCACGTTGTTCCGGGAACCGGAAATGAGGCATCATGCATGAGGTTCAAATGGTCAAATGTTTGTTAAGCTTAACGGACTTAACTGCGGGGTCATCAGTCCCTAAACTTAGAAAGTACTTATGATCTACCTTATACTAAAGACGACACAAACTTCCATGCCCGAGGGGGGATTCGAACCCACGACCGTAGCGGCCGTGCAGACTGTGACTGGCGCGCCGCAGACCGCTCGGCCACTGCGGCCGGCCATGCATGAGGTCATTGCCACTTTGCTATTCGATGCCAAGGTGGTCGAAGTGGATGTAGAACATCTGGCAACACTTTTGTTCCAGAACGTTCTTTGGTGCATCACTTTTTTTTTTTTTTTTTCGATTTGCGTATCGAGGTTGTGTACACACGGCATTGGCCATACAACGGTGCACCACTCACCTGACTGAAGCCTTCAAAATTCCTTGCATGTCATAATTACCAGCTTTCCAGCTTAATCACATCATACACACAAAGCACGAGCCCACTGGTGTGACCACTACTTGCAGCTTCAGATAATCCATCCTTTGTGTTAGCTTTGTACTCCATATCAAATAGATGTGCCATGAGCTTCCCGTCTACCTGCACCTAACTGAAGACGTATCTCCCAGTTTAACGTTACAGGGGCTGAAACTCAAATCATCAACCTTCCGGTTCTAAATCGACGGCGAACAACCGCGCGCCCGCAGCAAGGCGTCTTTGAGCGCACGGCTACTCCACCGCGACTATGTTTGCATTACCACTGTCCTAAAAGATTCGTCTTGTATACAGAAAAAGGAGACGAGCGTTTCACACCAGTGAAATACGTAATATATTTATAATCTTTCTCGTCTTAGTGAGTCTCCATCCAGCATAGGGACCACAGCTGACAGCTTGCAGTGGCTCACACGTTGGCCACTACACGGGCCCAAGCTGTCAATGAGCAGGGTTACATTGGTCATCTGCGTGCTACCGTGAAGCCTGCGTGCATCGTTTGCAGCATAGGATAATCCACGTTTTGAGAGAAAAGTACGTTGAAAAGATGGTTCCGCTATTGCCAGGGGCTATTCAGCCCAACCTAGTCTGATTTCACCCACTGATCACCAAACTCCCCAGTATCCTCATGCAAAATATATGCAAAATATAATTAGGAGGCGCTTAACCGAATCGGGGAGAAAAGGAGTTTTTGGCATATCCTTACTAAGAGAAGGGATAGCTTGGTTGGACACATTCTGGCCGGCCGCGGTGGCCGAGGGGACTGAGGCGCTTCAGTCACGGCCTGCACGGCCACTTCAGTCGGTGGTTCGAATTCCCCCTCGGGCAAGGATATTTGTGCCATCTTTAGTTGTAGGTAGTTCATAAGTAGTTTGTAAGTTTAGAGACTGATGACCCCGTAGTTAAGTCCCTTAAGCTTAAACATTTGAACATTTTTGACACATTCTGAGAAATCAAGGAATTGTCAACTTAGCATTAGAAGGAAGCGTGTGGGGTAAAAATCGTAGAGGGAGACCGAGGGACGAATATATAGGAACCAGATTCAAAAGGATGTAGGTTGCCGAACGTATTCTCAGATGAAGAGACTTGCACAGGATAGTGTAGCGTGGAGAGCTGCATCAAACCAGTCTGCGGACTGAATACCACAACAACAACAACAACAACAACAACGTCCTCACCTTTACTATAAAAAAAAATGTTTGTTAAGCTTATGAGACTTAACTACGGGGTTATCAGTCCCTAAACTTACAAACTACTTAACAATTAGCTTATCCTAAGGACGGGACAAATATCCATGCCCGAGGGGGGATTCGAACCCCCGACCGTAGTGGCCGTGCAGACCGTGACTGAAGCGCCTCAGTCCCCTCGGCCACCGCGGCCGGCACCTTTACTATCACTCACTTGTATATTTGACCTGCTAGGCAGTAAACTTAAGACAATTCTGTAGGTTTTTTATGTGAATTTCGAAATGCGCTCCGTCTCAGGTCAATTCAAGAAGATGATGTAATTGGCAAACCTTACAAATGCTTCTGTAACGCTCCACGGTATTCTGAACGAATGTCTGATTTTTATGGATTGTGATATCGCAGAATTACTGCACATTTACAGCCACCTAAACCCCTATAGTGAAAATTATCTGGTCCTTAACATGAAAAGATTTATTCTTTAGAACACCTCGCCTAGGCAAGAGTAATACCTGTTTCTTGGAAATATCTAACCAGTAGCAAATAGTAACAGGCTATGTACCTCACGATGGTCTTCGCCATTGCTCTAATTTAGTGCAAATCATCATGTGTCTTCACTTGCGAACAAAATTTAATTTTTGGCTAGACCTTACGACATACCTCTCGCATTGCAGGTTACAGTTAATTCCGCTACTGCAGAACGCGTGCGAATACTTCGCACTTCAAAAAGTTCAAATGTTTGTATAGTCTATGGGACTTAACTACTGGGTCATCAGTCCCTAAACTTACAAACTACTTATGAACTACTTACGAACTACTTACGAACTAGGACGGCACAAATATCCATGCCCGAGGGGGGATTCGAACCCCCGACCGTAGTGGCCTTGCAGACCGTGACTGAAGCGCCTTAGTCCCCTCGGCCACCGCGGCCGGCATACTTCGCACTGATAGTGGAATGACAAAAAGGTTGGAAAAATGGAAGTAAATTGAATGTTCACGCATAGATTTCTTCAGAATCAATTAATGCAAGTGTTTAAAAGCGCAAATGACAGAACTTGAACCGCTGAGTGTTGTTAGGTCAAAAAGAACTGCTTACCTTAATTAGAAGCGTATATATCGTAAAACAAACCGATTAAAATATCCAATGCAAGGACAGAAGGATACCGCGTTTGAATAATAAAAAAAGGATGGACAGACTTTAATTAATTCTGATACTTAAGACAAATCAGGGAATGAATATCTTTCGTTTAAAGCAAAATTGAAGGAAATCGTTCGGATAGAACGACATGACCGACTGACTTTAGTTTGGAAAAAATTTAAGTGAAGTTGAATGTTCACGCATAGCTTTCTTCAGAATCAATCAATGCAACTGTTTAAAAGCACAAATGAAAGAGCTTGATCCGCTGAGTGTTGTTAGGTCAGAAAGAACTGGGTACCTTAATTAGAACCGAAGGTCGATAAAAATATTCAATGCAAGGACAGAAGGATACCGCGTTTGATCAAAATTAAAGGATGGAGAGACTTAATTTAATTCTGATACTCGTTGAGAAATCTGCGAATGAATACCTTCCGTATAAAGCAAAAATGAAGGAATTCGGTCGGATAGAACAGCCTGGCCGACTGACTTTAGTTTACAGCAAGGACATCCCCATAAGAAATACACAAAATGAAATAGCGTTTGAGTATAGAGAAAGGAAGGCAAGAGTTGTGTAAATTCTGATTCTTGGTGACAAATCTGTGAATGAATACCTTTCGTTTAAAACAAAAATGAAGGAAATCGGCTGGGTAGTTTGATCTGGCCGACTGACTGTAGTTTTCGTAGATTCTTTTAATATATAAGACAGCAAATAAGTGCGAACTATGCTTTCACATGTACACCACATTGACATGCATACGTTACTCCAACTGACATACTATCCCAGATGGTACCAAACTGTAAGTTGCTACACTATTCTATGACAACAATCGGTTATAAGTATGTGGAGTGACAAAAATATCTAACGTTTAATTGTATGTTACGAACGAAGATGACATTATTAAGATCAATTATTCTTCCGAATGGAATCATATTTTGTTAGCAAATGTTTGTATAGTCTATGGGACTTAACTACGGGGTCATCAGTACCTAAACTTACAAACTACTTATGAACTACTTACGAACTAGGACGACACAAATATCCATGCCCGAGGGGGGATTCGAACCCCCGACCGTAGTGGCCGTGCAGACCGTGACTGGAGCGCCTTAGTCTCCTCGGCCACCGCGGCCGGCTTTTGTTAGCACCAACGTATGTAAGGAGACATGACATTCATAATAAAATAAATCAGATCGAAAACGGAAATATTTATGTGTTTTCCTTTTCTCCAGCGCGCTATCAGAGAATGGATCGGTAGAGAAATATCATAAAAGGCTTTCGATGAACTCTCTAACTCTCTTCCATGTTCTTCAGTGCAATGTGTAGAGTATTTATGTACATTCAGATGTACAATCTGCTAAGAAGAAACGAAGAAATAAAAACATATTCCCAGGTCAAAATAATAATAATAATAAATAAAAAATTGTAAAGGTACCTCATCACGTTACAGGCCCGTTTCTAACTTCTGTCTCTATCTTCAGAAAGTTCGTTCAGGTTATCGAGGAGTACCACATGCACAATATGATAAATGTAGTATAACATCCACAGCATAAGGGGATATACTTCATTTCTTCTCTTTTTAATGCTAAGAATCGTACTTACGAGACCGGCCATCAAATATGTTTTTCTCGAAAGAAGACAATGCGATCGAATAAAGTGCAAGGGTAGTAACCAGTTTTTGATACATTCTAAACCTCCCTTATTACATATTATGTGTATGTTATTGAGAGCCTATAGTATTTATCCGTGGTAACGTCAGTCTTAACACAGTAGAATACTTACTATTACCTACGTTCGCTAGTCATATTGGCAGGTGCATAGTCGTGCTAGCCGCGGTGGAGTAGCCGAGCGGTCTAAAGCGTCTCGCTGCGGAGCGCGCGGTTGCTCACCGTTGTGGTTCGACTCCTCCCTGGGGCATGGGTGTGTCTCTTTGTCCGTAGGTTAGTTTACCTAGGTTTAATTAGTTTGTAAGCTACGGACTGAGGACCACGCAGTTTGGTCCGATAGACTTACAAATATTTGAACATTTGAATAGTCGTGCTCGTAGCTCAAGCGATGCAGAGGAGAAAACGCTAGACACATCTCCTGCACAGCAGAACCAGTACCCATTTACATTATAATCAACATGATCTCCAGCAAACAACAAGAATGGAGAAAATATTTACATCCCTCTCATCACCATGCACGGAGATGCTAGTCTCCAATATTTTACCATTACATTCAAGGGCACCCTGCATCTATAGTCCTCTTTGTTCTTTGTAAATTTATGTGATTGTGAAGCATTTTTCAGAGAATTTGACTTAAATCTGTTTTTAGCATTCTGCGTAATAATGCACACGGCGAAAGAATACATTTATTGCCTATCAGTTCCACGATCAGCATAACTCTTTAACGTTGGACTGTTTCCCAATGAAAAGAGCAAGATACACATCTCCCCCAGTGGCGGCTGGTGCTTCAATTGACTGGGGGTTCACTTCTTTGAGTGCCGGATCTTGATAGTGGCGGTGCGTCGATGTTTCGGCACCTACCCCTCCCCCTCCCCCGCCCTGCTCGGCATCCAAAGAGGGAAAAGCGCACCGTTTCCCACTCCCCACCCTTTACATAAGTTTTCTATAAAAGATCTGCAGAATGTTTGCGCCTGTTTCAACTCGAGCTGAGGCATCGGCCTATCAAGCTTCTTTATTCCACACTTCTCTTCCAAGCTTACAGCTGAGTAATTTGATTCTAAAAGATACCTGAACGTTGTTCATTTTTCTTTGATAATAAACACCAAGAACATATGAATATCCACATGAACACTAAAACACAGTAAGCAACTGATTACACTATCAAGTGACTGTAACAAAATTAATCTGTTAAGATGAAGAAACAATCTCACTTCGGGTCGCGTGACACTATATGCAGCACCCACTCCTGACTTTACGCATGCACAAAGGCTGCTCTCCCCAACATCTTTTCCCACAGTTAAATACGAGGCGCGTCCAGAAAGTAAGTTCCGTTTGGTTATATAAAACGAACGGGTACAGATACAGAAAAAATATTGATTGTACAAAAATCTATAACTGTTAAACTACTTTTCTACATAGCTTCCGAAATTTTGTAGGCAATTGTCATAGCATGGCACAAGGTTTTGTGTGCCTTTTTCATAGAATGTTGCCGCCTGTGTATTCAACCATGTGGTAAGATGTTCTCTCAGCTCGTCATCATCGTTGAAGTGTTGTGCAGCAAAGACAGATTTTAGGTGTAAGAAGAGGATTACTGTCAAGAGATTTTTTTTCACGATAATGCCTGACCTCACACACCGAATGTGACCAAACAATTCTTACGGAAATTTCAATGGGACCTGCTTGATCATCCTCCATACAGCTCGGACCTCTCTCCTAGCGACTTTCATCTCTTCTTACACCTAAAATCTGTCCTTGGTGGTCAACACTTCAACGATGATAAAGAGCTGTTACCACATGGTTCAATACACAGGCGGCAACCTTCTGTGAAGAATGCTTTGCAAAACGTGTGGCACGCTATGACAAGTGCCTACAAAATTTCGGCAGTTATGTGGAAAAGTAGTTTAAGAGTTATAGAGTTTTGTGCAATAAAAATTTCTTCTGTATCTGTGTACAATTTCAATTTATTACCAAACGGAACTTACTTTCCGGACGCGCCTCGTATTTGTTATAACTAAGAGTTTAAATATTATTTTCGCTCAAAATCACGACCCATTTGAAAGGTCCACGGAAAGAAGGAGCTCATTGACATTTTTTTTCCAAAATGCTGATCTCTCTACCACGTGTTACCGCCGTGTGTACTTCAATAAAGACTATTTTTATTATGAGAAAATGAGTTCCTTACGCAGAAAATGACAAAAGAAAAAATACCATACAGGAAAAGATGGGGCCCATCGACATTTTACAGAGAAAAAACTCATAGCATTTTCACCCCAACAACAAAATAATAAAATTTCTACGACATGTTACATAAAGAGACATGAATAGTTTGTAAAACACAGTTTCTACATGGAATTAAATGTTTAAATTCTTCTCCTGAAAAATTTCTAAGATGTCGTTGAGCCCCTTCTAGATGTAAACACTTCAAATGCTTACCCTGAAAAATTTCCAATTCCAGCTTGGGCAGAAACATTTTAAAATCTAAGTCAGGGGATCTATAAATAACAACTATTACTAGTTTAGTTCCATTAACATTAACAACTCCTACACAACATTCAAATATCTGTTCTGTGCAGTGTTTAGAAAAATCTATTGACTCCGATGAAAAATCGTTTTTTTACATACATGGCCACTCCCCCACACTGCAAGGAACTCCTAGAGTAGAAGGCAGCTAACCTGTATCCTGGCAAAGGAAGTCTCTGAATTGTCACACCACTTAAAAAGTGCTCTGAAATACCAATAATGTCAGAATCAGTATCAATAAGCAGTTCATTAACTTTATCTCTGATACCCTGTATATTTTGATGAAAAACAGTAATTCCCTTATTACTTATATTCTTAGACTTTGTAAAAGGTGGTTCCTTTCTTAGAGGGACTTCCTTTAAGCAGGAATACCTATCAGCTGTCTTCAGTCTAAAAAAGGTGCAGCCCTAACACCAACTACTACAGGAATTTTTCCATGAGTGAAACCCCCACCCCCTACTACACTGTCACCTATGAGCTTTGCCAACCTCCCCTTCCCATACCTATTGAGGTGCAGACCGTGCCTAGTAAAATCCGACCTTTGGATAGTCTCAACTGGCACCACTGTAATGTGATCCATGCCCTGCGTCATCAGGGCCTTCTCAAGCCCCATGTTAACACGGCTGACAGCTGTATTAAGACAAGGCCTATCATGACGCTGAAACAGCTGCACGAAATGCACATTCGTGCCACCAGTTTGAGTTGCTATCCTTTCCAGATCACCACCTATATCATATTCTCCGTCCCTATCAAGACTATTCCCGGCCCCACCCACTATAACTACCTGATCCTCTTTTGAAAAATTCCTACATAAGTCCCCTATGTTACAAGTGACCTGAGCTAACCCTGCACTAGGCTTCACTATGCTGGTGACCTGGTACTCACTCCCAAGTACTTCCTGCAACTGTTGGCCAACACCTCTGCCATGAGAACTGCCTACCAGCAGAATCTTCTTCTTCCTAAGAGACCTCTTTACAGATTTCGGCTTCCTAAGAGCTGAGGTCTGCTGCGTACTTCCTACACCTTCAGCTACAGGAGGTTCATCTCCACTCAACTGTGACAGTTGGTCAAACCTATTTGCAACTTGCAATGTAAAGCTATCTGAATACCTTCTCCTAGCTACCTTCTTGCCAACTGCCAGTTCCCATTCCCCAGCCCTCTTCCCCTCCTCAACCTACCTAGTTCCTCTTCAGCGTTTTTCAACTGCACCTGAAGGGCGCAAATCAAACGCTCCTACTCCTGCTCCTCTATCACCTGTCATTTATACTAATTCATCCATGTGTTTAATGAGACTCGCAAGAATTCTCTCCGTTACAAAATCACAAGAAGTATTTTTGTTGCATCGTATCGCATTCGAGGGAGTTGCTCAAACTGTACGATAAAACACACGATTTCATACGATTCGTCACTTCATAACGATTTTAAAGATAAATCAATGTTGATAATGCTACTCATACGACACGAAATGGTATCCACTGTCGCCTCCTAATTTCCGGGCAATACGGGGTTAGCTTGGAGAGCTTTCATTTTATCTGGAGGGCTGCAAGCGGTGAGCACTTTTCTGTGATACAGCCAGCGGGCGATATGTACTCTGGCTGTCGGCTTGAGAAGTTAGAAATGAAATAAAAAGAGTCCTGTTATACCCCCACTTACACAGCGATATCGTCTTTTCTAAATGCAATAAAGTGAAGCGATCGATGGCGCAGCCTCCCGTCTCTTGGCCCCTCTGAGGGCAGAATCATATAGACCTTTATTGGCTTAGGACATCACAGGAAGGTAGTGAGCTTTCTTAAAATCTGGATAAGTGAGTCTCTTCTTCACTTGCACGATGATAGAGTCGATTCTAAATGAATAAATATGACACGATAATTTCATCTGTTTCCGCGGCGAAGTGGCCGAGCGCATTGAGGCGCCATGCTCCGATGCGCGAGGCCGTTTCCAGTCGGGGGTTCGAATCCTCCCTAGGGCATGGATGTTTGCATTGTCTTTAGTATGAGGTAGGTTATAAGTATTTTCTAAGTTTAGGGACTGAAGACCCCGCAGTTAAGTCCCATAAGAGTAACAAACATTTGAACATTTTTTTCATCTGTTGGCGATTTGTGAACAGAATGCTTCAGAACGTTTTAGGCTTATACGACCTATTTGTACATAATTTGCTTTTATCAAGAGGAAATAAAAAACTGTATTCTTGTTCACTTAAATATCACTAAACTGCGCAGTAAAAGTAAAGTGTCACTTTTTCGAAACCCCATAAGATAAGATTATGACGGAAAAGTATGAAGTTTGGCTGGAAGATGCCTTCAACTTCCTCCTGTAACAGAGCGAAAGCTTGGCGCTCTGCGACTTTACGCTCGGGCTCATCGTGGCTTCTACCAGCAAGGTGTAGACACTTGCAAAATATAGGCCAGTGCTCAGAGTTTCATACTTCAAATGTTTGTAAATCTAAGGGACTATGGTGGTCACTAGTCCCCATGCTTACAAACTACTTACACTAACTTAAAGTAACTTATGCTAAGGACAACACAACCACCTATGCCCGAGGGAGGACTCGAACCTCCGACGGCGAACGGCCGCGAGCACCGCACGGCTATTCTGCAGCGGCTCAGAGTTTCATGTGAGGTTTGTTGTGGGGGTTGTTCGTAAGGTGGCGTAAGTACACTTAAGAGAAACAATCCCTTCACATTAATAACAACCTAAAGGTAAAAAGGTAAAGCAGTCAACAATCCGAAGATTGGTTTGAACACCACAGTGCTTTACTAGGCATGGTCCTGTTTGGAGGTGGTATGCCGTTGCCTTCCTCCGACCTTCGAACTGACTTACCCAGCCAGTTATAGGGGGACCTACAGTTTAACGTGGGTTCCGAACCACGGTGCTACTCGGTATTTTTCACATGAGCAGTACTGCTAGAGGTGAAAGAAGTGGAAAGTGACAGATAAAAATCCTAGGACCTGGCGGGGATCGAACCCACGACCTTTGGATTTGAAGTCTGGCACTCTACCACTGTGCAACCGAGGCGCACTAATAACAACCTATATTTATTAAAACTAATACTTAAATCTATTATGAAACGTCTGTTATGAGACGTGTAATACATGTAATACTACATGTATTACATAAACCGATGTTCATTTGCATTATGCTACTACTTCCGACTTTAAATACCTCTTATTAAGGTATTCCACCGTTGTATGACAAACTAAAATTCGTGCCGGGTCGGGACTTGAACCCGGGTCTGCCGCTTCCCACCAAGACAGGCTAAAGACAGCTTAAACGTGTCTCTCCCCGTCGTGGAAATCACACTACATGTGTGCGAGCACCGGGCAACTATGAGAAATGTAAATTTGGATCTGGCCACGGATCATGCACGCGTGGCCGAAAGGTTAATAGTCCAAGCATTAGGGAGAAGTGGTTGCAGAAATTATTACCTGAAAACAAAAAATATGAGCGTGTAGGAAATTAAATTTCAAATAGAGTTTCTATTTTATGAAACTCGAGCTTAGATAGCGAAATTTGCCGAAAAATATTCGCCAGGTTCCAAAAAAAGGTTTTTATTAAAACAATTTTCTAGGAGCCCAATTTAAAAAAAAATCTATATACCTCAAACAATACTGGATATTTTTTAATTTTTTCGCAAAAGGTCTTTTTTGACTTATTTCGTGCCATACTTGTGGTAAATAGTAAGTTCGTAAACGTGGAAGTTGTCGAGTAATAAGGAAACTATTTTTAATGAATTTTAAGTGTTTTTTCGATATAACTCGAAACTATCACATCAAGCGAAACATACAAAAAAATCAATCGATAGGTAATCTGAAGGGCTACAACTTTCTAATTTAACATTTTCCCATCGGAGTTAACGTTTTTATTTATTTAATAAAAACCGTTTTTTGGAACGTTGCGAATTTTTTTCGGCAAATTTCGCCATCTAAGCTCGAGTTTCATAAAATAGAAACTCTATTTGAAATTTAATTTCTTATACGCTCATATTTTTGGTTTTCAGGTAATAATTTTTGCAAATTGAACACTACGCCGTGACAGAATGCTTGGACTATAAGGCGACCGCTTGCGAAATGCGGCAGACCCGGATTCCAGTCCAGGTCCGGCACAAATTTGCATTTGTCATAAAATGATAGAACACCTTAATAAGAGCAAGTGAAAGTCGGAAGTAGTTGCAAAATGCGAATGAACTTCAGTTTATTTAAAGACGTAAATACTCATTGTTGTGCATTGGAGGAAGTACAGTAATTCTAGTATGATGAATTTCAGTCACTGAGTGATACTTAAAAGTTCTCTTTCGTCAGCTATATTTCTGTGTAAAGAAGCGACGTCAACTATGAGAGCTGGAGGCACTGTAGCAAGATGCGGACTCTGTTCGGCGAAGTGATGCGATCTCTGATGAAACGAAACACTCTGCTGAATCGATGTATGCTCTGCTATAGCCAAGCACACAAACTTACTGGCCGTATATGCCGACTATTTGTAAGTGGCTTTCAAAAATAAGAGTCTGAGTCTGGAATGCGCAAACCATTGACAGGAGGATAAGGTCGTGGCGTGTGTAGCGAGGCGTGGTTCCGACCAGAGCCAAATAGGTGTTTGTTTTACGTCAGTGGAAGGAGTACGGGGAAAGCACATTGATCGACAAATGTCACAAGTGTACGGCGAACACTGCATGTCCCTTGCAAGGGTCAAGGAGTGGCACAAGCGCTTCAGGAAGTGGCGGGTGTCGTTAGCCGATAATGCACGGTCTGGCGCACCACCCTGCATTACTGATGACATCGTCCAGGCCGGCCGCGGTGGCCGAGGAGAATAAGGCACTCCAGTCACGGTCTGCACGGCCACTACGGTCGGGGGTTCGAATCCCCCTCGGACATGGATATTTGTGCCGTCCTAGTTCGTAAGTAGTTGATAAGTAGTTTGTAAGTTTAGGGACTGATGACCCCGTAGTTAAGTCCCATAAGCTTAACATACATTTGAACGTTTGTACATCGTCCAGCTGGTTGATGCGCCCATTACCCAGGACTGACGAGTGGCAGTGATCGCTACAGCCACCGTGGTCGGAAGTGTTCATACCATCATGCAGGAACTACTGCACTTGTGCAGATTTTTACCCAATGGGTGCCCCACAGTCTTCAATCACTCCAGGAACCATGTCGAGTGGCCTCCTGTCTTCCTCCTCCTCTGCAGCACTACTCTCGGAAAGGGAATGCGTTCCTGGCATGAGTGGTGGCTGGAGATGAGTCAATAGTGTCATCACTTACACCAGAATCAAAACGACGAAGTCTCCAGTTGCAGCAACCAGGGTCACCAACGCCAAATAAAAAAAATTCAAGGCCATTCATACGATAGCGGGGAAGGTTATGCTGACGTTCTTCTTTGATCAAGCTTGACCCCTTCTGTTTCACTTCCTGCAGCACCGGACAATAGTGAATGCCCAGCGTTACTTGCAAACCGAGCCATCCTTCACCAAGCGATAAAATCAAAACGACCAGGCAATTTCACCCGTGAGGTCATGCTGCTCCACGACAGTGCAAAGCTTCATACGGTCAATACAGCGCGGCACTCCTGCAGAAATTCAAATGATAAGTTCTCAGCCGCCCTTCAAACAATTCAGACCCCTCTCCCTGTGATTACGCGATTTATGGTCCCTTTTAATAAGGTTCTGAGGGACAAACGATTCCCCCCGGACGACGTCGTCCAGATGGAACTGCTCCCGGGAGTTTTATGAGACACCCATTCACTGCCTTGTGTCTTTGTGGGACAAGTGTCTCAACAGCAAGGGTCTAAACTCCTAACATACAGGTTCTGGTTTGTGTAATTATGCATCCGGCTCGTTTCTTTTTCAATGCTCCTTATAACCCCCATCAGATTTGACAGACGTGATAGCGTTCGTAAGGCGTGGCCTCTGCGGGGAATCTACGTGCTGTTATGGCCAACAGTCGGCGTTCCCGTGGCTGTGACTGCGACGGCAATCGATAGTGGTGACGTTATGTCTTGTGCCACTAACTCCAACACTAAGACGTTTGAAGTGGGTTAATTATGTACCGATACCAAATTTCATAATTATTCCCAACGCCACCTTGAAATTGTCACAGGACAAGTAATCCACTGAGGGATTTCCACGTCGATTCTGAGCGGAAGTGTGCCTCAATGTTTTTCTTTTGAATTTTTGCGTCTCAATCGAAGACTATTACGAGCATCGAAATAGGCGATCCTTTAAATTTGTTGCGCAGTATACATTAAGTGATCGGAGGCACATTCTTTGGCTCATTGTCTCAATGTCAGCAGAATCATTCTTCACGTCATAACATGCATCACCACTGAAATGTATTGAAGTTTAGGAAAAAGCAAATAATACAATCCGTTATTCCTTCTCCTGAAGAACGGTAGCATCGCTACTAAATTAAACAAATGAAGCCAGCATCAGTAGTGCAGGCTTTGGTCCATTTTTCCCTATGTGATCAAAATCCTTAAGAACGCTGTAGGCGTGTAATAAAAATATTGGTGCTCGGCGGTTTCACCTGCAGTTAAAAGGTTGCTTGTCAACAAATGCTACTGCCGTAACTCGCCATCCGTGCCTATAGGCGTCTGGTTCTACGCAGATGACAATTGCAGATTTTCTTTTGATGATACATACTGTGTCCAGTGGGACATGGCCTCGTCAAGTAATCCTTGAGTGCTGTCATTAATCACTCAGCAATGCATGGAGTTCCGTAACTTATGTTCCTGGCAGTGGTTCACTTGGTAGTACACGGAGTCGATACTTTCAAGTGATGATAGCGGTCGATGTCCAAAAACCACCGCCTGTACCTGGCGCCTGTGATGTTGAAAGTAGCTTGTTAAGTTTACTAAGTAAGATCTCGGACAAAAGAGATCTGCAAACACCAATTGAAACGCTCACTGCTGCTCTACATTACTTTACAAGTGGCCACAGTACCTGCGCAACTGAAATTTATATAACTGCTCACTCCTTATGGGAGCAGCCAACATTTTAACAAACACAAAATTGTTTAAAAAAGGAATAGATAATTAAACATGGGGTGGGTAGCATGAAATTATAAACCGGAGGTTTGATACTTTAAATCATTATCTATTCACAAAAGTGAACAAGGAAGTAAGCACAATAAAGCACACACCTTGTACAAAATTGAACTAAATTATAAAGTTACTGCCCATAATGAAATTGTTTCTGTCCTTTATGAATATGGAGGTAACGTGGGAGGAAATATGCAAATACACAGTGGATAAAGGAAAGCACATTCATTCACTCACAGACACACGCATAATGCTTGCGACACGTTACTCATCCAGCAACACTTGACAGCAGCGGCGAGACGACGCGTCGGCGGCGTTTTGACGAGGTGGCGGGTGTCTTGAAGCAAATTAAAAATAACACTATGCACCAAATGAACTCATGTGCGGGGAGGCAGTGGCATACTATCCATAAGTACCACATGGTGTGTGATCACGGTGTATTAAGTAGGATTTACAAAAAGAAATTAATTTAGAATAAGCAAGTAAAGCACACACGAGAATTCATATAGAAGAAAGCTAATATTAGTAAAAGTATGACTGGAGGCGGAAGTAAAGACCGTTACGAAAGCATGTAGTGCAATTCAAATGTTCAAATGTTTGTAAATCTATCGGACCAAACTGCGTGGTCATCAGTCCGTAGCTTACAAACTACTTAAACTAAGGTAAACTAACCTGAGGACAAACACACACACCCATGCCCCAGAGAGGACTCAAACCTCCGACGGCGAGCAACCGCTTGGTCATACCAAGACAGAAAAGACGGAATCAAACCAGAAAATCTGGCAAATATTTAGCATACTCGCGGATACAGGCACGACGCGAAAACGATAGTTAAAAAAACAAGGAAATTCAAATATATTAAGTTTACACGAAGGCTGAAGGACACACACGTGTATTCCAACTTGAGAGAAACCGGACACATAATCATCACCAGAATGAGAATGCAAATACTAAATTTAAACTGAATTACTCGAGTTCTGTAAATTATGAAATACTTCGCCTCGGATAGCGAAAGAATTACTCAAGAAAACTATCACTGAAAAACCAAGACTGCCTGATCACAAAGAAAGCAAAGTTCTAACAGCATGCCTTGCCCTCAGCATGATTCCACGATGTACTTACTTCCACGGTCGCAGCCAGAGTGAACCCTAAGGCCCCGCCAAAAGCCTTCCCCTCCACATACCGGATGTAGAGCGCGCTAAAACCGATACAGAGCGCGTTCAGAGCATAGTGTCTACCAAACCTCGCTACCTGAAAAAGATACTACCCTCTTCTAGAGCTCCAGAGAGGTTTCTTTTGTCACCTCTGTCGACCTCATTATGTTGGTACTACACTAAGAACAGACCACCTCGCCAACTTGCTAAGTAAACTTGTCTCTAGTCACACAGAAGACGCCAATGCTGACGACTTACGAAGCCATGCGTTCTTAACTAAAGTAAACGAGGCCTAAGGCGCGAGGCGGCGACTGTAAGCCATTGTGCGACAGTCAGTTAATATTAAAAGCAACCTTCCACCTTCACATTAACACACAAGTTCTATCACACGGGTGGAAACATATATAAACATGGAGCATTGATCATTAATAAGACAATAAAATATTTGACGTACAAAAAGACAATATTAATGGCGGAGAAACACTTAAGAGTAATGAAGAACACGACCACACATTCAGTGGACGTGTTTCAATGTGTTGAGAGGATATAGAGTTTTCTTTTGCTGTCGTTGTACATTAATGGACATTTTGGATGAAATTATTACGTGTATGTGTTTGCCATCGATAAGTGAAAGTAATTATTTTTTAAATAAAGCCTTTTGAATTTATTAATCTATTACTTATTTTTACACTTTTTTATAATTTAACCAATTATACTACGAAAACAATTACAGAAGAAACAAAATGGCCTCATATCAATCATAAAGAAAACCGACGTTTATTTTATGCGCTATTCTCAATGGGAGTCCCATTGGTGTGAAGGACATCCATGTAGAGACGAACCTGAAACAAAATTTTATTTGCGTAACGTCTTTGGTGAAAGTTCATAACCGGCCGCGGTGGCCGAGGAGACTGAGGCGCTTCAGTCACGGTCTGCACGGCCACTACGGTCGGGGGTTCGAATCCCCCCTCGGGCATGGATATTTGTGCCGTCCTAGTTCGTAAGTAGTTCATAAGTAGTTTGTAAGTTTAGGGACTGATGACCCCGTAGTTAAGTCCCATAAGCTTAACAAACATTTGAATTTTTTTTATTTATTTATTTATTTTGAAAGTTCATATAGGGTATGATGTGCGCTTACATTGAATATTATCGTAGAAACAAGTGTTCCTAGTTATCATGGGCGTTACTGACCAACGCTCTCATTGGATATCTCTAAGTTGAGCTTTGCCAACATCTATTCATCTACTTAGTAAGGCCGGCCGCGGTGGCCGAGGGGACTGAGGCGCTCCAGTCAAGGTCTGCACGGCCACTATGGTCGGCGGTTCGAATCCCCCGTCGGGCATAGATATTTGTGCCGTCCTTAGATTAAGCTAGTTGATAAGTAGTTTGTAAGTTTAGGGACTGATGACCCTGTAGTTAAGTCCCATAAGCTATACAAACATTTGAACATTTGAACTTAGTAAGATCACTAAGGTTTTCTTAACCCAAATGCTCTTTAATTGCCTCTTGTAATGGGCAGTTATGCGAGTGGTTCGAAGAAAAGTAGTTTATCACGTGTATGTTTAAAGCTTTCAATGTTAAAGCAAAATAACAAGATTTAAAATACACCTGTATAAATTAAAATCTTCATAATTTGTGAACTGTTTGCTTTAGGACTTTCAAACTACACGAGTGGCCACAGGGCACAGTGGGAATTAGTATGCGCACGGTCATGTGAACATGGTTTGGTTTAGCGACGAAGCACGCTTTCACTTTCATATTAAGGCTAAATAGGCGCATTTGGGGGACGGAGAATCCACATTTGGCAGAGTGACTACCGAACGGTATGCGAAGGTTTTGAAATATAATTTCATCACCATTATCCAAAGTCATATTCTCTGGATCTGAACACATGCGACTCTTTATATAATGACAAGTTGTACAGCAATAACACCAAAACCAATGCTGAGATGAAGACAGCCATTCGTGAGGTTCCGACACTTCAGCGGGTCAGGCAAAATTTCGCGCTGTGGCAGACTGGCAAGCGCATTGAGGCGCTATGCTTCGATGCGCAAGGCCGTTCCCTGTCGGAGGTTCGAATCCTCCTTTGGGCATGGATGTTTATGCTGTCGTTAATAATTTCTCTATTTGTCTGAGCCACATTATTGCTATGGAAGACAGTCACATGTCGTAATCTAAATCCAAATATCTGCAGTGACGTTTACATGTTGAGTAAAGTGTGCGCACGCCGTAGTTTGTAGCTAATTTACGTTTTCTTTCATTTAGTTAAACAATTATCACCCTGTATCAACTGGAACGTTTCGAAAATAATCTAACAACAGCTGCAATGATTGGCAATGCAAGTACATCCACCAGATGTATTTTCTATAAGACACGTATACTACAAGACTTCTTATTATAAATGTTCTTAAAGTCCATGAATCCGACACAACAGACATTATGTTCGGCGTGATACGTTCAAGTTGTTTCTTACAATGTAGGAACACCTACTGAATACGTCTCATTTTCAGAACAATCTGATGATGAAAGACACTATTCTAACTGCAGACGAAATTGTTACGGCTGAGAAACTGCACAAACCGATACATAAAAAGGATTCGATGGCAAATAGGTGCAATTTACAGTGTAATAGAATTTATAAAGGCTAATGTGGTATACAAAAAAGCAATTAGTTCCAAGAAATAAAAATATGAACGGTAAGATAATTTCTGTCTCGTTAGTCTATTATCACATTTACGTGTCATACAAAAGCTACATTAATTTAAGTACAAATTTCAGGCTCACACAGTGCCGCAAAAGTTTTCGATATGACACAATAACGAACATATAATTTCACAATGAGAAATCGTTTGTAAATTATAACTAGACATTTTTCAATAAAATTGTTCCCATTTTTTAAAATTTGAATTAAAGACTATTATCTTTTCTGTGTAGTATTTGTTAACCAGAGGTAAATTAAAGCTATTCACTAACAATCAACTGATTGCAGAACTTGAATGCTGTAGCTAACTTGTGAGGAAATTCATTTTTTACAATTGTATCACTTTAATAATATTACTTCGCTAGGTTTAGAGCCAGATAGACTACTAAGTAGTTGTGTAGAAGTGATATGGAGCAAAACAGGAATTTTCTGAATAAGCATTAAATAGAACGAATAAATATGCTATTGGTATCTTCATCATGAAAATCTATTTTCTGAAGTAGGATTGCCTTTCATTGCCACCACGAATCACCTTCAGTTAACAATACATTTTCTCTTTTCACTCTTATTAACTCGTCAGATTTTTCGCGGTGTTCTAGTACATGAGGAGATAGTATATGGTACTCCCCCACTATCTCAAGACACAAAAAGCTCATTCACATGCACTTAGTGACCGTTTAGTACCAAGGGCATCAATATCAATGCGGGAATGATATCTAAATGAGCAATTTTCGTGTTATCCATCCTGAATCATAAGAAACCAAAGCGGGGCAGCTGACATCGTCTTGGACGTAGATGATAAAAGAAATCACACGAGGCCTTTCTATCGCGTCACATGGAACTTGCCGGGTAACATGATTTGCGTTCTCATTTTTCACCAAAGGCATTATTTGGTTCTATGTGGCTGGAAAATCATAATGGATGGGCATAAAATTCCTACGTTAGCACCCTTTTCCATACGCTAGTTATGATGTACTGGCTACAGCATACATACAAAACACTTCAATACCCATTAACATTGTATCAGGCATAATGGAAGGTTCCATGTCCGTTCAATAGCTACAACAACTTATAAAAGTTCCATTACAAATTTACGGAACTGTTCCCCAGAACAGATATATTACTACATTATCCTCACTTTTCCGTAGAACACTAAGAACTTACTTCTTTGATCAGAATTTCTATTCAGTGGCAGAGGTTTTAGAACGTGCAAAAGACTTGAAACAAGAATATACGAAACAGGGTATTGCGAGTAGTGCGACAATATTTATCATGGAAGTATGCACTCAGAACGTTTCTTCTATCAATGAATAAATATAGAATTGTAACATAATCAGCATTTAGTTATAAAAGCAGTCTTATAGTTCGTTTGTCTGTGTTCCTTGTATCTTCACGAAACTGATAATATTCACTCCTGAGAGAGATCACGCTTCTATTTACATAAGATAGCATATTACAGAAAATATTTGTACTGAAATAATATGAAAGTCCCAGGATGTTTCAAAAATGCGAAGGAAAATTAATTAACTTTTCAATATTAAAATTCTTTAGCCCAATACTACTGGTTTTATATTACCCCTTCTCGGCTACACTCGTCAATATGTAATGAACTGACATTAAATCGTAGCAAACCGTACAAAGAACAACAAAAAACAATGCATTTCTGATTAATCATCAATGTGTTGTTATATTAAAATGACAAGCCTTTATAATACACAACTTATAAAGCGATAATGACCAAATACATAACTTCCTTAACCAACATTATGACGTTTCAATCGTTTTCTTACAACAAACTGAACGAAAATGTACGCGTTTTCGAGAGAACGCGACGTACACTGATTAGGCAGAACATTACGACCACATACATAAGAGTCTGTATGCGCATCTTCGGAACGGATAACTGTGCCGAAACAGGTCTTGGCATAGAAGCACTGAGGAAATAGTAGGTTACTGCAGTGAGTTGGCACCACATCTGCAAACACGTGTCAACTTATTCCCATGAATTTCGGGAAGGAGAACTATGAACTCAGACGCCACGTCAAATCACATCTCAGATGTGTTCCATTGGATTCAGATCTGACAAGGTGGGGGGAAAGTACAAAAGTTTCAACTCTCCACTGCGTTCTTCGAACCAATCCACCGCACTACTGTAGTTGTGACATTGCGCTTTATGTTAGTGCAGATTGCGCTGCCAATTCGAAGCACGATCGTCATGTAGCGGTGTACAAGGTCTGCAAACACCGTACGATACTTCTCCGCCGTCACGGTCCCTTCCACGAACTCCACTGGGTACATGGATACGTAAGTGCATATTCCCTATAGCATAATTGAACCGTCGCCAGCTTGTCTGTTTCTCACAGCACAAGCGTAAAGGAGCTGTTCCCCTTGGAGACGAAGGATCGCAATGTCCTATCAAACGTTCAAACGTTTGTATAGTCTATGGGACTTTACTACGGGGTCATCAGTTCCTAAACTTACAAACTACTTATGAACTACTTACGAACTAGGACGGCACAAAATATCTATGCCCGAGGGGGGATTCGAACCCCCGACCGTATTGGCAGTGCAGACCGTGAGTGGAGCGCCTTAGTCCCCTCGGCCACCGCGGCCGGCGCAATGTCCTATGGGCATGATGAATAAGGTATCTGGATTCATCAGACGACGCAATGCTCTGCACTGCTTCAATGTCCAGTGACGATGTTCAAAAAATGTTTGTAAATCTATCGGACCAAACTGCGTGGTCATCAGTGCGTAGCTTACAAACTACTCAAACTAAAGTAAACTAACCTAAGGACAACATACACACACACACACACACACACACACACACACACACACACACACGCGCCCCAGGGAGGACTCGAGCCTCCGACGGCGAGCAACCACGCGCTCCGCATCGAGGCGCCTTAGACCGCTTTTTTTTCCCCCTATTGGTAGATCAGTTCATTGCGGTCGTTGTTCCTTTTTGTTCGTTGTCGTTCGATGAGTTCTTGGCTCAGCGTTTTTATTAGAGAGAGGCATTCAGCCCTCTGAGCGGGCGCGCTGAGCCACGGCGCCCGGCAACCCCTCGGCTACTCCACCGCGGCCAGTGACGATGGTCACGCGCCTTTTTCAGTTGTAGTTACCGCCGTTGTGGTGTTAACATGCATGAGTCGTCAGCTGCAAAGGCTGAGTTCGGGGCATTGTGTGTTTAGACACACTTGTAGTCTGGCCAGCATTAAAGTCTAATGTTAGATCCATCACAACTCATAACCTGTCCTGTATTTTCAGTCAGCCCAGACGACGTGTAATGAGGGATGGCGGCCCAACCCTTCGTCGTTTGGATGCGGTTTCACCTTGATTTCGCCCCTTGTGGAAGACAGGCACCACTGCCCTTCCCCAACAAATGTTCAAATGTTTGTATAACTTATGGGATTTAACTACGGGGTCATCAATCCCTAAGCTTACAAACTACTTATGAACTAGTTAAGACTAAGGACAGCACAAATATCCATGCCCGACGGGGGATTCGAACCCCCGACCGTAGTGGCCGTGCAGACCGTGACTGGAGCGCCTCAGTCCCCTCGGCCACCGCGGCCGGCACATCCCCAACACCCAAAACGTCGTGAGGTTTCCTAAATGTTGGTATGGAGCCTCCAGGCCATTGCCATCTATCCTCACCATTCTATACACTGACAGCATGCTCACTGATATACATGCATCATGTGTGTGTCTGACTAGCAATTATTCCTTGGCAGATAACGCTACTATCGCCTGAACGTGTTTATATCGCTAGTGAGTGGGTGGTCATAATTTTCTGACTGATCAGTTTGTATCTACAGGGCATAGATTATAAATTAGACGCTTGAAATATGTACTTCAAATCAAAATTGTTGTTGTTATGGTCTTCAGTCCGGAGACTGGTTTGATGCAGCTCTCCACCCTACTCTATCCTGAGCAAGCCTTTTCATCTCCTCATAAGAACGGCAACCCACATCCCCTTGAATCTGCTTACTATACGCGTCTCTTGGTCTCCCTCTGCGATTTTTACCCCACACACTTTCCTCCAATGCTAAATTTACGATTCCTTGATGTCCAAGAATGTGTCCTACCAAGCGATGCCTTCTTTAGTCAGTGTATGCCAAAAATTCCTTTTCTCGCCAATTCTGTTCAGTACCTCTTCATTAGTTATGCGATCTACCCACCTAATCTTCACCATTCTTCTGTAGCACCACATTTCAAAAGCCTCTATTCTCTTCCTGTCCGCACTGCTTATCGTCCATGTTTCACTCCCGTACAAGGCAACACTCCACACAAATGCCTTCCGAAAAGACTTCTTTACCATTAAATTAATATTCGATGTTAGCAAATTTCTCTTTTTAAAAAATGCTTTTCTTCCCATTGCCATTCTGCATTTTATATCCATTGTACTGCGACCATCGCATGTTATTTTACTACCCAAGTAACAAAACTTATCTACCACCTTCATTGTTTCGTTACCTAATCTAATTCCTTCAGCATCGCCTGATTTTCTAAGACCGCATTCCATTATTTTTGTTCTGCTGTTGTTAATGTTCATTTTATACGCTCTCTTCAATACACTGTCCATTCCATTCAACTGCTCTTCCAGGTCCTTTGCTCTCTCTGACAGAATTACGATGTCATCAGCAAAACGCAATGTTTTTATTTCTTCCCCCTGAACTTTAATCCCTATTCCAAATTTTTCCTTGTTTTCCTTCACCGCCTGCTCGATGTACAAATTGAATAACATCGGAGAAAGGCTGTCTTACTCCCTTCCCAACTGATGCTTCCCTTTCATGCCCTTCGAGTCTAATAACTGCAGTCTGGCTTTTGTACAAGTTGTAAATAACTCTCCTTTCCCTATATTTTACCCCTGCTGACTTCAGAATTTGAAAGAGTTTATTCCAGTTAACATTGTCAAATGCTTTCTCCAAGTCTACAAAAGCTAAAAATGTAGGTTTCCCTTTCCTTAATCTATCTTCTAAGATAAGACGTGAAGTGAGTATTGCCTCCCGGGTTCCTACGTTCCTCCTGAATCCAAACTGATCTTCCCCGAGGTCAGCTTCTACCAGCTTTTCCATTCTCCTGTAAATAATTCGTGTTAAAATTTTGCAACCATGACTTATCAAACTGATGGTTCTGTAATTTTCACACATGTCTGCGCCTGATTTCTGTGGAATGGGGATTATTACATTTTTCTTAAAGTCTGAGGTCATTTCGCCTGTCTCATACATCCTACACACCAGTTCAAATAGTCTTGTCATGGCTGGCTCTCCCAGAGACTTTAGTAGCTCTGAGGGTGTGTCATCTACTCCTGGGGCCTTGTTCCGACCTAGGTCTTTCAAGGCTCTGTCAAATTCATCTCTCAGTATAGTATCTCCTATTACATGTTGATCTATTTCCTCTTCCCTTCCTACAACATTGTCTTTAAGTTCATTTCCTTTGTAGAGCTGCTCTATGTACTCTTTCCACCTTTCAGCTTTCCCTTCTTTGCTGAGAACTGGTTTCCCATCTGAGTTCTTGATATTCGTAGAGTTGCTTTTCTTGTCCCCAAATGTCTCTTTTATTTTCCTGTAGGCGGTATCCACTTTTCCCCTTGTTATACATTCTTCTACAGATTTGCATTTGGCTTCTAGCCACTCCTGCTTAGCCATTTTGCACTTCCTGTCAATCTCATTTCTTACTCGTCTGTACATTCCACGCTCCGATCCGTAGAATGCCAGTATTGTCTTTCCTGATGACAACATCCTCCTGAGTAATGTTTGTATAGTCTATGGGACTTAACTACGGGGTTATCAGTCCCTAAACTTACAAACTACTTATGAACTACTTACGAACTAAGACGGCACAAATATCCATGCCCGAGGGAGGATTCGAACCCCCGACCGCAGTGGCCGTGCAGACCGTGACTGGAGCGCCTTAGTCCGCTCGGCCACCGCGGCCGGCCCTCCTGAGTAGTCCCCGCCCGGAGAACCGAATGGGGGACTATTTTACCTCCGGAATATTTTACCCGAGAGGATGCCATCATCATATTTCCATACAGTAGAGCTGCATGTCCTCGGGAAAAGTAACGGCTGTAGTTTCCCCTTGCTTTCAGCCGTTTGCAGTAGCTGTGTGGCAAAGCCACATTAGCTGATGTTACAAGGCCAGCTCAGTCAATCATCCAGACTGTTGCCCCTGTAACTACTGAAAAGGCTGCTGCCCCTCTTCAGGAACCACACGTTTGTCTCGCCTCTCCATAGATACCCCTCCGCTGTGGTTGCACCTACGGTACGGCTATCTGCATCGTTGAGGCACGCAAGCCACCCCACCTCGGCGATGTCTGTGGTTCATGGGGGTGGAAATGAAAATTATAACATCTTAAATAGTGACTGCCAATATCCGCTCGAGATAGAACGTGTTTACCTCTTAATTTTTGACTCTTAACTGGTTAAATATTTATCTGCTCTTTGCGTGTTTAATACATGGCAGTGCATCCTCAACATTTAATACCAAAACTGACGTCGCAAAACTTTTTCAACTACGGGTCCACATCACGTTTTACGTCACACATAAGTAGGGGTTAACGTGCATTTCATGCTATGGCTGTGCAGTCCTATCGTATCGACTGCACACCGACCAGCTCAGCAACGCCAGAATGAGAGTTCACAAAGCGCAGCAACGATCGCCAATTACAGCAAAATGTGTGGCCATGCCCACGGAGAGCAGTAACCTCTATGATTCGGATTTAACCAGCCACACTTGCTGGTCACGGCGACAGTCGGTCTCAGTACCTACGAACAGCAGCCAGAAGAAGTAGCAATGTTTATTTATACAGTCATTGTATTTGCCCCTCTCCAGACCAGGAGTAGTTACGTATTTTTTATGTTGTGTGAATAAATTGTTCTGTTAATCAGTGTGGCTGTTTTAGTAACACGCACACATCAACATCATTATTTATGTGCTGGCTGTTGTGACATCTGGCAGTATCCAATACAACATATGGCGATAAGGTGACTCCACAATTGCAACAAGTTATAGCAGACCGAAGCAGCCTTCCCCCTTGCAGCCAGCATTTGCAGGCACATCACTCGCTAAAAAACCTTACTCAGATTTTTTTGATTATTTATTTTCTTAGGCGAGCTTCGCTGTTATTTACTTTTTTGCATTATATTCTGATTTAGACATGACTACTACGACTCTCACACTAAAAGCGCAACTATCTCAAGCTATTTCTGGCGTTTCTCTAATGCAATTTATTCACTTTCATACGCAACAGATGAAGCAGCTTCTCACTGCTGTACAGCAATTAATCGCCACTAAAAACGGCAGCTATGTCCATTACGCTGCCTCCGCTGGCGACTACCATGGTACCTACAATCCTAATTATATTTCCCTTATTCAGCAAGCAACAAGAAGACTTCCATGATTGTCTTGTTCAGTTCTCAGCTCATTGCGTCACACAACAATTGCAAGTTACTGTAAAATTGCATAATTTCCTCTCACAAGAAAAGTACTTGGGTTCGAAAAAACCTATCTGTATGAACGTTTGGTTACAGTATCTCTACGTACACCTCAATGTGCTGGTGGGTATCGTTTTTATGCAAAACTTTGCAATCATGTTCTAGATAACACTGTAGATTAATTGTAGACGCCATACGGAATGCAGATATCTGCACTATAATTTATGTAATAATCGTCGTACATGTTCTCTAGCGTATTGTCATCAAAATCCGTGATGATAGTTGCAACTTTAACCTTCTTCTCGGAAGACTGTTGGTATTCACTGCCACTGCTTCCATCGCCTCTTCCCGCACTTACCATAGTACTACGGCTAGCAATGAGTTCTTCGTCATTATCATCCCTATTATCATCAGTATGTGTGAGTGTTACAACAGTATCTAACTTATGCTCATATTTTTGTACCATAACAGGAACGAGAAAGCATGCGTATGATTCATCTTCTCCACTAATGCCATCTTCACGAAGAATGGTTCTTCGTAACTTCATCTCAACCAATCGCAATACTTCAGCAGGATTGATTATCAATCGCCGCTCCATCTGACGATTCACCACACAAATGTCACTAAACGCAACTTCGGAGGCACACTGCACCGTCCCTACTGGCGAACCGACAGGTCAAAGTGCAATGTGACAAGGCACACGCAGAGGCCTCTAACGGACGACTGCAGAGTTTTGCAGATGCGGGAGTGTCACTAGTGCAATAAGGGACCTTTACATTATCTCTCGTACGATTTTGATGTATATGTGTTTGTTCGAGCCCAAGTACTTTCCTTGTCAGTAGGCGGAACTCCCATTAATAGGCTCATGCAGAAATTGTTTCCGATTTTATGTCCGAAGCTGCTTCAGTTTGAAGAACTAATTAGTGCCCTTACTAAATACTATGAGGATCAAGTGTTAGTAGCGGCTGTTCGGTATAATTTTTTCGTTTGCGTAAGAATACTGGTCAGTCATATCGTCAGTCACGGAACTTCAGGGCTTAACCAGACATTTCTGTTTTAAGAGTATTTGTGGCCAATTTTATGTAGAATCAATGATGCAATTACATACATTGTGCCAGACAGTCATATTTGTGAGCAGATTCTTAAACATTCAGATACCACTTTACAACAAGTGTTACTAATTATATAACATCAGGATTCGTATGACAGTGGCGCGAAAAATTTTGAGGCTGCTCCAATTTGGAGTACTGCAGGCAGTATTAAACAAGAACAGCCTAGTGGTGATCTGGGCGCAATGCTCAGCTACCGCGGTGCATAAACATTAAACAACATTTGTAGCATGTGAAATCTTGCTTCCGATGCTACTCCAAGCATAACAGACAGAACTGCCATTTGCATAACTCCACTTGTTTTTCTTGCGGTAAGACTAGTGTGTTTGTAACAGACACAGACCTCTCACTCGTCTCGCTTCGGAGTCGAATGTGTTTTTTTTTCTTTTTTAAAAAAAAAACCGACAGCCGAATCTAGTGATGCAGGCAGACAGGATGTAGCTTTGTTCTTCCTCAGTCCAGTGCAAAGACAATCTAATAAACTTCTTTGTGACATTGGACATTACGGAATACTGCATGCGTCTGCAATTAGACACTGGCACGTCTGTTACTTTGGTCAGTCGTGCCACTTATGAACTGTTAGGCTCACCACGATTGACTCAATCTGGTATGCAACAATGCTGCATATAAAGGTGAAAGCATTCCAGTAGCTTGGAAACTGTTGCTTGCCTGGCACATTCCAGTCTCACACCAGGTCAGTGACATTTACAGTTTTGCGTGCGTGAGACTGTGAGAATATTTTTGATTTTAATTGATTTCATTTGTTTGGCCTTCTTATTCAGGGCAATATATTTTCTGTATCGGCTTATCTCAGACTTGTTTTCTGAAGGCCTATGCAAGGAAAATAATTTCGTAGCGCATGTGACACTGAAGGACAATGCGCAAGCTAAGTCTTTTTGGACACGGCCCATCCCTCATGCACTTACATATAAAGTTGCACAAGAACTTCAGTAATTACAGGAAAATGGTGTTCTTGCTCCTAGTAAAGCTAGAAACCTGTGCTATTAGTTAAACCTTCTGGCAGACTTCATCTTTGTATTGCTCTTAAATCAACTGTAAATCTAAAAACAATTATTGTCACTTATCCATTGCCACAGTTGCACAAGAACTTCAGTAATTACAGGACAATAGTGTTCTTGCTCCTAGTAAAGCTAGAAACCTGTGCTATTAGTTAAACCTTCTGGCATACTTCATCTTTGTATTGCTCTTAAATCAACTGTAAATCTAAAAACAATTATTGTCACTTATCCATTGCCACAGCCGGAGGATTTAATGGACAGGTATGGTGCGGGCAGATATATTTTTTTTTTTTTTTTTTTTTAATTTTCTTACGCGGCTTGTATTTGCAAATTCCGCTCGATGAAGAGTCTCAGGAAGTGTTTGCGATCAATAACCATTTAGGGTTGTTCTAGATCTTAGCCGGCCGCGGTGGCCGAGATGACTGAGGCGCTCCAGTCACGGTCAGCACGGCCACTACGGTCGGGGGTTCGAATCCCCCCTCGGGCATGGATATTTGTGCCGTCCTAGTTCGTAAGTAGTTCATAAGTAGTTTGTAAGTTTAGGGACTGATGACCCCGTAGTTAAGTCCCATAAGCTTAACAAACATTTGAACATCTAGATCTTACGCTTACCCATCGGCAGCGGTTCCGCGAGGCCATTTTTGAACGCTATTTAGAACATCTTACTGCAACATTTCCGTTATGTTCAAAATATTTTTACAATATTGTGGTAACAGGACGTACAAAAAAATTTTCAAACATATATGGGTCTTAACTACTGAGATTATAAGTCCCTAGGCTTACAAACTGCTTAACTAATTTAGATTCCATAGGGCCCGCAGCGTGGTAAAGGTCAGCTAGTGACATAATAATAATAATACTTAACAAAAACGCTGCTATTTAATAATATTTATTTGAACACGACGGTCGCGTCTCGGCTTACATTGCTATTTTCAAATTTTCATTGAACACGCACTTCAGATACTCCATACAATTCCGAGAGGACCTAACATGAGCATTCTTTAGGAAATTTAAATTTATATACATATATGAAACCATCTAAAAACGCACTGAATGACCAAACGGACTTCAAACATCAATTTGTTTTTTTTTTAATATTTAGTTTTTCGACGATGGAAAAGGTTAGGCTCAGTATCAAAAAAATCCATAGATAACGCAAGCTAACAGTTAATTGAACATCTATACATATGCATTCTCTGAAAACGCAACTTAGGAAAATTGAATATATATATATATATATATATATATATATATATATATTTTACGAAAAAATACAAAATTAATATATACGTATAAAAAAAAGTAAGCAACAAAAACGCGTCTCTGTTCTTAGCACGTAAAAATTCTTAACACACAAAATACTTCCAAAGATTATACATCATCTAATGCCGTAATTACGACGTTTACATGCTTTGTAAACATAAACATCGTGGCTGTAACTGACAAAATCAAAATGAAAAGTACCAACCATATTTGACAGTCTATTAGAGTCGGTCAGAAGACACAAGAAACTGGCTCGTTACTCGTAAGCGCGGCCGCTGCTCGGGAGTGGCGCAGCTACCAGCTCGTGGCTCGAGCACAGGGTCGACTTGGCCAGGGTCTGAATTCGAGTGTCAGCTGCGGTGCTGGACGGACGTGTGGCGGCAACGCTGGCGTTCGGCAGGTAAACAACGGCTGTGTCGCTGTGTCTAAGGTTAGTCGCAAGCGTTCTGCTCTGCTAATTGTGGCTATGAATACTACGAATAAGAAGACAGAATGAACTCGATTAATATATTGAGGAAGGACACGATTAAATTTTCTTTCGACAGATGTCATGTTAGACCAAAAGCTTATGAAGTGAAACAATGGCTTATCGAAAAAATCATGATTAATGAGAGTGACGTAATTGGTGTTCATTTGTCCTTTGTTACGAACGCTGCTTTCGTGAAACTGAAGAGTCCAGAATTATGTTGCTCAATAGTAGACAAATTTGGCGGACTTGCTAAGTTTCATCATTCAGACGGTAGTGTAAGTGACGTTCCAGTCTGTCACGCCGGATTAGGTATTCGGACAGTTCGTGTTTTCGAACTGCCCTTTGAAATGCCGGATGACGAAATACAAAAAGTTCTTAGACCCTACGGCAGAATAATTTCGATTATCGCTGAAAAATGGTCAGGGGCCTACATGTTCCCTGTCTTAAACGGCGTTCGTCAAATAAAGATCGAACTTTATAAGCACATACCGTCATACTTAAATGTGCGCGGTTACCGTGCTTTACTAATATACGACGGACAGCCCAGAACGTGTGCTCTGTGTAATTCCACGGAGCACATTAGAAGCGAGTGTAGCAGGAGGCGCGTCCCGCAGCTGCCGGCTGCAGAGCACGCGGCGCCCGGCCAGGCAGTCGGCCTCAAGCTGACGTACGCTGCCGCCACGTACCCGCGCAGCCCCGCTAGGCAGGAGGAAGTTGTTGCCGCACCGGCCGCACCAGGAAACTACGCAGAGCCGAGTCACGTCGAGCAAGCGCGTTCTAGCGTGGCGAGCTATCCGGCCGCGGAAACGAACGAAATACCGCATCAGGGAGGAGCTTCACTGGATGTGCAGACGACAACACCTGTCTCCACAGAATCTGAAAGTGGAAGCCGCTCTTCTGTTATTCAACACGAAGGCCAACTGACTTCCGAGGTAACTAGAATGAACATCGAGGACGTGACAGGCAGTCATATGGAGACAAATGAGACCCTACCGAAAACGACATCCGACATAGAAGCCCAAAGAGGATCTGGGAAAGAGAATCGAAGTACACAGGACAGCACAATAGAGGACCCTACACCTCGTAACATCACGCAGAAAGGCCCAAATATGGCGGTGCAAAATGGAAATCCGAACAGGCTAACCGATAAGAAGAAGGAACAGGTGGCGACAGAGACATCGTCCACAGATTCTCAAGAGAAGTCACCTGCATCATCCAACGGGGGATCCCCAAAGCGCAGGAGAAATAAGAAGCGCAGGCTGGCTCATGAAGCCGCTGAGAGTATAGCCCCCATTTTGAAGGAAAAACTGAAAACCATTAAAGAACGCGACAAGCAGGTAACTGTTTCAGAAGCAGCAGTAACTTCCAAGGAACGTCCTACAGGAAGCGGAAGTGAAGCAACTGACAATACCATTGAGATGTCAGGAAATGAACCCATGTCAAGTCAAGCTACCTCAGAGGCACGACTAGACTGGGCACAAGAATCAGACGAAGACATGGCAGATGAAGCAATACACGATGAAGATATTTTTTACTAAAAGAGTGGGAATGAAACCGCTCAGACAAGAAGCAAGAAGACAGATGACGGCGAAGGGGAGAAAAAAAAAAAGAAAGACAATGAATTGCCCTTATCGGACTTAGAAATTTAAATCACACCTAACTAATGGAACATGTTTATAATGTGACAACTCTTAACATCAACAAAATTCAGAATGAAACAAAAGTGGCTGCTCTTAAAGATTTTTTGTATCAATCCGAAACAGACATAGCATTATTGCAGGAGGTTAACATCAAGCAATACTGAATATTGCACCTGAGAGTAGTTGTGGGACAGCTATCCTTGCAAAGGACGGCATAGAGATGAAAGATGTCTGCCTTTTAGAATCTGGGCGGGGAATCAGATGCAAAATTTTTAATACTAATTTGGTAAATGTTTATGCACCATCGGGCAATAATGCGAGAGACGAAAGAGCAACATTTTACAAAAGTGACAATCTAGTTTTACTTAAAGACAATCCGGAAAATGTTTTAGTTGGCGGTGATTGGAATTGCGTGTTACATGAAAAGGACCAACGCCCAAACTTCAATAAATCTAAAGAACTTCAGGGCTTAGTTAGTAACATGAAATGGAAAGACGCATGGGAAATTAAGTATCCTACCCTCGTCAGGTTCACATACATTACTAGTAGATCCCAAAGCAGAATCGATAGAATTTACGTTTCTTCGAACTTTGACAATAAAATTGCTGCAATTGAAGTTATACCAACTACCTTTTCCGACCATCTTGCAGTCAAATGCAGTGTTAAGTTACCGAAGCAGAAAACTTACTGGGGCCGACCATTGTGGAAACTGAACATAGGTATGCTGCTAGAGAATAACCTAAATGCACAAATAGAAGAAACCTGGCAGGCCTCTTTACGACAGCGCCATAAATACAGGTCAACTATACAATGGTGGGCTGCGGTTGCCAAGAAAAAATTGAGAGCTACCATAATAGCGCATAGCAAAGAGAGAATTAGATGGACGAGACATACAACGGAATTTTATTATTGTTGTTTACGCGATCTCTATGAACAACCAATGACTAACGATATTTTAATAGAAATAAAGAGAATCAAAGCCAAGCTCATCAATATGAAGAGGTCCCAGCTAGAGGGCTTAAAAATTAGATCCCATGCACAAACCATTGTGGAAGAAGAAAACGCTTCTATCTATCACCTCATAAGACACGAACAACGGAGGCGAAGAAATTTTATTGATCATATGCGGGCGGAGGATAAGAGAATCCTTACAAACCAAAAAGATATATTAGACGAGGTTTATCGATTCTACACTACACTTTACAGTGAACAACAGATAGATGAAGATACGACAAAGGAATTCTTAACAACATCTGGCCTTAAGAATACAATAACGGAAGAGGACAATCGACACCTCCAGGCACAAATTACTCAAGAAGAAGTTTTCGATGTACTCAAGTCATCGCCAACTAAAAAGTCACCCGGCCCCGATGGATTGCCCATAGAGTTTTACAGATCATACTGGCATGTCATAGGCAAAGCTTTTACTGAAATGATAAATGAAGTACTAAATGGGGAGGCTGTTCCTACAGATTTGAAGCAAAGCATCACAGTACTGATCCCAAAAGGCAGGAACTTGGGAATAAAAGATATCACCAAGATGAGACCAATAAGCTTACTCAACACTGATTATAAAATAACAGCTAGGGTAATTAAGGAGAGGATAACACCAATCCTACGGAGGATCGTTGGTGTTCATCAGACATGTCTCCCAGGACGAAGCATTTTTAAGACAGTCACTGAATATAGGGATATAGTCGCAATTTTCTCCAACTCTGCAGCATATGGTGGTCTAGTATTCATTGATTTAATAAGGCCTTTGACAGAGTTCATCATGGGTATCTTTTTAAAACATTGGCATTCATGGGCCTCAATGATAACAACGTGAAGGTTTTCAACAACATTTTAAAGGGAATGAAAACTAATGTATCTCTCAATGGTCATTATAGTAAGGATATTCACATAACGAGTGGAATCCCTCAAGGGAGCCCATTATCAATGCTGCTCTATGAAATCGCCTTGGAACCACTTTTAAGAAGGTTAGAAGATGTACTAGAGGGCATATCTCTTGCGGGACTGAAAACGGTTTGTAATGCATATGCCGATGATGTCGGTGTGCTGATTAGAAGTAACGATGACGCCACAAGAATGACAGAGAATGTAACCTTGTACTGTAAAGCAACGGGCTCAAAAGTAAATGACACAAAGAGTGCTTTTTTAAAACTGAACGGAATGGCCAACGTAAATATTGCTTGGGCAAAATGCGTTGAGCAACACACTGCCTTGGGTCTCACCCTCCATAGGTGTCCTCTTCGAACTATAGCTTCCAATTGGAAAAAAAATTTGGACAATATTCGTGGCTCCCTCTTTTGAAATTATTTGAGGGACCTAAACATTAAGCAAAGAATTAAGATCATTAATTGTGCAGTTTTATCAAAAGCAACTTACATTGGGCAAATTTTGCCAATACCTAAAGAAGTTGCAAAAGCTATCACGGCAACGGTTTGCCGATACCTCTGGCAAGGTCATATATTTCGAGTAGCTGCTGGAACAGTGACTCTAACTACCGTAGAGGGGGGACTTGGATTGCCAGATATTTTAAAGAAAACCAATGTTCTGTTTATAAAGAGGTCGTTGCAACTTATTGAAATGTATCCAAACAGTGTAACTTCTAAATTATTCAAACTTTTTGAGCCTAACAGCCTTCGGCCACCCATCGACATCAGAGTAATAAACTACAAATTGAAGCACATTCGACACTTTTATTTCGAACTAAGTTACATGCAATGCCTTGTACAGGATATCAACAAGAGGAACTGCAAATACATGCTGAAAAAAATAAGATCACAGGACAACCCGAATAAGATGGAATTAAAGTACCCTCACAGAAAATGGAAAAATATTTGGCAAAATATAAATAACAAAATACTTACATCAGAAGTACAGTCGACATGGTACAAAGTTGTAAATAATATAATTAGCACTAACGAGAAATTATATTTAATAGGACGCAGTGACACAAACAAATTCCGTAAATGCAATAGGACTGACACGTTAGATCATCGTTTCGTTTGTCAGGGGTACAGTTACTTATGGCAAGAAGTTAAAATGCAAGTTGCCTTTCTCAGACGTCATGATGGGAGAGACATCAACCCAAATATAATATTCTTCCCGGAAGAAGTTTTTTTTTCCATCTCAGAAAAATAATGCCATCTTATGGTTAATCGGAAATTACGTTAACTACATTATAAATAAAAATGGGAATGACAGTCTATTGGAATACAGAGAATATTTACGATCAGAATACTATAAAATATACCAGAGTAAAAATCAAATAAAAACGTTTGGTAACATGCTGCGAATTGTGATCGAGAAGCAAGGAGTGGGATAGATGGTAGATGCATGCTAAAGTAGGGGACAGCTGCTGGGGGTGAAGTACGGTGGGGACTTCGTGGGCCCCGTGGCCGCTACGGTAGCCGTGAAGGCCTCAGCAGAACCCTGAAACAGCATGCCAGTGACGACGAAGAAATTCACAGTTTGATACCAAAGGACCAATACTCATTCTCAATGTGAAAGTACTTACTAAGATATAAAGTAAAGAAAAATTCGTACAGATTAAATGGTGATGTAATTCATTTACTCACTGAAAAAAGGGCGAGAAAAAAAAGGTAAATGCCCTATGAAATTTGCTTTTGCTCTGTATGCATACGTTTTAGTGTACACAGAAGTTGTGATTCAAAAATGAAACGCCCTAGAAGAGGGATTCATCTTTCAGTTATTTTTTCTTTCATAATCTAGTACAATTTCACAAAGAGGAGCTTTTTTTCCAAATTGTCAAGGAAGAAATGTTGATAAACAGAAAGTAATTTCAAAAATATACATATAAAACAAAAAGACATTCACAAAAAGGTACTTTTCTGAACCGAGGGTTTCACAGTTATGAGAAGACGCAATAGGGCTGATGATTAATGCTGAAGAACGAAACTAAACAGGACAATCCAAAGATAGCGGAACAACCTGCATTTGGCAGCAATCTACGAGAAGACGAACTTTGAAGCCTTAGAGTGCAGTAGTGCCTCGACACAATTCATCAATTTTCACAGTATCCAAAAGGTTGATAACAAAATCAGGAAAAGGAACCAATAATCATGAACACAAATTTATTTTATTTTACATTGATTTACATTCTGTAATATAGCTATGAAGCTCTAGAGAACAAAAATTTTACAACAGGCTGAAGTAAGCCTGCGCCGATGAAGGCGAAATATGGCGAGCGCAAGGACGGGCTAGAAGGGGAGGAAGGAGGCCCGAAAACGAAAAAAAGAAAAAAAAAAAAAAAAAAAAAAAAAATGGTCGTAGCGGAAGGGAAATCAGCCAAGTGTGGAGTACCGTCTCTTAGAATGTCGCATACGAAAAGAATTAAAGAATATAATAAACATTATGAACTGTGTGTTATAAAAGAAAATTCTTGGGAAAACATTCCTTCTGTGTAAAAATTCGGCTGTAATAAATGTTACAAAAGACAATGACTGAATGCTCATAAACGACCGGTACAGTAAATAGAAAATGGAAATCTTTTGTCTGGTAGTCTGCTAGTATTGCTGTTGACTCCTCACGGCACTCACGAGTAATGTCTTTATTTTTACAAGGAAATATATTTAGCTATGAAACTTCCTGGCAGATTAAAATTGTGTGCCGGAACCGGGACTCGAACCTGGAGCCTTTGCCTATCGCGGGCAAGCGCACTACCGACTGTGCTATCCCGACACGTGTCGTGTCGTGTCGGGATAGCACAGTCGGTAGTGCGCTTGCCCACGAAAGGCAAAGGTCCCTGGTTCGAGTCCCGGTTCCGGCACACAATTTTAATCTGCCAGGAAGTTTCATATCAGCGCACACTCCGCTGCAGAGTGATAGTTTCATTCTGGATATTTAGCTATGTTTACAAATTTTTATTAATATATGATAGTAGCCTTTACCACATTGTAGCCCGATTGCATTATTTGATGGCGAGATTAGCGGCGTCAGTACATAATTTTTTATCCTCTGTCGCTGAATGCCACCAATACATTTTCACTTACATAGGACCAAAATAACCGCTATCTTAAGGACAATAGTTCGCCGCGCCGGCCGCGGTGGCCGAGAGGACTGAGGCGCTCCAGTCACGGTCTGCACGGCCACTACGGTCGGGGGTTCGAATCCCCCCTCGGGCATGGATATTTGTGCCGTCCTTAGGATTAGCTAGTTCATAAGTAGTTTGTAAGTTTAGGGACGGATGACCCCATAGTTAAGTCCCATAAGCTTAACAAACATTTGAACATTTGAATTTAGTTCGCCGCGGCGGATTAGCCGCGCGTACTGGAGCGCCGTTTCGCGGTGCGCGCGGCCGTCCGCCGTCGGGGGTTCGATTCCACCATCGGGCATGGGTGTTTGTGTTGTCCTTAGGTTAGTTTAACTTAGATTAAGTAATTTGTAAGCTAGGGACTGATAGACAAGCAGTTGAGTCCCATATATTTACAAACATTTGAACATTTGACAATAGTTCACTGCTCGCCTTTTATAAATTCTAAACGTCCCAATGAAGACTGCAAAAACATTTAGAACTACAATAGGAACATCTTGTGTATGATGTCCAGTGTGTGTGTGGGTGGGTGGGTGGGTGGATGGGTGGCTGGGTGGTTGCATATAAATCTACATCTTTATACTAATTTCGAAGAAACTGTGAGAAACGATTGTAACTACGCTGATTAACTATTTGTGCCGAACCCGGGATTCGAACCTGGGACCTTTGTCGGACAAGTGCTCTACCGTCTGAGCTATCTCGGCACGCTGCACGGAACCTTCTCACAACTTTACATCTGCCAGTACCTCACCCCCTAGTTTCCAAATTTCACAGAATTTCTTCTGCGAACTGGCAGGACTAGCACTGACATTTAGTGGAGCTGATGCCTCATCAGAAAACTGCACAATCTGCGAAGTACGTCACTAATTAGGCATAATTAGACTTATGATAATGAGGTGCTTTAAATCATGGAAGCAAAATGCTGCTAGACTGGATTTATATCCACTTTTAAATAAAAATCATACCTTTTCTAAGAAGTCCTAAACAGACGAAATGACCACTAGAAGTAAACACTGTCAAGGAAATTTTAGAGTATCGGAATTTGAAGCCGACTGCAGAACGATTCTGCTGCCGCCGACTTACATTTTGCGCAAAGACCACAAACTAAAATAAGAAAAAGATAGGCTCACAGAAAGACACAGCCATTCGTTTTTCCCTCGTTCTATTTAGGGGTGGGAATATACAGGGTGAGTCACCTAACATTACCGCTGGATATATTTCGTAAACCACATCAAATACTGACGAACCGATTCCACAGACCGAACGTGAGGAGAGGGGCTAGTGTAACTGGTGAATACAAACCATAAAAAAATGCACGGAAGTATGTTTTTTTAACACAAACCTACGTTTTAAAAAAAATAGAAACCCGTTAGTTTTGTTAGCACATCTGAACATATAAACAAATACGTAATCAGTGCCGTTTGTTGCATTGTAAAATGTTAATTACATCCGGAGATATTGTAACCTAAAGTTGACTCTTGAGTACCACTCCTCCGCTGTTCGATCGTGTCTCCTCGGCCACCGCGGCCGGCTCTATCGGAGATCACCGAATTAAGTGGGGATCCAAAGGGAACGGTAATGTACCTTAGGTATAGAAGAGACTAGAACAGCACATTACGTCCACATGCTAACACCTTTATTGCTCTTTTTCACTGACGCACATGTACATTACCATGAGGGGTGAGGTACACGTACACACGTGGTTTCCGTTTTCAATTACGGAGTGGAATAGAGTGTGTCCCGACATGTCAGGCCAATAGATGTTCAAAGAGGTGGCAATCATTTGCTGTACACAATTGCAATCTATGGCGTAATGAATGTCATACACGCCGCAGTACATCTGAGGCACATCACGGTACACATTATCCTTTAACGTACCCCACAGAAATAAGTCCAGAGGTGTAAGATCAGGAGAACGGGCTGGCCAATTTATGCGTCCTCCACGTCCTATGAAACGCCCGTCGAACATCCTGTCAAGGATTCATTGCGGAATGTGCAGGTGCACCATCATGCTGATGCCACATACGTCGACGCGTTTCTACTGGGACATTTGCGAGCAACGTTGGCAGATCATTCTGTAGAAACTCGATGTATGTTGCAGCTGAGCCGGCCGCGGTGGCCGAGGTGACTGAGGCGCTCCAGTCACGGTCAGCACGGCCACTACGGTCGGGGGTTCGAATCCCCCCTCGGGCATGGATATTTGTGCCGTCCTAGTTCGTAAGTAGTTCATAAGTAGTTTATAAGTTTAGGGACTGATAACCCCGTAGTTAAGTCCCATAAGCTTAACAAACATTTGAACATTTGCAGCTGAGTCGAGCGGTCTAAAGCGTCTCGCTGCGGAGCGCGCGGTTGCTCGCCGTAGAGGTTCCAGTCCTCCCTGGGGCATGGGTGTGTGTGTTTGTCCTTAGGTTAGTTTACCTAGGTTTAAGTTAATGTTTGTTACGCTTATGGGACTTAACTACGGGGTCATCAGTCCCTAAACTTACAAACTACTTATGAACTAAGGACGGCACAAATATCCATGCCCGAGGGGGGATTCGAACCCCCGACCGTATTGGCCGTGCAGACCGTGACTGGAGCGCCTCAGTCTCCTCGGCCACCACGGCCGGCTAGGTTTAAGTAGTTTGTAAGCTACGGACTGATGACCACGCAGTTTGGTCCGATAGCTCTACAAACATTTGAACAATTTTTTATGTTGCAGCTGTTTGGGCCCCAGCAATGAAGTGAGGACCAATGAGGTGGTCGCCAATGATTCCGCACCATACATTTACTTTCCACGGTCGCTGTCGCTCTACCTGTCGGAGCCAACAAGGATTGTCCAAGGACCAGTAATTCATGTTCCGTAGATTCACTGCCCCGTGGTTTGTGAAACCCGCTTCATCGGTAAACAGTTAGAATTGCAACGCATTCTCTGTTAATGCCAAATGTTTAAATGTTTGTATAGTCTATGGGAGTTAACTACGAGTTCATCAGTCCCTAAACTTACAAACTACTTATGAACTAACTAAGACTAAGGACGGCACAAATATCCATGCCCGAGGGGGGATTCGAACCCCCGACCATAGTGGCCGTGCAGACCGTGACTGAAGCGCCTCAGTCCCCTCGGCCACCGCGTCTGTTAGTGCCCATTGACAGAATTGCACTCGATGATTAAAGTCATCACCATGTAATTGCTGATGTAGCGACACATAAAACGGGTGAAAGCGGTGACGATGCAGTATGTGCATGACACTACTTTCACTCAGTCCACCGGCTCTCGCAATGTCCCATGTACTCCTGTGTGGGTTCACAGCAATAGCAGCTAACACACAAATTGCACACGCTTCTCCTGTGCCGAGCCTGTTACGGACCCGTTTGCATGCTACGACCATACCTGTTGCATACAGTTGGCGGTAGATGTTTTGAAATGTGCCGCACGTTGGATGCTCTCTGTCCGGGTACCGTTCTTCTTACACCTTGCAGGCTTCAGCTGCATTTTGTCGACACTCGCCATAGATGAGTAACATCTTCGCCTTTTCAGAGTTCGAATCACCATGGTCACAGTTCCTACAACACTAAACTATCACAGACGCCTGGTAACACAGTGTACTACAGTTAGTCTGCGTGCAAAGACGAATGCAGAATACAATAGCAGCAAGCGCTACATGCGGACACTGCGACAGCTAGACCAAACCACAACAGTGCACTACAGCCACACTCGTAAACACGGTCGTCATCGTAACCATGTCCCAGCAGCTGCTGCTCGCCGACCGTGGCCCGTGTTTGTTACAACACGCAACTGAACGTCAGAGGTTTCAAGCGTCAGTTTTAGGTTACAATATCTCCGGATGTAATTAACATTTTACAATGCAACAAACGACACTGATTACGTGTTTGTTTATATGTTCAGATGTGCTAACAAAACTAACGGGTTTCCATTTTTTTAAAACGTAGGTTTGTGTTAAAAAACATACTTCCGTGCATTTTTTTATGGTTTGTATGAACCAATTACACTAGCCCCTCTCCTCACGTCGGTCTGTGGAATCGGTTCGTCAGTATTTGATGTGGTTTACGAAATATATCCAGCAGTAATGTTAGGTGACTCACCCTGTATAAGGCAATGACACGCACCTTACGGTGGATTGCGGAGTATGTATATACATTTATTGCAAAGACTGCAAAAAGTTTAACTCAATATTTCTGTTTAGGATCTGTTACTCGTAAAGAATATCCGTTACGAGCATGCAACATGAGCATCTGTAACAACATTCTCAGACTGAACGCTTAAATACGATAATTACTGGAAGTTTAATGTGTAACCGTTTATAAGGTAAATAATGTGAAAATAAATCTTCAGCACTCTTGTTCAAAATGGCTACAAAAATAAACTTAAGAAAAATCGGATATATTAACGTGGGCACCGCTTTCATCTAACATGAAATGACGCAAATGACTTATTAAATTGGTACCTTAAAGTTATCCCAGCAGGAACTACCGTGGCTTGTTCCAGGCCTGTCAGCAGAACTTACTTTTCGTTTGCTAACACTCGTGGAGCGTACTTTCTCGTTGTCATTGTAAGAAACGGCGCTACGAGTTCCTTTGAGCGTTATGACTCTGCGTGTCTCACGAGCGCTGACAGTTTCTACGAGTGTTACGGGTCTACGAGTCTCTACGAGTCTAACGAGCGCAAGGAAAACTCGTAGCAGGCTGGCCGCGACCACAGACAAATATATACAGACGGGAAACCTCCGTAAGGGCCCGGTCACACGCTTAGTGGTGCGGGGAGGGAGTGCCAGAGCAGTTCCGTAAAATGTCCCATGATGGCGCTGCAGTCAGAAGCAGCCCTTTAAACTGGCCAGAGCAGGCGGAGGGTAGCGGCTGCCCCCACCACCACCTCCCCTCTAACGCCTGCACACCGAACACGTCCGTGGCCTCGTGGCAGGCGGCACGAGCTCTCCCCTCAGCCTCCCCTCCACGCTACCCTCTGACGTGCGAGAGGTACCCTCAGAAGCGCCTCTACTGTGGTCCACCGCTACTAAGCCGGGGAAGCGCCTAACATCTGCTAGCATCTTACGGAACTACAAGGAGAGCGTAGGACAGTGGTTTAGGAGGGGCTTCCTGTCTGGATATGTTACTCTGTGCCGCGGCTGACTCGCAGTGCCCCATTGTCCCCCGTCGCTGCGACTCTGGCTGAAATGACCCGCTCTACAGTCTACATACAGACGCCTAGATGTCTAATGTATGTCAGGCCATCTACACATAACCGTAAGTGAATATAAAGCTCTATATTGTAATACTATACTATAATGTAACAATTTATTCAACCTAAATACCACCTAATTTACACCGCAGGTCACTTGAAAATGGCAATGTAAGCCGAAACGGGACCATCGTGTTCAGATAAATATTATTAAATAACAGCGTTTTGGTTAATTATTATTATTTAAACTAACATACAGGGTGTCCAGAAAAGGACTACCTGACTTCAAAATTAAATATCTCGAAAACAAAGATCAATAGAGGAATGCAGTAAACGGTATGTTTATTGTGAAAGCTGTAAGAAGTTTATACAGCAGTTTGAAATAATAGTTACAAAAGCTGCTAACAGATGGCGCGGTAATCGCCATAAGCAATGCCTAGTATAAATAGTGATCCGAAGCCCAGAGCGATCAGTTCCACTATTGAAACATGAAAGGAGGTTAGCGTACCGAAGGAAGAGATTAAAACCATGTACTCCATTGAACAACTCGTTTTTCTGGTTAGAAGAGAGTCCTACGGCAACAAGGCGAAGTTTTGAAGCTCGATTTAATGTTCCAAAAGGACCCGATGCGAAAACCATTCCGACACTCTTCGCAAAATTTCAATGAGCAGGCAGCGTAACTGATGATCTAGTGGGGCATGTTGGCCGCAAGCAAACCGCAGTTACGCCTGAAAATATCGCCAAAGTTTCTAGAATTATTCAGCGAAATCCAACGTCATCCGTCCGTAGAATTGCATCTGAGACTGGTTTGAAGCGTTCCAGCACGCAGAAAATATTGAGAAAGACCCTACACATGTTTCCATTCAAAATTCAAACACACCAGGCCATACCCATACCAGCTGTGCAACAAAGGGTTGCCTTTGCTAATCAGATGCTCACAATGATTGATAGTGAAGGATTTGATGTTGGTTGTATTTGGTTTACAGATGAAGCACACTTCCTCTTGAATGGATACATGAATAAGCAGAACTGGCGATTTTGGGGTTCCGAAAAGCCATATTGGTGTGAAGCGTAACCCCTTTTTCTCCTAAAGTCACTGTGTGGGCTGCAGTATACAGCAGAGGCATTATTGGCCGTTTTTTCATTCTAGAAACGGTCACTGGTGCACGTTACGTTGCAATTTTGGAACTATTTGTCGCCACACAGCAAGCGTTAGAAGATCGACCAGGTACTGAATGGTTTATGCAAGATGGAGCCCGACCACATCGGACCGAACAAGTGTTTCGCTTTCTTGAGGCATACTTCGGGAATCGAGTCATTGCTTTGGAATATCCCAAATTTACTGGTGCAGGCATGGATTGACCTCCATATTCGCCGGATTTGACTCTCTGTGACTTTTTTTTTGTGGGGCACAGTGAAAGACATTGTCTACCCGAAGCATCCCGCCACGCTTGACGAGCTTGAATCTGCGATTTCTGTGGCATGTGAATCAATTTCGGTTGAGACACTACGGAATGTGATGGCGAATTTCATTCTTCGTTTGCGCCACCTCTGTAGTGCCAATGATGAACATTTGGAAACATTGTGGTGTGATTGTTTGCAGTGAGTGTTTTCATACGATTATTTCACTTATGTATGCTGATATGAGCTGTACAGCGTACAGCGCCATATGTTAACACCTTTTGTAACTATTATTTCAAACTGCTGTATAAACTTCTTGCAGTTTTCAAAATAAACATACCGTTTACTGCATTCCTCTATCGATCTTTGTTTACGAGATACATAATTTTGAAATCAGGGAGTCCTTTTCTGGACACCCTGTAAGAACAACACACACACCCTTTGCACGAGAGAGAACTCCGACGGGGAGAAACCGCGCAATCCGCAACAAGGCGCCTTAGAGCGCTCGGCCGTTCACTGCGGCTCAGGACTTACACTAGAAGCACACATCGGTAATCTCCGTGCACTGTTTCAAGTACTTTAGGCTTCAGGTTTGAAGAGTTGCCAGGACAAATGAGACTTTTTTCAGACTTACATTCAATACTTGGGCCATGTTATTAATAGCCAGGATGTCCACCCCTTTCAGTCGTTTTTACGGGCAATTTGCGACCTTCCCACCCCACGAACCTGAAAGAATTGCAGGCCGTTCTCGGGAAGATAACTTATTATATCTGGTTTATAGCCGACGCAGCTCAGATCGTGGATCCGTTGCATCGTCTGCGCCGTAAAAAATGCGCCTTTTGTACGGATACGACAGTGCCAGGATGCATTTCAGAAACGGAAACGTGCTTTGTTGTGTGACAGATTCCTTGTTCATTTCATTTTGATCCCACTAAAACAGTAGTTTCGGCTACATATGGTTCTTGTTACAGAATTACAGATGTTCTCACGCACAGATTTGGTTCAGGCGACTGACTGATTGCTTTTGCTTCCAAGTTGATCACAAAGACCCAATGTATTTACTGGCAGATCGGCAAAGAAGCCCTTGCAATTGGCTATGGCGTGAGCAAGTTTCACCAGTATCTGTTTAGGAGAACGTTTTACTTGGTGACGGACCATAAGCCACTTTACTCGTTGTTTAACACATCCAAACATGTTCCTATACGCTTTGCGTAAAAGCTGCAACGTTGGGTCTTGTTATTGTCACAGTATCAGTACGAAATATACTGGCCCACATCAAAGCATGGGAATACTGACGCTCTTTTTCGCCTTCCTGTCGGCCCTGATTCGGAATTCGACGCCACCGATGCATTGTGTTATCACACTGTTGCGTAGGCCAGTGGAATGTCAGTCTTTTCCCCTCGGATAACGGAATATTGCACAGGCCACAGTAGCGGACAATGTCTTGAAACTTTCGCTGCATTATATCCGGAATGATTGGCCAACCCATTCCGAATTGTTTTGTGCGCCGTTATTCTGTTAGATGGCATTGCCCCTCTGTTCAACATGATTTGATTATAGTGCAAAACGACAGTGGCCAGTCGTGTGTACTTATTCCAGAAGTGTTGCAAAAAATATATGTTGCGATCGCATCAACGAAATCGGGGAATAGTACATACTAAACAGATAGTTCGTCGACACTGCACTTGGCCGGTAATGGACGCCCACTTTGAACAGATGACATCAGAATGTCACGCTTGTGTAGACAATCAGTCCTTGGCCGAAGTCTCAGTCTCCATGAGAACGAGTACATGTTTATTTCGCAGCACCATTTTGGAACACTAAGTGGCTATTGTGATAGACTCTTTCAACAACTATCCGTTAGTGGTGCCCATGCCTTCAACTACGTTACATAACACCATTCAGGCATTTTTTCTTTTTTTTTTTTTTTAATGGCTTGCCTGAAGTGTTGGTTTTGGTTTCACAGAATGGGCCACAGTTTACTGCTAAGTAGTAAGAACAGTTTTATGCAGCAAATGGCGTAACTCATCTCACTAGTGTGCCGTTTCATCTGCAATCAAACGGATTAGCTGAACGTTTTGTACGAAAATAAAGGCAACATATCTCATCCTGCGTGCCTCCCACACTTAGGAGAAAGCTGTGCTGCTGTTCCTGTCGATGTACAGCTCTCAATCCCGTGGGGATCCGTCGCCTTCAAGACCTACAGTTACTGCACCCGCCGCATCGCACGGCATCTTCTACAACACGCAAGCATCACTACGCGCTTAATGATGTGTTCTTTACATAGTTTTGGCCACTCCAAGCGCTGGTAAGGCGGTACTGTAATTCATCGTTCGGGTGCATGTACGAGGGCACAGACAAATATATACAGACGGGAAACCACCGTAAGGGCCCGGTCCCACGCTCAGGGGTGCGGGGCGGGGGGTACTGAAGCAGTTCCGTAAGATGTCCCATGATGGCGCTGTGGTCAGAAGCAGTCCTTTAAATTGGCCAGAGCAGGCGACAGATAGCGGCTGCTCCGACCGCCAACTCCCCTCAAACGCCAGCAAGCCGGACACAGCCGTGGCCTCGTGGCAGGCGGCACGAGCTCTCCCCTCAGCCTCCCCTCCACGCTACCCTCTGACGTGCGAGAGGCACCCTCAGAAGTGCCTCTAGTGTTGTCTACCAGTACTAAGCCAGGGAACCGCCTGATACCTGCTAGCATCTTACGGAACTACGAGGGGACGTAGGACAGTGGTTTAGGGGGGCTGCTTCTCTGTACATGTTACTCTGTGACGAGGACCATGCGGAAAGTGGTACCGTTAGCGCCGCATTACACGCTGACGACTCGGGTAGCCGCTAGTCAGGGTCGACCGCGTAAGTGGCATGTCTGCCTGCTCTGTGCGAGGTTGCGTGACGCTGTGTGTTGCCTGTGTTGTGTCTGTGATCGTTCATAATGTTTAAACAAATTGAGAACCCCACCAGTTGCGAAGTGAGGGCCGTGATTAAATTTCTTAATGCCCGAAACGTTAGACCTTGGGAAATTCATCGCCAATTACAGGAGGTGTATGGAGACAATGTGATGGACGAGTCATCTGTTTGGCGCTGGTGTCGCAACTTCAACCTGGGGAGGGGGAAGATACACGACGAGGTCGTGCCGGCCGCCGCACAGAGAACACAAATCCTGCGCAAGAACCTCGCTATCCATAAGGACGCGTTTGATTCTAATGATGGCACAGCAACCCAGATAAACCTTGAATAAGAGATATACGAGGGCCATCCGGAAAGTGGTACCCGTTTCTGCAATAAAGATACAGGAGTAAATATTAACACATATAAACATTTTTATTGGAAAGAGCATGCATTACACTGCTGGGGCCGAGCTTTAGGTCAGGATGAGTCGTGGAACCTGGTGGAGCGCCAAGGGACGCTAGTGAAACAGAATTATAGTTGACACATTTTATTCCGTAACATACATAAGTTTGATGAAGGCGCCAGCTCGACAGGAGCTAGAGCAGTAGATGGCGTCGTCTTCGAGCTGCAACCTCGGTGTTTCGTATTATGGTAGTGCCCGCGCCGTACCGCGATGCCGGGAAGCGATGCAAAGACTGTTATTGTGAAGTGCTCTATCCCTTCACCAGGCTATGCAGCGGCCAGTGGATCAACGCAGGGACCGGTCTGACGTCGGATGTCGTGCTGGTTCCCGAATCGGGACACCGGCTGGCCGGATTAGCACCAGAGTGCTAACTCGACGACAGAAACATTGGCCTTTAGTAACCAACCCCTGAAGACTGCGCTGGCCTCAGGCAGCCACTATAGAGGTGTGAAGTCGTCAGCACAGAGGATTACCAACTTCCCAGATGATGTTTAGTGTGAAGTATGGCCTCGACCAGACTCCATCTCTTAGCTGCCTCTAGCAGCTACTCGTATGTACTGCTATCTGTGACAAAGACTGAGCACAACGATTAGGCCTGTGAATTGACTACTATCTCCTGGGCATCGTCGATTCAGAAGACCAAGTGACTGCTACTTCTAAACGTGGGAGTATTTATACATAAAATTGGCTAAAGCTAAGACATATGAAACGGTTTGAATATGTTCCCTTTGAAAATGCAGTGTTCGCCCGATGTGTCTTTACCGCTGACGCATCCGTGGTCTTATTCTCTCTTGTCACAGAGTTACGTGTAGTTATGAAATGTTTACTAGTTGCGTCTCTGTCTGACAGCCATTTCACTCACACCAGTTTGCTGACGGTAGGCAAACACATTTCCCTGTCACAATTTTTACGGCGTAACAAAACTACTCCACATAATCTCCAAGCAAATTTAGGCATTTATCATAACGTGTGACGATTTATTGTGTCCTAGCATCATAGTCCTCCGCCGCCAGCGTACTGAGATACGTAGTCACGCCTCGTTTCAGTTCTTTTTCCCGCCAGAAAGTCACTGTTTACAGAGTTCATCAATTGTGACGTGCTGATCTTTCCTCACGCATTCGTCCACGGAGCGCAGCAGTTGGTCTGTATTGACAGAAGGTCTCCCTGAACGCTCCTCGTTGTGTGTATTCCCCCTCCCCAGGTTGAAGTTGCGACACCAGCGCCGAACAGATGACTCGTCCATCACATTGTCTCCATACACCTCCTGTAATTGGAGATGAATTTCCCAAGGTCGAACGTTTCGGGCATTAAGAAATTTAATCACGGCCCTCACTTCGCAACTGGTGGGGTTCTCAATTTGTTTAAACATTATAAACGATCACAGACACAACACAGGCAACACACAGCGGCGACGAAGCATCCAGAGGCACAGGTTCTGCCAGCGGTGCCGAGGAGCCACCAGGAAGTCTCCGATATATTCGACATCGCCAACTCAGGAAGCGGACGTATGCCTTTGCAGCGGTTTCCAGACCGATGTTTCTGTTTGAGCACAGGACGGATGTCAGGGAGCGACCGTTCACAGTAGCGGCTCCCATCTCGTCAAGATGCCCAGCTTCCTGCCTCCCTCCCCGCTGTCGCTTTTGTGTCCCAGCCTCGTCGCCGCTTTTGTGTCTCGTTCCGTTGTAGGTGTCGGTGGCCGAGTGGAATGAGACCGACACAGAAATAAAGATAGCACGCTGGTGCAGGTACGGAGGGGAGCAGCCAGTGGGACAGCAGAAACTAGAAACACTAGAGTAAATTAGAATGAGATATATATTGCACAGAATTTATACAATACTTAACTTTTACATAGTACTGCAGAATGTTGATACATAGTTGAGCTAGAGTCCTGACTAGTGCCTAACTGATAGCCAAGTCTTCACTGGTGCCTATCTGATTCCGAAGGTCCTAACTGGTTGCTATCTCAGTCCCAAGTGAACGATGTCGTTCAGTGGTGGCCACGAGCGGAGTTGCCGCAGAGGGCGCTCGTGGCTGTCATCGTAAGAACGCCGCGCCGTGCGTGCATGGCGGCGCGCGGCGAAAGTAGGTGGCGCGCACTTTGGACTTGTGCGACACCACACCCCTCCCCCCCAAACCGCCGCGCCGTCGTGGCGTAGGGCTGAGGGCCACGGCGACGGCACTGGGAGGAGGGCCTGGGCGGGGGCGTTACTGGTGGGACGGGCGTCGTAGCTGAGGCTGGGATCGAGACGCCGTCCGCGCCCCGGTATCCGCCTTGCGATCCTCCAGGAAACCCGGCGAAACCTGAGGAAGGGCGCACACCCCCGCCCAGAGGGAGCAGGTCATCTTCTGAGGTGCGTGGCCCAAGCTGGGGGGGCCCGCACGGTCCCGGAGTCCCTCTCGGTGACGCTGTTATCTGCGGCGGCGTCGGAGGCGGAGGGGCCGACTGCGTAGGAGGCACGTCGACATCCATCAGGAGCCCGTAGCCCGGGGTAGCTGGGCACGGCGGCGAGCGATGTGGCTGTGCTCCCTGGCGGTGAACTGGGTCTGGAATCAAGAAACCGGAGACATGATCGCGCGGCCTGTGCAAGCGCAATTGGTTTGCGTGGCGCCGCAGCTCCGACCCTGTGGAAGAACGTACAACATACATATTGCGACCGAGCACGCGCTGAATGGTGCCTGGCAACCATGTCTTCTTCATACCAGCAAACACGTTGTACAGCACCGGCGTAGAAACCTGAAAACGCGTAGCGCCATACGAACCGACTCGGTGCGTGGGAGGCTGCAGCAGGTGAAGGAGAGTGCGGTGACGGCGGCCTTGTAGCAGCTCGGCAGGAGACGGGCCGTCACGTGGCCTGTACCAATACGTAGACAGGAAAATTTGAAGAGCTTGCTGCCTGGAGTGCTGACCTTTCATCTTTTCCATGTGAGACTTGAATGTTCGAACGAAACGTTCTGCTTCACCATTGGACTGAGGGTGAAAAGGTGCAGTGGTGATATGCTGAATGCCATTCACACGACAAAATTGTTGAAATTCCGCACTAACAAATTGAGGTCCATTGTCACTGACGATAGTTTCAGGCAAACCTTCGATGCAAAACACTGATGTTAAGGCACTGATTGTACTAGAAGCCGTCGTTGAGTTCATGGCAATCACAAAAGGAAACTTGCTGAAAGCGTCTACAACAATTAACCAGCGCGTATTCCAGAAAGGTCCGGCAAAGTCAATATGTAAACGTTGCCATGGTCCCTTGGGGCGTGGCCAGTCTGAGAAACGCTGTGGAGGAGCCGCCTGATGCTCCGCACAAACTATACGCTGTGATGTCATGCTCTCTATCTGAGCGTCCATACCAACCCAGGTACAATGACGTCTGGCAAGTTGCTTCGTCCTAACAATGCCCCAATGTCCTTGATGCAGGAGGCGTAACACTTCTCGTTGCAGGGAACGAGGAACAATCACTCTCGTTTGGTCGTTGTCGGTATGTAACAACAGAACGCCCTGACTTAAAGATAATGCATGACGTTGTGCAAAATAACGTCGAAACAGAGGCCGCTCAATGTCTTTGGCTCTGGCAGGCCAACCAAAGCGAACAAAACGTGCTACCACACTTAGGTCTGCATCCGCAGCTGTTTCCTGTGCAACCCGACGAGAGTTCAAAGGAAAGTCTGCGACAGCGGAAGCATCTCTGGAGTCTATCTGACAACATGCCATTTCTGAAGAATCAAATGATACATCCTGGCCAACCGGAAGTCGGGAAAGTGTGTCCGCGTTGGCATGTTTAGTGGTAGGTCGGTGCAAAATCTCATACTGATAATTTGACAATATCAAGGACCATCTCTGAAGCTTTTGTGCCGTTCGTGGCGAAATTGGCTTTGTGGGTGAGAACAACGACGTGAGAGGCTTGTGGTCAGTCAACAAATAGAATTTTCTGCCATAGAGATAATGATGAAACTTTGTGACGCCGTAAATGATTGCTAAGGCTTCCTTTTCTATCTGACTGTAATTCTGTTGCGTCGGCGTCAGTAGCTTGGATGCAAAGGCAATAGGACGATCGTGACATCCAATACGATGTGACAAAACTGCACCCACACCGTACGATGAGGCATCAACTGCTAACACTACAGGCTTCTGTGGGTCAAAGGGAATCAAACATGCATCACTGAGTAGTGCAGACTTTAGTTTCTCAAAGGCAACCTGACAATCTTTAGACCAAACAAAAGGAACATTTTTCCTACGTAAGTGATGCAGTGGAGCTGCAATCTGAGAGGCATTGGGAATAAACCTGAAATAATAGCTAAGTTTTCCCATTACTGCTTGCAATTCGTGCACATTCTTAGGAGGAGGCAAGTCTTTGATTGCTCTAAGATGTGACTGTAAGGGATGAATTCCTTGGGCATTAATCACATGGCCTAGGTTCTCTATTTCAGTCTGAAAAAACGAACACTTTGCTTTATTGCAACGTAGACCTGCTGCAGTCAAAACTTTGAAAAGGCACTCCAGGTTTGCTAAATGTTCTTTAACTGTACGTCCGGATACCACAATGTCATCTAAGTAGTTCGAGCAACACGGTACAGAAACTGTCAGCTGTTCCAAAAAGCGCTGAAAAATAGCGGGGGCGGAAGAACTGCCAAAGGGTAGGCGTTGAAATTGAAAAAGGCCCATGTGAGTATTAATGACGAAAAACTTTTTTGACTCGTCATCAAGTGGAATCTGTAAGTACGCCTCCGCTAAATCAATCTTAGAAAAGAAGCGAGACTGTCATAATTTGTCCGTCAGTTCGTCAGGTCTGGGCAGGGAATAAGTGTCTACAATTGTTTGACTGTTCACTGTTGATTTGAAGTCCGCACAGAGACGAAGTTTTCCTGACGGCTTGGGTATAATTACTATAGGCGAGGCCCACTGACTCGCAGAAACAGGAGAAATCACCCCACTATCTTGCCAACGTTTAAGTTCTTCGGCAACTGTATCACACAAGGCGATAGGCACTGGTCTAGCTTTACGAAATTTTGGAACTGCAGATTCTTTTAAAGTTACATGTGCCACGAAGTATTTTGCACAACCTAGTTCCGGCGAAAACAAGTCACTATATTTGTCACACAATGCACTGATTTTATCCTGAGGCACTATTGACGAAATTTGAAGCACATCTCTTTGAATTGATAAACCAAACAAGTCAAAAGCATCTAGTCCAAAAATGTTCTGTGTCGATTTGGCCTGAAGAACTACAAAAGCAACTGTTTTTGTTACACCTTGAAAAGAGGCGGGCAGGCTACACGTTCCTAGCACGGGAATATTTTGACCTGTATAAGCTGTTAACACTTGCTGTGACGGCGACAATTTTGGCGAACCCAGAAGTTCATAAGTATATTTATTTATTAATGTGACAGCGGAACCAGTATCAAGCTGAAATTGCATCTTCTTATTTTCTATGAAGAGAGTCACAAACAGTTTTTGCTTGCGGCGCTCGACAGGTGCGCGAATGTGGGCAACGTCTGTTACGGTTTGTTTACTGCGCTTGCGCGGGCCGCGTAGTGAAGTAAGCGGCGCAGACTCGGCACGCAGCGGATTAACAACACTGTCACTAGATGGCACTACCGCCGGATCGGCGTCCGCGCAAGCATGCGAAGCTACTCCAGGTATACTAACTACTGCACTACACTTTTGAGTAGCTACTTGATGTCTACTGTCACTAGCTACACAGTACTGGGCACTATTACAAGGAGCAGTTGCAGAAGGCACTATTTTCACTACAGGAATGCACTGTTCATAGTCATTTTGCTTGTCCCGAACCCTTTTCCGTTGCACTGTTTTACGCGCTCGTCGGCGCTTGCTACATGGTGCACTATATAGTTTTGCCATAGGCGCAGAACAACTTTCTTGCAATTGAGATCCAAGGAAAGCACTGTTCAATTCCACAGCCCGTATAACATTTACAGAATGAACTGTTCTCGCACTTTGCGAAGCACTGTTTCTAACGGTACCGTTCTTTGAGTTTTAAATTTGCATACACACAGATTGTACATGTCCTGATTTGCCACATTGATAACAGGTTGCGTTGCGACTAGGGCAATGAGCACACTTGTGGCGAGACACACACTGGGGGCAAGATTTACGTACATTTTTCTGAAAGGAACGTTGGCGCCCGTTATTCAAATTACTGTTCCTAACACGACGGGGCGAACTTTGTGTCACACTCTTACACTCGCTACTGTTCACTGTCAGTTCAGCACGGCCGGTATAAAAATAAGAATCACTAGGGCTACACTGAGAACTACGGCTAGGAAAGCGTCCGTTGCGGCGCACTGAATTTACACTGTGGCTTTGCATTTCTACATCTGCTAAGTCAAAAGTATCATGTGCTTCTATAAGCTGCAGTACACTGTCTAATGAAGGGTCTGACTGTTTTAGAATTGCTGCCCTAATTCGGGGGTCCTGAATGTTCTGCGTAATTGCATCTCTTAACATAACGTCACTATATGAAAGTCCACAAGAGCAAGTAAATTTACATTGGCGGGTTAAGCCCTTCAGTTCCGTAATCCACTCTTGGTGTGACTGCTGCGGTAATTTTTTTAGCCTGAAAAATCGGTACCGAGCAGCGGCTACGAGAACTTTTTTCTCATAATGAGCATTTAGTGCCTCTACTATTTCTTCAAAGTCTACATCACGAGGAGATGCGTTGGGGAAAAGTTTTTTCAGTAACACGAAGGTGTTGGTGCCCACCACAGATAATAACAGATGCTTCACTTTCTGACCTGTAATTTGATTAGCCGCGACGAGTTCTTGAAACTGTGCGAAGTAGTCGCTCCATTCTTCCTCACGTTCGTTGTACTGGCGAAACGTAGGAAGCGTTGCGGCGGCAGGTGTGGGCTGCTGAAGCGGCGGCTGTTATTGGTTAGCTGCTTGCGCTGTGAGCTGGGCCACAGCCTGCAGGAGTTGTGTTATTTGCGCTGTCTGTAACTGAATAATTTCCATTAAGTTTGGGTTCGGGGTAGTGGCCATGCTGACCGATTAGGCGCCGCGCATACAAGTAAATTATAACAAAACACAAATGCAATATGAAAGAGGACGCGCTGCAACAAAAAAGTCCACAAAACACGTAACAAAATATCTTCCCCCAAAATTCTTATAATAAGGGTGGATGGGCGGGAGCAATTTCTGCGTGCTCTGACTGCTGCTGTCTGGCTGCTGCAAGTGGGTTGGTTCTCGGTTCTATCACTCCTCGACGCCACTTTTGTGTCCCAGCCTCGTCGCCGCTTTTGTGTCTCGTTCCGTTGTAGGTGTCGGTGGCCGAGTGGAATGAGACCGACACAGAAATAAAGATAGCACGCTGGTGCAGGTATGGAGTGGAGCAGCCAGAACTAGGAACACTAGAGTAAATTAGAATGAGATATATATTGCACAGAATTTATACAATACTTAACTTTTACATAGTACTGCAGAATGTTGATACATAGTTGACCTAGAGTCCTGCCTAGTGCCTAACTGATAGCCAAGTCTTCACTGGTGCCTATCTGATTCCGAAGGTCCTAACTGGTTGCTATCTCAGTCCCAAGTGAACGATGTCGTTCAGTGGTGGCCACGAGCGGAGTTGCCGCAGAGGGCGCTCGTGGCTGTCATCGTAAGAACGCCGCGCCGTGCGTGCATGGCGACGCGCGGCGAAAGTAGGTGGCGCGCACTTTGGACTTGTGCGACACCACAGTCGCTAGAATGCTCCCTAAACAAAATGAATCGGCAGTTTGAGAGGGAGTAGTGTGCAGCCCTATCGTATCGAATGCACATCTACCAGCTCAGCAGCGCCAGAATGAGAGTTTAGAAAGCACAGCACCGAGCGCCAATTACAACAAACTGTGCGGCAACGCCCACAGCCGTAAACTCCACAAAATACGTAGAAATTACTATTACTTCAGACTTAAACTGGAAAGAACACGTAGATAATGTCGTGGGAAAGGCGAATCAGAGACTGCGATTTATTTACAGAGCCCTTAAAAGTTGCAACAGAACTAGTAAAGAGACTGCATACACTACGCTTGTCCGTCATTTTTTGGAGTCCAGTGTGGGATCCTTATCAGGTGGGGGTTTGATGGAGGACTTCGAAAGAGTCCAAAGAAGAGCAGCCCGTTTCGTATTGTCACGATACAGGGGAGACAGCGTTACGGAAATGATACAGGATCTGGGATGGGAATCATTACAACAAAAGTGCTTATCGCTGCGGCGTGGGCTACTTGCGAAACTACAATAGCCAACATTCTCATCCGAATGCGAAAATATGTTAACTCCCACTTACATAGGTAGAAATGATAATCAGAATAAAATACGAGAAATCACAGCTCGAACTGAGAGATTCAGGTGTTCTTTCTTCCCGCGCGCTATTCGAGAAGGGAATGGGAGATAAATAGTATAGCGGTGGTTCGATGAACCCTCTGCCAGGCACTTAAATGTGATTTTCAGAGTATCACATGTAAATGTAGACAGCTGCCATGGAGAGCAGCTACCTCTCTGATACGGATTTAACCAGCTACACTTGGCTGCGGTGGAGTAGCCGAGCGGTCTATAGCGTCTCGCTGCGGAGCGCGCGGTTGCTCGCCGTGGAGGTTCGAGTGCTCCATGGGGCATGGGTGTTTGTGTTGTCCTGAGGTTAGTTTACCTAGGTTTAAGTAGTTTGTATGCTACGGACTGATGACCACGCAGTTTGGTCCGATAGATTTACAAACATTTGAAAAGCTACACTTGCTGGTCAGGGGCACAATCGACCTCAGTACCAACGAGCAGCAGCTAGACGAAGTAGCAAGGTTTCCTTACACTGTCATTGTATCTGCCCCTCTCCAAGTCAGCAGAAGGTAAGTATGTGTTTATGTTGTATGAATAAATTGTTCTATTAATCAGTGTGGCTGTTTTAATAACAAGTATCAGCTGCCGTTACACCCCGCAGTAGCTGACACAACAGTGGCAACACACTATGAGATACGAGACATGATGCGACCAGCATCAAAATGTTCAAATGTTTGTTAAGCTTATGGGACTTAACTGCGGTGTCATCAGTCCCTAAACTTACAAACTACTTATACTAAAGACAATACAAACATCCATGTCCGAGGGAGGATTCCAACCACCGATGGGTAATGGCCTCGCGCATCGGAGCATACCGACTCAATGCGCTCGGCGACGCCGTAGCGGCACGCGACCAGTATCATCTAAGCAAATAAATACATCATGGAAGCGTCTTAACCGGTTCATTTGAAATGTGTGTATAGCTTATGGGACTTAACTATGGGGTCATCAGTCCCTAAACTTACAAACTACTTATGAACTAGCTAATGCTAAGGACGGCACAAATATCCATGTCCGAGGGGGGATTCGAACCCCAACCGTAGTGGCCGTGCAGACCGTGACTGGAGCGCCTCAGTCCCCGCGGCCGACACCGGTTCATGCTGGGGCGATACCAATACGTCCGTTCTCTGAACCACCAGGCGCAACACGGGATGCTGGTAGCTCCACACAATTCGTATCAAACGATACGGGGGGAAAGAAATTTCAAGTCGAATTCGAAATATTCAACATCTTAACTGTTTCAAGGCTTAGAATATTGATGGGCGAAGCTGAATATTTGTGCCGGACACGGACTCGAACCCAGATTTCTAACTTTTGATGAGCGATCGCCTTAACCGTCAGACTATCCAGCCAGGTTTCTCGTCCCGTCCAAATTCTCGCCCTACTACTGTAGTGCCACCCACCCACTATTCCTCTTACTTGCAGCATTATTTGTAATCCCGCAAGGGATCTGACTTAACTGTGCGTTAAGTGTCTGTAGTTAGACAGTAAAAAACTTTATTTTTAAATCAATGCACGAAGCTTTTTTTAGTGTTTCCGAATGTACTAAAATATAAATAAAAAACAACCGCACTACGTTTCCTACTATAATTCGATGGTGAATGTGGACCTGATGTCCCAATAACCTAGTCGGTAAGCTATAATAGCTGGTATAGTAACGCAAGGTGTTACAAGTACCTCTGTACACTCCGATGCATTGCACTCCAGTTGCACAATATGATAGTGTTACGAACTACTCGTATTTATACGTGGATCTCATGAACGATCCGAGTGTCTTGGTGATGAGTATCATATCGGTCTCCAAGTGTGGCACCGACCACCTTGTCTCACAGTGGGATAAGTGCATTAACAGTTTATGCGAATGCACTGAAATAATGAACAGTTTACTTATATGACTGTGACTTAAGTTCTTTTCCACTACTAAAACTTCCTTGCTGAAAGTACCAAGGACAAGTAATTTGATGGGAGATTCTGTATGTGAACTGACAGTGTCCTCGCTGGGTCCTTGTTGGTTTACTGTGTTTCCGAGATTGGAGTTGTTTTTAACACGTCTAGCACTCATTATGTCGTCATCTTTCTGTCAGAACAGCTACTGAGCGGCAGCAGTATTTCTTAAATCACTTTCGTGAAGCTTAAGGATTTGGACTTTAGTTTTTCTTTATCTCAGTTCGTGTCATATCATCGAATGTCTATACATATTTCTTGGCGCTGATACAACGTAGGACCAATGTTTGAGCTCTGGTGATAAAGCTTTGATTCGGAAGTTACTGGCCGTTTCGCATATTGACTTTCTGAGTGTCATCCGTGTTTCCACCCACACTTGCATGTATTTGATATTCTTTGCCTTATACTTGTCTTAAAGGACACGCATATTCTTTTTAAAAACTTCCTAATGGTATTTGTATACCTTGATGGAGCTCTATCATATCGTTCTATGGACTGAAATATTCTGAGCAATAAAAAACATATATATTAGCTCCATCTTGAAACCTATAACAATGCCTTTTGAAAACCCCTCTAAAACTTAACTACCTGCTACGCCAATTCCTAACTATCATACAGGAGGCTCTGTGCTACATGTCTGGGTTAGGTTGCTAAAGCTGTGTTTGTTATTCGTACAAATAAAGCTTTTTGAAACAACAGTGAGAAAAAGTACGTCGCTATAATATATCGTATTTGTTTAATCACTCCATTGTGAAAATTCACTTATTGACAACTGTGCCAAAGCTCTAGTACGAAAGCCGCAGACTAATGGCCGAGCGCTCTAAGGCGCCTTGCAGTGGAGAACTCGGTTGCTCGCCGTCGGAGGTACGAGTCCTCTATCGGGCAGGGGTGTGTGCGTTGTCCTTAGCAGAAGTTAGTTTAAGTAGTTTGTAAGCCTAGGGAGTGATAACCGCGGCAGTTAAGTCCCTTAGATTTACAAACATTTGAACATTTCTATCAATTGCTGGTCACATATGTCAACAATAGCACTCAGCAGTGAACAATACGAAAACACACTCCTCTACGCGTGTGCGTGCTATTGAAGTCCAGTGGGGATATGCAGTTACTGCAAACCGAAATTGTCTGCTAAATCTCTTAGTTCCATCAATTCCCCAACCAAAATTCAGTCGCGCTAAACTTGTTTTATAGGCTCTCCCAGACCGCTAGTGGAGGATCGTCGTATAATACCAGCTTAATAGAGGATCGTCGAATAATACGGGCTTAACAGAGGCTCGCGGCGAGGTGTGGATGCGCCCGGCGCCAACACGCCACAAGCTTCCGCGCCGCGGCCCGTTTCCCAGCTCCCTTGCAGCTGGCGGCATCTGTTGGAATGAAGCCAAACGATTCGTTGAGCGCCGCCAACCGGCGCGAGCTGTAACTACTAGCACGGATCTCTCTTCTGCATCGGGCGATGTGTCACAAAGCACAGCGTCTCAATCGCCTGAGTGGCACGTGGCGGATATCACGTGAGTGAACACAATATTTTTCAGTCAGGATCGTGTGTTCTGTACTTTTATTTCCACATTACCGGTTTCCACAGAATCTGCAGGTCATCTTCAGACCTTGTGAAATAATTTTGTAGAATTCCTATCTCGCCCCCATAATTGGAGGGCTAAAACAGGAGGCACCGTAAGAAAAAAATGCACCCGCACAACCTCCCAGAGAAATTTCACCCGTCTCCCTTCTCGTCCTATCGTATACCCATACTACTAACTTATTTCTATGCAAACTTATCCATCGGCGCCTCCCCAACCACCAGCGCTTCCGCAACATCCTACCACCTCCTGTCCCCTTTCACTACAAAGCCAATTCTCCCTGCAAATTTATAGTGCCTACTAGGAACCACCACTCTTCTTCTCCCTCTCACAATGAGCCAGTTCTCCCTATGGTCAAACCATAGTATAGCTCGTGCAAGAAGTCGTGGCCCGTTCGCAGAAAGGCATTGTCGAGTTGTGCGCGAGTCCATTCCTTTGTTCCTGAGGGCCGGCCGGCTCAGTCGCACTTTGCCTGTTGGGCCGTACACTTCGACTGTTAAGCCAGAAGTCAACTGCGCCCCGCAGCCAGTAGGCAACACGCAACTCAGACGGCCGCTCCTCCAAAACAAAGGAATGGACTCTCCCAACATGTTCAAATGTCTGTAAATCTATCGGACCAAACTGCGTGGTCATCAGTCCGTAGCTTACAAACTACTTAAACCTAGGTAAAGTAACCTACGGACAAACACACACACCCATGTCCCAGGGAGGACTCGAACCTCCACGGCGACCAACCGCGCGCTCCGCAGCGAGGTGCTTTAGACCGCTCGGCTACTTCACCGCGGCTGGACTCTCCCAGCACCAAGTTGAGAAGGCATGGGCCACTTCTTCTTGCACAAGCTATATATTAACCCTCCGTAACATGAATAACCCACCTTTCAATAGTAGCAGGGGTGGCTCGTCACCCCAAAGTCTTATTTTGCATATAATTACAACTGTACAAAACTTACAGAACGATACTTGATCTGTTTAAAGTCATTAACATTCTTTTTGATATACAAACACTTTACAGTAATTGGATAACAATTATTAGGAAATTGTTCTTTGAGAAAAACAAGTTATGGAATTTTTTTTTCTATGATAATTGCATGCAGGCCTACCACATTTTACACAAACTACTATCACTTTTCTGTCTTTATTTCTAGGGCATACATGACCTCTTGCTTGCTTCTATAGTTTTGTGGGTCTTGATTCCTGGTGTTATAGTTCCTATGTTCTCATCATTTCTAAGAATACTCTCGTGGAAAAAATTTTCCGGATGCGCCGTTTCATGCGTTCATGTGTGGTGAAGCAAGTTTATATCCAAGATTTATTAGAAAATCTTTTCTTTCCACTTTTTGCTGTGTATTTACAAGGAATACAATAAACGCATTTATTGCTGCCTGGTCCAATATTCCATAAAACATCCGAAGTGGCCATAGGATGTAACATTTTGTGAAGTACATCTACACTATTATAAAATTCAATGATTTCAGGTTTATATATGGTTTGGTCAACTTTAGGAGCACTATGCATTGTAGACAAAAGAACAACCGATTTTTCTTTTTTTGGAGTGAAGGAGACAAGTCCTTTTTTCTGATGAAAAGTAAATTCCGACGATAGCGCTTTCTTCGTTGTATTCGGTAGGAAACTTGGTGGTATATCCGCCTTATTTTTCCTGAACGTACCAAAAATTGTCAAATTCTCTTTCAGTAACATGTCTGCCAAAGGTGTAGTTCTGGACAGAGTTTTTACATAGTTTGTTGGAAGACTTTCATTTGTGTATCTGTTCTCCTTCTCAACTTATGGAATAGCATCTGTCATATAATATGTTTTGTTGTTACACATTGTGATTATTTTGATGCCATATTTATCTGGTTTCGAAGCAATGTAAACACAGAATGGGCATTTGCCACGAAATCATAAAAGCTGCTCATCGATTGTTACATACATATGAGGGGAATAACTTGAGTGGCAGTTACTAAAAAAAGATGTGCAGAGCTCACGAAGAGGTGAAAATTTGTCGTCCTTATTTCTCTTCAGACATAATACATTTGTGCACACATAAGACACGCCACATTGCTTCAGTGACGACCTGAGCATCTTTTCTGCTACGTGACATACAAAGCAATCCCATTAGTGCACATATTTCTTTCTTGTCCGTATCACCAAGAAACCTCTAGTCGGTAAATGCACATTTCTTTCTTTGGAGCTCATCATTTGTATGACCTACAATCTTATCAACTATTCTTGTATCTAATAATATTTCGAAAGCATCTACCTCTGAGTCAATGTTTTGAGAAAAGTTAACGGCGTTAGGAATTTGCTGAAGATACCTCCTCCTCCACCTCATCACCATCTTCTGACGTCGTAGCTTCAAACACAGAACTATGTTCAGATTGTACTTCCAAATTATCTTCCTCGCTTGAAAATAAGTCGTTGTCCCTGCAATCGTCGTTGTCTTCCTCCAAAACAGTTCTCAGAAACTCCTCAAACATTGGATCATTCACATATATAGATTCCATATTCGAAAAGCTTACGAAATGTAGCAAATGGATTTCACCAACGAAAATGGTAACTGGGGTGACCTATAAGCCCAAGAACTATTCCATCTCAAGTAGCAGCTGAACACAACTCACCAGCAACACAACAGACCAGTGACAGATTTATACAACAATGACGAAAGAATACGCAAGTCTGCCAGAATAAAATACCATTGCTGCCAACATAGCAGAAGAAACAAACTATCACTGGGGTGACGCATCACCCCTGTTGCCATCGGAGGGTTAAGATGGCGACATGCGTGTCATATAGCTAACGAGACCTGATAGCCAAGGGAGTATTCAGGGGGGGGGGGGCGCACAGGGCACGTGCCCCCCCCTCTCTCCAAGACGGCCCGACGAAACATGAGAGAGAGAGGAGAGAGAGAGAGAGAGAGAGAGAGAGAGGAGAAGGGAGGAGAGAGAGAGAGAAGGGAGGAGAGAGAGAGAGAGAGAGGGAGGGAGATAGTGAGGAAGGAGGGAGGGAAAGAATCGTAGCATTAGAAAAATTAACTTTTACTTACGGGCAGCATGTAATTGTGAGTTTAAAAATGCAAAATCCCTGTAATTAACATGGCGTAATTTGGCTTTTTGTATTATTCTTCCATTTAATTGCTTCTTGCTCTTTTTTGTCAGTAATTTACGATCATCATCATCATCATGTTTAGAGACTGATTATGCCTATCAGCGTTCAGTCTGGAGCTAACTACCTATAATAAAATTTGTACATGATCCCCTATTCAATGGTAACATCGATGCCTCGTCTGATGTTATGCCTTTTACTTCAAAATCATTCTGCACCGAATCTAAGTAATTTCTTCTTGGTCTACCTCGACTCCTCTTACCCTCCGCTGCCGAGCTCATGAGTCTCTTAGGTAACCTTGCTTCTCCCATGCGTGTAACATGACCCCACCATCTCAGTCTGTTCGCTCTAACGGCTTCATCTATGGTGTTCATTCCCAGTTTTTCTTTGATTTCCTCATTATGGACACCCTCCTGCCATTGTTCCTATCTATTAGTACCTGCAATCATTCTTGCTATTTTCAAATCTGTAACCTTTACCTTATGAATAAGGTAACCTGTATCCACCCAACTTTCACTCCCATACAACAAAGTTGGTCGAAAGATAGAGCGGTGCACTGCTAACTTAGTCTTGGTACTTACTTCCTTCTTGCAAAAGAGAGTAGATCTTAGCTGAGCACTCACTGCATTAGCTTTGCTGCACCTCGATTCCAGTTCTTCCGCTATGTTGCCGTCCTGCGAGAAATACATCCCAGGTACTTGAAACTGTCTACCTGTTCTAACTTTGTTCCTCCTATATGGCACTCAATCTGTTTAAATCTCTTTCCCACAGACATTACTTTCGTGTTGGAGATGCTGATCTTTATATCATAATCCTTGCACCTCTGATCGAGCTCTGAAATATTAGTTTGCAACCTTTCAATTGAATCTGCCTTTACAACTAAGTGATCTGCATATGCGAGACTGCTAATTTTGTTTTGACCTATTTTAATCCCGCCCTGTCAGTCTACTGTTTTCAACATATGATCCATGAATAGTATGAACAACAATGGTGACAGGTTGCAGCCTTGTCTTATCCCTGAAACTACCCTGAACCATGAGCTTAATTTGCCAATTACTCTAACTGCTGCCTGACAGTCTACGTAAAGCCCTTTAATTGCCTGCAAAAGTTTGCCTCCTATATCATAATCTTGAAGAACGGACAGTAACTTACTCCTAGGAACACGGTCATAAGCCTTTTCCAGATCTATGAAACATAGATACAATTCCCTGTTCCACTCATAGCACTTTTCCATTACCTGCCGTAGGCTAAACATCTGGTCCTGACAGCCTCTGAGAGGTCTAAACCCACACTGATTTTCGTCTAACTTGTCCTCAATTAATACTCGCACTCTCCTTTCAACAATAACTGAGAATATTTTGCCTACAACGCTAATTAAGGAGATGCCTCGATAGTTATTGCAATCGTTTCTGTTTCCATGTTTGAAAATTGGCGTGATTACCGCTTTCGTCCATTCAGACGGAACCTGTCCCGATTCCCACGCCTTTTCAATTATCCTGTGTAACCACTTGAGACCTGATATTCCACTGTATTTGACGAGTTCCGGCTTAATTTCATCCACCCCAGCCGCTTTATTGCACTGTAATCTACTGACCATTTTCTCCACTTCCTCAAATGAGATCCTGTTTCCATCGTCGTTCCTATCCCGTTCTACCTGAAAATCTGACACATCATTGAACGTTTCACCTTCATTGAGCAATTCTTCAAAATATTCCCTCCATCTGGTCAAGGCATCCACTGGATTGACTAGCAGCTTTCCTGACCTGTCCAAAACACTTGTTAATTCCTTCTTCCCTCCCTTTCGAAGATTGCTAATTACGCTCCAAAACGGTTTTCCCGCGGTTTGACCCAGACTTTCTAGCATGTTTCCAAAGTCTTACCATGATTTCTGCTTGGAGTCTGCAATTATCCGTTTGGCTTTGTTTCTTTCTTCAACATAACTTTCTCTGTCTGCCTGATTTCTAGTATGGAGCCATTTTTGAAATGCCTTCTTTTTCTTTTTACAGGCTGCCTTGACTGAGTCATTCCACCAAGCTGTCTGCTTCTTCTTGCCTTTACACACTACTCTTCCAAGACATTCTTCCAGTAGTGTGTCCCTGTACCTTGACCATTCCTCTTCCAGTGACTGTAAATCATTACATTCAACTAACTGGTACCTTTCCGAGATTATTGTTATGTATTTGTGCCTAATTTCCTTGTCTTGCAGCTTCTCCACTCTTATCCTTCTACATATGGACCTGACTTTCTGCTCTTTTGGCCTCACAAAACCAATTTCACTGCAGATTAAATAATGATCAGTATCATCAAAGAGCCCCCTGAAAACACGCGTGTCCCTGACTGTTTTCCTAAATTCCTGGTCTGTTATTATATAGTCAATGATAGATCTGGTTCCCCTTCCTTCCCAAGTATAGCGGTGGATGTCCTTATGCTTAAAGAAGGAGTTTGTGATAACTAAACCCATACTGGAACAGAAATCCAAGAGCTGTTTTCCGTTCCTGTTGGCCTCCATATCCCATAACCTTTTCATAAGCTTCTGTTCGATTTCCTATCCTGGCGTTGAAATCATCCATGAGTAAAACACTATCCTTATCCTTCACTCTAACAACTACATCACTTAGTGCGTTGTAAAATCTGCCCATATCATCTTGATCTGTCCCTTCACAGGGTGAATACTCTGCCACAATCCTAATTTTCTTGCTGGTGATGGCCAAATCTATCCACATCAGTCGTTCGTTTATGTACCTTATTGCAATTATGCTGGGTTCGATTGCTTTCCTGATGAAAAATCCTACACCCCACTGTGCTCTTCCTACTTTGACTCCTGACAGGTAGATCTTGTATTCTACCACTTCGTCCTAATTTCTCTTCCCTTACTCTAACGTCACTAACAGCTAAAACATTTAACCCCATCTTACTTAAAGCCTCCGCCAGCTCTACCTTCTTCCCATTGTAATCCCCATTGATATTAATAGCTCCCCATCTCATTCCAGATCGTTTGCCATTACGATAAAAATAAATAAAATTTGTTTATTGTTTCGTGATTGCTTGGGAGATAAATGAGCTATTGTGTATGTTTTACTCATACGTAAATAAATTTAAAGGATTTAACTATGTAAAATAACTGAATTTCAAGGGCTGCGTTCAGGTTGGTGCATTCAAATGTTTTCGGTAAACGGTTTATCTGATTCTTTTCCTAGACACTAAGAAATGGTACTCCCACCCATTATAAACAGTTTTATTTGAAGCGACGCGTTTCAATTTTCCAGTTATTAGAGCAAATTAGAAATTTCAACGTCATTTTTCCACACATCAGATACAAAGGATTTTCATGATAGTAGAAAATCTTCTTGAAACACAGTGAAGTGTAATTTTCAGAATCAAATTTTCACTCTGCAACGAAGTGTGCGCTGATATGTAACTTCCTGGCAGATTAAAATTGTGTGCTGCATCCGGGATTCGAACCTGCAACCTTTGACTTTCGCGGGCAAGCGCTCTACCGTCTGAACTATCCCAGCACGCTTCACAGTCCGTCGCCATAACTTTACTTCTGCCTGTTCCTCACAGCCTACTTTCCTAGTTTCACAGAAGTCCTCCTGCGAACCTCGCAAGACTAGCATTCCTGGAAGACAGGATGTGGTGGAGACATGGCTTAGCCACAGCCTAAGGGATGTTTCCATAATGAGGAGCCGGCCGCGGTGGCCGAGGGGACTAAGGCGCTCCAGTCACGGTCCGCACGGCCGCTACGGCCGGGGGTTCGAATCCCCCCTCGGGCATGGATATTTGTGCCGTCCTAGTTCGTAAGTAGTTCATAAGTAGTTTGTAAGTTTAGGGACTGATAGCCCCGTAGTTAAGTCCCATAGACTTTACAAACATTTGAACATTTGAACATAATGAGGAGTGCTAGTCCTGAAAGGTTCACAGGAGAAGTTCCGTGAAGTTTGGAAAGTAGGAGGCGAGGTACTGGCGGAAGTCAAGTTTAGTGGACGGACCGTGAAGCATGACAGGACAGCTCAGATGGTAGAGCCCTTGCCAGCGAATGGCAAATGTCGTAGGTTCGAATCCCGTTTCTGGTCCACAATTTTAATCTGCCAGGACGTTTCAAGTGAAATTTTGTCCATCGCGAAAGCTTTCTTGAAAACGTATCTCGTCTTACATAGCAAGAATGAAGAAGAAATTGCTTCAATACTACGCAAACACAGGAAATCTGATTTTACGTTTTGAGGGAATATCAAACTTAGCGCGACATACTAGTATTTACTGGCTGTTTGTTTCTGACCCGTAATTGGACGACCTTTTAGGATACGCTGTTTTTCCAATTTCTGCATTGTTTGTTAATGCCACAGCTACTCCGGTTACTGTACTGTTCATCCACGGTAAGTTGAAAATTCGTGCGCTGGTTGTTGGCAGCGGTAGGAGTCGTATACTATGGCTGCCGTGGGGGCGAGCATCAGCGAGAAATAGGCAGCGTCTCGGTGATGGAAACGTTACCCGTGACGATGTGTGCAGTAATATTTCGCGTCTAGGCAACACCGCCTAGAAGACGAGGCCTCACCACTGGCCATGCCTACGTCACACCAAGAGGCGGCGGCTGCCAGTTGAGTGGCTGGCCGCTGGGGCACGCCCACCGCCCACCGCCTCGTAGCGGCTGGCCAGTCAGCTTGCGTCCGCCGCCTCTCGCTGTGACGTAGGCACCGCCAGTTGTCAGGCCTTGTCTTCTAGGTGGTGTTGGTCTAGGGGCAGCAATCCGAAATAAATGGATGTCCTTCAAGTAGTGCACATGTATTGTGCTGCTGCCGTCACCAGGTAAAATCGTCTTCACTTGTCAAATTAATATACGAGGCGCGTCCAGAAAGTAAGTTCCGTTTGGTTATATAAAACGAACGGGTACAGATACAGGAAAAATATTGATTGTACAAAAATCTACAACTGTTAAACTACTTTTCTACATAACTTCCGAAATTTTTTAGGCAATTGTCATAGCATGCCACAAGGTTTTGTGTGCCTTTTTCATAGATTGTTGCCGCCTGTGTATTCAACCATGTGGTAACACGTTCTTTCATCTCGTCATCATCGTTGAAGTGTTGTCCACCAAGGACAGATTTTAGATGTAAGAAGAGTATTACTGCCAAAAGATTTTTTTTCCGATAATGCCTGACTTCACACACCGAATGTGACCAAACAATTCTTACGGAAATTTCAATGGGACCTGTTTGATCATCCTCCATACAGCTCGGACCTCTCTCCTAGCGACTTTCATCTCTTCTTACACCTAAAATCTGTCCTTGGTGGTCAACACTTCAACGATGATAAAGAGCTGTTACCACATGATTGAATACACAGGCGGCAACCTTCTGTGAAGGATGCATGCAAAAACTTGTGGCACGCTATGACAAGTGCCTACAAAATTTCGGCAGTTATATGGAAAAGTAGTATAAGAGTTGTAGAATTTTGTGCAATAAAAATTTCTTCTGTATCTGTGTACAATTTCATTTTTTACCAAACGGAACTTACTTTCTGGACGCGCCTCGTACTTCCATCTAATTACCAATTCAGTACTAGTTTCGATGCACTGTGGCGTCATTCTCAAGCTCCTATGATTTAATAAAATATTACAATGATTCATCCACATTAAACAGTGAAAAGTTTAATAATTTATCAAACCATGTGCGACGCATGGGAATGGCTGTAGGGCGCAACGTCGTGGAGTATACGGCCACTCCCACCAGAGGTTCGACTCCTCCCTCGGACATGGGTGTGTCTGTTGTCCTTAGAATAAGTTAGATTGTAAGTCTAGAGACCGATGACCTTAGCAGTTCGGTACCTTCGGATTGCAAACATTTGAACTTTTTTTTTGAAACAATATGTCCTACGAAACTTCCTGGCAGATTAAAATTGTGTGCCGGAACCGGGACTCGAACCTGGGACCTTTGCCTTCGCTCCGCTGCAGAGTGAAAAGTTTCATTCTGGAAACATCCCTTAGGCTGTGGCTCAGCCATGTCTCCACCATACCCTTTCTTCCAGGAGTGCTAGTCTTGCATGTTTCGCAGGAGAGTTTCTGTGAAGTTTGGAAAGTAGGAGGCGAGGTACTGGCGGAAGTGAAGTTGTGAGGCGGCATCGTGAGCCGTGTCGGGATAGCTCAGTCGGCCTGATAGCCTCGCAGCTCATCTCTTAAACGAAATAGCCCCGGCTAGTATGGACCCACCCGTAGATGTGCACCATATTCCAAACGCATTTTATTATATGAGACATTTTCTTATAGAATTAAGCTACATTCGACGTCACACTCCAGAGGAAGACCTATACAAAGTAAAAGAAATCTACAACAACATGATGAAAAACAAAACGAGGAACAGAATCGAAGAGAAGTACAAAGAATATAATTGAGAAAAGATCTGGGAAAACGTACAAGACCCTTACTTACCGACAAAAGTACGGTCAACATGGTACACTGCAGTTAACAGGAAAATTCCAACAAATTCGAAGTTACATGCAATTCATCTGGCGGAAACGCCAAATTGCACCATCTGTAACCTAGTTGACACTGAGGAACACCGTTTCACATGCGACGGCGTTAAAAACATTTGGACTCTGTGTACAACTAAACTTGCTAGTATACTACGAACATCTCCCCGAACGATAACACCAGCCAGACTTCTTCACCCAGACGAAGTTCCCTACCCCAGTGCAAAAAGAAGAGCAGTAAATTGGATCAAAGGACAGACGGTGTACTACATTTTATCGGAAAAAGTTAAAAGTAAAGACGACTACTGGATACATCTTACGATGGAACACGAAAAACTAAAAAAAAAACGAAGAAATATAAAGAAAAATATGCGAATTTTCTAATCAGAACATTAACACAAATATAGAATGGGTAACACCCAAAGAAGTATTTTATTTATATATACTTTTTATTATTTTATTATTATTATTATCATTTTGAAATGTCATTAGGCTTCTGTGATCCTTGAAAGGTAGTTCTGTGCTACTGTTGACTGGTGCTTCAAAGTCTACCGAGAAGATACAAGAAATGGACAAGGAGATCGAAATACACAGAAAAATGATACACACGGCATTAACTGCGTAAGCAGATTGTACGAGAAGACAACTTTGAAGTGCTCGGCAAGCAGAAGGAACAGAAGAATGGAAATGACAATAATTATAATTTACTTGGAGAAAACCATTCTGATACTTTTCTTTCATTTCCAAGAAGCTGATCTTAAAAATTACGAAGAAGAGGCTTAAAATTGGTTTCAAATTATTTATTTTTATCGTCTGGCGATGAAGATGTCGCCCAGAACGAGATTGTTTATTTTCTACGAGGTAGTTTTGTTTCGTTATGAAGAAGAAGTTGCTCTTCATTCCTCAACGGAAACAATGTAATAGCATAGAAGCTAGCCGGAGAAGGCTATCATGGCGAGCGGAAGGACGGGTTGTAGGGGAGGAAGGAGAACCGGAAAAAAAAAGTCGGTAGAGCGCTTGCCCGCGAAAGGCAAAGGTCCCAGGTTCGAGTCTCGGTTCCGGCACACAATTTTAATCTGCCAGGAAGTTTCATATCAGCACACACTCCGCTGCAAAGTGAAACATTTCATTCTGGAAACTTCCCATAGGCTGTGGCTAAGCCATGTCTCCACCATATCCTTTCTTCCAGGAGTGCTAGTCTTGCATGTTTCGCAGGGAAAGTCGTGGATTTGTCTGTGTGACTGGAGATGATAGTGGGTTGATATACAGGGTCATACATATTATTGATAATTCAATAATAACTTTATTAATTAAATAACATGAATAATTCCGATAATTTATTGGTAGTCTGCCGCTCCTGTCAATAATTCCATGTTCTAACTACGCACACCTTACATTTTTCGTTTCCTGCCAGGATTCCTTTTTCTTTTTCACATTTATTCCACACTACCACTTTTCATTTTGCCGATCCCTCCAGAATATCCTTTCAGTGTTTCACGATGCGCTATGCAGCTTATAGATCGTCTAAAAACTGGATTATTTGCTTAATCCCTAATGTGTGTGTGTGTGTGTGTGTGTGTGTGTGTGTGTGCGTGCGTGTGTGTGAGTGGGGCGGCGACCATATTGACCTGCATTTCTACACCAAAACTTCAATATAGGACATTTACCTATCACCATACAATATCCTAAAACCTTCTGTGTATGTGTAGCCGGACACACTATTTCAAAATCTCACAATACATAACGGCAGAATCGCACATCCCCAATCTAATTCCTCTGTCTTACAAAATCCACCAGCCGAAACTTAAGCCTTGTTCTAGCCGTGAAACAGGCTATATTTTATCACATTTTGCTGTTCATCACTTAATGTTTACGCACTTACCTGGTTTTGTTTCTCTTCTTCTGCGATCTAGATTTTAAATAACGGTGTTTCTGTTTTACACATTTCTCTCTCTTGTGTGTGTTCCTAAATGTCAACTCACATGGAATTTTGCATTATTCGTAAACTTTGTTCCTAGGCAGTCAATATTTTCTTGTACTCCTGCTTCCTCTTTTAAGATTATGATTCTTGTCAACTATCAGTAGCTAAAGTATAGAGTAGTCTGACTATTACTGTCTTGGTCAGATATCTGTTTTGTCTTGTCCTGTGCGTGTTCAACTCCTCTCCTTTTACCAATTTTAAATGTGATAGTGAAGAATGGGAAGACTGCAGATGACAGAAAGAAAAGAAGGATTGACAATACAGAAACGAAACGGAAATAACAGTGCCAATAACTTGAGTGCCTGGTGTCATCAGTCACCTATCATCAAAAGGAGTGTGATGTCTTCTGAGGCATTTGTTCTAGTTTTCCGAACCCTCACTATTTCTTTGTCCTTCAGGCGTATGGTCTCTGGCTTGATTGATATAGTACGCCCTACCTCCTCCACAACGGCCACCTCTTTTCATACCACGATAAGACGTGCCTCTTTCCCTTCTAGAAGTTCTGGGGACACTCGCTGGTATTTGTTTTCTTGCAAGCAGTTAACTCTCCTCGTCTCCGTTTGTCCAGATATTTTAGTTTGGATCATTGTCATTACGGCGATCTGTTCGCCACCTGTTTCTCCACCGCCCTTCCTGTGCTTGTCTATTGCCTGCTAATGTATCTAAACGTTCTATAACCTGCAACACATTCTATACATCATAATAATTTACATTAAATTTCTTTGTACAGACACTGGTAATTTCAGCAGAATAATTTCTATTAAATCAGACTCACTCAAGAGATCTGTTAAATATTGGTTCTCTTCCTATTAATGCTGGAGGAACTCTTTATAGCTACTTCAGCCACTGTTTGCAAGGCTTTTAGCTTCAAATATTTCGTTGCGTACATTATTTTGCGTACTGCTTGACCAGTATCGGTTTGCAAAAGCTTGCGCAAATTCTTCGTAAGTTTTGTACATGTTGATAACACTCGTACCTCATGAGATTACATCCCCTTCAAATCAACTTGCAAACGTATGAATTTTCTGTTGTTCAGTGTATTGAGGAGACATCTTGTTCTCAAACGTCAAACGAAAGCAATAGGGTGCAAATTTCCCTAACTTGAAACTGTGTGATATTTGCCTGCGTTAGTTGTGTCACGTACTGTGATAATTTGGCAACCTGTTTTACCTACTTTTATATTATCCTCTTTTAACTTTGCAACATCACAAGTGACCATTTCAGTTTCAGGTATTAATTTACAATGAATCATATTTATGGTATCTTTACATTTTCATTGTATTTCTGATATTTTACTATTTATTACATTTTGTTCACTTACGACATTGTTCAACTGTGTCATCTGATGCTGGTACCTATCCTTACATGCTTTTGCTGCTTTAGTGTGCATACCATCTACATTGTCAACATTATTTATTCGACTATTAACTTTTTTCATTGAATTTCCACTTCAGCATGTAACATATTGAGTTTGGTATCAACATTTTGAGTTATTTCAAGCTGGCAAACTTCCAATCTCTTCCCTATCTATACCGTTTCATGACTTACTGTTCACACTCATCAGTTTTGGCTTCAACATTGCTAACCTTTAGATCTAAGTATTTAAATTTCTTATAAGTTGGTACACCCCTGCTTCTAATTTTTCCTGCCCTACTTGTAATTTCTCCCTTCGTTATTTTCATCAATATTTGTCGTTAATGACTCCATCATTGCTATCAATTAGCTTCTAATCTTTTTCAACAGTTTTATTCTGAATATTTTCTTTAGTTGGTAATGTGTCTCCTGAACCTGTTCCATGACTTACACTACTCAGTCCTCCACCAAATCCACTTGAATTACAGACGTCAGATTCAATGTTGATGGCATCTTACCCTCAAATATAATACGTCAGATTGGTTTTGCAAATCAGAATCAACATTTTCAATGCACTCATTTACAACATTTTAATTAACGTTTTCAACATTATTGTCTACCCTTTCAGACTGATCCAAAGGATTACATTCAATGTTATTATCTTGCAAATCTTTTACTTGGTTTAAATGATCACCATTATTGTCATTCACCTGATCTCTATTTGTGCTTCTAAGAGGATACCTTTTCCCGCTGTTACTAGCCATTTTACAATATGATAGATCTACAAAATTTACACAGACTCTTCTCCAATCATCCATTATGGCTTGTATATGCTATGATTACTAACAACCCTCCTCACTGTCCGATACATAGATCAAAGTAAGATTTGCAAGTGCAACACATACTCTTTGTGGTATACTGCTTGTTGCCGTCGATGGGTGCAGTGACAGGACAAGACCAAAATATAGTGTAGGCAAGATAAAGTTGGCGAGGCCCCAAGGTAGCACAAGAGTGTATATTTTATACAGAGAAATCTTTGGTTATTTTTTATACTGAAATTTTTATTTACAAAATGAAAACATTTTAATTTCAAGTATCACTATTCAGTAATTTCAATTAAACATTATTGAAACATAAGATTAATGAACTCGGTAGCAACTATATAATAATACAGACTGGATGCTATGTATCCTTCTATAGATGCAATTGCCAAAGCTGAAAGTCTTTGCTGTCTCATCGTACTTCTTAAGTAATTTTTATTGGTTTTAATTTGGAAAAGCTTTCTGCGCTTACTAGTACTGTCAACAGAATGAGAACATAACCATTTCGGATTAAGTCATTTTGAGTTATATATCTCAGTAGCTGTTACACACTTTTAACGAAGTTCGGTAAATTTGGGATCATTATCTGCAATTCTTCATTCAATTCGTAAGATTAGAAGTCGCATCCCCCACTCACTTGCAGGGCTGTGTGTAATTGTTGGCAGTAATAATATTTGATCTTTTTGAGTAAATTTTTATTTACATACATCATGGAGGAAATCAAAGTTTTGAAAACGTCATTTTCAAGTACAAATCCTGAATACATATTGCTCAATATGGAATCAATCATGGTGTTAAAAAGAAATCTGTTACATATCTGCTTTTTGGAGACTATAGTTTCATCACCGCTTTCGTAATCGAATATCCTCTTCTTTTTTGCTAACCTTTTATTTTTAAAGTCTTTTGGCAAATAGTAACTGGTTTTTTTTTTTTTTCATAAACTGAAGAGCGTCCAACATGCATTACTCAAACTCATTTTGTCCATATTTCTTGAGCCAATAAGAAAACGGACTTAAATGGTCAATGGCAATACTTAAATGGACTTGTACAGATTCGCATAATTGGTTTATAACATTAACGCATGATCATAACTAATGCCATAAATGCAATGATATGATGAAATCTAAGCTGAGCATTTCATTCAAAACATGCACAATCACTGAGTGTGTCTGATTCTTCTGCTTGATTTTTCAAGCTTTCAAGTCATTCAACAACATACTTAAATTGGAATAGAAAGGGCTTCACCTCCTCGATTCTGCTTATGTTTGACTAATGTTTAATAGTGAGCTTCAGTTTGTCTGAGATAAATTTGGAGCGTTTGCTGGATCTTGAAAATAGAAATAAAATTTCTGAATAAAATTAAAAAAGAATTTTTTGCTACCGCTGAAGAATTAGCTGCGGCTACCAATAGAAGATTCCAACTATGATACTAACGGGATGTAAAAAAATGTACTGGGATTTATACTTGGCCGCGGTGCAGTAGCCGAGCGGTCTAAAGCGTCTCGCTGCGGAGCGCGCGGTTGCTCGCCGTGGAGGTTCGAGTCCTACCTGGGGCATGGGTGTGTGTGTGTGCTGTCCTTAGGTTAGTTTACCTAGGTTTAAGTAGTTTGTAAGCTACGGACTGATGACCACGCAGTTTGGTCCGGTAGATTTACAAACATTTGAACATTTATACTTGATATTCGTGTTTTAATCCCATTATTTATACCTGCCACATTTTCCGCATTGTCGTACCCTGGCTACGACAGTTTCGAATATCTGATCCTTTCTTCTGGATTTTCCAGTATTTCATCTGTAAGATATTCTCCAGTCGTCTCAGCACCAGTTAATATATTACAAAATCTTAAGTTAACTGACATTTGTTCAATTCGACTACAGTTTCTAGTGCAGTCAAGCAAAATCGAATAATATCTTGCCTCTTTTACCCAGCGTATTATTTCATCAGTAACTGTTTTCGACATTAGTATAATCAGTTCATTCTGAATATCTTGGCTTAATGGTGAGTAAGTTGTCATTAATGCATTTCATTTGTTTCCGTCATTCATGATGATATTAAGAATGCAATTGAAACAAATCTGTGAAGTTACCAGAATTCCCACTGTCGTCGCCCACACTGAAAATCATTGGTCACATCTAAATGTTAGATTACGAGAGGGTAACAAGTTAATGATATCAATTAATCTGTGAAACAAATTGTACCAATGTTTTGGGCTTTCGTTCCCTTGAACTATTGGTTTTTCATGCTTTATTCCTTTCTCTAGCGTCATTGGAACATAAATGCCATATGTTCTTTGGTATTATGTCTTTGTTAATTGTTACTTAAGTGTTTCCAATCCAACACCTTCCTTATTCCATCTGAGTTTGTGAATTACCAAATACACCTTTATTCTGAAAATATGTTAAACCAACCAGCAACGGTGTTGAGTTTCACCAGTATATCGTTTCCATGAGAAATTAAAATTAGATAATTGTCTATGATCACTCTCTTTAGGATAATTTTCATCACTCATATTTAATTGCTGTGAAGGGCCGCTTTGAACATTATTAAGCCGTTTACTACCTGTTATGGGAAACGTCTAATTTCCTAGATCCGAACTAACAAATTCTATAACTTCATCTTTAAATCCATGCTAACTTGTAGAAAACACAACTGTTTTTTATTATCAATTAATATGAATAAATTATCCCTGAGACGGATTTTCGTCTCAAATATGTCAAAGACATTATTGATAGATGTGAAGCATTGAATTAAAATTTGTGGTGCGGCCGGGAATCGAACCCGGACCTCCATGCTTACTAGGCAGACGTCTTAACCGTTAGACTACCACACCACTAACGATTAAGGCGCCTTGGAATAGTCTATGTACGATTTCCCTCCACAACACAAACTTTAATTCAGCTTCTTTGTTCCAAAGATAATTGCCACTACTGCCAAGGCTCTCCATGCAGCGGAATAGCACCTCAGCAATGGACATGGTGGAACAATCCTGTTATGGTGATATAAATATCAATTAATATGAATAAATTATCCCTGAGACGGATTTTCGTCTCAAATATGTCAAAGACATTATTGATAGATGTGAAGCATTGAATTAAAATTTGTGGTGCGGCCGGGAATCGAACCCGGACCGCCATGTTTACGAGGCAGACGTCTTAACCGTTAGACTACTACACCACTAACGATTAATGCGCCTAGTAAGCATGGAGGTCCGGGTTCGATTCCCGGCCGCACCACAAATTTTAATTCAATGCTTCACATCTATCAATAATGTCTTTGACATATTTGAGACGAAAATCCGTCTCAGGGATAATTTATTCATATTAATTTATATTTATATCACCATAACAGGATTGTTCCACCATGTCCATTGCTGAGGTGCTATTCCGCTGCATGGAGAGCCTTGGCAGTTGTGGCAATTATCTTTGGAACAAAGAAGCTGAATTAAAGTTTGTGTTGTGGAGGGAAATCGTACATAGACTATTCCAAGGCGCCTTAATCGTTAGTGGTGTGGTAGTCTAACGGTTCATTCCCTCGGCGGCAGCCGTGCGGCTCGGATGTCCGGAGCGGCCGCGCCGCTGTTTACGTCGTCGCTGGCGGCTGTTGGCGGTGTTTACTGGTGAGTGCACGCTTTCGCCTTTGCTGTAGCGCGAAAATGACAACATGAACGACTCAACGGAGCGACTTGAACGAAAAGATACTCTGAAGTTGAATTTTGATCCGACATTACCACGACCTAAACCTTTCGAAGTTGAATTATTCATTAGAGATGTCATGAAGGTAACTTTAGATGACTTGATCGGTATTCATTTGTCGATCGTTAGTAGCACTGTCTACCTTAAATTGGTCAGCCCTGAAAAATGCGTACAAATAGTCGAATCTTGTGGTGGACTATTAAAATTTAATCACTCAAACGGCCATGTCGGTGAAGTGAAAGTTACACAAGCCGGTCTTGGTCTGAGAACCGTCCGAATTTTCGAATTACCTTTCGAGATTACCGCCGAGCAGATTAATGACAAACTGAAGGATTATGGGACAGTGATCAGTAATGTAGCTGAAAAGTGGTCTGGGCAACACATCTTTCCCGTCCTGAACGGAGTCAGGCAGGTAAAAATCGAACTGATAAAGCACATCCCGTCCTACATCGTTGTCTGCGGATTTAGAGCCATAGTTATATACGATGGGCAACCGAGGACTTGTTCGGTATGTGGCTCCACAGAACATGTACGTGCGCAGTGCATTCAACGGCGTGTCGCGCAGATACCGATAGGCGAGCGAGAGAGGCAGGGCCCAACGTCTACGTTGCCACTGACTTACGTAGCCGCCGCCCGTGTGAACACCACTCCCGAGCCTAGTTTAGATGTTGCGCTGGCTGCTGTACATGACCAGACGGAACAATCAGCACAGATGGAGACTGATTCTGTACCAGAAACCCCCGCAATCACCCCCACGGAAGTAGGGGAGGGGACTACGAAGGCGCGAGACAAACAACCGAATGATGAATCAGTACCAGGGAATGCGCAAGCCGACGATGGCACTTACAGAGAGGACCCACCCGGGACAAACGGAAATCAGGAACAGATTGCCAAGAGCCCGTCACCGAAAAAACAACATAAGCGACGGAGAGCACACCAAGGGGCGGCAGAAAACGCGCAGATACTGCGCGAGTAAGCCATCCAGATCCTCCAGAAAATTACAGACGAGACAGACGGGAATTCTCCTGGCAATTCTCAAACTTCCAAAAAGTCCAGGACTGACGTATCCGAGTCTGGGCAAAGGAAGAACAACTTAGAGACGCCCACAATGGACCAGGATGTTGAAATTGAGCAACGCGACACAACAGGGAAAGACAGAAGTGACAGTAGTCGTCCACTGAACTGGGCAGATGATACCGACGATTGCTCTCCTGATGAAGATATGTCCGATGTACGGAAAGATAATGGAAGAACGTCTGCTGGAGTCCGGACAACAGACTCAAACCACCTACAGAAGTCTGCTGCTGCTGCTGCCGCAGTTGAGGACGACCCTGACTTCTTCTAAATGGTGCTCGCTTACAAAAAAGCAATATTATAAAGCATTCCTCTAGCAAATGACACCCTTGCAGGCCTACCGTATTGCGACAATAAACATCAACAAGATTAGCAGCACTTTCAATTTACGGAATCTTCAAGATTTCTTGTACGCGGCCGAAATCGACATTGCCATGTTACAGGAAGTAGTAGCAGATATCAATCTCGACCACATAACGGGCTATAATGCTTTGATTAATCCCGGACTTGGCAATGATCTCGGGACTGCCATAATGACGAGAGAAGGCATAGTCGTCACCAATGTGGAACGACTCATCAACAGCAGAGGTATTGCTGGCACTATTAATAACACACGACTGATTAACGTGTACGCACCATCCGGGACAGGGAAAAGGCAAGAGAGAGCACAGTTTTTTAAAGAAGACATTGTGCCACTCTTCACAACCGGTGCCGACAAAATCATCTTCGCAGGCGACTTCAATTGTGTAATCAGTCCAAAAGATCAGACTCCCAATTTCAACACTTCCACGGAGCTTCAAACCATAATTCGAGACTTAAAACTAGTAGATACGTGGGAACTAAAAAAACGGCGATGCGCCAGGATTCACTCATGTGGCCAATCATTCCGCCAGTCGCATCGACAGAATTTACACAACGTCGAACCTGGGTACACATGTCCTGCAAGCAGAGAGGTGGCCGACAGTGATTTCCGATCATTCGGCGTACATATGTACTATCAACCTAGACAAACAAGGTACCTTCAGAGCACGAGGATCATGGAAACTGAACGCTTCACATCTAGCGGACCCAGGCTGCCACGCAGTTTTCAGAAACACGTGGGCAGAATGCGAAAGGAAGTTTGCGAGTTTCGATTCAGCCATTAAATGGTGGCTCAGATGTGCCAAACCCGCACTTATAGCGGCTATGAAACAATATTCCCGCGAAAAACGCTCCTGGCAGAAAGACACAATGGAGTTCTATTTTCACTGCCTGCGAGATCTATACAACCAAGATTCTAAGGTAATGGAAAATTTCGCTCACATTAAAAGAATAAAGGCCACAATACTATCACTAAAGCGTAAACAATTAGAAGGCTGCAAAGTTCGGACACGTCTTCATAATGCGGTACATGATGAGACAACGTCAATGTACCATGTAATACAAGAGCAGAAAAAGAGCAAACGAAAAGTACTGACTGATTTGAAAACTGCGGATGGACGACTCTGAAAACACAACCGGACATACGGGACGAAATTTATAAACATTTTACTGCCTTACTAGCCGATAAACCTACGGATGAATCGGCGCAACAAGCCATTTTGGCGAAGATGTCGAGGAGATTAACTCCAGAAGAAGTTGCAACACTTGAGCTAGACATCACAGAAGACGAAGTAACTGACGCCATACGACGCAGCCCGAAAAATAAATCGCCCGGTCCCGACGGACTGCCGGCGGAGTTCTACCAAACTTTCCGACAACAGCTCGCCGGTAAGATGACTCTCATATGTAATGAAATCATTAATAACAGGGCTGTCGCCTTGACAGAATTCTGTGCAGGAGTCGTTGTATTAGTTCCCAAAACGTCAGCAGGCAAGTCAGTCGACAATCTTAGACCTATTACTTTACTTAACACTGACTATAAAATTTTCGCACGCATCCTCATGCAGAGATTAAATTCGGTGATTAACACTGTTACAGGCGCATACCAAACAAGCGTTGGTAAAGACCGAACAATCTTCCAAACATTAGCCGAATACAGGGACATAATAGCAACAGCAGAAGCCTGCGACATAAAAAGCGCCATAGTGTCGCTTGACTTTGAAAAAGCATTCGACAGAGTTAACCACTCATATCTATTCCGTACTATGGAAACGATGAACTTTCCACAAAAATTCGTCGACGCAGTAAAAATCCTTCTGACAAACAGCGTATCGAGAATTTGTGTCAATGGGCAACTCAGCAGACCAATCAAAGTTATGAGCTCGGTCCGACAGGGCTGCCCCATGTCGATGTGTTTGTTCGCCATAGCTCTTGAACCGTTCCTGCTCTCCCTGACTCACGACTTACCTGGATTAAGAATACACGGCCAGAAGATCCTCTCTCAAGCATATGCTGACGACGTTAGTTTCCTGGTAACAGACGGCGAGCACCTAGAAAGAGCGTTGCAGATTATTTCGACATATGAGGCCGCATCAGGAGCTAAATTGAACCGGCACAAATCTGGAATTATGACCATTGGCAGTGGAATACCTCTTAGAGCTGATACGCCGTTAAAGAGCATGGCCACACTAAAATGCCTCGGAATTGAATACACGAAAAACATCCGCCGCACGGCTGCCCTAAATTATAAAAAAATATTGACGAAAATACGGGCCGGGATCCAACAACGCAGTATGAGGAACCTAAACGCCATACAAAAAGTGACGCTAGCCAACGTCTATATCACAGCTAAAGTAAATTATGTTGCCCAGGTACTGCCATTACCAAAGATCATCGCCCAAAAAATATTATCAGCGCTAGGCCACTTTGTCACTAGAGGTCACATCTTCAAGGTACAATACGAAACCTTAACACTGCCAACTGCGAGGGGAGGTCTCAACCTTACAGATGTTTACCTGAAAGCGAAAGCGCTCTTTATCACCAACATGTACAAACAATGGCAACGCTCGCCCAACACTCTAACGGCCCACCTCCTAAGTGAAATAGCACCGGACAATGTGGAGCCGCCCATAGACGTCCACCACATTTCAAATGCGCTTTGTCACCTAAGATACTTCCTGCTGGAGCTCAGCTATCTCCAGAGAAGTACTCCCGAGAAGAACCGCTACAGGGTAAAATTAGTCTATAACAGCCTTACGAAAAATAAACGGGGAAACATAGTAGAACAGAAGTATAAAGGACATGACTGGCAAAAAATCTGGGAGAATATCCAGGACCCAGACTTACCATCAAATTTGAGGTATAAGTGGTACCTAGCGGTAAATAGGAAGATCCCTACAAACGCAAAATTACATAAAATTCACTTGTCTGACAACCCATACTGCAGTAGCTGTCAGTTAGCCGACACGGAAGAACACAGATTGACGTGTATCTCCGTTAAAGATATCTGGGAACTCTGTAATCAGAAACTCGCGACCATACTACGCACGTCAACTAGGTCGATCACACCAAATCGATTACTGTACCCGGACGAAGTCCCTTATCCCAATGCGAAGAGAAAAGCTGTCAACTGGCTAAAGGGACAGACAGTGAATTATATTTTATCTGAAAAAGAAAAAAGTAAAGAAGATTATTGGCTAACATTATTGACAGAACACCAGAAACTCCAACGAACAGAAAAGTATAGAGAAAAATATGGATTTTTCTTAATTAGGATATTAACTTGAACTGAACAATTATCTTCGAAGAAAGATTTATTTGCGTTTCCATTTTATTTTTAACAGTTTCAAAACATACATTATTTTATTGTTTTTTATTTATCCCTGTACTTGGAGTGGAGTACTCCGCCTTTAGTTTTAGCTATGGCAGCAAGTCAGATTTTGGAAACCAGCGCTTCGAGGTTAATGAGAAGACGACTTCAGAATTACACAATAAGAAGACACAAGAACGAAAAAATCACGGCAACTTGCGATGGCAACTTCGAAGCTGCCAGACGCCGAAATCGATTCAACGTGCACATGTGAGACTGACAAAAAATAGAAAAAAAAGCATGTCCTGTTATTATTATTTCTCATCGAAGAAGGATATCATTTATTTATAATTACCAAAAGAAGAAGTACTGTTATTTTTATTTCTTTATGAAGAAGGATATTCTGTTTATTATTCTCCGCAAAGTACTGGATAATTACAGCAACAGAAGCTAGCCGAAGAAGGCTCTATTGGCGAGCGGAAGGACGGGCTGAAGGGGAGGAAGGAGGCCCGAAAAAAAAATATAAAAAAAAATTAAAAAAATAAAAAAAAGGAAAAAAAATTAAAAAAACCAAAAAAAAAAAAAAGCTAGCCTTCGGGTAACGTAGTCGTCTGCGAAACGAACGTGCTGTCAACTTTCGATGCCAATCTTGGTAAGAGCCAAAACTTTTAGATCTTCTCTGACAGAGCTACAGATATCCAGATTGAAAATCAATAGGGAATTCTTAACAAAACTACTCAGTCACAAGGTGTTTAGCTGTTTCCAGTACGGAATTCTCTCATATACTCTGAAAGTGACTTACAATGCTCAGGTGGTTTACCGATTCCTTTCGAGTTAAAGCTGTCGCCGAACCATGTTGAAGTCAATTTGTCGAGAAATACATTTTCTTGACGGTTGGACAACTATTTCCAAAAATGAGTAAAAACTCTTAACATGAGACTAGTATAATTTCTGTGTCAGATGCTTGCTTGTAAAAAAAAAAAAAAAAAAAAAAAAAAAAAAAAAAAAAACGGTTAAGACGGCTGCCTAGTAAGCATGGAGGTCCGGGTTCGATTTTCGGCCGCACCACAAATTTTAATTCAATGCTTCACATCTATCAATAATGTCTTTGACATATTTGAGACGAAAATCCGTCTCACGGATAATTTATTCATATTAATTTATATTTATATCACCATAACAGGATTGTTCCACCATGTCCATTGCTGAGGTGCTATTCCGCTGCATGGAGAGCCTTGGCAGTAGTGGCAATTATCTTTGGAACAAAGAAGCTGAATTAAAGTTTGTGTTGTGGAGGGAAATCGTACATAGACTATTCCAAGGCGCCATAATCGTTAGTGGTGTGGTAGTCTAACGGATGCCGGGCGCCGTGGCTCAGCGCGCCCGGTCAGGGGGCTCAACGCCCTCTGTAATAAAAAAAGCTGAGCTAAGAACACTTCGAACATTAACGAACAAATACGAACAGCGTCCGCAATGAACAGAACTACTCATGGAGGAAAAAAAAAAAAAAAAAAACGGTTAAGACGTCTGCCTAGTAAGCATGGAGGTCCGGGTTCGATTCCCGGCCGCACCACAAATTTTAATTCAATGCTTCACATCTATCAATAATGTTTTTTATTAGTTTCACTCTTTGACATAGGGTTTTCAGATTCAGATTGTCTAGATTCTGATTATCTGTCTGTTTCCACCTTTTCTAGGTTGATACTCCGTTCCTCTGGGATCATTCGCAAATTGAGTAGAGTACCTGACGTGAGTTTCTCTGTTTTCGAAATCGAAACAATCGATTCAAATGATTCCCTAATATCAGATGCAGATTTTTTTAGACACTTCATCGCACCTGCAGTTACAATCTGATTCGATACAGCTCTTTCACCTTTTCTTTTCCTTTTCGAGATATCAGATTTCCTTTTTCTTCCGATGTCTCTATCTCTATATCTCTTGCAGCCTGCCACTGACATTTTATAGATACGAGATTGTATATGTAACCTGCGAACAATATAAACATTTTTTCTTCTTTGTATACGTTCCTGTAGTCCGTCCACGTAATGTATGTGAGGATGGGTGAAGAAAAAATAAGGTTGTTACTACCTTGTGAAATTAGTGTGGGGCGAGGGGTGTGTGTTACTCTTAATCCTGCATTGCTATCAACTTAGACTCCACGCATCTTTCAGCAGCTAAGGTAGAAATAGCACATGAAAGTAACGTTTCGTGAATGTGTATTATAGGGAGGACCATGTAATGTGATACATGTAGCAGTACTCCGATGGGCCAGAAATAGCTTCAACGCCGATTGCCTTTTCAAGTACGCACTAATTCACCGAGTAGCTATATACAATACGATAACTGTTTTTTGTGCAGCTTCTGTTAGCAATGGAAAATATAGCTTTGAATTTACGAAGAATATCGTCTTATACCTTTGCGCCGCGGTGGAGTAGCCGAGCGGTCTAAAGCGTCTCGCTGCGGAGCGCGCGGTTGCTCGCCGTGGAGGTTCGAGTCCTCCCTGGGGCATGGGTGTGTGTGTTGTTCTTAGGTTAGTTTACCTAGGTTTAAGTAGTTTGTAAGCTACGGACTGATGACCACGCAATTTGGTCCGATAGATTTACAAACATTTGAACATACCTTTGTGCTGACATTGGGAACAAAGCGACCCAGTTACGTTGACAAACTTAACACATTATGAAACCTACTACGCATCGCCCATGACGAAATGAATTAATAAGACCATAAATGGACTTTATGAATGATAATCTGAATAAAATCATGCTAAAGGTATACTCGTATGTCTCGGATGCTACTCTTATGGGCGTCCTGTAGTATGTTCAAAAATTATGGCTCAAAACGCGAAGTTTCGTGAGTTGTTTAATTTTACCGGTGGCATGGGGAAAGCAAAAAAACTCACATGATTGTTGTTGAGTAAATAATGTGAATTACAGCGTTGCTGAACGAAAATACCGAAACCATTAGGTCATTTACTGGAACCCACTCAGCTCGCGTATTAGCCTTGGAAATTCCATAACTCGGCACGCCGCACTTTTTCTAGTATTGTAAGCAAAACGGTGTACTGCAACAGTCGGCGACATCAAATGCTTCTGTTATTTCCGCAGAAGGCGGCTGTGAAATGGGGGAGATTGAAATTTGTATTATCATAGATTAACGTGGATGATTACTACCATGGTTTTCATTAAAGCAGGATTAGCTTTAATGCAACCCGTTAACAGTCTACATATGAAGTACATCTTGTTTACTTATTTATTTTAGCAGCAACGAAACTGTCCCCAAGATTGCAATTCTTGAGAAACCCTTTAAACAGGCTCTGACCGTAACAACAGAACACGGTTTCGGATTTGAAAATGACCGTCTCTGTAATCTGATTAGGCGAATCTTTGTTGTTCCCGTATGTGATCTGTACACCCCATAGCTACAGACCGGTGCGAGGCGGGCGCATCAGAGGGATGCCAGCCGTGGCCGGGCCGACAAACCCTCCCCTTTTTCCCTGAACTAAGCCACTTGCCTCCCATTATACAGTGTGTTACAAAAAGGTACGGCCAAACTTTCAGGAAACATTCCTCACACACAAAGAAAGAAAATATGTTAGGAGGACATGAGTCCGGAAACGCTTAATTTCCAAGTTAGAGCTCATTTTATTACTTCTGTTGAAATCACATTAATCATGGAATGGAAAAACACAGCAACAGAACGTACCAGCGTGATTTCAAACACTTTGTTACAGGAGCCCGCCACGGTGGCCGAGGTGACTGAGGCGCGGCAGGCACGGTCAGCACGGCCACTACGGTCGGGGGTTCGAATCCCCCCTCGGGCATGGATATTTGTGCCGTCCTAGTTCGTAAGTAGTTCATAAGTAGTTTGTAAGTTTAGGGACTGATGACCCCGTAGTTAAGTCCCATAAGCTTAACAAACATTTGAACAGTTTTTTTTTTTTTTTTTTTGTTACAGGAAATGTTCAAAATGTCTTCCGTTAGCGAGGATACATGCATCCACCCTCCGTCGCATGGAATCCCTGATGCGCTGATGCAGCCCTGGAGAATAGCGTATTGTATCACAGCCGTCCACAATACGAGCACGAAGAGTCTCTACATTTGGTACAGGGGTTGCGTAGAGAAGAGCTTTCAAATGCCTCCATAAATGAAAGTCAAGAGGGTTGAGGCCAGGAGAGCGTGGAGGCCTTGGAATTGGTCCACCTCTACCAATCCGTCAGTCACCGAATCTGTTGTTGAGAAGTGTACGAACACGTCGATTGAAATTTGCAGGAGCTCCATCGTGCATGAACCACATGTTGTGTCGTACTTGTAAAGGCACATGTTCTAGCAGCACAGGTAGAGTATCCCGTATGAAATCATGATAACGTGCGTAGTGGGCTCCATGAGGCGCAATCAAGACATCACCAACAATTCCAGCCCAAACGTTCACAGAAAATCTGTGTTGATGACGTGATTACACAATTGCGTGCGGATTTTCGTCAGCCCACACATGTTGATTGTGAAAATTTACAATTTGATCACGTTGGAATGAAGCCTCATCCGTAAATACTAAAATGAGCTCTAACGTGGAAATTAAGCGTTTCCGGACACGTCCACATAACATATTTTCTTTCATTGTGTGTGAGGAATGTTTCCTGAAAGTTTGACCGTACCTTTTTGTAACACCCTGTAGACTGTTTTTTACTATACATGCATTATATAACGAGTAAAGTGAAAGATAGAATCCATCATGACAAATTAAAGACATAGAAAAACAACGTTACAAAACAAATCATTATAAAATTAAGTGTTCATACAAGGTACTGTAATCCCTTTAACCCTTTACTGTTGCATCTGAGAGATATATATTTGATTACAAAATTTAAAAGATAAAAAATAAAAAGAATTTTCGAGAGTATAATTAACAAACACATTTCTCATTTGTGTCTGGTATGGAAAATTGCATTATGCTGTTTTTAATATATTAATTATCATTAATATTGCCTGCTTTTTGTACAAGTCAGCGCACCTACCTATAAATTTGTGTGAAGGGTCAATTTTTTCTGAAATGTTCATAGTCTTTCTTTTGCGGTATACAGTATTTCACTTACACTCTGTGCTATATGTTTGTAAATGATTTCTTACCATGTCCTCAATAAATAAGCATGTATAAATTGCTTTTCTTCACTAATAAAGCAAGTGAACGTAGGTATAATCTATCCACTTCATATTAACGTATGCCGTTTTAAATGACTGTTGACGTGTTCTGCTACAGGTTTTTTGGAATAGATCACGAGCTATATAATTGCACTCAGTATACACGGGACATGGGCTTATACTCTTTGAGTTGTGCATGCACCAATGCATCGTATTCCGAGAACGCACCAGATACACGTACATTCACTATTAACCCATTCGCGCTCGGTGGTGAGTTTGTGCACCATGTTGGGCTATCTGTAACTTTTGCACCTTGGAAACAAAGGAACGTAGATATATCTTCCTGCTCTTGTCTCAGTACAGCAAAGATATGGCACTATATTTACAGCATTGTTCACACTTCTTTTATCTTATTGAACCTATCCTAACAAAATGAAACATTTTTCTCACAAAAAAAGTTCTGGGCAGTAATGGGTTCATACAGTGTACAGAAAGCGAATGTTAGTACTACCAGATGCTTTATTTTCTCCTTATTCTCACCTTATTATAAGTAATATTGGCCCACTTTTGGTTACGGTAGTAACACTAAAAGTGGGCCTTTGCGATCGTCTTTTGCCAGCTCGAAATTTAAATAAAAATAACGGCTTAACTATTCATTTGACACGAAAATTGAATAACCGAATTGTTAGAGGAGAAAATTCTCTACAACTTTGCTCTATTACGTTTTTTTCATATCTCGTAGCGTTTCAAAGATATTTACAAAAATAACGGCGATTTTGGGTTGTGTGTCTGTCTGTCTGTCTGTACGTCTTTCCGTAACTTGTTCCCTGTTTCTAAGACGAACCGTTCAACCGATCAGCACCAAATTTTACAGACATGATTGTAGGCCGCCAGAGACCAGAACCTCCCTTTTTCAAACTTGTCGCACAAAAAATACGCTAGTAAAACAAAAAAAAAAGCCGTTGTAATATAATTGTAATTGCAAACGAACCGTTCATCTGACACGAAAGAAAATTCTCTACAACTTAGCTCCCTTATTTATTTTTTTTTTTTTTCATATCTCGTACCGTTTGAGACATATTTGCAAAAATAACGGAGACTTGACACCCTCCATTGAATTAACGAAAACCAGCCGTTCGGAGATGTCACGTGACATTCCTCGCCCAGAACTCTCTCTGGCACACGTCATCTTGCGTCGCGTATTTGATGATTTTCTTATTGTAACTTAAACGTTGTCATTTCAGAGCAATGGCGCACTGAAGAAATAACAAAAACACATCCTTCGTCGTACGATAAATGATAATCTAGTATCTATAAATGCTGTATTAGCATCAGTTAACAACGGCCACTAATACTGGGTGATTCAAAAAGAATACCACAACTTTAAAAATGTGTATTTAATGAAAGAAACATAATATAACCTTCTGTTATACATCATTACAAAGAGTCTTTAAAAAGGTTTTTTTCACTCAAAAACAAGTTCAGAGATGTTCAATATGGCCCCCTCCAGACACTCGAGCAATATCAACCAGATACTCCAACTTGTTCCACACTCTTTGTAGCATATCAGGCGTAACAGTTTGGATAGCTGCTGTTATTTCTCGTTTCAAATCATCAATGGTGGCTGGGAGAGGTGGCCAAAACACTATATCCTTAACATACCCCCATAAGAAAAAAATCGCAGGGGGTAAGATCAGGGCTTCTTGGAGGCTAGTGATGAAGTGCTCTGTCACGGACTGTCTGGCGGCCGATCCATCGCCTCGGGTAGTTGACGTTGAGGTAGTTACAGACAGATAAGTGCCAATGTGGTGGCGCTCCATCCTGCTGAAATATGAGTTGTTGTGCTTCTTGTTAGAGCTGAGGGAACAGCCAATTCTCTAACATCTCCAGATACTGTAGTCCAGTTACAGTAGCACCTTCGAAGAAAAAGAGACCAAAATATTGGCTGAAATGGCACAGAAAACGTTCACCTTAGGTGAGTCACGTTCATACTGGGTTGTTTCCCGCGGATTCTCAGTGCCCCATATACAGACATTGTGACGGTTGACTTCCCTGTTAGTGTGGAAAGTTTAGAGGCCGTCAAACGCTGCCTGGCTCCCGCTCGTTCCCGCCAGAGGGAGCGGCTAGCGAGACCGCCGTACCCGGGAGCCGGCCGTGCCGATAATGCAGTCTCGGGAGCGAGAAGACTCGGTACTCCCGGCCGACAGCAGTGCGCATGCGCACAGCCAGCCCTCCTCACGACGCCGTTAATTATTGCGCCCGTCCGGCACACGTCTACGGCGGTGCATTCACACTGCCGGCCGGGCCGAGCCGAGTGGGGATGTGCCAAGACGAAAAAGAGGGGGAAAAACAACTTTTTCGATTTTCAAGTTGTAAGAAATTATGACGGTATATAAGACCACATCGCATCCTTTTATCAACTTATTTTTTCCTTACAAGCTTTGCCTTGCCTGTGAAAAAAATAAAAAGTCTACTTTTCATTCCGCACGAGTTTTCAGTTTCGTAAAGCTCCTCACTCGATTTTGATGAAAGTTTTCGGTTAAAAAATCTGATTTTTGTACACAGGGTAGTACAACATCTTAGCTTTCCAATAAAACATTCACCTTTTCGACATTCGTAACAATCGTTTTCAAATGATGCTTTTTTGACAGGTATGCGCACTTGATTTACAAATCGTGTATTGAAAAAGTTCGATAGCGGGCAGCTTACTGTACTATGCATTTTAGGCCATACATTACAGCGAGTGAAATTGAGCTAAAAGAACAGAAAAGTTTTTGAAATGGTACTCGCACTGATATCTACCTCCTTTCTCAAGTAATTGTGAGTTATCTGAGCGGCATCATGCCGCAACCACAAGTCTACGAACTCGGCGTGTGTTGAGCGTAGCGTGAAGCACTGCAGCGCCGAAAATATTATTTGCTGGCCACGTATGTTGGTCCATCGTGATGTGTTAATAATTCATAACCAGAAAATAGCTATACCCAAATTTTTCTTGGGTGGCAATCGATTACAATGGACAATGATCTGCAATGGTTTTATGTAAGGTAATACTTAAGAGGTATGGAAGTAATTTGTTGTCCACATTGCACAATTGATGGAATACATATTTCGTGTTTCAAACTTCAAGAGAAGAAACAATTAATGTAAACTGCGAATTTGCTGTTGATGGACTGAAATAAAATTTCTGAAATTCTACTCAATGACTTTCAAGTTGAGGATAATAAACGGAAGAAACACAAAAATATACTTACATTTATTGATGCATATACACCTAAGTTTACACTATTTAGCCTTCTCTTAAGCCGGCCGCGGTGTCCGAGGGGACTGCGGCGCGCCAGTCACAGTCTGCACGGCCTCTACGGTCGGGAGTTCGAATCCCACCCTGGGGCGTGGATATTTGTGTCGTCTTTAGTATAAGGTAGTTCATAAGTAGTTTGTAAGTTTAGGGACTGATGACCCCGCTGTTAAGTCCCTTAAGCTTAACAAACATTTGAACCTTCTCTTAAAATGTTCTACCACAAGGTGAAACAATTTATATACAGTGTCTCACATAGAAGAGCTATCCCTCAGACCGAGACTAAAGTAGGCTTACATAACAGTAAAATTAAAGACATTTAGTTACCTCCTGATAAGGGATGCTGCAACTTATGGTCATGGGGGTTCGTCAGATGTGCCAGATTTATGTGGTACACGCTGTACTATATTTCAGCTCATCTCCACTTTCAAAGAACTCTACGCGGTTCTCAGATTTTTTATTTATTTTATTAGGAAGCTGTCTGATGGTAATTGCTTTTCTATGAACATTTCCTGAATCTCATAGTTTTCCTTGTCTCCATGGTACTTTCATATCGATTTTTATACTTTAAATGAAAGGAAACCGCGGAGATTTAGTTTAGCCTCAGATACTGCAGATCAGTAAAGGATGAGAAGCAGGTGTCATTTGTTTCATGTTGTGATTTGTTTTTTGTTCTTAGTGACCTGTACTTGTTCACTGCCATGTACTTTGAGCCAGCTAACTTTTAACTGATTTTGTAATTTTATTACTATTGTTTGCACACTGTAGTGATAGAATTATAAACACATTAGAAATATGTGGTATGGACCCATCCCATTAATTTCGACCAACATTTAGGAGAGTTTTTCCTTATGTGAAAAACTAAACATTTCTTAATTTTTTTAATTCATATTACAGAATTAATAGTAATAGAAGGAAAATAAACATATTATCATAAGTACAATTGAAAAAAAAATATCATGCAGAGAAGCTTCTGCTGAAAACAGGCTGGAGACTTGTAATACTTGTGCTGCAGAACCAACACCATACCCCAATCGGTTCGTGCCGGCGCCGACTCTCGCCGGGAATATTAAAGATATCGAATGTTAAAGGAAGGAAATACTCTCCTAAATGTTAGTCTATATGGATGGAACGAGTGCATTACCACCTATTTCTTATGTTCATAAAATTCGACGGTTCACTACAGTGTGAGAACAATAGTAATAAAACTAGGCGACCTGTGCAAATACTTTGCAGCATTAGTGGCTAGTCATGTGAAACGGAAATAAGTAAAATTAAATATTTACCATTTAAAAATATTTATTATAGATAGTAACAATATACAGAATATTATATAAGCTGGTGTTTTCTTAAATTCATATCAAAACACTTATTTAAAATCAATTATAATTATAAAATAGATTCTTTTAATATACAAGAAAGGTAGAGGACCCGTGCGAATAAGACCCGTGCGAATACTTCGCACCGTTAGTGGAATGACTAAAACGTTGGGAAAACATGGAAGTAAAGTTGAATGTTCACGCATAGCTTTCTTCAGAATCAATCCGTGGAAGTGTTTAAAAGCGCAAATGAAAGATATTGATCCGGTGAGTGTTGTTAGGTCAAAGAGAACTGTGTACTTTATTTAGAACTGAAGATATCCTAAAACAAACCGATTAATATATTCAATGCAAGGATAGAAGGATCCCGCGTTTGAATGAAAGTAAAGGAAGGAGAGACTTAAGTTAATTATGATACTTGATGACAAATCTGCTCATAAATACCTTTCGTTTAAAGTGAAAATGAAGGAAATGGGGCCGATAGAACGGCCTGACCGAATGACTTTAGTTTACAGCCAGGATATCCCCATAAGAAATATACAGAAGGAAATCCCGTTTGAGTGTAGAAAAAGTGGATGAATACCTTTAGTTTTACACAAAAATGAAGGAAATCAGCCGGGTAGTTTAGTCTGTCCGACTGACTTTAGTTTTCGTAGATTCTTTTAATATATAATATAATAAAATCAATGAACTGTTAGCGGGATTCTTGAAGTGGCCAGCAATCGATCTTCTGCTGACAGTTAGTTGGGATTCCTTATAGCTGGGGACAACCTCTCCCCTTCCCTCGGAAAAAAATTAGAAAAAAGTGACAGACGCTTCTCATCCTTTACTGACCTGTCCTGCAGTGTCTGAGGCTAAAATAAACCAGCGTATGTTGAAAATTCGAAAGTACCATCTTGCAGACAATGAAAATTGTCTTCAAATGATACAGCAAAATGTTCGTAGAAACGTTGTTCGTCTCAGACATATTACTAAAAGCAACTCAGTTCATTCTTACTTTCATCTCAGACGTGAAAGTATCGCATTTATCTCGGACACACTGCATACAATAATTTTCACCCTGTGGGAACACATTTTCTGAAAGCTACAAAAGCGAAAAGGTATATATTGTGTCTTAGGAGTAGATGCATCTGCAACTAGAAAGCCTTTAACTGTAAAGTGACAAAATTTTATTTCAGTCCATTAAGAGCAAAGTCGCAATTTACATTACTTTGTTCTTCTCTTCTAGTTCCAAACACGAAGTATAAAATCCATGAATTGTATTACGTGGAAAAAACCAGATGTATGCCTCTCAAAGTATGAACTGCTGTAAAACCGTAGCAGATAGTTGTCCATTGTAATCGGTTGCCACCCAAGAAAAATTAGTTCATTATTATTGTATGAATATGGATCTTTAACACATCACGAGGTACCGACAAACGTAGCCAGCAATTCAGATTTTTCGGCACTGCAGTGCTTCACGCTACGCTCAACACAGGCTGAGTTCGTAGACTGGTGATCGCGGCCCGAGGGCGCTCAGATAACTCGCAATTACTTGTGAAAGGGGGTAGATATCAGTGCGATTACCATTTCAAAAACTTTTTTGTTCTTTTAGCTCCATTTCACTCGCTGTAATATATGGTCTAAAAATAATAGAACAGTAACCTGCACGCTATCTAACTTTTTCAATACACGATTTGTAAATCAAGTGCATATACTTGAGAAATAGCGTCATTTGAAAACGACTGTTAGGAATTACGAAAAGGTGAATGTCTTATACGAAAGCTAAGATGTTTTACTATAATGTGTCCAAAAATCAGATTTTTTAAACGCATAGTTTCATCGAAATCGAGTGAGGAGCGTTACGGAACTAAATACTCGTGCGGAATGAAAATTAGCCTTTTTATTTTTTCACAGGCAAGGCAAAGCTAGTAAGGAAAAACTAATTTCATAAAACGATGTAGCGTGATCGTCTATATCATCAACAATTTTTACAACTTGAAAATCGAAAAAGTGTATTTTCCCCCTTTTTTTCGTCTCGGGTACGTCCGGCACACGCAGCCGGCGGCGTGCGCCTACTAGGCTGAGGCGTCTCAGCCAAGCTCAACTCGTCCCGGCGGGCGCGCGTGAACCCGGGAGTATCGTGACTCGTCCTGCCCGAAACGTCTCGCTCTCGCGAGTGTGACGTCATCGCTCCCCCTCTACCAACCCTTTACCCGCCGTCAGCCGTCGAGAGCGAGGCGCCAGCGCTGCGGGAACCGAGCGGGAGTGGCGGCCGTTTTGACGGGCTCTAGGAAAGTTGCTTCATCACTAAACACAATCTTTGAAACGAAAGATTCATCTGTTTCCATTTGAGCAAGGATAAAATCACAGAAATCGATTCTTTTAATCATATCAGCTGCAGACAGTTCTTGAACCAATTTCAGACGATAAGGTTTCATAACTAACCTTTTTCGTAGGACTCTCCATACAGTTGATTGTGGAATTTGCAACTCTCTGCTAGCTCTGCGAGTCGATTTTCCTGAGCTGTGAACAAATGCTTGCTGGATGCGTGCTACATTTTCATCACTCGTTCTCGGCCGTCCAGAATTTTTCCCTTTGCACAAACACCCATTCTCTGTAAACTGTTTATACCAACGTTTAATACACCACCTATCAGGAGGTTTAACACCATACTTCGTTCGAAATGCACGCTGAACAACTGTCGTCGATTCACTTCTGCCGTACTCAATAACACAAAAAGCTTTCTGTTGAGCGGTCGCCATCTTAGCATCAACTGACGCTGACACCTAGTCAACAGCGCCTCAAGCGAACAAATGTACAACTAAATGAAACTTTATAGCTCCCTTAATTCGCCGGCAGATAGTGCTTAGCTCTGCCTTTTGTCGTTGCAGAGTTTTAAATTCCTAAAGTTGTGGTGTTCTTTTTGAATCACCCTGTAGTATGAGATTAAGGGACCCATCTTTTTATCGATAGCCGTAGCCTTGCCGGACGCCGTGGCTCAGCGCGCCCGGTCAGGGGGCTAAACGCTCTCTGTAATAAAAAAGCTGAGCCAACCCTTCAAGAACAGCCAGGAACAAATTCAACGAACGACCGCGAACCAAAAAAAAAAAAAAAAAAAAAAAAAAAAAAAAAAAAAAAAAAGGAAGCGTAGTGGGCAAGGCATTGAATTATGAGGCTAAAGATCCGTGTATCGGAACCCGCCACTGCCTAATTTTTTTTTCCTAAACGGGTTTCAGACACACTTAATTTTTTTTTATTGAGATTATTATTTTGGTCCAAAATGTTTGCAAAAACTTATAAAACTACAAATCTAAAGTGGGCCGTAATACACGTCAGTGCGATTTTTTTGCTGGCGGATACTGGTGTTAATAATGCTAGTTGAATATTTTTCGTGAGTTAGAGGAAAATGGGTAAAAAGCTCGAAGGCGCGAGGTCCGTAGGACCGCGAGGCCGTGGGCGGTGTCTCACGTCGCCGCCTCTGGCTGGGTGCCCTCGCTTTTCCGTGGTATGTGCTGGCACATACTTTGGCTGCCTTGCTGGCTCGCTGCGTCCGCTTCTCCGTCTGCACCTGGCGTCGTGCGTTGCCCCGTGTTGCTCCTTGCTACCAGCCGCACTGCGTCCTCGCGTAATGCGATGAAATTTTGCCAATGATAACGTAATCCGAGAACCGGACACTCGAGATTTGCAACGTACGCACAGCTTTGCCACACTTGTTACAGACCGATCGAGGTGGCGCAGTGCAAAGACACTGGGACCGCATTCGGGAGGACGGTGGTTCAAATCCACCTCCGGCCATCCAGATTTAGGTTTTAAGATTTAGGTTTTCCCTAAATCATTCCAGGCAAATGCCGGGATGGTTACCTTCAAAGGGCACGGCCGATTTCCTTCCCTATTCCTTCCCACAAACATCCGAGGGTGAGCTCCGTCTCTAGTGACCAAGCAGTCGACGGCGCGTTAAACCCTAAGATTCCTTTCTTCCTGCCACTTGTTACAGATCTTAACACCATTCGAATGTTCCTGCATAACACAATTCAGCCACATTCAACGACAGTTCAACCATGGTTTACTTACACGTTGTTTTTGTTGTTTTTTGTTCACAAATTTCTCTTATATGTTGAAGGCTCACTTTTATTTAAAAAAAAGTCATTCTCCAAACAACTCGATCTTTAACCCTTTGCGTCACAGTGGTTTCACTACAAAAGCACTTCTTGCTGTGCCGTATCCGGTTGTGGCATAGATGACTCACTGTGAAACCACTGTCTCACCCTAAAGCCCTACAAAGATTTTTAGAATGAAAGTCTCTATAAACAAAAGACAATCCAATGATCCATCTTTGAAATAGCAATTGAAACAATGAGCAAACTGTAGTTCAAAAAAGGAGCAACATAGTACGAGAAGATCATGCAAAGTGTGTGATGTCGGATTGTGCCTAACTGATATCATGAGAAATAGAAAAAAGTGCTGTATGTATTGTACTTAAAAACTTTGCATAAAACGAAAAAAAACCCTCTTTGTCTTTAGTTAAAAAAAAAGAAAAAAAAACAATCAATATGAAAGAAAATGTAGTATTAGTGTCGCAGTGGAGTGGCCAAATGGTCTAAAGCGCCATGCTGCGGAGCGCGCTGTTGCTCGCTGTCGGGGATTCGACTCCTCCCTCGAGCATGGATGTCTGTGTTGTCTTTAGGTTCAAGTTAGTTTAAGTAGTTTGTAAGCTTAGTGACTGATAACCACAGACGTTAAGTCCCATAAGATTTACAAATATTTGAACATTTTTAAGTATTACTGTAATAAAAAATGTTAAAAATTCGATATTAGACATTGAAAAATCCATTGTGTCACAGCGGTTTCATACTAAAAGCACCTAGGTTTTTTTGTTTTATTTTTTGTTTTTCTTTTTAAAGTCAAAAAAATGTTTTTTTTTTTTAAATTGTAATGTGCTCCAGGAAGGTAATAAAGAAGGATTAAACCAAATTTCAATGCCTATGATATTCAAAAGAATTTGCGTTACTTAAAGGGTTAAAGATATTCCCACCATGGATGCCATGTAAGGTGGGGTTAAAAGAAAGACGGAGGTTATGTCTTTATAGTTCAAGAAAGTTAATTATTATAAACTGATTAAGTCTGTAGATCACCCAGGATTTCTCTATCTTCTTTCCCTTCTTTATATCTTCAGTTCTGTTACCAAGACACTTCATGCCAATGGTCTGTCTTGTGATAGAAAAAAAAAGCACTGCGCATAACGGGCCGTAGGAAAGAAAGGATTGACAGTGGCCGCATTTGGGCATTGATATCAAGCAATGGCGACAAGTGAAAATGGGAGCCGGACCGGGAATCGAAACCGGGTCTCCCACTTCGGGCCAGCGGTCGCCTTAACCACTTTTTTTTTTCCTTCTTATTGTTCTTCAGAGAGATCTACGATCTGTGGTCGTTTCCATTGTTCGTGCTTGGTCGTTCGTTGATCATCTGGCTCAGCTTTTTTGTTACCGAGGACGTTCAGCCCTCTGACCGGGCGCGCTGAGCCACGGCGCCCGGCGACCACTTGGCCACCGTCTCAAATTCCCACAAGTAGCACGCTATGTTTGTAGCGCCCCTATCGTACATTTCTTCTTACACACGCCATTACGGATTCCCGTGCGAGGTCGGACGTATGACCGCATCTGCGGTGAAATAACTGAAGTTAACGCCGTCGTCGCGTTTAATACTTATTGTATTGGTGTATTGGACGTCCGAAAGAACAGACACCACACCAATACAATAACCAAGATTTCTTTTCATTGACCTGATATCTTCTATCGTTGCAGTTGTCCCCTGCCCAGAAGCAGTACTCAAGTCGTATATATCCTTTGTTTATTGATCTGAGGCTGAAGTAGTAGTGTAATGTGGATATGTTTCAGTATTCTACAATGAAGCATGTAACTTGAAATTTCTGGATGCCACTGGCTTTTCTTCTTTATTTTACAAATCACTGTTCCTGTACAGAAAGCCACAACTGCATGATGGAAATTCAGGAATATTTAACAAGTTTATTAAAAACTTTACGCAGTACACGCACTCAATTGATATAAGCGTTCGTTCACTGTCCGAGGACGCTAGCTTGACTGCCTCTGCTCGACTGACTGCAACAGGGGAACACTTCCCGCCAGTGGCTACAGTTTGACGCCATGGGAACTTTATAGATAGTTACGCCTGTCATCTTTCTATTAAACTAACAATTATATAATTTTTCTAAACAACAGAAATTAACACAAGACAATTACATAATACAAACAGGGGTATTTAAATAAATTGTGGTATGTTAAATATTAATACAATTACTGGAGGGGTTTGGCGGACTGAGACTACGAAATATTAATACAATTACTGGAGGGGTTTGGCGGACTGAGACTACGAGTAAGAGCCAATCAGATTTTAAATATGGTCGGAGGTTTCCCCACGGGATACTTATTCACCGGACTATATGCTTTATGTTTCACTCACACCACATATTACGTAATGCTGTTCCAACAGAAGAAGGTATCTTGATTTGATTTGATTTTTTCAGGGAAGCCAAAACAGTCTTGGTCCAACCCGCCACTGCCCGCACCGAAACTTAAGTTTATTGTGCGGTATCGCTCCCTGTATATCTAGTAAAGCCAACCAATGCCCTTGAACAGTGCAAGGAGTCCCTTTACCAGTTCTTTATTAGATACAATTTCTTCGGGTCTGGTTGTCACAAATGTTCTATGCCTTTTACTCTCCAATGCAATGCATTCGAAGATTAGATGTGATACAGTTTCATCACAGATCCTACATTTAGGGTCCTCTTCTGTTATACCCATTGTATGTAGGTGTTTTTTGAAATTCCGATGGCCTGTCAGCAATCCAACCATGAGTCTAATCTCTCTCCTGTTCAGGCCCAGGATTGCAGAGCTTCTTTTAAAACATGGCTTTGGCATCATTACCTTGCCATGTTTTTGTTGGTAGACTTTGGTCCAATATTCTACGTGCTGTCTTCTGAGCCAGTTACGTAGCTCCAATTTGATCATTGCCGTGGTGATTGTCAGAACAGGTTCCGATCCAATAAATGGAGTCTCTGGCCCCATCCTGGCTAATCTGTCGGCATGTTCGTTGCTACTGATCCCCGAGTGGCAAGGGACCCACAATTGCTTTCCCCTAGCTCCAACAGAACCCTGTGACATTCTGCAACAATTTTAGACCTTGTTGCAGGAGCTGCCAGTGATCTCAGGGCTGCCTGGCTGTCTGAATATATATAGATGCTACGGTCTTTGTAGCACCTACGCAAATTCTCCTCCACACATGCCCTGATGGCAGTGATTTCGGCCTGGAATACTGAGGCCAGTTTCCCTAGAGAGATGACGCCCGCCAGTCTTGGCTGCACCCCATATACCCCGGCCCCAACGCCTTGGTCTGATTTTGACCCGTCAGTGAACCAGACAATATCCCCCGTACGGCGTCGAACTATTTTCTCCCACTGTTCCCTACTTCCAATCGTTATATTGAAAGGCTTGTTGAAGCAGTTTGGGTTTATAATATAGTCGGCTGGCATTTGCCCAACCTTTCCTATATTTATCTCACTCACTATTTTAGTGTGTGATTCTGGATATCCCAAGAGTTCCAGTTTTTGCCAGTTTTGAGTCTGTATGCACCAGCCGCTGCCTCCATCTTGACCCAAAAGTGTAATGGGGGCATATCCAACATGGTTTCTATCCCAGAAGTTGGTGTGCTGCTAATTCCGCCTGTTATGTTACACACAAATGTTTGTAGAGTCTATGGGACTTAACTACGGGGTCATCAGTCCCTAAACTTACAAACTACTTATGAACTACTTACAACTAAGGACGGCACAAATATCCATGCCCGAGGGGGGATTCGAACCCCCGACCGTAGTGGCCGTGCAGACCGTGACTGGAGCGCCTCAGTCTCCTCGGCCACCGCGGCCGGCCGCCGCCTGTTATGGCTAAGCAGGCTAATCTCTGCACCTTACCAAGCTCCTTAGCAGCAACCTGCTGTTCTACCTTCTTCCACCACACGACCGCCCCATAGATGATCCTGGGTCTAACCACCGTGGTGTATATCCAGGGCATACCCTTGGGGCTCAGGCCCCAGTTTTTGCCACAAGCTCTCCTGGTACTTACCAGAGTACCTTTTGCCTTGGAGCAAATATTCCTAATGTGAGGGGTCCATGTAGAAGGTATCTTACAGAATAATATATGGAAGCCAATGGCTTCAGATCAGCACTTTCATAAGTCATAAAATACATATTCATAATTTCATCTCTGAAGACATCAGCTACTGCATTTATTATATTATTTTGAATGCTTGTAGAAGTTCCACGGAAAGCCATAGACATAGTAAATGTTCTTTCTGAATATCACTCGTTGCTTGGAAAGTATAGTTCCTGTTTCGCTAAACAGCAAACTGTAATATTTAATTTGTTCAATATTTTGCCGTTCCTTCTTACTTTCTCATTGTGCAATTCTGTTTCTATCCTTCATAGAGAAGTCAAAAGAACGTCAATTCTAGCAGGGCATGCAAGTAATCTGTTGTCTGCTAAAAATAGTACAAACGTCAATTTCACACTAACCACCTTTACATACTGCAGTATCAATATGATTATAAGCATAATGACCTTTCTTATTCTCACCTATTTTCGTTGTACCACTTAGTAGCATGGACCAGAAGGGTTCGACAACACTGGGGGCTCGTCCTGTGTGTTCAGTGGTTCAGTGAAAAAATCGCTCAAAAAAGTATATTTAAACTATCGTTCTTCGTTTCATTCTCGTATCAGATCGTTTTATCTTCAGTTTCGAAGTATTTTTATCGCGTGAGAAGCTTGTAGCCGTCCTCACGCGGGACGTGTTGTCCCAACGTGGCACAGGTCAGACGTGCTGTCTAGCTAGCTACAGCACGATTTGAAACGACCTGCCAAATCCGACGGAACGTGCTGCTCTTCGTGATTTGCTTTGCGACCGCAGCGCTCTCCAGCGCCTGTTGCGGGCTGGCGCGTTGATCATTGTGTTTAGAAAGATGGATGTGCGTAAAATTACACGGTATCTGTCTTTAGCGGTCGTCGGAGAAAACGAAATTCTTTCTTAGAGAAATTGTATTTTTTTTCCTTCAAGAAGCACAAAGACGGTACATATATCTGAACGCGGTTGAGAATAATAACGAAATTTACGACAAAATCACTTTTGGTAAAAATTCTTTAAAAAAATTGTCAATGGTGAGATACATCATTTGCACCAGCTCCAGTTGTCTTGCTCTTATATTCCCATTTTCCACGTTGTAGATATTCTGTATATTGGGAGATAATAGGTTCTGACTATATATTTTACTTGTTATATACGCGGGACCACGCCTCAGCTCGACAATGCTCGTTGTGATAATTTTTGCTTTTAGTATTGTTCGTAAACACTGTTCCTCCTACACCGCATCTGGTTTCATAACTGAACTAATCCAGCACTATACTGAACTGCAACTTAATTCAAACACCGTGGGGAAAACCGAGTGACGTAGGGTACTGTTTTGAATTTTATTCGTTCCTGTGGCCTAGAACGAAAAACTCAACAAATTCTTTTGTGGACAAAGTTCGCTCTTGTTTCTAATAAATAACTTCGAATACCGAATATTATAATTGTATTAAATTAACAAATAAGTTGCATTAATCATAATTAAACGAAATGGTTAAAAATATCTTGGGGGTGTAGATGCAAACCTGTTATTTACATCTCTTTTCCTCCACAGCTCGTGACGCTAACCACGACGCTAATACGTCGTCTTAAACAGAAATAACAACGAATATCGGATATTACACTTATCCGCGCTGCAGTCTGTTACGCTACCAACTACGCTATCCCTACATTTCAGCAAGTGTGTCGGTTTTGAGGTATAGCACACTTCTAAGACCCGTTGTAATATGTTATTTACCTATGAGATAGCATCACAAAGACGCTTCTTTGATAGAATGCGTTATACCGTAGCAAAGGGACGATATTCTTTCATATTATACAAATTATAACACTGACACACGTTAAATACGAGAACCTTTAAAGCCATGAAAATTTTGTTTCCGGTAATTTATTGTAACAAATCATATCTAAAATGATGCGTTTTCAAAAGTTCTTAAGTATCCTAACGCTTTATATAGATTATATTCATTCATCATACGTTACAACGAATGAAGGCACGAAATACGGAGTTCCGTTTGCAATATGGCAGCTCAAAAGTTCTACTTATCACGTGAAAATCAGGTCGCTTCTCATTGGCCACGTTCCACTCCACGAAGCAAAACTCTAACATGCTGGATGCTTCATTCCACGCTTCGGAGGGCAGTGGAACGTCGTATTCCACGCTGCGGCGTCACCACTTCCTCCTCCACATGCGTTTCCACGTACCGCGAGTCGTGTGGACAGCACGCATACGTGCCATAGCGTTGCACAGACACTGCTGAGGTTCAGATTCTCCTCTGAACCTCCTTCGTCAGCCTGTGGGCAGGGAGGAGCAAGGGGAAACGTCGCTTGTGACATGTGCGTTTGCGTTGCTCAAGGCACCAGCTTACATGCTACTCGGTCTGTGACGGAAACGCACGAATTATCCCGAACGCAAAGCGATGTAGCTAGTTCCCGCACCTTACCTCGCGCATACGAAAGCCTCCTTGAAGGCAACATTCGCGACTCAGTTGTTTTCGGCGCATGGAAGATTTATCAAATACACGTCATAATTGTTACAATTTCTTATAACTAAATTTCAACCGAAAACACATCAGCTGTAAAAGTTTTTCAGAAATCGTAATATGACTAGAATTGAAGTCGTAAATCACCAACTGTGACAATGATCGAGTGGTTACGGACATTGCGTTGTGGCACAGGAGGAAGAGGGTTGACATCTGGGGAGAAGGTGTAATTTTTTTCTCCCATTTTCGCGTTTATAACAGACTCAGGACCCAGTAACGGCTTTTGTATTGTTATCTTCCACAAATTTTTGGCCATTTTCCCCAATATCTTGTGAACTAGTCAATGTCCAGTCATTTCAGGCACTAGTTTTGTGTAGTTTGCGAACGAACTAGTTCGGAAGAGCACTCCCACAGGCGAACTACGCGAACTAGTTCGCAGGTCCCTCACCTCTTCGTTCGTCCGCTCCTTTTCCGAAGACTGACGGGTAACAGCGAGAGGACGCGAGAGTGCGCAGAATCGCGTGATTCCATTCTGCCAGTTGCCGCCATTTCGAGCTGAGATGCAGCTCAGCTGAAGTTTTAGTAGCGGTAGCAAAAGCCAAAACAAGCGTACGCTCTATAAAGAGCGACCTAATTCGCGGCCGAGCTGCGAACTAAAAGTAGAGTTACCGGTCGCGAACTAAAATATGCACGATAGGTCGCGAACAGAATTAAAAATCACGTGTTTTCCTTCTGCTGATGAGAGCCATTTCGAGGTTAGCGTCTGTCTGCTAGATTACATAGTTCAGTGCTACAAAATTTCTGCTTTGAAGTATTCTGCACTCTGCAATATCTGACTAATAAATTCCACAATGCCATGATATAGAAATAACTCTAAACTTAAACGCGAGAAATTATCCACAAACTGTTTCTTTTGGTTTGCGTGATAGCGTTAGCAGCTCAAGCAGCAAGCGCATGAAGCAGCTAGGTGGGGGAACTTCTCCCTCCACCTGCATGCACAGACCACGCCGTTCAGCCGTCACTGGGAGCGGACGAACTAAAAGAACGAACTAGTTCGCGGCTCTTGTTACTTCTGTCACTCAGAGAAGAAATATTCAGTTATCTTATTGTAGCTTTTATTCATTTCCTTACCAATGTATACGGGCCACAGACCAATTGTAATTGTATCGCACTTATTTGATATATCTATTCAATTATAACGCTGTTTGTCACTTACCTTCAATGCAAATTATCCGATCCTGCTAGGGTAATCCAATCCTCCAACCTGGAAACCTGTTTTGGATTTTAGTTCTGTAACAGATATACGGATAGGGGAACCCTCTATCATTCAGAGTAGGGCAGGATTTATATGGAGAAGGTATGATGAAAGGATAACAGTTGTATATATAAGCCGTTGCCAACAATAAAACGGTTTGTCACATAATAGGCGCGAAGTCCGTCAGATAACTCTCAACTCCTTACGAAAACGCCACTCAATCCGTTTCTACGCGTTGATACTGTTAAGATAGGACATGGTCTGCCTAGTCAATTATTTGTTACTCCTATGTATAAGAAAGTAATGAAAAGGTACCGTTCAATAGTTTTAGCATAATGCTTTCACTGCCCGTTTCAAAAAAACTTTTTATTTATTTATTGCTTGGCAACACAGATGAACTGCAACTATTAACATGATTTGCACACTTTTACAAAATATACAAAAATACATTAATTGCATAATTTTACAGACTAAAAGAAGCGAACTACTAAATCTACTAATTGATATCAAACTTCTCTATCGGTTCAAGGGCTGCCTCTGTCGCTTCAAACAAATGCTCTGGATTCCATGTTAAGCTCTTCTGCTACATCTTGTTATTATGTGTTTCACGGCATGGTGTTCGTTTCCACAGCCACATTGAGAGGATGAAGCATTTTCCCACCGATGAAGGTTTTCGGCATATCTGCGATGGCCTGTGCCGATCCTAGTAAGTACTTTCAGGGCACGTCGTAGTAATTCCATACCGGCTGGTCTTGGGTCAGACCTGATATTCTTTATGGGCATATTATTCCACGTTTCTGTCCACTTTCACTTAATGTTGGAGCTAACTGGCTGTAGCGATACTGCCATTAGGATAAATGGCAGCCTAGATTTTAATGGGCTCATCCTGAGAGCAGACACAACAAAGTGGATTGGAAGCTCGGGGAATTTTCAGGAGTTTTTCGTATTTCTTGAGAAAGGCATTCTGGTGGCTCAATGTCACACTGAGCTACATTAGACGTCGTAACCAGTAAACAGGAGTAGATTTGATGCAACCTATTATTGTCCTCACTCATTGCTTTCATTAGGCCTACGACAATTTTTCTCACATGTGAGCTATTAAGCCACACTGGGAAACAGTACTGAGAAAGAGGAACGCAGCGTTGTAGCTCTTGCACCCCACGAGGTAACACTCAGAGCCGGCCGCAGTGGCCGCGCGGTCTGCGGCGCGCCAGTCGCAATCTGCACGGCCGCTACGGTCGGGGATTCGAATCCCCCCTCGGGCATGGATGTTTGTGTCGTCTTTAGTAGAAGGTAGTTCATAAGTAGTTTGTAAGTTTAGGGACTGATGACCCTGCAGTTAAGTCCCTTAAGCTTCACAAACATTTGAACATTTGTAAGATCCAGCTTCTGTATGGTGTTATTCCGTTATCTTAGCTCTGCTACGGTGTTTTCTATGTTTTTCTTGTCGGAGAGGCTTTTACCAAGAGCAACTCCTAAATATTTTTGTTAGTCTTGGTGATGAAAGCCTGGCCGTAATCTTGGCTTAAGCAAGAAACGGAAGACACAGCGCACCCAGCTAGCCACCGAGGCATTTATTTATTTATGCATTCATTTTACCCGTGAAGATTAGGGCCATCAGGCCCTCTTACATCTAACCAGGCTTACTCATATTGAACCATTTGTTTAGTACGTTGACATGTGTAACACAAGATTAATGTTAAAAAGAAATAAATACTATTACTAGAATAATTATAACAATAATATAAAGAGAATTATAACAATCAAAAATGATAACAATAATAATTATTAATTGTAAAGGACAGTAAGCATATTTCATATTATGAACATCAGCCCTATTGCCATTTAGGAATTGCCTCTTTATGTTCTTGCAAATTGTGAGTTATTCACATCGAGCAAAGACATGAGACGATAGAATGTGGTGAGAGATATATAGAAGAGGGATGTTGGTTAGAGAAAAAGAGATAGTATGGTAAGATTCAAGACTATGATGGAGGGAAAAGAGAAAGAACAGAGATGAGCGTAACAATGGAGGCTATGCCGTCATGAATATGTCTTGAATGTCTAGTGGTTTAGGGTAAGATGTAGATTACATGGCAGCGTGTTCCATAGTCGTATGGCTGAGATGGAGAACGATACGGAGAAAGATTTAGTGTTGTATTTAAAGCTAAAGCCAAGGTACTAGACGTGTCCGATCTGGTATTGCGGTTGTGGAATGATGATAGGTGTTTAATGTGAGAAGTTAAGTACTGGGGGCACTGGTCATCATCATCATCATCATCATCATCATCATCATCATTAGAGACTGATTATGCCTTTCAGAGTTCAGTCTGGAGCATAGTACCTCTAATAAAATTCCTCCATGATCCCCTATTCAATGCTAACATTAATGCCTCGTCTGATGTTATGCCTTTTACTTCAAAATCATTCTGCACCGAATCTAAGTACTTTCTTCTTGGTCTACCTCGACTCGTCTTACCCTTCGCTGTCGAGCTCATGAGTCTCTTGGGTAACCTGGCTTCTCCCACGCGTGTAACATGACCCCACCATCTCAGTCTGTTCGCTCTAACTGCTTCATCTGTGGTGTTCATTCCCAGTTTTTCTTTGATTTCCTCATTATGGACACCCTCCTGCCATTGTTCCCATCTATTAGTACCTGCAATCATTCTTGCTACTTCCATATCTGTAACCTCTACCTTATGAGTAAGGTAACCTGTATCCACCCAACTTTCACTCCCATACAAGAAACTTGGTCGAAAGATAGAGCGGTGGATCGCTAACTTAGTCTTGGTACTTACTTCCTTCTTGCAGAAGAGAGTAGGTCTTAGCTGAGCACTCACTGCATTAGCTTTGCTGCACATCGATTCCAGTTCTTTCTCTATGTTGCCATCCTGTGAGAAAATACATTACATCCCTGGTACTTGAAACTGTCTACCTGTTCTAACGTTGTTCCTCCTATTTGGCACTCAATCTGTTTAAAGCTCTTTCCCACAGACTACTTTTTTTTTAAAGATGCTGATCTTCATATCATAATCCTTGCACCTCTGATCGAGCTCTGAAATATTGGTTTGCAACCTTTCAATCGAATCGGCCATTACAACTAAGTCATCCGCATATGCGAGACTGCTCTTTTTGTTTTCACCTATTTTAATCCTGCCCTGCCAGTATACTGTTTTCAGCATATGATCCATGAATAGTATGAACAACAATGGTGACAGGGCAATATCAAGCACAATTACAGACATAATGCACCTTACGCTGATTAAGAATAATAAATTCCAATTTTTTTATTTTTTTATAATTTTTTATTTTTTATTTTATTTATTTATTTATTTTTTTTTATTTTTTTTTATTTTTTTATTTTTTTTTTTTTTTTTTTTTTTTTTTTTTTTTTTTTTTTTTTTTTTTGCGTTGGCACACGACCCGAACACGTGGAGGAGACGCCACTGTAAGGAACCAAACTGCTAAGCATTGGTCCTTAAGCTTATAAACTACTTAAACTAACTTATGCTAAGGACAACACATACACTCATAACAGAGCGAGGACGCATAGAGGGTGAATAGAGGAGAAATAACAAAGAAAATACGCCAGGACTTGACACTAACATAAGGAAGGTCTACAGCATGGACCGTCCCCAAGTGTTAAGGCGCGTTCGTCACCGGCTGTGCTTAAGCACGCCACATCACGTAAAACTCATCAATATATATATTCACTTATGAATATGACATTCATGTGGCGCATCTAAAACACAGCCTGTGACAAATATGCCTCCATATTTACGTACTGCGACTGCTATGGAATTTTCAACTACACAGTTTAAAGTTAATGTCAAGCCTATTTGGCGCTGTTGTTTTACTAGTGAGATGTCCTCTCATTATGTTCATATGAATCGTGCAGAAACAGCACTTCACTTTTTGACACAATACGAATAATTCATATTTACAGTGGCTACAGAGGTAACTACAACAGTTTCATGTAGGAATAACACAGCTACCATATTATACCCCAGATATACAGATAGGATGTGTGGTGTCGCACAAGTCTGAAGTGCGCGCCACGTACTTTCGCCGCGCGCCGCCATGTACGCACGGCGCGGCGTTCTTACGACGTCAGCCACGAGCGCCCTCTTCTGCAACTCCGCTCGTGGCCACCACTGAACTCGATCGTTCACTTGGGAATTAGATAGGCACCAGTTAAGACTTGGCTATCGGATAGGCACTAGGAGTCATCAGTAGGCAGGCCTCTATCTAAACTATGTATCAACATTCTACTAGTCTGCTGCTCTCCAAGTTACGTAATGTATTATTTCTATGAAATATATCTCTTATACTAATCTAGCTTAGTGCTTTTAGTTTCTGCTGTCCCACTGCCTGGTCACCTCCGTACCTGCACACGCGTGCATCCTATTTCCCTGTGTCGCTCTCTCTACTCGGCCACCGACACCCAGGACATCCGGCGGAAACGAGACACAAAAGTGGCGACGAGGGTGGGATACAAAAGGATGTAAAATTTCTGTGAAGTGCAGAAATGATTCTTCTCCTTGAGAGAGAAGAATCCAGAGTTTTTCTACCCAAAGGGAACAATGGTACAATGGTCCATGTAGGACATAATTATGAGAGTTTTGGTTGGACGGGATACGTCTTGGGTAGTCCTTGCACGTTTGTTAAGCCAATGTGCTGACTGGAGTTCTGTAGAGACCCAGCGCAACTGTCTAGTAAGCATAAGGTCCCAGCCTATAAAAACGATTCCGGCAGAAAATATATATTCATATTACATCATTACAACACCTATAAGCAGCTGAGACTCGAAAACCACAAGTAAAATCTATGTGCTGCATCATCAGCAACCGGGGATTCGAGTTCAGGAAGCATTCTACTGCATGAACCCATCGTTAAGGTCTTCGATATCCACAATATGAGGGCCAATACTGCTAAGTTTTATATCTATCATTATGTGGATACTAATCTTAGATCACTTTAACAGAACCTTAGGCAAATTAGGAGACATACGTGGAACAAGTTATTCAAGTTTTGAAACTCTTGAAAAATACACGAGCTTTTAATAACAAGGAACAGAAACGTTCCCTTCCACTAAAAGGGGAACATCCCACCACCATCCCTTAATTCAATTTCTTTGAATATTTTAAGAATTTTTAAAAACTTTTTGATTTTCAGAAATCATGTATTATGGTAAAAGTATTTATAATTATTCTGCAGACAGAAGCTCCTATTTCATGTTTTAAGCGCGACAATAGTATTCGAGGCGTCCTATCGAGAAGATTACGATTCCATTACCTTCCTAGTTTGAAATAATTCGTAACTTCTAAACTGTTGAAAACAATTAGGGTTTCAGGTGAGGGATCTCTCACAATATACATATGATAACTTATTTTATTCAGATATTGGTTCCAGTTGGAATTAGTGTCTGATACGGTACGATATTTTGCTGTCTCGGCTCTTTACTTGGGGTTTTACATGACGTCTGCTTACAGCGCGTCACCTTTGCGTCTACCGTAACACTGAAAATCATAGTCTGTGATAACCTCTGACGGTCAGTACATTTGCCCATCTGCGTGGCATGGACAGCATGAGGTTATCAATCAGCTCTTGAGGGACATTTGGTCATTCTTCCATGAGTGTAATACCACCTCTGCAACCGTTGTGGGATGTGTTGGTCTGGCTGCAATGCGTCTGCCAAGTGAATCCCAGACATGGTGAATCGGGTGAACAAGCATCTTTTCCACCAGTGCATCTCTGTGCGGACGAGCGTTATCGTCCATCAGAAAGAACCCATCTCCTATTGCACCAACATATGGCACAACTGAAAGGTCGAAGGATCTCGTCTCTATACCTCTGAACAGTCAAAGCCACATTCTAAACGACGAAGAGGTCTGTACGTCCGCCAATACTGAATCATACCCACACCATTCGTCCACCACTGTATGGTGATGTATCTAAATGTTCAAATGTTTGTAGAGCTTATGGGACTTAACTACGGGGTCATCAGTCCCTAAACTTACAAACTACTTATGAACTAGCTAATACTAAGGACGGCACATATATCCCTGCCTGAGGGGGGATTCGAACCCCCGACCGTTGTGGCCGTGCAGACCGTGACGGGAGTGCCGCAGTTCCCTCGGCCACCGCGGCCGGCATGGTGATGTTTGCTGCACGTAAGCAGGATTATTCAGAGTTTCGCGTTCTCTTAAGATAAGGGAACGACGATTGTCCGGCTGAACACAAAATCTTCACCCATATTTTAACAGAACCCGGAGCCATTCGTTACGACTCCACTCCTGATGTTCCTCCTCCCACGTTTTGCGGGTTAAACGGTGTCGTGGTTTTAAAAGGACACATGCCATAGGCCTCCTTGGGTAGATGCTACCTTCCCGAAGGCGATTTCGCACTGAGTGTTGATATTACGCGTACTGTGGCTGCCTGGATGGTGAGCTACAGCTTAGTTCCATTCAGCCTCCTGTCTCGATGGACTGTTAACCAGACATAATGCTCAACTCTTGCTAACGTTAACCGTGCAATACCATGGCCTTGCCTTCTTCTAACGGTTCCTCTTGTCTGAAATCGAGTCCAGGTCTTGGAAATTACACTTTCGGAGACTCCAACACCTGCGCCACCTCCGTCTGTGTCTGTTCTGCTTCCAACTTTCTTCTGGCTCTCCATGCCTGTTGATTCGGTGAGTCACGTAATTGCTGCATTTCACTACCTGCTCACTACACTATCTTAACTGCTTGTGTAATTCGTTTGGTACAGTGAACAAATTAACACCAACCCCCTTGGTCAGGTCACAATCTCTCGTTATTGATATAGTTTGTGCAGCATAATTTTGTGCTGTGCAGTTGCATAAGCTGTGGGGAGAACCGCGATTACTGCTCCTGTAATCAGACCCTGCTCAATTCCATCCTCGATATCACGTCTTGTGAAAGCTCACAAGTACTGATTGGGGTGCCCAACCGAACATCGGCAAGTGCATTATGTATTCTGCTGCTGAATACGCCTGTCCCGTTTGGCACATATCTTTCCATGCAACGCATATGGGTGTTGCCCTTAACCCTCACAACAGGTTTCCTGGGGGCAACACCTACTTACAAACTCTACAACCTGGCGGGAATAGCTCCACCAGATATAAGACTGGAAGTTGCTGCAAACACAGAGAGACACAAAGTAGAAATTAACATCGCTCATCCGTTGCAGGGACACCAACCTCTTCCCAGCAGGCTAAAATCTAGGAAGAACTGCCTATAAACTACTCAAAACCTGTGGACTACCAGAAATGCTGATATCTAATCATGGATTCCACCTTTAGAGGCCCTCTGAAGCAACTTTACGGTTGCCGTAGAGTCGTCTCCACTCCGTAGAACAGACAGAAAGGCATCGAATCATTTTAGTTCACCCTGCCGATGACAATACTTCAGAACCTAGATGTCTGCACTAATCCTCCAATTGTTTTGACCAGCGTATTATAAATTAGTTACATCTTTCTTCTGTTTCTCCAAAACTACACTCTGTTCTCAGACGAGATAAGATTTTGTATTCAACCAGACAGTCGTCGTTCCTTCATATGGAGAGAACGTGCAACTCAGATCAATCATGTTTATGTGCAGGAACCATCAGCATATCATGGTGGTGTACTAATGGTGTAGGCAGGAGTCAGTATAGGAGTACGTACGGACCTCTTTGTCCTTCAGAATGGCACTTTGACTGCTCAGAGCTATAGAGACGAGACCCTTTGTCATTTTGTTGTGCCCTAAACTGGTGCCATTGGTAACGGGTTCCTTCTGGTGGACGACAACGCTTGTCCTCAGAGAGCTGCACTGCTGGACGACTTGATTGAAGCTTGTTCACCGGACTTAAACCTGATTGTACATGTCTGGGATGCACTTGGCAGTAACGTTGCAGCCAGACTATCACATCCTACAACAGTTGCAGGACTAGATATTTCATTCACAGAAGAATGGCCAAACATCAGTCAAGAACTGATTTATAACCTCATACTGTCCATGCCACGCAGGTGTGCAACTGTACAACACCTTATTAGATAATACTGTAAGATAACCTGAACTTTGATCATTCATGTATTCTCTGTTTAACTATTTGCATGTGTTGATAGTGTTTTCTCCTGTATTATTTATTGAAACAACTACTTTCTACTGAAAAAAGTTCACAAATCATGCGCAAAAGTTCCATATCTCATACTTTTACGAATCTGACCCTTCTTTTGGAGCAGCAGTAGTGAATGTGGAAAAGTAACCCATACATAAATAACGGAATGCCCTTAGCTTTAATTTCAACTGTATGTATGATAAATATATACATAATATACACCAAAGCAGATACTTATTCAATACCTAAAAGCAGCACACTTTTTCTGAATTTATCTTTTAGCTTTTCTTACAGAAGTGCATTAAATGCAGAGAAGTATTTTCTAAATATTAGGCTGTGACACAATCATTAATTCCCATTCTCAAGTGAGAAAATTATCACCTTTCAACCAACTCGAGTATTAAAATACATTACAATGAGTCATCCAAACAAAGTTTTGTAGGGGAGGGGAATTTTCCGTATAGAAATATAAATGGCAATGCATTGGGTACATAACTTTTAAAATTACCTGTGGAATTTTAGATTACTTTATTTCAACTAATTTTCTTATGTAGTAGGCAATTACATTTTTCTGTATCCTACTTACATCACCAAATGGTGATAGACACTTTGTACTATCATTTTCCTTTTCTTGTTCCAAGGGAAAAGTGACTGTATATGTGAATGTACATAGGCAGCAATAGAATCTTTCTGCAGTCAGTCACAAATGCGGATCAAGGGATTCTCCTTTGAGTTCAAGCAGCATCTCTGTAATACCTGCTGATCAAAAAGTCAGTATAAATTTGAAAACTTAATCACGGAATAATGTAGATAGAGGTAAAATTTGACACACATGCTTGAAATGACATGGGGTTTTATTAGAACTTAAAAAAAAAGGTTCAAAAATGTGCCACAGATGGCGCTTCATCTGATCAGGAAAGCAATAATTAGCATAACAAATTAAGACAAAGCAAAGATGTTCTTTACAGGAAATGGTCAATATGTTCACCATCATTCCTCAACAATAGCTTTAGTAGAGGAATAATGTTGTGAACAGCACTATAAAGCATGTCCGAAGTTATGGTGAGGCATTGGCGTCGGATGTTGTCTTACAGCATCCCTAGAGATATCGGTCGATCGCGATACACTTGCGACTTCAGGTAACCCCAAAGCCAATAATCGCACGGACTGAGGTCTGGGGACCTGCGACGCCAAGCATGACGAAAGTGGCGGCTGAGCACAAGATGATCACCAAACGACGCTCGCAAGAGATCTTTCACGCGTCTAGCAATTTTTTTTTCTTATAAAACCCCCATGACACTCCAAGCATGTGTGTCAAGTTTTACGTGTATATCTGCATTATTCCGTGATTTATTAAGTTTTCAAATTTATACTGACTTTTTGATCACCTGAGACTTGCATGCCGATTGAACCTACTATTAATAACTCAATCCCAATCGTCCCTGACCTATACACCTTTCCAAAGGAAGGAACTAAACTGCAAATATTTAGTCAGCTGAATTTTTTTCTTTAAATACTTCAAAGTTTATTATAATTTTACAAAGAGTCAGCAACTTTATCTGCAATAGTGAAGTTACAAACCTGTTTAATACACAATACTCTGCAAAAAATACATCTTTTGTGTGTTGAAGAGATGAAGCATAATTGTCAGTGATTTCTAAAACATATGCAGCTATTTTACGAATATTTGGACGATTTATGAGTATTAACAGTCAAATTATTCCTGTAGTAAAATTTTTTACTAGTGAAATTCAAATGTGCCCATGTTTCAAAATGTATAAATCAATGAAGCCATTTAAGCATGGCATTAAAATCATGACCATTAAAGATGTAAGACACACAACTTTTTATGTGCATGTATTGTGGCAAGTGTAGTGAAACTTTTATCCGGAAATGAGCAAAAAAAAAAACTTACAAAACCTACAAACACTGTCCTCTGGGGAAATTTATTCAAGGAACCAACATAAATGTGACAATTTTTTTCGTATCTGGTTCCACAGCCTCTAAGTAACTTATTAATAATACAACTTTTTTTTTTTTAAGTCAGCATAGGCTGTATTTTATTTTGACAAGATGCCTTTATTATACTATAGTACTGGCTAGTTGTAGTTTTTGAACATTTTAAAATGTATTGCCTAGGTGATTTTTGTCTCAAAATACAACTTGCTTCTCTTATGTGGGAACAGACACTACGCCGGCCGCGGTGGCCGAGGGGACTGCGGCGCGCCAATCACGGTCTGCACGGTCACTACGGTCGGGGGTTCGAATCCCTCCTCGGGCATGGATATCTGTGCCGTCCTTAGGATTAGCTAGTTCATAAGTAGTTTGTAAGTTTAGGGACTGAGGACCCCGTAGTTAAGTCCCATAAGCTCTTAAAACTTTTGTGTCCCTGCCTCGTCGCCGCTTTTGTGTCTCGTTTCCGTCGTAGGTGTCGGTGGCCGAGTGGAATGAGACCGACACAGGAATAAAGATAGCCTGCTGGTGCAGGTACGGAGGGGAGCAGCCAGAAACTAGAAACACTAGAGTAAATTAGAACGAGATATATATTGCACAGAATTTATACAATACTTAACTTTTACATAGTTGTGTACTGCAGAATGCTGATACATAGTTGAGCTAGAGGCCTGCCTAGTGCCTGTCCGATAGCAAAGTCTTCAGTGGTGCCTATCTGATTCCGAAGTGTTGACTGGTTCCTATCTCAGTCCCAAGTGAACGATGTCGTTCAGTGGTGGCCACGAGCGGAGTTGCCACAGAGGGCGCTCGTGGCTGACGTAAGAACGCCGCGCCATGCGTGCATGGCGGCGCGCGGCGAAAGTAGGTGGCGCGCACTTTGTACTTGTGCGACACCACAAAAACATTTGAACATTTGCTTTGACGGACACTACAAATTCATTTAACAGAACATTGTGCAGCCGCGGTGGAGTAGCCGAGCGGTCTAAGGCGTCTCGCTGCGTAGCGCGCGGTTGCTCGCCGTGGAGGTTCGAGTCCTCCCTGGGGCATGGGTGTATGTGTTTGTCCTTAGGTTAGTTTTTCCTAGGTTTAAGTAGTTTGTAAGCTACGGACTGATGACCACGCAGTTTGGTCCGATAGCTTTACAAACAAACATTTGAACATTGTGCACTTTTGATAATAGCTATACACATCTGAGGAAACAAAAATAGTGTCATTAAATGAGATACACTGAAAGGAAGCTTACTGTTGGTAGTGTTTTTACTTATACGAAGTATTTTACAGTGTGTGATATTCCAAGGTATAGTCAAAAAGTCAGTCTACTGTCGGTTTTCAAATTGGTTTAATCGTTTATGAATGTAAAAGTGGATAACTGATCTAATAAAAAAATACAACTTATTAAGTATCATGAGCATTTTTGTGAATTCAGCAGTTATACCAAGTGAAAATATAACCTATATAAAATTGCCTTTATTCTGTGCAAAAACAGAGATACTCTTTTAGTGAATAGTATGAATTGTCAATAATATTTTCAGTCTGGCTTCATAATCTGCAATTCCAAGTGATATGACATAAGGGAGTTATACTCCAATCCTGAAATTATACAGGCCTCAACTATATCATTTTTCCCTACACCCAACAGTTCCTGCCACCACTATCGTACACACCTCCCGTTCCATCTATTTCCGCGTATTTAGTACCTATAACTTATTCCATAACACAGTGCTGTATCCATCTCCACCACCACCACCTTGCAGTCTTCGTCTCCCCTCACCTCGCCACAGAGTGTGATTCAGGATGCAGTGGCTGCAGAGGATGGTTATGTGTATGTTAAGTGTGCCTGAGTCATTGTCTACATCTAAACCTACATGGAATACTTTGCAAATCACATTTAAGTGCCTGGCAGAGGAAACTGTGTGAATGGTGTTTTCTTTCGGGTGAAGGCTAATAGCTGAAAGCTGAATTTTTGTGTGCAACCCATTTTTGTGCGTCTGTTGCAGCTCAGTGTATGTCTATTGCGGTAAATTGCAAACTACGTTACCTTTATTATATTGTTGAATTCCAATGTGGACTTTCCATTGTTCAAAAAGTAGCTAAAATTTATTCTTGTTCAATTCCTGACTCAAACAGTTCATAGTTTCCATCATTTCATTTCCATAGCTAACACCCATCAACATGTGGAAACTGTTTAAATTTGTGCCAAGAACAGAAATCGTATGCAAGCAAAATCTTAAGTTTTTTTTTCCTTTAGTCTACTCATGTAATGCTGACAATTCAACTTGTGCAGTGTTAGTTACACTCAGCCCCCTTTGAAAAACTTGCAAGCATCAGAAGCATTGTATCAATCAATCAGTTGAATTGTTTTATATTTGTTCCTCATTTTTGGAATCCTAATGACCCCACCATTCCAGTACTAAACGAAAATTGCTCTGTACAGTTTATATAAAATTATCTTTTCCACAGACATGTTGGGATAAAAATAAACCATGAAATGTGTCAATATAATACTAAGGTTCATTGTTTATGAATCCAAGTGAAACAAATGGTTACCTACACAAGTTTCTCTCATTTAAGTAGTACATCTGTTCCATAACTTATAATACTGAGGGTGTTAAGAAATACATTTCCATAAAAAAATAGTCAAACTAGCTATCAGATGTAACATAGCCATTTCAATACAAACATTTTAAATCTGGCTGGATAACAGGTCATTTGTAACAAGATACCAGCATGCTTACGAAATTGAATTTTACTTCCTTCGACTAAAGAAATCCGACAACTTCACACACTGTCCACTTTATTAACTGACAGAGTGGCACAAAGTTGCCACAACAGACAGCTCTGTTATGGCTGCCAGCGGCCAGGAGTGCCGGACACTCAGTGGTGAACACTTAACTTCACTGTATGTTCAAGCACACAGCATTAGGTGTGGCACCCTGCAGTGACTGCCAATACATATGCTATGTATTTTTACAACTCAATTTTATTGTGCAAAAACCACACACCTGATACTGTGCGGCTGCTGTCAGCCACAGTATAGCTTTACACATTATGGTGTGAGCTTTTAAAATTAACATATAAATCAAATCAACATGAAATAAACTTTTATTTATGTCGTAATATCAGAGTTCAAGTTCAGGTTTAGTTCAAGAATATTTGAAGGTTATTATTATATTGTGTAGGTTATAATGTCATGTCAGTGAATTGATAATAAAATCAGATTAATTAGAAATGTAAAAAATATTATCTGGAACGACGTCTGTTGAGAAGTACTGGCTCCATTGCTGCAGCAACTGCTAACAGCTCGGCCTCTTACATTCGGCGATCGTCGCCCCTAGAAATATCAATCTAATCTGGTTTTTCCCGTGCTCAGAGAAAAATGTTGGGATGACTGATGCTTTTCTCAGTCTCATTAAAGTCTTGACCCTGTAGGAGCAGGTTCGCGTGAATATCCACTAAAGTTCTCAAGATGTTTTCTGACAGACACTGGTCCCTTTAAAATGATTGATAGGTATAAAGCAGTCAATAGTAACGCAAACCTTTTCAAAAGATGAATCTATTCCAGTTTGCGGTATCGGAACTTGTCAAATCTCGAATACATAACTTTATATAAAAAAGCTGAATTACTTAGCAATCGTTTAAGATAATTCAGAAGAAGCAAGTTAGCTATCAGCTCAAGCTGTAGTATATCATCGAATTCTAGAATAAAAGTTCCCAGTCCATACACACGGTGTTTCACTAAGTGTGTTCGCCTCTGTAACGTATAAAAATAATAGGTGACGGGAAATTTTAATGCGGTAGGTCAACACAAGAAATTTTACACTTTCTGCAGATCTATGAACATAGTTTATGGTATCATTTTCCAAAGAGTTACAGCACGAAGATATAATTTTTTTTAAATGGAACAATAGTTTTTTCTACTGTGCATTCGAATCGTTGAAACCAGCTGCGTCCAAATCAATTTAAACTGCATTCCTATTCACTGTTTGGGAGCTACAACCCTTCAAAGTTTCAGGGGCAGATACCACACGCTGTATATAATACATGGCTGTGTGGTGGGTGATGGATGTTATGGCGGTTGGAAGTTGATTTACATGCGCTGTTCAAATGTGTGTCCATGTTACTCAATGCATAATGCAATGCGCCGTCGAAAGGGTCTGCGGACGAGATGTAACATCGCCGGTGTGACGGAGTGACATGCGTCCTCGATGCGCCGTTTTAGATCATCTGGGGATGTGGGCTCAGTGACAAACACGATCCTTTAGATATCCCCACAAAAAGAAATCTGCTGGTGTTAAATCGGGCGACCTTGCGGGCCATGAATGAGGACCATGGCGCCTCAACCATCTTCATGCAAACCTGTTTAGTTTTTCCACAACAGCACGCGCAGAATGGGCTGGGTGACTATCGTGCTGGATCCACATGTGGACTCTCCTATGTAGGCACACATGTTCAAGGAGACCACTGTCGGCTATAAAAGCGCTATATAACTCACCTGTCAGTGTACCTGGGAAGTAGTGTGGACCGACGATTTCATCCCCAAGGATTCCACACCACACGTTAATAGACCACCTACGTTGACGGTCGACAGGTCGTACCCACCGAGGATTGTCTGCGGCCCAGTAGTGCATGTTATGGTGATTCACTGCACCATAATTTGTGAACGTGGACTCATCAGAGAACATAACACTTTGTAAAGACTCCAGCGTGAAATTACGCATGGCTCACTCACAGAACGTCACTCTTGCACGGAAATCGTTCCCATGCAGCTCCTGGGTCAGTGACAGGCAGTACGGGTGAAACCTGTGGCCGTATACTATACGCCACACAGATGTGAGACTGACACCAGCGACTGCAGCAACGGCTTGTAACCTGACATGAGGATCGTGGTGTAGTGCAGCTAAAACAAACTCCTCCGTCTCCTCACTTCTTGCAGGTCTTCGGCTGTTACTGCGGCGCATTACCAAGCTGCCTGTTTCCCGAAGTCTTTGTTTGGCACGTAAGAACGTAATGGCTGCCGGGGCTCTTCGCCTAGGATATCTCACGGCACACGCCGTGGCTGCTTCAGTGGCATCGTGTCGGCACTCGCAGAGCATCAGCAACATGCCAACTTACACGTTCATGGATGCCATCGTCATCCGGTGTCAGTAACTGTGGTATATTGAGCCTCGGTTGTTTGTGTGGCTTTAACTGTCTGGTATACGGCCGTGTGCGGCGACAGTCGGCAGTCTAACAGCGCATCGAGGAAGCTTCTCGCTCCGTGACACCGGCGACGTTACAACTCGACCGCACGACATTTAGAAGGCGCATTGCATTATGCGCAGCGTTTGTGGTATCTGCCCCTGAAACTTTGAAGGGTTGTAGCTCCCAAACTAACAGTGATAGGAATGTAGTTTAAATTGATTTGGACGCAGCTGGTTTCAACGAATCCAATGCACGACACAAAAAAAACTATTGTTCCATTTAAAAAAATTATGTCTTTGTGCTGTAACTCTTTGGAAAATGATACGATAAACTATGTTCATAGCTCCGCAGAAAGTGTAACATTTCTTGTGTTAACCTACCGCATTAAAATTGCCCGTCACCTATTATTTTATAAGTTACAGAGGCAAACACACTTAGTGAAACACTCTGTATATTGTACGAGGGCGACGCCTGCCCCTGGGGTACATAAGGACTGGAGAATTTTCTTTAAAATCTCATACGCAATTCACCCAGCCTGGTGGTCTGGCTGAGTCACGGGCCGTGCCGCGTGCCTGCTGCTGGAAGTTTCCACACGACGCAAGTCGTGGCTTGGCTCTGCTAACGAGGGTACGCCACCTACGGAGACTCCGCAGAACGCAGCCACCAACCAGAAGCTACTAGCTAAGTGGTCACGTGAGGCACACTCTGTCGCTACCTGAACAGTCACGCGAAAAACGGACGCTCTCTTACGCCCCGGCCTCCGACCTGATCAGACGTGCTCTCCATGAGCTCGCTCCGACTTACTTTGTTCCAATAAGTACCTCTAGGGACAGGTGTCGCCCTCCCCCCGGAGTCTCCTTTAGTACCATGTAATAACTTCAGGCAACAAAAGCCCTTTTTTCCATGCTATCTTACCTTCACGCCGTATCATTCAACCCCATGCCTACTACTCCGCTCAACCATCCTAGCACAAAACATATATTGTAGAAAACGTAGCATAGAAAACCTTCCAAAGAATAGACAGAATGACAGTATTCTTTGATCGGGGTGCAGAGCATATATTTTAATGCACAGTGGTTGAGAATGAAAATTAGTGATGTTATAAGCTGAAACCTGCATTACTAAGTGTGCAACAGCAGACAGTGTATTAAATGTAGAAAATCAAGACCAAAGAAGGCCAGTGAAAGGGAATATTAAATAGTATTTTAACTGTGAGAAGTAGCAAAGCAATTGGGAATGACTACATCTATACACAAATTACTTTTGAAAGAATTAATTGGATATTTCAATCAAATTTTATTTATATTCAACTGGTAATAGGAATCGAAGGGACCTGTCCCATATATTTATATTTATTGTTGGTAATTCTTGGATTTCCACACCACCATTGAGGTACCAAGCTCGATGCGTTACTACTTTTTTTCCTTTTACATGGCGTGTTTCCCCAATAGGCTTATAAACCATGATGACACACACAAATCAACGGCAGATTGAATTAACTCTTCGAATGCGTGTGATCAAACGCAACATGCACCGTTAAGACTTCGTTAGGTTGCTTCAGTGGACCTTCAATATTCGTTTTTTCTGTAAGGGTTGATTTCCCTAATGTGCTTGTTGACTGGATTTTTATGCTTGGCCGGTATCCACTGGACCGGTATTTTTTCCATTATTAGCACGTGGGGGGGCTTCCCTTGCGCCAGAACTGATGAGAGGGAGCAAACTGTCAATTTCTTTCTGCTCTGTTCCTTTTGTATCAGTATCCAGTGAATCGACATGGCTAAGGAGAACATTTATTTTGGCTTTCAACCGATTCCCTTGAGAATCAGTGTTCTCCATGTTTTTAATTGAGGATAAAATGGCAGACGCCTCCTCTATAGAATTATTTTCCATATGTTCTGTTGTTTCTTGTGGAATGCAATGCATGTAGCGTTGCAACAGTATGAATGTGCTTGCGTATCATTAAATAAATCAACGTGTCAGCACAGCAAGCCGAAAAGTTGTGTATACATATATTGCAAGTCCGCCATGGCAACCTGCAATCAGCATTACAATCTCGAGTTTTCGGTGTAGCTGTATAACTAACCCCTGCTTACTGTCAGCGACTTCACGTAAAAGTCTTTGCCATTATTACTGGCAATTATCTGATCTTTGCTAATTTCTGTCGATTCTCTGTGGCGTTGATGAATCGCTTGTAATCTATGGGAGTGTCCACCCTTTACTAATTTTCCTGTTCTTTCAAAGAGTTTGGCCCTTGTGAACTTCATGATCATTTGTAACAATTTATCAAGCCTACAGTTTGTTTTACCATCAAGATAGTAATACTTTAACAGCCTATGCATTGCCTCCAAGTGCATATTTGTGTCTATATTTAGATTCTGCCGATGACAATATGCTCAAAGTTGAGGCCTGTAGCTGTAATAATAAGCGAAGTAGCGTCCAAATGCTAGTCTCCGGATCATCGTGCAGTTCTCTCTCAACTAACTCTAGCAGTTCACTAAATTTCACTACATCCGGTTATTCTCATAGCATACGCAATAGTTTTTTCCCCTTCCACCATTGTCTTTACTTAAATTACTTCTCCAGTTTTGTTCTACATGCCATACACATAGCGAATTATTTTGTGGCATATCCATTACCTGGTCCCAAGCAAACCTAAATACGTTTGTATCATCTGACATGAAAACAGTAGGTTTAATTTTACCCAATTTTTCCTTGACACAATTAAAAAAAAAATGTCATTACAGCCATATTCTCTGAACAAAAACTGTTTGTGCCAAATCATCTTAATAATTAACACTAAACTAGTCATAAACACTATCATGCTATCTTCGTCATACAAATTATCCACATGATCATTTTATGTATTAGAACACCGTCTTCAATGCGTTCCAAGAAAATGACTACACTAATTTCATCACTGGCATGAAATTGATGACTTAACTTCCAATCCTCTTCTGATATTGTTGAGTAAGTAGTGGTAGTCTCAACTCTTTCGAACTTAATGGCATCTTGTACGTCATCTAAATTTCTGTTGAATGTCACGTCCACTGATATTTTACCTGTAATATTTCTACTTTTAATAAAACTACAAACACACCACAAAACAAGTTCTATTACCTATAACTTATGTTTCACTTTGCATATAATTTAGTCAAGACAACTGCTTTGATAGAATTTTGACACACCTGTATGAAACAAATAACTGTGTCAGCTATGCTCTTAAAGACACTCTTGGAGCAATGCAGTTTGTTATTAACTACATTTTTTTATTTTGCTGGCAATTAGTAATACTAATAAAATATCATACCAAGTAAACTTGCATGGGCGATGTTTTCCACGTAAAACGTCCGGGCTAGGTGGCCATGACAGAACCACAGAAGACCTCGGAAGATGGCTCCTGCAGACGGAGACGAAATGTTAGGGAGAAGTTTTACTCATTACGCAAGACCTCTCATCCGGAATTTTTATATGAAGACTAATAAAATAATTTGATGCCTGTGATCACTATGCACACACCCGCAGAAGGCTTATGGGCCTTTACTAGTGGAGAGGTTAGGAGGTGAAGGATGGATCAGATCATGCACAACAACAACAAAATTATGTTCATAATGAACTGCGAAAAGAAAATTATGCCTAACACATTAAGTATGCCAAGAAAGATAAAAACAATGTTAACTGTTTAGTAAATGAAGTGTAGGATTACGAATGAATAATTGTAAAGAATTAGACTACAGGAGGAATGTATGAATACCTAAAGACCAAAATCAGTGCTGCAGCTCGGCATAGTCTTTGCGGTGAGATACATAATATCTTCATTTACAAATTAATAATAAAGGAGAGGAAGGAAGAAGGATTACGAAGGAAAGGATTGACAGTGGCTGCTGTAGGGCATTGAAATGAAACAATGGCGACAAGTGAAAATGTGAGCCGGACCGGGAATCAAACCCGGGTCTCCCGCTTTGGGCTAGCGGTCGCCTTAACCACTTGGCCACCCGTGCTCGCCTCCTGGCCGTCTCAAACTCCCACATATCGCACGTTATGGCTGTAGCGCCCCTATCGTCCATGCCCTCTTACACTCGCCATTTCGGATTCCCATGCGAGGTCGAACATATGAGCGCATCTGCGGTGAAGCAATTGAAGCTGACGCCATCGTCGCGTCTAAATTATTATGGTGTGGTGTCTTATTTCGGATAATAAATCTTCATTTAATTCCAACCGGACTCTCCATTGTTAAAGATCAAACTGAGCTGAGATGTTGGGTGAACGGATAAACCAGAAGCAGAATAGTGGTCAGAAGAAGGAATACATTTACTCAGTGGATGAATGGTAACTCTGCAGAAATAAGGCCAATAATCTACAAAGAAAAAGGAAACTGGATAAAAATAAGGATAGCAAATAATAAAATAAGAAAGGCCCATTTACTAAAGTCATCAGTAAACTAGGTCTGCTGAGCTGCAGGCAGACACACAAGAAAGATATTTCAGCCTTCCGATGGGTGAACCAAATTCGAGTACTCATGTTCGACCTTGCCTAGTGACTGCTACAAGGAAGGAAAACGACATTTGGGGCATGGATTGTGTTGACACAGTATAGACGACTGCAGCTACACAGATGATTTAAACAACTTCACTACCACCTATCACACAAACACACACACACACACACACACACACACACACACACACACACACACACACACACACACACACACACACACAAACACACACACAATCCTCCAAAAAATAACCCTCTATAGTAGCTCGAACAATGTCTCGACCTTCAGCCGATTCCAAATAGTAATGAACTAAATGTATTAGACTTGCTGCAGCAACGACACAAAGTAGGCTGTAACTCACTTGCAATGAGCTCCCTTTCAGGTTTAGTGAGGCTTAGATAACCGATATTCATTTCATGTCCAAAATGTGTTTTAAAATATAGGACATCACAAGTTCCACTTCTATTTTCGGTGACCTCGATGCCAGCGGTGCAATGGGCTCCATTCCTGTTGCTGCCTTGTGACTTCAGCTGCCTTACGCCTTTTGAGCACGATTTGAATACACCAGATCTGTGACACCATATGGTCAGAGCCGTCTTTCAGATGTTTATCACCATTGTTTCTTATAAAACTACAGCTCTCCGTCTTCTCTTCCGTTGACTTCCACTTTAGAAAGTCTGAAACAAATTACACAAAAAGATTAGGCCCTATACTTCCTCCCTAGAAGTCTGATTTGTCACTACAAATCATATCTATTTGGCACTAAATCAATCCCGACTACAGACAATTTTAATTTTGGTCATTCAGAACTGCACTGGTGGCATATTAGCAGTGCAACATCTAACATTTTTGGCGCAAAGAACGATATTCTATAGTTTTACCAGAAACTTTATATTACGCGTCAATTATTATACGAAGTTACTCACCGCCCATAGACTGGAATACAATCTATTCTTTCGTCGTTACAACCGTGTGCTTCTCCTTCATGTGTGCCCTCAAACTAGCCATTAAGTTGAACGACAAGTTGCAGCCATCATGGAGGCACGTAAGCACACCATCCGTATTTGGCTCAGTATCATGTGTGTACAAAATTTTTCGTAATTGAAATACTTTATCACATACAAAACACTTGTTGCAATCCAAATCAAATGTTCAAATGTTTGTATAGTCTATGGGACTTAACTACGGGGTCATCAGTCCCTAAACTTACAAACTAATTATGAACTACTTACGAACTAGGACGGCACAAATATCCATGCCCGAGGGGGGATTCGAACCCCCTGACCGTAGTGGCCGTGTGGACCGTGACTGGAGCGCCTTAGTCCCCTCGGCCACCGCGGCCGGCTGTTGCAATCCAGATCCGCCATAATACGAACAGAACAGAAAACTTACGAGTGAACTGTAGCCGTTGCCCCTGCCTGGGCTCTCTAAGATACGTAATATTTCTCAGCGCACTCTCTCTCTGTTAGGGGTTTGACTATTCGAGTTTGAATGAGTTTACTGAATTGACTTTCATAGTGTCTTGGTCCTGCAGCGAGACTTATTATTATTTCATGTGTAACAGGCTACCTCACATTCTTCTCGATCAAAAGAACAATACAGAGAGTTATACCGAATAAACCTGTTTGCTTACTTTGTCTGTAATCCTCCACTGCTGTCCTATTAGTAAGGTTCAATAGCACTGAAACCCTGCTAGAAGAGACGGAGTTCGATGCTAGCCACGGTCAGGCAGCAGCAAAAGTACAGGCGAGGTGCATGATCGCCACTTCTCCAGGGGGAGGAAGTAGCAAGCAGTCAATTTCAAGGTTCGAACGTTCCCACCAAACAACCTCAAGGGCTACAACGTCACAAGCTGGTGCGTTGCTTTGGCTAGTCGCACCTGCCCGCGATGTCTCCAACGCGGTGTAGCGCTGCGCTTCGCCTTATCCCAAGAACAATAAACCGGAAGAAGAATCCGGTACTTCGACGTAACTTGACTGACAAGCTATGTCGGTCCCCGCCTGCTCAGTAAGAGAAATTGAACCGGCAGAGGAACGCGTCAAACTGATAGGCTTCAGTGGCGAAGCGTCCATTAAGGCTGAGCCTACACAAAAAAAAACTCCAAAACAACTCGTCCTGACATATTAATCTCATTTGTTGACGAATACTTGCAAATGTTTTCAGATATTTTACTTTCTAACTTCGGATATTAGCCCGCCAGAGCAATGCAGCACTCCTCTAGCTCTGCAATCAATATCTGCTTCTAAAAGCTGGCATTTCCATTTGCTTCCTCTTCTGTCCGGCAGGTGGATACATGCGTGGACATTCTATTTAATACCAGAGTCGAACATAAAGAGTCGCCAAACTCAGTGATTTTCTGCAACTTCGCGATTGCAACGCTGCAAAGCGGCCGGGTCGTAAAATCACACCGCGAAGCGATTGAGTAATGAATGTGTATTTGGACTGAAGCAGCATTTTCAAAATAACTTCGTATTTACGAGCTTTTGTTGCGCTATAAATTGTAGCAACTGTCAAAAATATAATTCGGAAATCTCATTTGCAAAGGATGCTCAGAAGTAACAATAATGTTATTAATAACAGGTGTTCATTTGCTGCGGTTAGTTATACTTTGAGACATAGAAATAAATCCTTAACAATTCATTCACGTCCAAACTTCTGCTGTTAACGAGAATCGCAAATACTTGACCACTATTTCTTAACATTACTGCAAAAAAACGTAATGTATGAATGACTGCATTAGGTTCGTACCTTAGCTTCACAAAAATGATAACCTTGTATACTAACATATTTGGCCGGCTACCTACTATTTTGATAAGGTGAATACGCAGCTACAAATAAATATAACTTCGTAGGCTTTCCCGGCGTGGCAAATCTTCGAAGTCTACGGGTTTTCTGCCGGATAATAAAAATCAAACTTATTCCATATTTCGCCGTACAGCTGTCCGCCATCTTCAGCAAACTGCTGCTGCTGAGTCCCGCTGAATTCTGGAGCAAGAACGAAGTACTGCGTCCTATATAGACGTCGGTCGCGTGCACGGCGCATGCGCCAGCCGTCACAGTCACTACCTCCTAGGCAGGGCTGGTGGCCCCGCCCCTAGTGGAACAGGGCACAACGATGTATCGCACCTATATTAATCAGTCCCAGGTGCTGGAATCCGGGTCGAACAATGCAATTTCATATTATTTAATAATGGATTCCATGTTCTACTAAGAGGAAATCCCATGTCTCTATTAGATTGTCCGTCACCCTGATTTCAATGGCTTCTCTGTAAACACTGTTCCAGAAACCGGAGATATTGGTTATGCGGGTTTCATCATACATCATCTTGTATCCTTCCGTTAAACAGTGTTCTGCTACCGCCGATTTATCCGGCTGCAATAGTCTTGTGCGGTGGGAGTGTTCCACGCGTCTATCATGTACAGTTCGAAGCGTACATTCGATGTATGCCTTGCCACACTCACACGGTATTTTGTAAACACCGGGTTTCTTGAGTCCGAGGTCATCTTTGACGGAGCTAAGCAATGTCCACATATAAGCTGTTGATGTTAGCACGTCACATTCTTGAAGATATTCAGTCTGATACCTGCGAAGTAGCTAAAAAATCATGATAGGTACACGAAAGGCACAGAAGCAAGGACGAGGTGAAAAGATGGTTTAAACGACGCTGTAGAATCTAGCCCCTGCAATGTGAAAATCGTGTGTACTTTTCAAACCATTACACTGTCCTAAATTCGCTAAAACAAAACTCGTGCAACATGTCAGTACGCATCGAAAATGCGAACATAATCATAACCAGTTCTTTTTATATACTTCAGCACATCAGGTTGCTATTCATTTCTGCTTTCAAAAGGTTCATACGATATTAATTTGACTCGGGTATTGTGAAGTGTATGAATTACACTGCACTGACAGTTTGTTAAATTATTAACAGAAGCAGCGATATTCCATTAATGATGTTTTCGTATTTGTATTAGAAAGTTCACAGCAACGTTCAGTGACTAGGAAATATGAAAGTAACAGAATTAAAAACGGCAACTTCTCAATTTGCATTGTGCCATTCCACTGTTATTCCCTACTGGCCTTTTGGAGCGTTATTATCGCTTCAGCTGCAATTTTTTTTCCTAGAGAGTTTCGCGACTGTCTGTGATAGACTGTGATAATACGCTATGGTGGAATAGAGTCGTTCAGTGGTATCCTAACAGATAGCGCCACATGGCATCCCCAGCCGCGGACAACCTTCTTGGACTCCGCCAGAGCACTGTTTATTTTTAAGTTCATTTCAAACAGAAAGAACAGAAAGGTAGTATTCAGAAGCTAAGTAGGCTAGCATTCGAAATAAATGGCACAGTACTGGCAAACATACAAACTAGATTCAAACAGTTTCCCGGCAGGTGAGCTTGAAATTTTGCTTAAAGTGTATCCCTTCTTTGAGAGTGAAAAACTGAAAGGAGAACTTACTTTTATTTACAGCAGTGAGAATAAACACCTACAACCGCGGGATCGCCTTAAATATACCGTATAATGAACAATGGATTAAAATGTGTTATCTGAATGTGTGAAATTACTGTCGTTAGTTCTTGCAATTCCACCAACCACCGCTTCTTGTGAAATAAGAGTGAGCAGATTTTAATGTGTTAAAACCTACCTTCGCAACACAATTGAGTGACTGTCAAACTTGGCTATTTTGGGTAGAGAGAAGGGAACAGTGAAATCGTCAACCAAACGGCAGGAGTTCATAACTCGCGTTATTGACGTCTACACCAGTGGCGGCTGGTGATAATGTGCTAAAGCACACTGTAAATATATTACTAAAATTATGCCATTTCTCTTCGAATGCAAGCGAGAAATCGCTGTAAAATTACATCCTTTCTCTTGGAATGCGATCCAGATATGAAGGGCTGAAAACCATAACGGTATAAGTGACATTTTTTGGAAAACTGAGTTAAGTGTACATTCGACCTAGAAACAAGGGATACTTGTTGGTGGCACAAAGATCCAGGTGCCTACTGTTAACGTCTGCCCTTTAGCGGTATATGGTATATATACATTTATCGAACCACAATCAATATGCAGTGTCAGGACGGTACAAGCAACAACATGGCGGATGGTCCAAAGATTAGCGATTTAGCTGCTCAATTACTGACGAAATCTCGATCAAAAATGAGTAGTTCTACCTTTGAAAGTATTCAATGTTTCTCAGAATCGACTGACGAAGATTTATCAGATGATGATTCAGTCGCAGATGAAGACTATGTCCCTGTTCAAGGTAACTAAAGTTGAGGTATTCTGTGCAACATTTTAGTGCTTACGCAAAGTTAGGTTTTCATATTTTTTAATAAATTTTGTGGCTGAGAAAAACTTCTCAAACTATTTTAGTACAAAATCACACTTAAAACTAGCATAATAAAGTCTCCTTATTGTCAATAAAAATTACATCCCTCAAGAAAAATACAGTCATGAAAATATTTTCACTTGTACCGGTATGCCACTCAAATGCTTAACATCTTTGAGGTACGTTAGCATTCACTTGAGACAATTACATTCATGAGAAAGACAATTTTTTTAGGGATTTTATAAGAATCTTTGCTTTATATCTGTGCCTAAGTGGTATATTTCCTTTTCTATTCAGATGTATCACCGTCAGATGAAAACGAAGATCATAACAAGAACCCTTACAATCAAAAAAATCCTAAATACAGCTGAAGAGTTGTGCTTGAGAGCACCTCATGAAGAGACTGAAGAAAAAATTGTTTCAAGAAAAAGAAAAAAGGAGTCATGGAAAACGAATAAAAGAAAACGCTTAAGAAACCTGGGACAAGAATACACATCTACAAGAGAAAAAATTACGCCTGCAAGAATCATCCAGCCATTTCAACATATCTGCTGATATGAAAGCAAGACTTTCACAGGAGAAAAAACCTAAGAATTATCCACGACGAGTATTGGAAAACTGGTTCCTGGCAAAAACAAACATCCTTCATAGTAAAATGTGTTTCAACTACTAAACCAAGACGTCCAAAAGAAAATTGTAACACATCTAAAAACCGAAGTACTGCAATTTTCCTGGATGGAAAATGATTGTGTAAGGAGTTATTCCTTAAGACACTAAGCAATCGCCGATTTACCACACCTGTATTAAACGAACGAAGTGTGGAAGGTCTCCTGTTGATAAACATGCTCCTGGAAATAAAATACCAGATGATCACCTCGCTACCCTAAGGACCCAGATAAAAGCTTTCCTCATTACACAAGTCACTATTATCGTAAAGATAATTCCCACATGAAATACCTGCGCCAGAATTATCTTTCTCAAAAATGTATAAGCTGAGAAATGTGAAGAAGATACATTTTGCCAGTGAAGGAGTGTATTTACCGTAAAGTGTTCAATTCAGAATTTAATCTATCATGTTATAAGCTAAGATCTAACACATGCAATACTTGAGACCGTTTAGAAAATTTAATCAAAGCGGAGGCAGAGGTCAGCATCATCTTTCACACTCTCCTCATAACACTGCACAGCCAAGTGATGAAGAATCCTACTCTGATGACTGTGTTAGTGGTGCAGTGAATGAAAGCGAGTAAACAAAAAGTGCTCATTCTTTAAAAGCATAGTGGTACAAGTAAACTTTATGACTATTTTACACAATGATGCCTTACACTCAGAACCTTCAGATACTTACCAAATATATATACACCTCAAGTGCAAAATATTGTATAAAAGTTTCATTTCATTTTGTATAACCTGTGACTTTAAATAAACATTGAAATGTTTAAGGTCGTTTTTCTCAGAATAACCTGTATGCTACTTATACCGTTGTGATTTTCACCCCTTCATATCACAAAATTATGCCAATTCCCTTCCAATACGTATTACAATGCTAGTAATAATGATAACGCATTTAGGAGCGCTCTCGCCGCGATAGCTGGAAACCAGCTCCGTGTGCTAAAGTGGGATTCAGCTGCGCTGGTACGTGCGCAGAGAGGCGGCGGAGTCGTCTGTTCGCTAGTGCGCATGCGCAGACGTGATGTCAGGCCTGGCGACTCGTGTGCTGAGATCGACTGCAGCACCAGATCAATATTTCTCATCGCGCTGCGTGTAACGGTCGCGGAAGAATAGAATATGACGAATATTGCGGCATACAGAGGCAAATAGCGCGCTGGCTCAGGCGTCTTGCGCGTTGTCTCTAAAACCTACTTGTGTGCGGCTCGTTTTCCAAATACCTCCGAGTCCAAATTTTTAATTTCTGTAAGTAAAACTTCAATCACAAACAACATTATAATGTATAGCCAACATGCGAGTGAAATTGCGCTTTTCAGCCTAGCAGTTTCATTGGTCACTTGTGTAGAACGCAGATGACATGGCGGGGATATTGCTAAGCTCAGTTATTTCCATTGTCAGTCACGCTTTTTATTTTAGCATATTTTGTTTCCTGTTTATTTTTGTAATATTGTAGCACACTGGTCACATTTCGTACGAACCGCCACTGGTCTACACCCAGAAAAAGGACAGGAGGATAGAACTAATTTACAAAATTATGTACCGGTGAGTTGCTGTGCGATACATTGCTTTGTTAATTGTTTCCATGCATTTATTTATAACGTCTGTGTGGTAGCAATATTGGTAGAAACACAAATAAGTTACTTTTGCAGTCTTTCTAGCCTATATTAAGTTTTGTTTGGAGATTTTTTTTCTGTAAAAACTAATTCTGAGCCTACCCTACAAAAAAGGCCACCCGTTGCCCCTGGGCTTTGATGACATACGTGAGGTTTTGCTAGAGGAAGAGCCTGACAAGGAACACGTCGGTGCAACTCGCTATAATATTAATCTTAGTTCAGTTGAATTAAGGTGCTTTTTAGATGCAGGCAGTATCGCCTCTGTAATTAGCGAGGCTGTATTTGAACGGTGTCAGGCAGTTGGACCTTGGCCAGTACTACCGCTATAACGAACCAAAGTTAAGGGCGCTTTGGACGGTAGAAGTGTAGACGATAGGAAGCAAACCGAGATTCCGATCAGCTGCCAGAGTGAGAATTTTGTAACGAATTTCATTTTCGTGCCATCGCTTGCGGTCGACGCACTGTTAGGGGTGGAATTTTTGGTAGCATACCAAGCTACCTTACACTTTAGTGAAGGTGAGGAGTGGCATGTAAATGACAAATCTCTAATTAGACTCAAGTTTGAAGAGTGCACCACGAGAGTCGATTCCGCTGCCTTGTATTGTCATTTCCTGACAGACTATGAAATTGTAAAATGTAAACTTTCACGGCCGGAATGGTCAAAATTACTAAATATTTCCGGGCTGTTATGCCGTTGTCTAATGGATTTATTATTAAAACCCAACTTTTCGGCCCCGACTGCGGAGGACATTCTCAAGGGGGATCGTGGCACTTTTGGATGTCCGATTCACACCCTGGCCCCATCATGCATCAAGTTTTAATCTGTTATTTCTGTACTAATTGTATTCCCAGGAGATTTTACAGACATACAGTACTTATACAAATGTATATATACCTGGAAAATGGCAGGAATAAATAAATAAATACCCGGGCAACGCCGGGTTTTCAGCTAGTTATTTAAAAGACATCGCGCCGCCTAGTGTGACTAAACCGGACGGCCAAGTATGTATGCTGAAGTGCATCTAAGGTGTTTATTTTATGTGCAGACGTGAGAGAACCACTCGCACGCCACGCCGACGAGACAGCGTGGGTCGGTGCGAGCAGTGGCGTAGCTATGTCACCAAGGGCCCCGGGGCAAAAATGACATTGGGGCCCTTTTTAAACTGAAACTTTGCAAAACTTCATCATCAGTTCCTTACCGCCCATTGGAAGACATAGTAAGGCAAACCTAAATACTATTAAGTAAATTATTATGTCACGCAGCAGATAACATTTAATTGTACTCTCAATTATAACAGTGAAAGTTGGTTTGTTTGTTATGCTTTCACGCAAAAGTTACTGGGCGGATTTGAATGAAATTTTGGAGAGGGATAGATTTGGACCTGGGTTGGACATAAAGATAATCGACCTCTTGGGATAGTTTCCGAAGTTGCTCGATATTAGGTGAATGAAGTCGCAGGCAGAAGCTAGTAAAAAATAAACAATGAAGAAGTATTACTTAACCATGAAAACATGGCCCCTGCCGCGAAGCAAACCGGGGACAGTCAAGTTCGCGGTGACAGCAGGCGGGCTGTTGTCAGTACCGACAACTCACTGTCGCTAAACCCCACGGTGTTAGGTCATTGCTCCGTACCGATCAGCCTAATTTCGTTGATAGCCCAGTCAAAGAAGGAAAATATGGAAAATATGGAAAATATTCGTGTAGGATGGTTTCAGAAAAGAAAGTCGCCTCATTTTGTTCGATGGAATACTTTGGTTTGAGCCGTGCCCCTACCAGGCTTCATGAAGTATGTATTAATGTCTGGCCAGGAAAAAGTAACATGTAAAATAACTAAGTTGACATCTTCGCTTATTATAGTGGCAGTGGGGTACAGGGTAGTGTCTTGAATGAACAATTTACTATTGTGACAAAGTAACCATATTTTCTCTTCTTCTTGCACGAATTTCAGAGTGCAACTGGTTACAGCATTTCATTGGGATCTATGATTATGGGGAATTCACTACACAAACAGCTGAGTTTCCATAATAATACCGCTCTGTAATAACACATTGCAGAGACTTCATATTCAAATGTGGTCACACTGTCTACTGTCAAACACTGTGCTATTATTCAGCACTATTCAATGTTATTTCGCAAAGATTGGCAGACACGGCAACTCCGACTTCAACCGACAATACGCAGAAGATGGCAGGGTCCAAGTCTTAGCGGACAAGCAAAGGACCTTGTTATGTTTATATTCTGGGGTGCGAATAATTTTCGGAGTTTGTGCGTTTGAGGTTTGTTGGTCAGGGTTCAAAAAGTTGAAAGTCGGAAAACCTTCATTCGACTAAATTATTATATACAGTAGAACTTCGATTATCCGAAATAATTGGGGGGACATGAAAGTGTTCAAGGATCTAAGGTAACTTTTTTCGTAAGTCGCTCACATAGGCCAAGGGGCCCCTTGAGGCCGGGGGCCCCGGGGCACTGCCCCGCCTAGCCCTATGATAGCTACGCCACTGGGTGCGAGGCAGCTGCCATACGACGGCCGGCGCGTCTCGTGACGTCACAGCCGGCATACAGCGCGCCGCCTAGCGCAGCAGGGACGGTGGGGAGGCCGTCTCGTCCACCCCACCCCCTTCTCGCTACCGCCCTGCCACCGGCGGCTTCGCTTTCGGCCGACCCCGCTCTCCTGTCGGGCCGTCACCTCACCTCACCTTCACACGTGGCCCTCGCCCCGACTTAACGTGCCGCCTCGGGCTACCACCGACATCGGTGGCACCGGCGGGCGTTGTAGACCGCGAGACTGCTGCCGGTGTGCCTCAATGTGCGCGCTCGCCTGCTGCGTCTCAGCCGGTCGGGCGTACATCAACGCGCTGGGGACTGCCTCAACTAGATGCAGTACATAACCGCGGACCATCCTTCCGCTGCAGTAAATGTGGGGCAAACGTGGACTGCCACAACGTCACTCTGCGAGAGCAGCAGGACGCAGCACCGCCGTCCCTCTCTAGCATCTCACCGGGGTTATGCTAGTCGCCAGTCAACAGACTGGCTCCGTGACTTTGCCCTTGCCACAGTCAACCCATCTCTGATAATTAAAATTAGACAGTCTAGATCGCAATACGTTGCGTTTCTTACTGGCAATCAGTTTCGGTTCTATAGAACCATCTTCAGGCCTTAGGCACTGTAATATACCAAAGAGGGACTTAAGTGATACCAATCATTACAATCTATATATTGTATTGGTGTGGTGTCCGTTCTTTCGGACGTCCGAAAGAACAGACACCACACCAATACAGTAAGTATTAAACGCGACGACAGCGTTAGCTTCAGTTATTTCACCGCAGATGCGGTCATACATCCGACCTCGTACGGGAATCCGTAATGGTGAGTAAGAGGGCATGGACGACAGGGGCGCTACTGACATAACCTGCGACATGTTGGAATTTGAGACGGCCAGGAGGCGAGCACGGGTCGACAGCTCGGTGCGGCGCGCGGCTTGTTTACGTCCTGGTGTTTGCGTCGCTGCGCGCATCGCATCTGCTCTTCTGATCTTCAATTAATTGTAAGTCTGTTCCATGAATGATTATAGTGAAGAGAGAGAAAACAACGTTCAGGTTTCGTTTCATCGTATTGTCGACAAACCATCCGCCTTTGAAATTCATAGATGGCTCGAAGAAGATCTATTGCTTAACGACCCGGACATAATTTGTATTCAGTATGACACGTTCATTAACGCCCTGTTTCTGAAACTAACTAGTGCTGAACTGTGTAAGACACTTATCTCAGTTAATAACTGAGAACGTAAATTCCGTCACTTAAACGGAAAGATAAGCACGGTTAAAATTACGCATGCTGCCTTTGGTATTCGTCACATCCGTGTTTTTACTCTACCATTTGAGATCCGCGATGAGACGATCCAACGATACTTGCAACCGTACGGTGATGTCTTCCATGTGGTCAAAGAGAAATGGTCCAGTGATTACCGGTTTCAAGTTTATAATGGCGTGCGTAGCGTTACGATGGTAATAAAACAGCACATCCCTTCTTTTATTATGGTTAATGGGCACCGTGCTTTTGTAACTTATAACGGACAACCTCAAACGTTTAGTTTTGTCATGCTGTCGGCCATTACAGACTCCAGTGTCCCAAACGTAAGCAGCCAGTCCAACTACTGCGAGAAGATAACGTAGACCTGGGGCACAGCTACGCTGCCGTAGCTGCCGGACATGCCGTCCCCACCGTTCCCCTGGACCGCGAGATGGAAACCGCTTCGGCGGAAATCCCCGCGGCTATGGACACAACCCTTGTGGCGAATAATGAGATTGCAATCCCCGAAAGTGACACAAATGTACCGGATGTGACTGCAAACAGTACAAATGACGACCGCGCTGTTACGGAAGTTGAAATTCCTACAGTGTTTCAATGTCCTAACCCACCCAGTAGTGTATCTGCTTCCGAGACTGTGTCCAAACCTTTAGTCGGGTCAGAACACGTGGACTCCACCTCCGCGGCTCACGTAGCCACGGTGGCGGCCACCAAAAGTGATACGGGGCCCGAGGCCTGCGGTGCGGTCGACCAGCCGGCCCCCAAGCCTCAGAGGGAGTCCTCCCGCGCCCGCGGCTCCAGTTCCTCCCGCAGGTCCGAATCCCGGGACATTTACCGCCGAGACCGCAGCTTGTCGCCGGCGTCGCGTTCCTCCGCCCCCCGCTAGCACACGTCACGCAAAGAGACGGCGAGGCGCAACGTAGGCCTCGAGCCCCGTACCCCCTCGCAGCGCGGGGCCGACCGACAGAGCTCGCGTGCCGCCCCCCGCGACCCCGGGCGCCCACTCGCTGCCTCGGCTGGTCCCGGCCACCGACAGCAACAGCAGACGGACTCCTCCACGCCTGATCCCGACCACCGAACCGCCACGGTGCAGTGGTTTCAGTCGGTTTTGTCACAAAATCCGACGACCACCGACGCCGAAATAGCAATGGAAGCAGTCTCTTCCAGTTGCCACCCCCGCGACCGTCAAACGGAAAGCGGAAGCCGACGACTCGCGTAACCGACGAGCTCGTCAGTCGGTGGAGGCTCTGTTGCCCCGATGTCGACATGACTGCGCCAGGCGCAGCATCAGTGACGGACGCGGGTGACCTGATACCACCCCCCCCCCCCCCCGCCGCCACTGCCACTTCTAGAGTACGCGTTAACGATCAATTTACTGAGTCCTTTCCACTGTGTCGCTCAGTGCGTCAGGGGTGCCCCATGTCAATAGCGCTGTTTGTCATTGCTTTGGATCCTCCCCTCCGCACCATTGCAGAAGCATGCCAAGGAATCTCGGTTGGTGAATGTCGCCTCACATGCAAAGCATACGCCGACGACCTCTGTGTTTTCGTCGACGGTCCTGAGGATGTGGACACCCTGTACGGTGTGCTACAGCGGTACGAGCGCGCAACTGGGGCCGTGGTAAACCGTCGCAAGACCGTTCTACTCCCGCTGACACTCAAGCGCACTCCCTAACCGGAAACTGGTTCTGCGTTAAGGAGCAGCAGAAGGTCCTCGGGATCTTGTTGACGCCGAATCCACAGCGGATGGAGGCTCTTAACTGGCGCCCCACCCTATTCAAGATCCGCGCCGTCGCCAAGATCTACGCGGCTCGCCGCCTCGCCCTGCGTGACAAAGTCTCCCTACTCGGTAGCCATGTCCTGGCCCGTGCTCGGTTTCTGGCCCAGGTGCTGCCCGTGCCTAAACAGCTGGCACGCGCCGTACAGCAGGCGGTGTACTGGTTTCTGTGGCGGGGCTCCATCTTTAAAGTGGCGCACGACATCTGCACCCTCGCACCGGAGGACGGGGGTTTGGGCCCGGTTGACTTCCGGACGAAGTGCGCGGCACTCCTGTGGAAGAGAACGTCGGCCGCGATGACGAAGGACCCTCTCAGCCACACGGCCGCCCTCTTCCGCGAGTACCGACCCGGCTCCCCGACGGCGCCGGTCGACGTCTGCCACGTGCCGTTCCAGCTCAACTACGTCCGGCGATACTTGATCGACGACAGCTACCTGCTGCTCGCCGACGCCCCCAGCTCTCGGGTCTCCGACATCACTGCCGCCCTCCGCGGAACTCCGGCGCGCTGTAAGTGGGAGTATCGGCTACCTTGGGTCCACTGGCCAGCCGTGTGGAAGAACTTGGCTTCACACGTCATACCACCAGCGGTCCACAGTGTCTGGTACTCCGTTGTCCATCGCACCTTTCCGACAAACGACAAGCTGTTTGCAATCAACCTCGTCCCTACTGACGCCTGTGAAGCATGCGGTGTTCCAGACTCACTAGAGCACCGCTTCGTTTGCCGAAATCATAGTGGTGTGTGGGAGATTGCGCGTGACATCCTGCGGCTTATAAATCGGGTGGACACGAGGTCGTTCAACATTGACGATGCTCTAGTGCCGCAATGTAACGTTTTTCCAACCAGTAAGCGAAATGCTACAATATGGATATTCGGACAAACAATTTACGCCATTTTTCACGTGAAATTGACCACCGTCCTCGACTACTTGACGTATTTCGACTGAACGCGACAGGATTATAACCCATTCACGATATAAACAAACTTTTGCCAAATTCTTGCATGTCTCCCTGTTACATGCATTCACAAAATTTATGGTTGACGAATAGCTATGTTATTGGATTCGATTGGTTCGTTTTTCGATTGTAAGGACAAGTTCTACAGACCGTTCCCTTTTCGATATTAATCTTAATTATAATTTCTTTTTCCTAGAAGAAGCTTTTCTTTCCTCTCTTTACGTTTAAAATGCATAACATTGTCTATGATGCCTAGAGGATTTACAATGAACTTAGTTTAAAATGCAGACAGATGATTCTTAATAGTGTTTGCTGCTGCTTCCTAGTTACACTTATCTAGAATTTACTTCATTTTGTTAAAAAAAAAAAAAAAAGCGGCCAAGTGGTTAAGGCGATGGCTGGCCCGAAGCGGGAAACCCGGGTTCGATTCCCGGTCCGGCTCACATCTTCACTTGTCGCAATGCCCAAATGCGGCCACTCAATCTTTTCCTATCCTTCTTCCTTCCCTTCCTTTACCAATAATTTGCAAATTACAATCTACATTTAATAGTAAAGTTGTTAATAATAGTTTTTACCCTTGTTGATGGACGGTGGCGGTGACCGTAGCAGGCGTAAACTACTGGTGAAGGCAGCTGAGGTTCTCTGTTAAATATAGGATGCTCCGCCCACTGCTCGTCACGCAAACCAATCAGAAATATAGTAAGGGTTGTGTGTTAATATAATAAAATTCAGTAGTTAAGATTGTTAGCGTGTTTACGTCCTCGCTGCGGCCGGCCGTGTGTTGACACTGTGTGGGTTTTTTTTTTTTTTTTTTTTTTTTTGTGGTTTTAGGGCGCACAACTTCTATGGTCATTAGCGCCCAGCCAAGAACGTAGATTCGCTATGATCTCGAAAAATGTAGACTGTCAGAACATCAACAAGAGGCTAAAAACGAAAGATAAAAGACAATTAAAAGAGTTAAATATCCTTGGATAAGTTGGCCAAGTTGATAAAACGCAAAACTCGAGCAGCTGCTTGTGTGTCATCAGCTAAAATTTCCTCCAGAGTAGACGGAAAGTGAAGGGCTACACGGAGATGATTAAAATTAACACAAGTCAGTAAAACATGTCGCACTGTCAGCAGTCCACCGCAGGAGCATAGCGGTGCAGGTTCGGCGGATAGCAAGTGACGGTGGCTGAAACGGCAATGACCGATCCGCAACCGAGCCAGGATGACCTCCTCCCGCCGAGAGGGGCGTGAGGATGTCCTCCAAGCGGTCGGGATCGGTTTGACAGTTCGCAATTTATTGTTGTACAGTGAAAGCCACACACTGTGCCATTGCGACACGATACTCCGGCGAAGAGCCCGTTGAACATCGTCCGATGGGACGCAAAAGGTAGCCATGCGAGCAAAAGAGCAGCTGCCTTGGCTGCTTTGTCGGCGGCCTCATTCCCGGGCACACCCACATGGCCAGGGACCCACAGGAAAGAAACGTGACAGCTGTCATCCGCCAGCAACTGGAGGGAGCGTTGGATCCGATACACGAGAGGATGGTTCGAGAAAGGGTCCTTAAGACTCTGCAGGGCACTAAGGGAGTCCGAAAATATGGCATAGAGAGGTTCGCGGTGGCGGCAGGTGTACAAAACGGCCTGGTGGAGGGCAAAAAGCTCAGCCGTGAAACTCTAACACCAGTCAGGGAGCTTCTATTGGAACCGGTTGTCCCCGACGACGAAGGCAGATCCGACACCGGCAGTGCTCTTGGAACCATCAGTGTAAATAAATATGGCATTATCGAACCGCGAACGGAGTTGGACAAGCCTCGAGCGGAATACCAAATCCGGAGTGCTCTCCTTGGGGAGCGAACTAAGTTCGAGGTGTGTGTGAACCTGGGCCTGATGCCACGGTGGCAATGGGCTTTCGCTCAACCGAAGGGTGGAAGGAAGGGTAAAATCGAGCCGCTGTAGCAGGCGGCGAAACCGAACTCCCGGTGGAAGCAAGGCAATCGCAGACAACTGATATTGGCGATCGAGTGAGTCGTCAAAAAATAATCTGTAAGATGGATGGTTGGGCATCGACCGTAGGCGGCATGCGTACCGACACAAGAGTATGTCACGTCGATTGGTCAAGGGTAACACAGCAGCCTCGGCATACAGACTTTCAACAGGGCTGGTATAAAATGCACCGGTCGCCAGACGTAATCCACGATGGTGGATAGAGTTGAGACGGCGGAGAATCGACGGCCGTGCTGAAGAGTATACAAGGCTTCCATAGTCGAGCTTCGACTGAACAATGGCCTGGTAAAGGTGAAGCAGGACGGTACGATCCGCTCCCCATGACGTGCCACTGAGGACACGAAGAACGTTAAGGGATCGGGCACAACGGGCAGCCAGGTAGGACACATGTGTGGACCAGCAAAGTTTCCGATCCAACATGAGTCCCAAGAATTTTGTAGTCTCCACGAAAGGGAGAGCAACAGGGCCGAGACGTAGAGAAGGTGGAAGAAATTCCTTGTATCTCCAGAAATTGATACACACAGTTTTCTCAGTGGAGAATCGGAAGCCGTTTGCGATGCTCCAGGAATATAGACGGTCAAGACAGCGTTGGAGAGAACGCTCCAAGAGACACGTCCGCTGGGCGCTACAATAAATTGCGAAATCGTCAACAAAAAGAGATCCGGAGACGTCGGCTGAAAGGCAATCTACGATCGGATTGATTGCAATGGCAAAGAGCGCCACACTCAAGACGGAGCCCTGTGGTACCCCATTCTCCTGGCAAAAGGCATCTGACAAAACAGAGCCCACCCGTACCCGGAACTTGCGATCCGCCAAAAACGCTTGAATGAAAAGAGGAAGGCGGCCCCGAAGGCCCCATGTGTGCAATGTGCGGAGAATGCCCGCTCTCCAACAGGTATCGTATGCCTTCTCCAAGTCGAAGAACACTGCTACTGTTTGACGCTTCTTTAGAAAGTTGTTCATAATGAAGGTCGACAACGTAACGAGGTGGTCAGCAGCAGAGCGGTGTCGACGAAAACCGCATTGGATATTAGTCAGGAGGCGGCGAGATTCGAGGAGCCAGACCAACCGAGCGTTAACCATGCGTTCCATCACCTTACAGACGCAGCTCGTCAGAGAAATGGGGCGATAACTGGAAGGAAGGTGTTTGTCCTTCCCTGGTTTGGGGATGGGGACAACAATGGCTTCACGCCAACTTGGGGGAACATGACCTTCAGTCCATATGCGATTGTAGGTACTAAGAAGAAAGCACTTGCCCGCAGGAGAGAGGTTCTTCAGCATCTCAATATGAATGGAATCGGGCCCGGGAGCAGAAGACCGGGACAGGGCGAGAGCACGATCTAGCTCCTGCATGGTGAAGGCGACGTTATAATTTTCACGATTAAAAGAGCGGAAAGAAGGCGGCCGTGCCTCCTCTACCTGTTTGCGAGGGAGAAAGGCAGGGTGGTAATGGGCAGAGCTCGAAACCTCCGCAAAGAAACGACCCAATGCGTTTGAAACATCAGCTGGGTCCACGAGGACCGCGTTCTCCACGGTCAGGCCAGGAATCTGGGAGTGGACCTTGATGCCGGACAAACGGCGTAGGCCACCCCAGACAACAGTGGAGGGAGTAAAACGGTTAAAAGAACTAGTAAAAGCTGTCCAGCAAGCTTTCTTGCTGTCGTTTATGATACGACGGCACTGCGCTCTCATACGTTTGTAATTGATGCAATTCTCCAAAGTTGGGTGGCGGCGAAAGGTGCGTAAAGCACGGCGCCGGGCTCGAAGCGCGTCGCGGCAGGCTGCAGTCCACCAAGGGACCTGGACACGACGTGGAGAAGAGGATGTACGAGGTATGGAACGTTCAGCAGCAGTGAGAATAACCTCTGTGAGGTATTCAACCTGACTGTCACAGTTGGGAAAATTCTGATTGTGAAAAACAGCCATGGAAGAATAAAGCCCCCAGTCGGCTTTAGAAATGTTCCAACTGGTGGGACGGGGAGATGGGGAATGATGCAGGAAGTGGATGATACAAGGGAAATGGTCACTCGAGTACGTGTCAGAAAGTGCGTACCACTCAAACCGACCGGCAAGCTGCGGAGTGCATATTGCGAGGTCTATATGGGAATAAGTGTGTGTTGTGTCAGAAAGGAAGGTCGGTGCACCGGTGTTGAGGCAGACAAGATCGAGGTGGTGGAGAATGTCCACCAAAAGGGAGCCTCTCGGACAAGGTGCCGGAGAGCCCCATAGGGGGTGGTGGGCATTAAAGTCGCCTACCAACACGAAAGGTGAAGGGAGCTGGTCAACAAGGTTTAGCACATCTGCCCTAGTAAGGGCAGATGACGATGGCGAATATATATTACAGAGGGAGAAGGTAAATGTGGATAAGGTGATGCGGACGGCAACTGCCTGTAGGTGAGTGTGCAAGGAAATGGGGTGGAAATAGACGTCGTCTCGAAGGAGCATCAGAACCCCTCCATGGGCTGGGACACCTTCCACGGGTGGCAGGTCGAACCGCACAGAGGTGTAGTGTGGAAAGTCTGCACGATCACGTGGACGCAACTTAGTTTCTTGAAGACAGACGATAAGCGGGCAGTGCAACCGAAGGAGTAGTTTTAACTCCTCCCGATTGGAACGAATGCCTCGAATGTTCCATTGAAGGAGTGCCATGATAAAAATGAAATAAGAAATAAGGATAAAAACCAACTAGCAAGCGGGGTCACCTCGACGGCCCCTGAGGACCGGATTTCGAGGGAGCACTGCTATCGCCATCTAGTGGCAAAGGGTCATGTTCCATTGGTTCGATCGACGCGTCTGCCACCTCCCGGAGTTGATCAGGAGGGGCAGCTTCCACCGCCGGTAGACGGCCGGGTGCCCGGCAAACGGAGCGTCCCGGTGAAACAGAAGACGGCCGAGGCCGGCAACTGTTGGATGGCGCGACCGACGAGTCACGCCGCGGCGGGGAAGGTGGGGGCTGTTCTTTTTTGGAAGCCTTCTTAGAAGCATGACGGGTTGAAGAAGCGGTTGACGATTGAGAAGTCGGAGCCTTGAGAAAATCTTCGCGGACGGGTTCCCTTTTTGAACTCCGGGCAGCAGATTTGGGTGCCCGGGATGTGTGTGAACTGGTCGACGAATTCAGTGTAGCACGGGTAGAAGGCATCGGAGAGGTGGAACGAGCAATTTTCGGGCTAGCCGATCTGACGACAGTGTCACTGAACGTTAAATCGCAAGTCTGAATGCCCACCTCCTTAGTTGGTCGAGGGGAGGCGAGGACCTGGCTGAAAGTACCTGATGGGAGTACTGCGGGCTTCCTACTAGCTAATAACTTCCGAGCGGCATAGGTCGAGACCTTCTCCTTCACGCGAATCTCTTGGATGACCCGCTCTTCTTTATAAACGGGGCAGTCCCGTGAAGAAGCAGCATGGTCACCCATGCAATTAATGCAGCGAGGGGATGGAGGTAGACATTCACCCTCATGAGCGTCCCTGCCACAGGTGGCGCACTTGGCTGCATTTGGACAAGATTTACTGGTATGATTGTACCTTTGGCAATGGAAGCAGCGTGTAGGATTTGGTATGTACGGGCGGACGGAAATGACCTCGTAGCCCGCTTTCACTTTCGATGGCAGGTCAACCTTGTCAAAAGTCAAGAAGACAGTACGGGTTGGCACGAGTTCATTGTTAATCTTTTTCATCACGCGATGAACATCCGTGACTCCCTGATTGGACATATAGTTCAATATCTCCTCGTCCGATAACCCATCCAGTGATCTAGAAAACACTACCCCCCGCGAAGAGTTGAGGGTGCGGTGAGCCTCCACTTTCACAGGGAAAGTATGTACAAGGGTAGCTCGAAGTAACTTCTGCGCCTGGAATGCATTTTCTATTTCGAGCAACAAGGTCCCGTTGCGCTGCCTAGAGCAGGTCTTCAAGGGACCTGCGATCGCATCGACACCCTTCTGAATAATGAACGGATTTACTGCAGAAAAATCCTTATCGTCGGTACGTGATACCACCAGGAACCTAGGAATGTTTGGCAATGCTTTCTGTGGCTGAGAATCATGTTTCCGCTTATGGGTCAAGGTTATAGATGATGTGGAAGGTTTCATAGCGGAGGTGTCCCCCATGATTACCGGCGTCTCCGATGGCGCGCTCCTTCCTTGTGGGGGCCCTCACTGAGGGCGCACCCGCCTTAGGTGACTGTTCGCACCTCAGGTCACACCTCCCGAGAACGGACGGAGGGACCAATCGGCATGTTCGGAAGGTATCAGCTCGGGTAATCACCCCTCCCTGGGCCCGGCCTTTACCAGGGGGTACGTACGTGCCCTACATGTCTACCCGGGGTGGGGAGTTACGCCTTACCCCGTCACCGGCTACGCAGAGCGTGGGTCGACCTTCAGACACGCACAGGGAGGAAAGAAAGGAGAAAGGAGAGAAAGGGATGAAGGAGGGAGAATCTCAAACGCCGAGGCGGAGATTAAAGGGTGAGTCAAGAACAAGGAGAAAGGAAAAATAGGAGAAGGCTGAAGAACAATAAAGGAAGAGGACCAAGAAGAGAAGACAGGAAGCGAAAAAGAAACCTTTGACTGATGAAAAACGCCCGTCTCCGGGCGAAGGCACAAACCGGGGGGGAAAGAGGGAAGCGGCCTGGGACAGAAGAAAGGTCGCTTCGGCTCGGGGCCCCGTGCGCGCCACACACGTACCCACAAAAGAGCTGTGGGCCCCCTGGGGGGACACTGTGTGGTGAGTTAGACGCTCTCACAGCGCATATAGTAGTTACATCCCAACATGTATAGATCATAAAGATGAATTAACCCTTAAGAAAAAGACACCTTGAAGTTCATGTTTAACTAACAGTTCGTCCGACCTAGAGCTTTTGAAGTAGAAGCTTTCGTGATAGATGTAGTTAAACTTAATGTTAACGAAATAATAGGGATCCATTTATCGATCGTTAGTAGCACGGTCTATGTTAAAATGATCAGTTCCGAGTGCTGTGATAAAGTAATTGAATGTTGTCGAGGACACCTTAAATTCAATCACTGTGACGGCAATGTACAAATTGATTACGCTGGTTTTGGCATTAGAACAGTTCACATATTTGAACTCCCATTTGAAGTAACTGCGGAGCAGATTAATTCAGTCCTCAAACCATACGGGAGAATTATTAGTAATACTGCGGAAAAGTGGACAACGTTTCAAACTTTTCCAGTACTAAACGGTGTTCGACAAGTGAAACTACAAAAACATATCCCTTCGTATATTTACGTATGCGGATATACAGCCATTGCCATGTACGATGGTCAGCCACGTACTTTCTCAGGATGTGGGCAGTCCGGTCGTGTTAGGTCGGAGTGTGTATAACGTAGAGTGACGCAACTGCCGGCAGGGGAACCAGTAGCTCCTATGACGATGACGTCACTGCCAGTGACGCCACGGCCCTCCGCGTTAATACGGCCACTACGTCGAGCGCCGCAATGGGCGGAAACGATGTCGTACAGGAAGACGGTCTGTCACTAGCAGTGGATGTTGGTGCCGCGGAAAAATCGACTGTCGCTGACTCCGACAAAACAGAAACAGCCACTAAAGAAGAACGTGACACAAACCCAGAAGATAAGTCCGGAAGAGGAGTACGGAGAGATGAAGACGATGGTGCAGCACAAGACCTTCAAATGTTCAAATGTTTGTATAGTTTATGGGACTTAACTACGCGGTCATCAGTCCCTAAACTTACAAACTACTTACGAACTACCTTATACTAAAGACGGCACAAATATCCATGTGTGAGGGGGGATTCGAACCTCCGACCGTAGTGGCCGTGCAGACCGTGACTGGAGCGCCTCAGTCCCCGCGGCCACCGCGGCCTGCTCGGCTAAAGACCAGACCCCAAATTTTAACTACTGTGCCGAACTTGACGCTATTATTAAACAATTAATCTTAACTGACACTTGGGAGTACAAAAACTGTACATTACCAGGGTTCACTTACATTACAAATCACTCTGCCAGCCGTATTGACAGGATTTACGTGTTAGCCAACCTGAAACAGCATGTTCTGCACACAGAGTTGTGGCCCATCTTTTCGGACCACATAGCGTACATATGTACCGTTATCTTAACAAGGCAACAAACATACAGGGAACGAGGATTGTGGAAACTTAATACAGAACATCTGAACGATCCTGAATGTCATGAAGTATTCCAAAATGCGTGGAAAGAATGCGAGAAGCGATTTCCATCCTATCCCTCGGCACTCACATGGTGGTTGAAATGCGCTAAACCGACGATAAGAAGAGCGCTAATAAATTACTCAAGGGAAAAGATGGCCTGGCAGAAGCAGACGACCGAATTCTACTTTAAAGTCCTCCGAGATTTGTACAGATCCGATAAACCTACAATTAACAAACACCTGGAGATAAAAAGAATTTAAGCTAAGCTCATAGCTTTACAACGAAAACAACTTGACTGTTGCAAAATACGATCAAGACTCCAAAATGATATACGTGGAGAAAATACATCAATATACCATGTCTAATTAAAGAAAGGGACAGCGGAGGAAAATAATAACTGAAATAATAACCGCGGATGGCCGAGTATTGACGCAGCAAAGTGACATCAAGACCGAAATACAAAACTACTTCGCCGAGCTCTTAAACAATGCAACAACGGATGTAACAGCGCACAATGAACTTACAACAGGACTCACCCGGAAGCTCGACCAAGAAGAAGCAGCCGCTTTGTTAACAGAAATAACAGAGGAAGAGGTTTAGGACGCAATCATAAGAAGCCCGAAAAATAAATCTCCTGGACCCGACAGGATTCCGGCTGAACTATATCACACTTTTAGGAGGCAGGTGATACCTAAACTAATATGCATTTGTCAAGAACTGATGCATCCAAACACTAATATACCGAGTGACTTCCGAGAAGTAACAGTAGTTCTCATCCCGAAAACTCCAGCAGGGAAATCGGAATCAAATTTCAGACCTCTCACTTTACTAAATTGCGATTATAAAATTTTTCACGCATCATCAATGAGAGGTTAAAATCAGTCCTGAACATTGTCACTGGGGCTTATCAATCGAGAATTGGAAAAGAGCGATCCATCCACCACCCAGTGAAAGACTATAGAGACATTTTAATTGCTGAAGTATGTAAAATTAAATGCGCCATGATCTCCTTACATTTCGAGAAAACATTTGATAGAGTTAGCCATGATTACCTCTTTCATGTTATGTGCGCGCGCTATGAATTTTCCACAGCGTTATATCGCAATTATAAAGAATTACTTAAACCACTCCACATCGAAAATTATGGTTAACGGTTAACCCAGCAGACCAATTATAATAAACAGTTCAGTGAGACAAGGGTGTCCTCCCTCTATGTCCTTGTTTGCGATAGCCATTGAACCGTTACTTTTAAGCTTAAGCCACGATTTTCAAGGCATAGTAACGAAAGGCCAGATAGTTGTCATTAGGGCATATGCTGATGACGTCATGTTTCTGGTCAGAGAACAATGAGATCAAAAAGGCACTAGAAATAAGACAAAAATACGAGCTCGCATCCAGCGCAAAGCTGAACAGGAAAAAAAAAAGTCTGCAATAATGAACATCGGAAGCGGATTAGGAGCGCCCATCCAAGGACAGATTAAGGAGACGAACAGTATAAAATGCTTTCGAATAGAATACACGCGAAACATCCGGCACACAATTGCAATAAATTACAGGAGGATACTGAACACCATCCGTGCCAGCATACAACAACACTATCTCAGAAAACTAGATGAACTGCAGAGAGTGGCATTGATAAATATTTATTTATCATCAAAAAAAATTACGTAGCACAGGTCTTGCCAATGCCACGAGATGTCGCCAACAGAATTTTTGCTGTCTTTGGTCACTTTGTCAACCGTGGCCATATATTTAAAATAAAATATGAAACATTGACGTTACCAACCGACAACGGTGGCCTAAATCTTATAAACGTATATAACAAGGCACAGGCATTGTACACGAGCAAAACGTACAAGCAGTGGACGACATCATGGAATAGCGTAGTAAAATTCTTAATGAATGAAAGCGCCGCCCAACCACGACGCTCCAATCGATGTTCACCACATTCCCAACGAACTTTTCCACCTGAAACATTTCTTGATAGAATATCCGAATGTGTCTGCCAGAAAATGATTTGATCAGAGTGAAAGAAGTCTACAAAACTTTCATGAGAAACCACAGCGAGAACATTGAACGAAAGTATCGTCACTTTAATTGGCAAAACATATGGAGAAACCATCATCCGCAGTTGTCAACTCACGTGAAGGCACAGTGGGTAATAGAAAAATCCCGACGAACTCAAAACTCCACGCGATCCATCTGGCAGATTACGCTTTGTGTACTGCGTGTAAAATCAACGATACTGATGAACACCAAACTGTCTGCGGCAATGCTAACAATATATGGCAGTCAGTAAGAAGAATTTTAGCAGTTCTCCAACGAACATTGCCCCCACACAATAACTCCAATAAACCTCTTACACCCGGATGAAGCACTATACCCTAACACGAAGAAAAACGCCGTGAACTGGTTGAAGGGGCACACGGTGTTTTACATATTATCAAACAAGGAGAAGACCGAAGGTGACTTTTGGACTTATATCGCGATCCAACATCAAACATTACTCCAGACGAATAATTACCATAAACATTATGCAAATTTCATCAAAAGGACCATCATGTGAACTACTCTATTCAGATTTATATCTTGAAAGTGTGACTGAAATTGATTTCAAAATAAAGCTACAATTATTTAATGAACAAATAATATGATCAAATAACGAATAAGTACTAAAAAAAATTTTTATTTTAAAAAATTTTGGTAAAAGTCTTAGTTTTGTAAAAGAGACGTTTCATTTGTATCCCCTTCTAGACTGATCTCGCAACAACTAACACGTTCAGAGTTAGAGAAGATGAATAATAGTAATTAAAAAACAAAAAATGTTAGTTCTCATAGGAACGGACAAAACAGTACATGGAAACATTCCATTGTAACTCTTGCGAAGACGAACTCTGAAATCGTCGGTGAGCAGAAATTGAAAAGAAAGATTTATTTTATTTAGTTTGGAAAAAAATTATATTTGTTTCCGACCGAAAACGGTCCTGTTACGTTTCATGTGTTGCATTTTTAAATGAAAAAAAAAAAAAAAAGAAAAAGAAAAAAGTGGTTAAGACGACCGCTGGCCCAAAGCAGGAAACCCAGGTTCGATTTCCGGTCCGGCTCACATTTTCCACATGTAGCCATTGCTTACTATTAATGCCCAAATGCGGCCACTGCCAATCCTTTCTTTCCTATCCTTTCTTCCCTTCCTTCACAAATCATTTGCAAACTACAATCCACATTTAATAGTAAAATGGTTAATAAAATGATGATAGGTTTTACCCTTGTTGATGGACGGTGGCGGTGACAGTAGCAGGCGTAAACTACTGGTGAAGGCAGCTGAGGTTCTCTGTTAAATATAGGATGCTCCGCCCACTGCTCGTCACGCAAACCAATCAGAAATATAGTAAGGGTTGTGTGTTAATATAATAAAATTCAATAGTTAACATTATTAGCACAGTATCGTAAACTCTTCTACCTTGATTCTGTATAAAATAGTACTTTCATAACATTAAAAATATATAGGAAACATTAAATAAAACTGACAATTAAAATCGGCTATATGTGGAGCCATTGCCCTCTATGGGCATTTTGCAGAAAGTTTATAAAAATACGTTGAGTCAAAGGTGACACTCGTCAGGACGCCACAAGGTTTCCATGGTAATGAAGTATCGATGTGGCAGCCGACGTCAACGGTGCGCCGATGCATAGGGTCCGTGGTGCGCCAGTAAACACTGTGGGAGCTGCAGTTGTACCTAGTGACTTCCGTGGATGTATTTTTGGCTGTCTTCTTGACTGGTGACAGCAGAATTAAGCAATAGACTTATAGTACTACTAGCTTAAACCAGCGGCTCCGCTCCGATAGCTAGATAAGCTATCTTTCAGTAGTGTGCTATGAGACTGGTTTTGAAGGATGAAATGAAATACAATACCTTCTTTAGAAACAAACATTTTTAATCAATATTCAAATAAAAAAATAATGATAGTAATAATATCACAGATCGATCTCTTGATGTAATGCGCGAAACGTCAAATCGATTTTTTTTTTAAAGAGATCTATTAAAAGAAATTTCTTTTTTACTGCTTTATTTATTTATACTTATATTTCCTTATTCGTCTGCTTATCCTTACAGAGAAAGAGCAGAAGACATTGTAGCACGCACAGACCAAAGATATGGTCTGTGGCATCACGTTTCGCTGTATGTAACCTCCTTGATATAGAGTCGCAAACGTCACCGCTGCCCTTCAGTCCGAATTTTTTTATAATTTGACGACTTTCAACCACAATATCTTCCACCCCATTTATAGGTATAGGCATGGAACTGCTATGGTGTACAACGGGAGACTTCGGACAACAATTACACACAGACCATACGTTTGCGTTCCTCAGTTTTCTCTGCTGAGCGAAATATTAACACACACACACACACACACACACACACACACACACACACTCGCGCGCGCGCGTAGAATTTTATATACACCGATAACTTTCAATCCCATTATACTCCACCCTTTTATCATTATCAACCCTCAAGCAACAATGCAACCAATAAAACCATTTTCTAAGAGTAAATACAATTTTCAAAGAGTAATTATTGTTCCGAATTTCGCATTATATTCTTCAAATTACTAAATATCTATCAGATCGCTATAAAACCGTGCCTAAAACCTTCCTCAGGTATAAATTAGTAACTGTACAAACATTTAAGTCTCTGTGTCTTGTCGTTCGGACGTGATAAGCATACACCGAACAGACATTCACAGTAATAAACATAAATAGCTATCCGATAGCCATAAAACCGTGCCTAAAGCCTTTCCCGGGTAGAAATTAGTAACTGTACAAATTTTTAGCTCTTTATGTCTTGTGGTTGAGACGTGATAAACGTACACCGAACAGACATTTACATTTATAGATATAGATAATAATTACTGGCCCCATATACATCAATAAAAGGACATTGCTAGTTAAAACTATTGAAAACAGCTTAATTATAAGTAGTACATAATCAACTCAGACTGAAAGCGGCTTAACCAGTGCCGTAGAGGACACGTCCATTTTACGACAACATATGCAAAATATAAGACGTGAGAAGTAAAACTAGAAAGTTGGCATAACCAAGCTAACATTAAGCTGACGTATGTATGCAAGTTGCAAGGATAATGAATGCACTGGGTTTTGATCAATCAAAGTAAAATAAATAACCTAAAAGGTTAAAGACGTAATTGCACGTCAAAATAGATCAAAGTCAAGAATTACAACATAGGTACGTCAACATATTAAAATGCGTAATAACATGTCAAGGTAGATGGAAGGTTAACAGTTGTACCTATCAAAATATGTAACTTACAAAAAAATGAAGAAAACGTAAAACAAATATTACAAAATTATTACCAGAACCGTTAGTTCTTGGCTTTGTGTCGATCGGTAGTCGTTACCAACTTACCAACTTCTGCTTTTGATGCTACCAAAGAGGTTCCTCCACCCTTTGGTTACAAGTTGGGTTGGCAATGCAAGGTAGCGAGCCTCAGCAGGACACGTAAGTCTAGGCTCTCCCCAACACCTCGATTTCCTTGGGTTTTTACCGATTTCTGGTCCTGGCGGCGATTCGCTAGCCGTCTGGTCACTTTGTGGCTGCGCTTCAACCTGGTAAGATGTTCTGATTTTCTTTCCTCTTGAGATGATAGCGAGTCTTTGTCTGGGTTGTATCATATTTTTAATTCCGTTGTGCCACAAATGTTCTCTCGGCCACATTCATGAAATGGTTTAGTTCGCGGTGGCTTTTATATTAATGATTGTGTGTAATTCTCATGATCTACGACGTGTCTCGGCCACCATCTCTTTGTCTTCCTGCTGCTAAAGTAAATTTTGAGTCAGTACTAAATTTTGGGCCGTGGAACAAGATTCTGTTTCAGGAGGTAGCCAGTAGTTCACGCGAACCCTTTAGCTGGTTCTTATGGCCAGAATTAGATGTTTGATGTAAGCTTTTACCTGGCTCCCTTCAGCTAGAATTAGTTTTACAATTAACGGTGGTCTTTCATTATTCAGTTATTACATGTGTGGAGATTTTATTCCTATTTATTTCGCATTCTGAGATTCTGCGAGTTGTGAACCTGCCCAGGAACTGGTGATCAACCACATGCCCATATTTCAGCATAACAGAATCAAGTTTTCCTATTTCAATATGTGCGTGTACTTCAATCTAGCTGATCTCTTTCAATATTCCACTGGTGCAGATGCTGGCCGCTGTTTGAGTAAGTGTCACGTAAGCTTTGGCGAGTGCGTGTGAATGAGTGTGTGTCTACTCACCCAAATCTACCCCTAATTTTCTAAATAAGTAAATTTCATAAATGGTGGGCAATCAATTGGGCCGTTTATTAATTTAATAGTTAATCTTTCCCCTTTTAAATGTCTGCGGTGTGTACTTTATTGTTTTATACTGGTCTCCCCATTTCTTAAGCGTTTCCATAATACATAAATTGTTCATTAAATTCTGTTTCCTTCAGCACCCCTCTACAATTTTAATTAGATCTTAGATTTGGCTGTCCCCATCTAGGACGCTTGCGTTACGTTGCAAATTTCGTTTCAAGTCTCTGTAGATACGATGCTTCTGGTGTATGTTATGAGAATATATATGTACTTAATCTCGTTGTTCCACTTTGGAACCTGCAGAGCAGCTCAAATTGAGCTATTTATTAACACACAAACTAGAGCAGTACACTTTCAAAGTAATTAAGACCAACTTTCAAGGCACATTTCATTACAGAACCGTAACATTGCTGGTTGCTTATGACTGTGAGCGCCACAGTCGAAAAGGCTTGTTTTACAGCTGGGATGGAAAATTGTCTGCTGCGATTTGGAGAGGCAGCCAAGACGCGACAACCACGTAGTAGTCAATGTTTGTGCCGCAGTTTCGGGTGAGATTTCATGAATTCGCGCTCGCTCCAAACGATGTGTGAAATATTTGGTAACTCATTTAAATATTTTTGGTTGTCATATGGGACGGTGGCTGTCAGCATGAACTGCCTGTAGCTTTAGGAGGTCACCAACAAGAGCATGAAGGTGATTGCACACCTTGTAACACTGAGCAGCGACATTTTTGCCTGCGACACAGTAGTGAGCAGAACTTCGACTATCTGAACGTATGCAAGGCTACGCACTTTTCTGGGTACAAGCCTGGTATATGCTTAAACACGTTTAAGGGCGAATTCTCCTCCACCATGCCATCCGTGGACACACTTTCATACTAAGTGAAGCCGTTGAAGCCGTAGTTCCTTTCACACGGGTAATCTGATCAGAGATTCCGTGCATAAGAATTCTTCCATCTGAGACTCGCACGAATTTTAATTTCTTTTTGCCTGAATTCTTTTTGATTACTTTTCCGACAGTAGAAGCTTGATTTTTAAAATTTTTTTGTGAAGAGGTGTGTGAATAGGATTCTTATCACGCGATTACAACCAACTCTCAACATAATAAGTGTAATAATTCTAATGGACTATACCTGTACGTGTGCATGGTGATTTGTTAGAGATATTATCCAATTCACACTTTAGTTTCTGACAGAGCGTTCATCGAACAAATATTTCCGAATATTTCTCTTCTGCACTACTCTCCAACAGCGCGCGGCGAGAAAACCTAAAACCCAAATCTTTCCTGCGACCACTGATTTTTCGAATTTTACTATGATCATCCTGTCTCCCTATGTAGGTGGTAGCCAACCGAATATTTTCACATTCCGACGTAGTAGTTGCTGAATTTAGTTTCCTAACTACACTGCTCAAAACAATTAGGTAATTAGTTGAGATGTGTAGGTTCTGAGGTACTATCGTCGTCACAGTTAACTAAAATGGTCCGACTCTGTCGGTTCTAAGAAGTGGAGAAAACATTACGGCAACCAAGGTCTTTGTAATAAATCTGATGTAGATGGGTTTGGTGTTTAGTTGGGTTTACCAAGCGAATTACAAAAGCAATTAGGGTCAGATAGTGTAGCGAGCAGTTAGTTAATTGCAACAACAACCAGTATTACCCGGAGCTATGCCATGGAATGCCACAGGAAGATTGGAAACGGGACAGACGCAGAGGGAGGTGGCTGTAGCTATTGGAGTATCTCAAAGCGTAATTTCCAGAACCTGAACGCAATTACAGACAACAGAAACTGTTAAAAGAAGGCAAGGCCAAGGTCGTCCACGGGTAACATCAGCCAGAGATAACCGTTATTTGCGGTTAACAGCACGTCAAGACAGAAGGCTGAATCCAACTCAAATTCAACGCACCCTCCAGGAAGCAACATGATGCCCAATATCCACACAAACCGTCCAAAATCTCCTTCGGGAATGTGGTCTACGTACAGAGGCCTATGGTGTGTGTCGCATTAAAAGCACGACACCGTTTAGCCCCCAGAAAACGGGCGGAGAAGCATCAAGGATATTGTCGTAACGGATGGCGTCTGTTTCTGTTTACAGAAGAACCCTGCTTATTTGTAGGGACATAGCCGTATCGTGGTGGTGGACGAATGCTGTGAGCAGAATACAATATTGATGGACGTACGGACCTCAATGTAGTTCAGAATGGCGCTTTGACTCATCAGAGGGAAAGGGGGTGAGATCCTTCGACATTTTGTTGTGCCTAACGTTGGTGCCATAGGAGATGGGTTCCTTCTGGTGGACGATAACGTTCGTCCCCATAGAGCTGCACTGGTGGACAAAATGCTTGAAGCTGAGGGACTGAACGAGTGGAATCGCCAACTTGTTCACTAGGCTTGAACCCTATTGACCATGTGTGTGATGCACTGGATAGAAGCTTTGCAGCCAGACCAGCAAAACCTCCCACAACGTCTGCAGTGTCGGATATCGCACTCTAAGAATGGCCAAATAGCCATTAAGAGCTGATTGATAAGCAGGTATTGTCCATCCACGCGGATGTGCAACGGTATTGGTCGTCCAAGGTGATCACACACCATATTACGGGGCAACGAGTATGATGTTTTCACTATTAAGGTAGCCCCATGGTGCCTCGCTGTATGTAAACGCCATGTAAACCTGAAATGAAGAGTTGAGACAGCAAAATATCGTACTGTATCACATATTACAGCTGTAACCAACATCTGATGGAAATACGTTATCATACGTACTTTGTGTATCTCACCCAATCCCCTATTTGTTTTGGACAACAAATACGTCTGTGGTAGATTTCTCAAAAAAGTATTTCATAAAATCTTGTCCTGCCAATTACAAGGCAACAAAGAAAATATCACCCAAATTGATCGAGCCGTTCGCAAATTATGGCATACGAAGACAAATCGCGATTCGTTAGTCTATGTGAATTCTTTGAATTAAAGCCACATTTGATCTATTATAACAATGTTTGGAAAAAATGGAGGCTGTCTCATGGAAAGCATCAATTCTTTATCCCCCCTTTTTTTGTTAAAAATAAATAAAAACGTGTGTATTCTGGTTCATTACTTGTATGCCGTTGAGACTCACTACAGGGACAGAATTGAGTCCGTTGTCTTGCTGCTTCCCAGATCGCCTGATAATGAAGAGAGTGTACACACAGTAACGATGTTATGTCCAGATTGTAGTATCAATAATAGCGGCGTTTCCAAGGGCGCGACAGCCCGGCCGGTCCTGACGGCCGGCAGGAACGCCGTCAGAACCGCGGCGGCCGAGGGGACTGAGGCGCTCCAGTCACGGTCTGCACGGCCACTACGGTCGGGGGCTCGAATCCCCCCTCGGGCATGGATATTTGTGCCGTCCTTAGTATAAGCACAGACAAATATATTCAGACGGGAAACCTCCGTAAGGGCCCGGTCCTACACTCCGGGGTGCGGGGAGGGAGGGTTTCCAGCAGTTCCATAAGATGTCCCATGATGGTGCTGCGGTCAGAAGCAGCCCTTTAAACTGGCCAGAGCAGGCGGCAGGTAGCGGCTGTCCCCACCACTACCTCCCCTCAAACGTCGGCACGCCGGACACAGCCGTGGCCTCGTGGCAGGCGGCACGAGCTCTCCCCTCAGCCTCCCCTCCACGCTACCCTCTGACGTGCGAGAGGCACCCTAAGCCAGCAAACCGCCTGACACCTGCTAGCATCTTACGGAACTACGAGGGGAGCGTAGGACAGTGGTTTTGGGTGGGCTGCTTCTCTGTATATGTTACTCTGTGGTATAAGGTAGTTGATAAGTAGTTTATAAGTTTAGGGACTGATGACCCCGTAGTTAAGTCCCATTAGCTTAACAAACATTTGAACAGAACCGCAGCCCGGCAGAGGGTGGCGCGGGAGCGGCCCGCCTGGCGTTTCGGGCGCGACCCAAAGTTCTGCGCGGCGCGGCGCGGCGGCAGGGCAGCGAGGGAAACCGTGTCCTGCAGCTGGGATGTGCGTGCCACTTGCAATTAACCGAAAGAAATCAGAGCGCCGTGTTTGGGTGAAAGAATACACCCACCGCTATAGTCATTTGCCTTAAGTGAACTGCGCGATAATTTCCCCGATGATTTTAAAAACTATTTATGGATGGATTGTGGCTCGTTTAACATTTTGTTGGATTCGATTAAGCACAAAATTACCGAGACAGATACAGTGATGAAAAAAGCATTTCAGCAGAAGAACGCCTAACAGCGACACTCAGGTTATCTCGTGCTCGGAATGTCGTAGTAAATGCTTTCGGTATTATTTCTTCACGGTTTCGAGGGTTAAAGACACCCATTAATATGAAACCAGAAAAAATACGTTATGTTCTTTTGGCTATCTGTGTTTATAATAATTTTATGCGCAGAAACAGTCATATCTATCACCATCAGCTGTGGATACAGAGACCTTACTGCGCAAAGCAGATTGGCGACAAACAACGGAACTACATAGTTTGCAAAATACTTTATGTAGAAATCCAAACAAAAATGATAAAGAGAATAGAGAGTTATTTAGAAATATTTAGTTTGAGAAAGGAGTATGTCTTGGCAAGACGAAATGTTGAAATTAGGAAGAGCCTAAAAATTTTTATTTAGATGTTTGTTAATTAAGTATTGTAATCTCACAACGTATATTTTTGCCTTCCTTTGTTACATCTTCGATTACGTCTTTGAAAAATAAAACAATTTAACTCTAACCTGTTCATTTCCTTCGGTACGTTGCTGCTCCTCAATTACAAAAACCTCTTCTGCGGCGATACTGTCATCGAGATGCTCTTCATTTACAGCACACTTATCGGCGTCACCCACATGTCTTTCATATTCTCCATCCATATCCGATATGCTTGACGACGTAAGCTCCTGATCCGTTATGAATGTTAGGTCATAATACCATAGATTGGGCACATAAACTTCATCACTTGACCTACCAGTTCGATTGCTGTCCAAAACCTTTTTCATTTTTTTTTTTCGGAACGAACCACGTAAACTTTGATTTTTTTTTTTTTTTTTTTTTTTTTTTTTTTTTTTTTTTTTTTTTTTTTTTTTTTTGCCACAAATTGCCTTTCAGCAGTATGAAAAATTGGTTCGCACAAACTTACCAGTCTATCGTATGCCTCGTTTTTTAGGTTTTAATTTTTGTAGTCCTTACTGCGAATTCGCCACAAACAAGGCTGTTGCTGGTACAATTCAATAAATTCACACAGGAATTTCTTCTTCCAACTCCGTGAGTCTGCCATGGTTCTGGACTGCAAACAGGCGCGGCCGTGTAAATGTGACGACGTTCCGCGTGCCGGTTCTGCGCGAGGGACGGAGTGGGCAAAAGTCCTGTGAAGTTGGCACCCCTTTTTTGGAAAATGTACATTTTTTTCAGAGTTCTAGACAGATATGCAATAGTTCTGGAGTTCTCTGTACAAAATTTGAATAGTTCTGTAGAATTTCGCCGAAAAAATAGTAAAAATTACCACAAACTTGAGTTTTTTTTAAATAATTATTTGCCTATTAGCGCAAACATAGTTCTGATCACAGTTCTAAATAGCTCTCAAAGAGTTCTAGAGGAAATCACAGTAGCATTTTTCTGTGCAGATTATACTTTATGAGATAATTACAATAATGGAATATCCATTTACATGCTACTGTGGAATATGCACCCGATTTTTCTTTTTTTTTTTTTTTCTTTTTTTTTGTTTTTTTTTTCTTTTCAAAAAATTAGACGTTTTTCCAGAGTTCTAGGGACATGTGCAATAGTTCTTGTTTACGATAAGCAGTAATCACTCAGACGTAAAAACAACAAATTGAATGTGCAGCGGATAGAATATCTGTGAAGACCTAAGAAAAATGTATATTTCTCGAATAAGGGGCACAAATAAGACAAATTGTGAACATATTTTTTTTTCGGGCAATACATAGAAATATTCACATGAACTCTAGAACTATAGTATATGTACACAGAACCACAAAAAACAATGTGTATTTCTTGAAAAAATGGTGCCAATTTACAGTAACGTGAAAATGAATTCCACATTACTGCATTTATCTGTTAAGTATAATCTGCACAGAAAAATGTCATTAGGATTTCCTGTAAAACTCTTTGAGAGCTTTTTAGAACTGTGATCAGAACTATGTTTGTGCTAATAGTCAAATAATTATTTAAAAAAACTAAAAAAAATTAAGTTTGTGGTAATTTTTACTATTTTTTCGGCGAAATTCTGCAGAACTATTTAAATTTTGTACAGAGAACTCCAGAACTATTGCATATCTGTCAAGAACTCTGAAAAAAATTTACATTTTTGAAAAAAGGGGTGCCAACTTCACAGCTCTCCCACTATTCAGAATTGCGATATTTCACGCAATTCTGCAGAACTATTTAAATTTTGTGCAGAGAACTCTAGAACTATTGCATATCTGTCTAGAACTCTGAAAAAAATTTACATTTTTGAAAAAAGGGGTGCCAACTTCACACGACTCTAGCACAATTTTGTGTAGTTTATGTCCCTCATTTACGCAATTAGCTCATGAACTGTTATCTGGGCAAAAAAATATCATTAGGATTTTCTGCAGAACTCTTTGAGAGCTATTTAGAACTGTGATCAGAACTATGTTTACGCTTATAGGCAAATAATTATTTGGAAACAACTAAAATTTGTTATAATTTTTTGTAATTTTCCGCGAATTTGTGCAGGACTATTTAAATTTTGTACAGAGAACTCCAGAACTATTGCATATATGCCTAGAACTCTGAAAAAATGCACATTTTTGAGAAAAGGGGTGCCAACTTCACAGTAGCGTGTAAATGGATTCCCCATTATTGTAATTATCTCATGAAGTATAATCTGTACAGAAAAATGTCATTAGGATTTCCTGTAGAACTCTTTGAGAACTATTTAGAACTGTGATCAGAACTATGTTTGTACTAATAGGCAAAAAATTATTTTGAAAAAACTAAATTTTGTGGTAATGTTTTGTATTTTTTCGGCGAAATTTTGCAGAACTATTTAAATTTTGTACAGAGAACTCCAGAACTATTGCATATTTGTCTATAACTCTGAAAAAAATGTAAATTTTCCAAAAAAGGGGTGACAACTTCACAGGACTGTGGGCAAATCCCCCCGGGACCGGCTCAGCCCTAGTCGGTACCTGCGTGGCGCGGCGCGGCACAAATCCTGCCGGCAGAACTGCCCGTGTAAACGCCGCTAATGCGAGTGTGGGTTGCAACTCACCGCAAAGACGATCGGTGAGCCACCGACAGGCGCTTAGAAAGAACACACTACGTAATTTTGGTCCAGCTGTTTGCAGAACGAGAGAGCACCACCCAATCAAACGATCATAGCTCACGCACAGATGACAGTCATCTCCAGTCGCCATTGTACTTGACAGCGCTCGCGTGCCCGTGAGTTTTACCTGTGATAGTGTGTGTCTTTTCCTGAGGAAGACTACGATCAGAGTGTGTGTGATTGTCTTTTTTTGCATGACTGTCTGCAGCTCAGTAATGGTCTTTACAGTGAACTGAAACTTATTTATTATCAAGCAGACACATAATGGAGCATTACTGTGCCATTGTTGTAAGCAGTGATTATTGCAAAACACAGTTAAGGTTGAAAGTAAACACGTTCATAATTTCCCAACAGTATTTATTATTCCAAAACACGTTGTAGATGTCCACAACAGCAACCAAGTCACACCAAGACGATTAGCAATACGTTAATGTGCAGAATTGCTCTTGGTTTACATTGTCTTACAACCGTAGAGAAACACTCCGATCTATTCATGAAATCAACTCACAAGTCTACGAAAAAAATGTTTGTAGAGCTTATGGGACTTAACTATGGGGTCATCAGTCCCTAAACTTACAAACTACTTACGAACGAGCTTATACCAAGGACGGCACAAATATCCATGCCCGAGGTGGGATTTGAACCCCCGACCGTAGTGACGTGCAGACCGTGACTGGCGCGCCGCAGTACGCTCGGCCACCGCGGCCGGCCAAGTCGACGAAAGACTCAGCACAATGCCACCTCACGAAAGGGAACATTAAACCACAAACTTTCGTGTGTTTGGTTTTGTGTGTCGGCTTATAACGTTGATTACTAGCTTCAGAATTCCTTAGTAACTAATAGAAAAGAAACTACAAAAAATTTTCTACAAACGGTAGATAATCGCCATTAACAACTGAATTATGTTCGTTTGTTTTTATATTGGATACAACTATATGTATCTATTGAAGGAGGTCCTACGTTAACCCAGATGTTCCTGAATTTTTTGTCGGTTACATTTGGTTTAAAAAATAGTGTATTACATCTTTAGTAGATCGTTCAAATGTTGCAACATTGATTTTACACGAATGACATCCTTAGTATCGGCATAATAAGCCGTCCTTCTGGAACGAAGTGAAAATGAGAACTCTAAAATCATATGCTAGATTTGACGTTTTAATTGTAAATCCATCCATATGTTTCTGAGTAATAGGAATAAAATTGATGTATAAGTACTTACACACTTACAATCATGAGTTAACTGATACGTTTCTTCTGAATCCCTATCTTCAAAGGGGATTAACCTAGATTAACGTGCTGTAACAATGATTGTTAGTAAATGCATGTCGCCGGCCGCGGTGGCCGAGGGGACTGAGGCGCTTCAGTCACGGTCTGCACGGCCACTACGGTCGGGGGTCGAATCCCCCCTCGGGCATGGATATTTGTGCCGTTCTAGTTCGTAAGTAGTTCATAAGTAGTTTGTAAGTTTAGGGACTGATGACTCCGTAGTTAAGTCCCATAAGCTTAACAAACATTTGAATTTGAAATGCATGTCAATGATCGACATTCATATGACAGTCCGATGTTGAAGACGGTGTTTTGTGCGAAAAGGAAACAATTTACCTTAAATGTTTGAAAAAAAGAGACGCCTTCCTTCTGGAAGGACGTCAGGATCATCTGGGTTAAGGAAACGAATACTAGGATTTCTCAGACTGAACATCTATCTGCAGTGGCGGATCCAGAATTTTTTTTCTGGAAGGGGGCACAAGGCTGACGACTGTGAACAAGTCCTTAAGGATTTGTGAGCCTAATTTTAACCACCCCTCCCCCCTCCACCCCCGCCACACACATAAAATTATATATATATATTGTTACAGTCATTGTTACATATAACTGCTATAGGACAAACACAAAATATATTTCAAAGCCACAGTCGATTCTTAGAAGAAAAAACTTTTTAATCTACTTCCATGTAACTACCAACGTACTATTAGTTTCTGCGCACTATGGAGTCATTTTAAAATGCCCATGATCACAAAAATATTACAATTATTCAATCACAATAAACAGTGTAAATTTTCTAAATTTACCACAAAATAAAAAGAACCAGAGAATTTAGAGCGTGAATGCACCGTCTTCAGTTGTGGCCACACTTGTTTCATCCTTCATCATCCTTTAGGATGAAGCACTTGCCCACAGCTGAACACAGGGCATTCCGGTTCTGAATTTAATTGCATATGTAACTGTTTCTGAGCTTCGCCATATGGGTATATGTGAATTCCTATACAGAGGAAGCCATGAGAAATTGTCAGATTTCTCTACATTTTTGCAATTTTCGAATAATTGGACTGTAAGACTGAAAAGACTGACCACCTGAAAATTCAAGTAGTTGTGCAATATGGTCGAAAAATAACAGTGTTGTACAATGTTGCCCACAGGATTGTGATATTAAATGAGCCAAATGACTTAATGGTGATTGTACAAAACCTAGAGTATATGGTTAATTTCTTTCTCTTTTTTTTAGGTTTGTAATCCGATGCGAGCAAACTGCTAAGTTTCATCGGTCCGTAGTCTTACAAACTACTTAAACTAATCTATTCCAAAGACGACATACACACCCAAGACCGAGGGAGGACTCCAACCTCTGGTGGGAGTGGCCGTGTACTCCGCGACGTTGCGCACCAGATCACACGGCCATTCCAGTGCGGCGCACATGGTTTGGTTGGTAAACATAGCGTTACGATGCTCTTTATTACTTTGTAGTAGATTATTAAACTTTTCATTTTTCAATGTGGTTGAATCTTGTAATATTTTTTGTAATCATAGGAACTTGTGAATGACGCCATAGTGCGCCGAAACTAGTAGTGCATTGGTAATTAGATGACGATTTTATCTGGTGATGCCAGCAACAGAAAACATCTGCACTACTTTAAGGACATCCGTTTGTTTCGGAGCGCTGCCAACGTTACGCTGCCCCAGACGCGAAATATTACTGTATACATTGTTACGGTAACGTTTCCAACACTGCGACGCTGCCTTCTGCTCGCTGATGCTCGCCCCCCGGCAGCCATGGTACATGTCTCCTGCTGCTATCAACAGCCACCGCACGAATCGTCAACTTACCGTGGACGAACAGTAAAGTATCTGAAGTATCTGTGACATCACCAACCAATGCAGACATTGGAAAAACAGCGTATCCTAAAAGGTCGCCAAATTACGGGTCAGAAACAAACAGTCAGTAAAAAAATCGCGCTAAGTTTTATATTCCCTCAAAAACTAAATTCGGATTTCTTATGTTTTCGTTGTACTGAATAAATTTTTTCTTCATGCTTTGTAAAGTTGCTAAGCAAAACGAGATAAGTTTTCAAGAACGCTTTCGCGATCAACAAAATTACGCTTGAAACTTCCTGGCAGATTAAAATTGTTGGCCAGAAACTGGATTTGAACCGGTGACCTTCGACTTTCGCTGGCAAGCGCTCTACCATGTGAGCTATCCCGGCACTCTTCACAGCCCGTCCATACTTATTTACTTCTGCCAGTACTCGTACTTCGCCTCCTACGTCCCAGACTTCACAGAAGTTCTTCAGTGTACCTTTCAGGACTAGCACTCCTCAATCTGGAAACATCCCTTAGGCTGTGGCTAAGCCATGTATCCACCACATCCTTTCTTCCAGAAGCGTTGGTCTTGCAAAGTTCGCAGGACGACTTCTTTGAAGTTTAGAAAGTTGGAGGCGAGGTACTGGCAGAAGTAAATTTGCGAGGACAAATGTGAAGCATGCCGGGATAGTTCAGACGGTAGAGCGCTTGCCTGCGAAAGGTAAAGGTCGCAGGTTCAAATCCAGGGCACAGCACACAGTTTTAATCTACCAGGAAGTTACATATCAACGCACACTCCGCTGCAGTGTGAAAATTTCATACTGAAAATTACACTTCACTGTGTTTCAAGAAGAATTTCTACTACCCTGAAAATCCTTTGTATCTGATGTGTGCAAAAATTCCAAAAAAATGTTCAAATGTTTGTATAGTCTATGGGACTTAACTACGGCCGGCCGCCGCAAAAATTCCGTTGAAATTTCTAGCCGGCCGCTGTGGCCGAGGGGACTGAGGCGCGTCAGTCACGGTCTGCACGGCCACTACGGTCGGGGGTTCGAATCCCCCCTCGGGCATGGATATTTGTGCCGTCCTTAGTGTTAGCTAGTTCATAAGTAGTTTGTAAGTTTAGGGACTGATGACCCCGTAGTTAAGTCCCATAAGCTATACAAACATTTGAACAGTTTTGAAATTTCTAGGGCCGGCCGCAGTGGCCGAGGGGACTGAGGCGCTCCAGTCACGGTCTGCACGGCCACTACGGTCGGGGGTTCGTCTACATCTACATCTACATGGGATACTCTGCAAATCACATTTAAGTGCCTGGCAGAGGGTTCATCGAACCACAATTATACTATTTATCTCCCATTCCATTCTCGAATAGCGCGTGGGAAGAAAGAACACCTGAATCTCTCTGTTCGAGCTCTGATTTCTCTTATTTTATTCTGATGATCATTTCTACCTATGTAAGTGGGAGTCAACAATATATTTTCGCATTCGGAGGAGAATGTTGGCGATTGGAGTTTCGCAAGTAGCCCACGCCCCCCCCCTCGGGCATGGATGTTTGTGCCGTCCTTAGTATTAGCTAGTTCATAAGTAGTTTCTAGGTTTAGGGACTGATGACTCCGTAGTTAAGTCCCATAAGCTATACAAACATTTGAAATTTTTGGTTTGCTCCAATAACTGGAAATTCGAAACGTGTAGCTTCAAATAAAATTGTTTATAATGGGTGGCAGTACCGTATCTTAGTGTCAAGGAAAAGAATCTAGAGAGATAAACCGTTAACCAAAAACACCTGAATGCCCCAACTTGAACGCAGCCCTTGAAATTCACAGTATTTCACATAGTTAAATCCTTTATTTAGGTATGAGTAAAACATACACAATAGCTCATTTATTTCCCAAGCAATCACGAAACAATAAACATCTTTTACTTACTTTTATAGTAAATTACTGACAAAAAAGAGCAAATAAATGGAACCGTAACATACAAAGTTAAATTACGTTATATTAATTACAGGGATTTTGCATTTTTAACTCACACTTACATGCTGCCAGTAAGTAAAAGTTAATTATTCTAATGCTGAGATTCTCTCCCTCTCTCTCTGTCTCATTTTTCGTCCCCCCCCCCCCCCTCTGGATCCGCCCTAGTATGTATACTAGTTATTTGAATTTTCAGTCCTGCATTCTGGTAGGCTGTAAACAGGTTTGTTGCAGCTCGTCATATAAGATAATTACAATTTACTACCTCTAATATCTGAAAAAATTATAATTATAATAATAAAAATATCTAGTGTCATATAATCTACCTTCTGTGGCTGACCTTTAGTTAATATTATTCGTATTTTGTAAGCTATATACAATTCACTGTGATGATTAGTGAACAATTAACTTATAAAAACTGTTTAACATACTATAATTAAGAATGATTTGAGATACATTTACCACGAAATAATTTGGGTTACATATTTGTATTAATACGAAAAACAAAGGGATTACATCTACAAATAATAAGACAATACAAATTCGTTAACTTTTACTTTCCGTAAGACAAAATTTTGAGTTTTCTAAATTTACCGTTATCAAAAAAAATGTTGCAAATGTTTGTATAGGTTATGGGACTTTACTACGGGGTCATCAGACCCTAAACTTACAAACTACTTAAGAACTAACTAATACTAAGGACGGTACAAATATCCATGCCCGAGGGGGGATTCGAACCCCCGACCGTAGTGGCCGTGCAGACCGTGACTGGAGCGCCTCAGTCCCCTCGGCCACCGCGGCCGGCTTACCGTTATCAAATATTGCCAATTTACGAAAGAAGTAATAATTAAAGAGTTCATTTGAGTGAGGCGTTTATTCCAGTTACACAAAGCATGCTTGACGTGATGGTTGCGAGAGTGTTACACAAAAACACAAGGAACACCTTATGTGTTGCTGAACAAAATCTCGCCGGTCGCGGTGGCCGAGGGAACTGAGGCGCTTCAGTCACGGTCTGCACGGCCACTACGGTCGGGGGTTCGAATCCCCCCTCGGACATGGATATTTGTGCCGTCCTTAGTTGTAGCTAGTTCATAAGTAGTTTGTAAGTTTAGGGACTGATAACCCCGTAGTTAAGTCCCATAAGCTCTACAAACATTTGAACATTTGAACAAAATCTCTCCGCGAATGAATGAAAAATATCGAGGGAAGGATACCTACTCTAATAATGTTTTGAATATAAGTATATTTATGGGATCTTCAGCTTCTTAGTGTAAGAACTACTTACAGTTTGTGTTTTATCAATTTCGTTGCCGATATCGTAAATGTTGCAGTTGTACGAGGGCGACGCCCGCCCCTGGGGCACATACGGACGGGAGATAATTTTCTTTAAAATCTCATACTCAATTCACTCAGCCTGGTGGTCTGGCCGAGTCACGGGCCGTGCCTTGTGCCTGCTGCTGGAAGTTTCCACACGCAGGTTCCCGACACGTGCCGTCGATTCGGACTCCTGGGTGGTTCGGCTCTGCTGTCGAGGGTACGCCACCCTCGGAGACTCCGCAGAGCCCAGCCACCAACCAGAAGCTAGCTAAGTGGTCACGTGAGGCACGCTCTGACGCGACCTGAACAGCCACGCCCCGGCCTCCGGCCTGATGAGACGTGAATATTACGATAATGGAGGTCGGAGGCGAGTAAAGCAGCGTGCGGTGTTCCGCCGTCAGCTGCAGCAGCAGGCGTGTCTGCGGGCGGCCGCCCTGCCACGGCGCCAGCAGCAGCGGCAGTGACGCGGCTGGTGCCACAGCCGGCCGCCAGTAAAGCAAGTCTACACGACGACACTAGGTTTCGTGAAACTGAGCTGCTAACCACTGCGCATGCGTGGCAGGCGTTCATGCAACTCTTTGGCGAAACTAAATAGTTTCGGCACCTTCCAACTTTGGCGAAACTGATTGCGCTGGTTTTTAGGTTAGGTTATGACCAATACAGAACGAAATACAATATACAGGGGGTAATGGAAGAAATAATTCTGTTTTTGAACATATATGCGCTGCGTAGGTGTTTGTGCGATTTTAACGGCGTGTTAGTGCTCTTATAGCAATTATTTGTGACATTAAATATTGATGGGTTGACGATCAGTGAATTGCAGGCTAAAATACGTCCAATTCGAAATACCTATACAAACGAAGTACGGCAATAGTGGATTTCGGAACACTGCAGAGACGAATATCTACTTGACAAGAAAAGTAATGCAATTTGTAATTTTAGTTTTGGTAACAACACTTCATGCCTAACGGTAACTTTTATCTTTATTGAATTACTAACTCTGTTTAAAAGGAACATTAACTGCTGTGGTGACGTTCTAAGTTGATTAAAATAACTTCTAGGGTCTTCAATCACAATTTCTTTCAGCAAGGTCGCTGAGCAACAGACCTGACGTCTTTTTTTAATCCATTCACAAACCCAAACACGTTTCTTATTCTTTTTATGTTTAGTCTTATGCAGTGATTTCACACAGACAAACAATAGATTCGCCACAACTCTTAAAGCTACCAAAACTTTCATTTTACGGCACTCACGAAACAACGAAACTGAAGTGTATAGTATTGACGCCGTGTCTACAGCCATACACGAAACCAGTTGCGCGCAATTCATTTCATGCAACGAGTTTCGCAACCTAGTGTCGTCGTGTAGACTAGCCTTAAGGATGGGGCCCCTCCACGCCCTCATCAACGTGGTGGCCACCACAAAAGTTCTACTGTCACCTCCGTAATTTGGTTAGTTTGCTAAGGTGGATCACGGGATGTGGGAACCGCGATGTTGTCCGTACGTGTGGGCACGATCACTCATTAATACGGTGCATCTGGAGATACAATTGGTCGAATAGTATACGAAGAGTAAAGGTATGTAAGGGCAGAGGAAAAAAAGTGCCAAGGCAAGAGCCAAGGAAAAAAATCCTCTGCGACAGTGGGGTAGGTTTTAGGGGCAGTAGCGGTATGCTATCTGCGACAGATCATGCAAGGTTTGGTAATGTTAGTAAAGGGTATATCTCAGTATTGTTAACTTCGCTAGGTTTGTCATAAAGAATCAGTCGGGTTGATGCGAGGTTCTGCTGCAGCTAAGCTCATGTGAAGTCTCCGTAGTCGGCTGCGGCAGAATACCTGTGAACATAGCCAAGTTTGTCATGATAGTTAGACAGTTGGGTCATAGAATTGGCTAAATATGTGGGACTGGATAGGTTTGTTTGTGTTCAGTGCGCTGAATATGGTTTCCCTGCCTTGCCTGTTGGTCGGCTGTGAGCTCATCTGGCATTGCCAGTCAGTTTGCTGTTCTGCGGGAGTTCGCCATATTCATCGTGTTTGCGAGTTGGTGGTCCCTATGACCGTAAGTGATTAGTCTCTGAGGAGAAGTGTCTTGGGTCGTTTATGTTTCCACCTATGGTTGTGATCGTAGTTCCCCAAGCGTAGAATGAAGGGAATGTTCGAGTGTCTCGAGTTTTTGTACAGTCGTGTGGCGAGTTTCTTGAATACCACCGAGAGGCGCTTTAGGCGGTATTCATTGTTAAGATCCACGGTGCGTGTGTATCGTGGAGCGTTGCTTATGATGCGTAGTATCTTGTTCTGTATGAGCTGCAGACGGCGCAGCCATGTTGGCGCCGCGTATGCCCGGCACGGAGCACGGTACGTCACAGAGGTCTAATATGTGTCATGTAGAGGTTCCTCGACACCCGGCTACTCAGTTTGCTTTCCCTGTAGAGCATCGGGTAGAGTTGTTTGAGCCTCGCGTTTGCTCGGTTGGTCATGTGTTGTATGTGGTCCCGCCATGTGAGTTTCCGCTCCAGCCAGACACCGAGGTATTTGACTTTCTCCCGGAAACGTATTGGGCGTGCATATAGAGTAATTGGTCTACAGTATTGGTGTTTGCGCAGGTGTTTCGGACTGAGTGTGAACAAAACTGCCTCGCACTTGTCGACGTTTACTTTAACACGCCATTTCTCCAACCAAGGTTCGGCAGTTCTGAATGCTGCCTGTAGGCGTGAATTTATGTTTGGTGGCTAGGGTTGCCAGATTGAACTAGAGGCAGGCCCGGAGACCAGACGTGCCCCCCCCCCCCCCAACCAGGATTACACGTGAATTCTAAAAAAAAAGAAAATAAATAAATAAATAAATAAATAAATAAATAAATAAACCCTAATCATCTCCTCCCTCCAAGCAAGTATCCCCCCGGTGGAACATTACTAGGGGTGGCCTTCACATGCCGCAGCTGACCGGCCAGGCCGCCAGTTGCTGTGGATCAACAATCGGCACACTGCAGTCGGCGTGGCAGCAGAAGTGGCGGCAGCATCAAAGCTGCTCACTTCAACAGCTGCGCCTTCGAAGTGTTGCCGCTTGAGGCTCCGCAAACTGGTCACCAAGAAGAGCGCCAAATACCTAATAAACTTTTGTAGCCACTCTATATAATTTTCTTTCTGCAACCATTCTTCACGGAACGAACTTAGATATCGTCTCTTCATTTCACTGTTATTACTCACTAATCTGAGTTAATGTAAGCTTGTCTGTTCACACACGATCCGAGTATTCCAAAAATTGCCGGTAAACTGATAACAAACAATGAACGAACGAACACAAATAATAGACGTCGCCAGTTGACACGTTGCCGCAACAGTGTTTGCTTAATAATGCGCTAGCCGATTACTACCGACGCAACAGCGAAAAGTTTTCAGAGGAAGAATAGAAAAGTAGCGTTTTGTTGCAATAAGAAATTGACATTTATATAAAGTTATTCATAATTACTAGAGAGGAGCCGGCCGGGAATGGCCGAACGCACTGAGGCGTCTTGCCACGGTGCGCGAGACTGCTCCCGCCAGAGGTTCGAATCCCCACCCCTAAGGCATGGATGTTGTGTTCGTCCTTGGTTTAAGTTACGTTAAATTCGATGTAGATCGTCGCTATATGAGCATAGTACTTGAAAAGCATCGTAAAAAAAAAGTTAAGATGAAGGTTACATTCAAGCCCGGAGATGAGAGTCCTTGGCCCGTAGACCCGGAGAATTCATTCCAAACCTGGGCACTCCGGGCGGCGCCCGGAGATCTGGCAACCCTATTGGTGGCTTCCAACCTTGCGCCATGATGGCGGCGTGCCGGTACGCCGTATCTGCGCCTCCCGCCGCAGCCGCCTCCACGGCGGGGCTTTCGGTCACGCCGCCGCCTACCGCCGCCACGAGGACCCGAACGTCACCGCCCCTGCCCCCGTAGCTGCCCACAGCGCGGTTCGCGACGCCGCTGCCGTGCGGCTGCACGTCGATCCGCACGACGCCCCCTTGCCGATGCCGTCGTGCTGTTCACCGCCGCCCCGGCCTCTCCGCCGACGCACCCGTCAACGACGCCGCCGCCATCACCACCTTCAACGCCGCCGCCTCGCCACGCCTCCACCTCCACGCCACCTGACAATCTCCTATGTGAGTGTCGCTCGCTCTGCTTCACTTATGCCCGGTTTCTGAAAAACTATATTCACCGTGCCGTTAGCTACCGTCACGTTATAATTTAACATGCCAGATAACTTCCTTGGGTTTCCCGTAGCTGATTTCAACGACCGTTACTTAACTATGAGGCAACTACGCCTTCTGTCGAAGCAAATAGTACGTCTCAACAGATAATAGATGGCACTACTAACGAAAATCGCAATTACTCGAATTTTATCGATTACTAGCTTAAACCCACAGCTCCGCTCGCCTGTTGGTTGATTATGATAGTTAAGCTATCTTTCACTAGCGTGCTATGAAATCAAATCACACGTAAAAATGCACTCGTTTCGAAGAATCCAATCACGAAATTCAACAATAATGATTGTAATAATATCACAGATCGATCACTTTATGTAATGCACGAAACGTCAAATCGATTCTTTTAAAGAGCTGTATTGAAAGAAATTTATTTTTTATTGCTTTATTTATTTATTCTTATATTTCCTTATTCGTATGCTTATCCTTACAGAGAAAGAGCTAAAGATATTGTAGCACGCATAGACCAAAGATATGGTCTGTGGCGTCACGTTTCGCTGCATGTAACCTCCTTGCTATAGAGTCGCAAACGCCATCGTTGGCCTTCAGTCCGAATTTTTTTATAATTTGACGACCTTCAACCCCCATATCTTCCACCCCCATATAGCTATCGGCATGGAACTGCTATGGCGTACAACGGAAGACTTCGGACAACAATTACATACAGACCATTCGTTAGCGTTCTGTAGTTTTCGCTGCAGAGCGAAATATTAACACACACACACGTAGAATTTTATATACACCGATAACTTTCCATCCCAATATACTCCACCCTTTTATCATTATCAACCCTCAAGCAACAATGTAACCAATAAAACCATTTTCCAAGAGTAAATATAATTTTCAAAGAGTAATTATTGTTTCGAATTTCGCTTTATATTCTTCAAATTACTAAATTTCTATCAGATCGCTATAAAACCGTGCCTAAAACCTCCCTCAGGTATAAATTAGTAACTGTACAAATATTTAAGTCTCTGCGTCTTGTCGTTCGGTCGTGATAAGCGTACACCGAATAGACATTTACATTAATATATGTAGTTGAATAGCTATCCGATCGCCATAAAACCGCGCCTGGCCGAGGGGACTGAGGCGCTCCAGTCACGGTCTACACGGCCACTACGGTCGGGGGTTCGAATCCCCCCTCGGGCATGGATATTTGTGCCGTCCTAGTTCGTAAGTAGTTCATAAGTAGTTTGTAAGTTTAGGGACTGATGACCCCGTAGTTAAGTCCCATAAGCTGTACAAACATTTGAACATTTTGAAAACCGCGCCTAAAGCCTTCCCCGAGTAGACATTAGTAACTGTACAAATTTTTAGCTCTTTATGTCTTGTGGTTCAGACGTAATAAACGTACACCGAACAGACATTCACATTTATAGATATAGAAGATTAAGTGAAATCGAAGACGCGTCTTAGTTTGTATAGCTGTTACGAATTTTCTGTTTTTGTTTTCAAAGGCAATGGGCGACAAGCGAAGAAAAAATTTGACTCTATTTGAGAAAAAATTTTTTTACCTACTAGATTTTAGAAAGGAAAGTAGATATAGTAAATGAAAAGGCAGATGGTTTGACTATGTTGGAAAAACAACACGCCTTGAAGATGTCACAAAACTGTACAATTTGTTAAACAGACATGAGAGAAAACGGTTAGGCAACTCCGAGAGCTGTGTTCATTTTTAAAAAGAATAACAGGACAAACAACAACGAAGACAGGGTTAACAATAAAATCATACGTATTATTTCTGTTGACAACATATATTTTTATGAACTTAACTTTTCCTCTTCCCATTGTTCTGTGAATGTGACATTACTTTTCACAACACAGACTGGTCAATTTACGTCCACCCATTCTCCTACCCGAGCCCCCCGTTGTAATAATAATTAAAAAAAACACTAATCACTTGAAACAATGACTGATTGTAATGGCAATTGCATGGCAGAACACTATTTCAAAGGGAAGTATCTTTATGCTTAATTGAAAGGTTTATTATGAGATCATGGCTTTGTGATTTGTATGTGGTAAAATTTTACATCCATATCGGCAATCGCGAGAGATAACGTTGGCCACTGTTCTCAGTGTCGAGATGTTGCTTGACAAATCGCGAGGTCAAACGTCACCAGTTGTCAACACTAGCTCTCGCGACCGCCGAGCGCGATGTAAAATTTAACCCGGAATGTTGTTTTTCCCTGTTTGACCCCGACAATATCATTGGTTAGTATTTTTTATTATTATTCTGAAACGCATATGAAATTCGTTCTCATTGCACAGATCAAATGGTTCTCATCTAACACGAAAAACGCGACGTGGTGTTTCAACATTGCCAAGTACAGCTAACTTTTTTCTGAAAAACTGCCCGAAGCAACAGAAAAAAGAAGAAGACGGCAGTGACAACGATGATGAAAGAATTTCCATTCTTCAGCTTCAAAAATTTTTAAATTGTATGAAAATTATACGGAACCCAGTCATAAAAACAAAAACAAATTACTACTGTTAAATAACTTCTGGACTTGAGTTTGTAAGCCCTCTAGCGCTACGTAGCGGATATAGTTAAAACTAAAGTTAACGTGTAGGTAACTCCAGGGGAACGCGCATTTATCTTTAACGGACAGGTAACTACGGCTGTGACGGTAATTGTTGTCTCAGAAACCCATTTTGTACTTAACGTTCAGATAACCCACAGATAACAATAACGGCCCACAGATAACTATAACGGGACAGGTAACTACTGTTTCGGAAACCGGCCATTAATGCTTTATTAACTTTAGAATGCCCATTACCAGGTCCCAGCAGGGGAATATTGATAATAACAATATGGATCCTATAGCCGCTTTGCACGAGCAGTTCTCTTCCGCCCCCCCCCCCCCCACTTCCACGGGGAGTGAAAGTAGCTTGGGTGCAATGCTCGATAAAATCAAGAGCATTGCGCTCATGCAACAGGTAGAGAAACCACGACTGCCACCCTTCCTGCCCCGCTTTGCGGGATGACCTCGGAAAAAATATTCACACGTTCCTTCGAAATATTAGAGATATCGGACGTGCAGGGTGTCCAGAAAAGGACTCCCTGATTTCAAAATTAAATATCTCGAAAACAAAGATCGATAGAGGAATGCAGTAAACGATATGTTTATTGTGAAAGCTGTAAGAAGTTTATACAGGAGTTTGAAATAATAGTTACTAAATCTGCTTACAGATGGCGCTGTAAGCTGTATAGCTCATATCGGCATACATAAGTGAAATAATCGTATGAAAACACTCTTTGCAAACAATCACATCACAATCTTTTCAAAATGTTCACCATTGGCACTACAGAGGTGGCGCAAACGAAGAATGAAATTCGCCATCACATTTCGTAGTGTCTCAACCGAAATGGATTCACATGCTACAGATCGCCGATTCAAGTTCGTCCAGCGTGGCGGGATGCTTCGGGTAGACCATGTCTTTCACTGTGCCCTACAAAAAAAAAAAAAAAAAAAAAAAAAAAAAAAAAAAAAAAAAAAAAAAAAAAAAAAAACCTCACAGGGAGTCAAATCCGGCGAATATGGAGGCCAATCCATGCCTGCACCAGTAAATCTGGGATATTCCAAAGCTATGTCTCGATTCCCGAAGTATTAGCAGCTTTTGTAACTATTATTTCAAACTGCTGTCTAAACTTCTTACAGCTTTCACAATAAACATTCCGTTTACTGCATTCATCTATCGATCTTTGTTTTCGAGATATTTGATTTTGAAATCGGGGAGTCCTTTTCTGGACACCCTGTATATGTGCTTGGGCAGATGACTTTCTGATGATTGTAACCCGTTTGAAACTGTCTGGTGATGCTAGGACATATGTAGAATCCGTGGAAAACCTGCGTAATGCTACTAGATTTCATTCACTGGCAAAAGGGTTGGAAGAGCGTTATTCTGATAAACGCGGTATTAGTTATTATCGCGACCAGCTGTCCACTCTCCGGCAAAAACCGGAAGAGGATTTGGAGGTTTTTGCTGATAGGGTTAGAGCTCTATCATATCCGCATCTATACCTTGTGAGCAGATTAGGTGCGGAATGAGATTTTGTTGAAAGAGGCAGAATTGCGTGTTATAGACACGTTCGTTAGGGGAACTAACCCTAGAATCGAATGTAAGATTAGCTTCCCCCGGCTCCCTGAATGAGGCCGTCTGGATAGCTCTGTTACAGGTAGAAGCGGCCCGTTTTGTTGCAGTGACAGTGAGCCGCGTTGCGTGGATGATAATGACGCGCTCTGTGGATGCTGCCGCAAACCAGGCCACGGCCGTCAGCCGTACTGCACGCATTGTCAACAAATTGGCTATTTGGGGCTCACCTGTCCAGCACGACCTCAGGTATCAAGAAAGAGTAATCAACGCTGTCACGTTAGCGATCAAAGGAGCTTATTCGGAAACGATCAGGTGGATGGGTGCTGCTGCCCCTCCCCGCCTCCGGTAAAATTTGTTGTTGTTGTTTATAATGTCATCAGTCCCCTGTTTCTAGCGAAGAATCCACTGTCAAGAACGGAAGGAATAAAACAAAGCTGCGAAAATAAAAACTTACAAAAGGGACAGACTGACAATGGTAAAGACGCTAACACAAAACGATGAAACACAAGAGGTAAAACAAAGCCATTAACTCAACTGAAAGTGGACAGCAGAGTACCATGGCCGGCTGATCACAAAGATAAAACAGATGAGCCAGACATGCCGTACACACTAAAAAAAACCCTAGGTAGTGTAAATAAGGGTCTTGAAAAGTTTTTAAAAGCGCTGGTAGGTGGGGACCTGAGGTATCAGGCTACAGCACCCACCACTAGATAGAGTTGTAAAAACCAGCTGCGCGAATGAAACTTAAAACAGAGTTATCCATGGAGGCATCGTCGCCTAAAACTAAGGGTAGCGCGTCTGGTAGGTTAAAAGACTGCCGCAAGGTGGCTAAACCTGGGCAGTCCTTCAAAAGATGGACTACTGTCAGCGCTGCTCCACACCGACATGCAGACGGGGCCTCACGGCGAAAGAGATGGCCGTGGGTCAACCAGGTGTGCCCAATACGGAGGCGGCAGAGGACAACCGACTCTCGGCGGATCGGTCGCAGTGAAGATTTCCACAGAGCTTATTTGGTTTATTCGCCGTAGCCCACTCAGTGCTCCAAGCCTCACGCACCTTCCTGTGCAATGCTAACCTGACGTCCGATTCCGTGACGCCAATGGTTAAAGGTGGCGCTGTGGTGGCCTGTTTGGCCATCTGGTCGATACGTTCGTTCCCCGGTATGCCAATGTGGCCAGGGGTCCACAGGAAGACCACAGACCGAACAGATTTGCCAAGAGAGTAAACAGCGTCTTGAATGGACTACACTAATTGGTGACGGGTGTAGAACTGGTCGATTTCCTGCAAGCCACTCAGTGAGTCACTACAGATGACAAATGACCCCCTGGGGCAGGCTGTGAGGTGTTGCAGAGCTCTGAGAATGGCGACTAGGTCGGCGGAGAAAATGCTACTCTCACGTGGCAGAGCATGCTGTTCTACATGGTCGTCATGAAGAAACGCATACCCAGCACGGCCATCGACTACAGAACCATCTGTGTAAATGGTTTCTGCAGCACGGAACGAATCGAAGAGTTGCAGAAACTGGCGACGGAGATGTAGCGGGGAAACGGAGTCCTTCGAACCACGGGACAGATCCAGACGCAGCTGCAAACGAGGAAGGGTCCAAGGAGGGGTTTGAAAGGAATATGGAGAGTGGTAGGGAGTGGATAGGATGCGAGGGACGAGAGAAGGGAACAAACACAGACTGAGATCGGGTAACCCGACCTGGGCCGTCGTGGAGGGATAGGGAGTGCAGCGCCTGGAAAAAGAAGCCGGTGGTGCAGATGGTATGGCAAGACCTGAACATGGGCAACATATGAAATCAGCAGGCGTTGCCGACGGAACCGCAGTGGAAGGACCCCAGCTTCAACTACGAGGCTTGTCACAGGGCTCGTGCGAAAAGCCCCTGTCGCCAAACGAACTCCAGAATGTAAGACTGGGTCTAATGCCTGCAGTGCTGAAGGTGCAGCCGAATCATATACCATGCAGCCATAGTCTAGGCGCGACTGAATGAGCGTCGTATAAAGTCGCAGGAGCGTTGGGCGTGAGGCTCCCCAAACGGCATGGTTGAGACAGCGTAGTATGTTGAGCTGTCGCTAGCACTTTTGTTTGAGCTGGCGAAGGTGTGGTACCCAGGTGAGACGGTTGTTGAACATGCCTAAAAAACGGTGTGTCTCTTCGACACGTCTTTTCAATGCAGAAAATTGAAAACCGTGGGTAAATGCCCACGACTGCGTCTTGCGAATAGCTATCTGCAACCGCCGTTCAGCAACGCCGATGCTAGTGGAGCTAAAATATATGCAGAAGTCATCGGCATTCTAGGTGGAGCCCGATGACTCCACAGCAGCAGCGAGTCCATTGATAGCGACCAAAAATAAAGGGACACTAAGAACGGAACCCTGTGGGACACCGTTTTCTTGATAGTGAGGGGAGCTGAGACAGGAACCAACACGAACACGAAAAGCACGGAGCGCGAGAAAATTCTGTATTAATACAGGAAGTGGACCACATAAGACCCAGTCGTACAGCATAGACAGTAAATGGTGGCGCCAGTTGGTGTTGTACACTTTCCACAGGTCAAAGAACACTGCGACCAGATGTTCGCTGCGTGTAAAGGCTGTACGCTGTACGGATGGCCGACTGCAGCGACACGAGATTATCGATAGCGGAGCGACCAAACCGGAACCCACCTTGTTGTGGGGCCAGGAGTCCTCAGTCCTCAATGATTCAAATAAGACTCCGAATCACCATCCGTTCGAGGAGTTTGCATGAAACGTTGGTGAGGCTGATTGGTCGGTAACTATCAGCCACCTGCGGATCAACCCCGGGCTTCATCACCGGGATGACGATGCTATCCCGCCATTGGGACGGGAAGACACCCTCAACCCAGTGATGATTCAGCAAGGAGAGAAGTTGGCGCTTAGAGTCCGCTGATAGTTGTCGGAGGAACTAACTATGAATGCGGTCGGGTCCAGGGGACGTGGCTGGGCATGCGGCAACGGCACTTTCGAACTCCCATTCACTGAAAGGGATGTTGTATACTTCCTGGCGTTGCGTTCGAAAAGACATCGGTTTTCGCTCCGTGCGCTCTTTAAGGGCGTGGAAATCCGCATCATATGCTGCGGTCGCTGAGGTGCGAGATAAGTGGGGGTACCAAATGCTCAGCCATGATGAGAGGGTCAGTACAAATTGTACCCTGAATGCTGAGGCACGGAATTCCTGCTGGTGGGCGGTGAACGAAGAGGCGTCGAACTTGTGACCATACCCATGAAGGCAACGCTCGGGATCCGATGGAGGCGGCATAACGCTCCCAGGAGGCCCTCTTTCTTTGCTGGATCAATCGCCGTGCCCGCGGCCGGAGACGCTTAAGTGCGATAAGAATATCGATGGAAAGGTGGCGTCGGTGGCGCTGTAGTGCTCGCCGACGTTCCCGGATGGCCTGAGCGATCTCCGGTGTCCACCAGGGCACCGACTTATGGTGGAGTGCTCCGAGTGAGGTGGAAACGGTTTTCTCAGCAGCAGAAATGTTGGTGTCTGTTACCTGCTGATCAATATCAGAAAGGAGAGGAGAAGGAAGCGCAGCAGCTAGGGAATATGCTGGCCAGTCGGCCCTATGGAGGGACCAACGTGGCAGACGGTCAGCAGGTGGACACTGTGGGAGCGACAGGAAGATAGGGCAATGGTCGCTGCCACACAGGTCATCGTGGACCCTCCAAGTGAAGTGCGGAAAAAGGCTTGGGCTACAGATAGACAGATCTATGGCAGAGAATGTTCCGTGTGCTACGCTAAAGTGTGTAGCAGCACCGGTGTTAAGGAGGCAGATGTTCGGCTGTGTCAGTAGAGTCTTAACTTCTCTACCCCGTGCCGAGGTCTGTGTGCCACCCCACGAAATGTGGTGGGCATTGAAATCCCCCAAAAGAAGGAAGGGTGGGGGAAGTTGGGCGACCAAGGCAGCGAGGTCTACATGACAGACATCCTCATCAGGTGGGAGGTAGACAGAACATATTGTAACATCTTGCAACCGCCTCTAGAGGCGTTTGAAGTGGCACGGCAGCGCTTGGGACAGAGGCTAGGACATAGACGCAGACTCCACTGGAAACTATGGCATAGATGGAGCGATTTTTAAAATAGCCCCTGTAGCCTCAAAGGGCAAGGGACCGCATCGCTGAAAAACCAGGTTTCTTGAAGAGCGATACAGAAAGCAGGTGTTTGGCTTAGAAGTTGTCATAGCTCAGCCAGGTGGTGGAAAAAACTGCCACAATTCCACTGGAGGATAATGTTTTCTCCAGGCTGTACCGCCATGATGAATAAAGAAGCAGTTCACTCCATTGGATCGTCTTCTACCATGTGCTCTGAATCCACAGAACCAGAGATCTTATTGTCTGGGGAATCAGTAATAGCGTGATCCTCAGGAGATGCGAGGATCTCGACTTCATCCTCCGAAGAAGAGGATGTGGGTGGTTGTGGCTTTGAAGCCACCGAACATTCTTTCTTCTTGTTTCGTTTCTTCTTTTCCTCTCGCTGTCCCTTTGGTTTGCAGGGCTGAGAGGGCTTCCCAGAAGCGGCACCCGGGACAGAGGAAGAGCGGGAAACGTTTCGACCGGCAGGTTGTGGATCCGTAAGCCTGCGACCAGGATCCTCCGGAGCGCTCTGAGTAGCCGTGGAAGGGGTTGCCTCGATGGACCCCTTCCGACGCGGTTGTTCGCCGTCGGATGTTCGAGTCCTCCCTGGGGCATGGGTGTGTGTGTGTGTGTTGTCCTTAGGTTAGTTTACCTAGGTTTAAGTAGTTTGTAAGCTACGGACTGATGACGACGCAGTTTGGTCCGATAGATTTACAAACATTTGAACTTTTCTGGACCCCTTCCGAGTGAGAGGGGCCGGAGAAGACTTCTCCTTCTCCGGCTTAGAGGTGGGAACTGGTGTCCCCGATGATTTAGCGGGTGATGCTCCCACAGTGAAAAGCATGGGAGCCACCGAAGAGGAAGTGCCCCCAGCTCTAATGTTCTAATGTTCTAATGTTTGTAAATCTAACGGACCAAACTGCGTGGTCATCAGTCCGTAGCTTACAAACTACTTAAACCTAGCTAAACTAACCTAAGGACAAACACACACCCATGCCCCAGGGAGGACTCGAACCTCCACGGCGAGCAACCGCGCGCTCCGCAGCGAGACGCTTTAGACCGCTCACTACTCCGCCGCGGCACCCCCCAGCTCGTAAGGGGGCAGGGACAGTTGATTGGGTCTGGGAGCCCACAAGCGTGGATTGCACGGACTGCATCGTAGGCACAGTGGAGGACGACAGTGAGGCTGCCGTGGCATAGGTGTTGACCTGGCGCAAAGGGTGGAGCTTCTGAAACTTCCTCTTTGTCTCTGAGTATGTCAGTCGGTCTCTGGTCTTGTACTCTATGAGCTTTCTTTCCTGGTGCAGAACCGTGCAGACAGGCGAACAAGGGGAGTGATTTTGGCCACAATTAACACATACTGGAGGCGGGTTGCAGGGGACGTTCGGATGGACAGCACGTCCACACTCTCGACACGTAGGATTGGCATCACATCGGGAGGACATGTGTCCAAACCTCCAGCACTTAAAACAACGCTTAAGGGGAGGAACGTAGGGCTTAACGTCGCACCAGAAGATCATCACCTTGACGTTCTCGGGCAATGAATCGCTCTCGAAAGCTAAGATGAAGGCACCGGTGGCAACCCTGTTGTCCTTAGGACACCTATGGACTCGCCGAATAAAATGAAATCCCCGCCATTCTAGATTCGTACGCAGTTCGTCGTTCGACTGCATCAAAAGGTCTCTGTGGAAGATTATTCCCTGCACCATGTTTAAGGTCTTGTGCGGCGTGATGGTAACACTTGTCACAGACAAGCAGTGCCGTGACTGGGCTGGGGATGACGTCGTTATTAACACAGACCCTGAACGCATCTTAGACATCCCTTCCACCTCTCCAAACTTACCCTCCAAGTTTTCTACAAAGAACAATGGCTTCGTTGTCTTAAACGATTCCCCATCTGTGCAGCTACATACCAGACATTTAGGGGCATAATCCTCACCCTGATGACTAGCCTGACGTTCCTCCCGTGGTGTAGCCAGGGAAGGGAACGTTTAGGGATCATACTCTGCAGAATTGTAGTCCCTTATACCTCTCTTGTGCGCCTCAGTTGCACAGTGGTAGAGTGCCAGACTACAAATCCAAAGGTCCCGGGTTCGATCCCCGCCAGGTCCTAGGATTTTTTCTGTCACTTTCCACTTCTTTCACCTCTGGCAGTACTGCTCATGTGAAAAAATACCAAGTAGCACCGTGGTTCGGAATCCACGTTAAACTGTAGGTCCCCCTATAACTGGCTGGGTAAGTCAGTTCGAAGGTCGGAGGAAGGCAACGGCATACCACCTACAAACAGGACCATGCCTAGTAAAGCACTGTGGTGTTCAAACCAATCTTCGGATTGTTGACTGCTTTACCTTTTTATACCTCTCTTACAGACGCCAGGTTTGCGTGTGGTGACGCCATTATTTGCTCATTTCATCTTGGTCCCACGAGCAGCTAGGGATATAAAGGTCCACCCACGCAAAGCCCCGCTTGCCTGGGTAAGCCTTATACAACTGAGGTGTGGCAGGTTCCTCAGAGGTTGCTCGCTAGCGACTGTTCAACCTCAACAGTCATGCATCTCCTCGGAACGTAGCACACCTTGAGAGTGAGGTTTTTTTATTGAGGTTTGTACCGTCCTCGCGACCCGGGCGATTAAGCCACGATCCCCGGGCTCTGAAACGTACAGCGTTCCACCGTCGCGCCGAACGATGGTCGTTGAAGCACGCACAGAGCTTACGGTGTGGCGGACTGTTGGCGCGACACAGCCCACAGCTCAGGACCCCGGGTTCGCCAAGCAAATGAATGCTGAGCCCCTAAGGGGGCCGCTAGCTGGCCTGCGCACCTTTTGAGCTGGCAGTAGCCGCCCCGCGCAGCTCCCGCCCCTCGCCTGCCTCTCCTCCCACGTCTGCCGCCGGGGCCATACCACCCCCCACTCTTCCACAAATATTCCAGCTTGTGTTCCTTCTCTAATGCCAACATTATCGACATGCCGTTAAAATCTAGTATTCCTTCATTTCCTTTTTTTGTTTTTCGGTGAGACGCAACGGTCCCGTTTCGCATCCGCCCTGCGCAAATATACCGATATCCGGTTTAAATGCGGTTTTTCGCACTGTAGACGCAGACAGAGACAACTTTCGACACGGGGAACGACGTGGAAGGGCGGGCGGCGCCTGGCCACCTAATAGTGCCAAACCGGAAAATGCGTGAAAATGTGAGGTTAAGTCCACTGAACAGAATTGGTGAGAAAAGGAATTTTTTGCACACCCTGACTAAAAGAAGGGATAGCTTGGTAGGACACATTCTTAGACATCGAGGAATCGTAAAATTAGCATTGGAGGGAAGTGTGTGGGGTAAAAATCGCAGAGGGAGACCAAGAGACGCGTATAGTAAACAGATTCAAGTGGATGTGGGTTGTCGTTCTTATGAGGAGATGAAAAGGCTTGCTCAGGATAGGGTATTGTGGAGAGCTGCAGCAAACCAGTCTCCGGACTGAAGACCATAACACAAGTCCAGTAAATGATGAACAAATAGTCTTATTGGATAACTGATTTGCTTCTACCAGGTGGCCCACGGACGCCGTCATTTTTTGACGTTAGATAACCCCGGATACCACAGACAACGAAAGGATTGCCTAACCAAATAAGTACAGGTGACCTTTCTAAACCTAATACTGGCGCTTGAAAACATAATTTACAGCTGTAATTTCTCCTACAGTTCTTCACTAAACAACCTGCTTGCCGCGGTGGAGTAGCCGAACGGTCTAAGGCGCCTCGCTTCGGAGAGCGCGGTTGCTCGCCGTCGGAGTTTCGTGTCCTCCCTGGGGCATGGGTGTGTGTGTGTGTGTTGTCCTTAGGTTATTTTGCCTTAGTTTCAGTAGTTCGTAAGCTACGGGCTGGTGACCATGCAGTTTGGTCCGATAGATTTACAAACATTTGCACATTTTGAACAACTTGCTTGCTGTAGGAGGGGTGCTACTTCATAAACAACACTAATTTATAACCAACATATGATGCAACAATTCGTGTGTCACAATGGGCAATATGAAATGAATGATATTCTATCTTTAACTTCAATAAAGAGTAATGAATATAAGGCATGATGTGATAAACCTAAGTTATAGACCGACACTTTCTCATTATTACATTATTCATGATATAAATATTCAAATGCAGGTCCACCCTGTTGGATACACTGGTCTAAGCACCTCTCGGTATTAGCATGGACAGCTCTTAACATATCTGCTGGCACTGAAGCGCAAGCATGACGCATTCGTTCTTTCAGCACATCTGTATTTTCCAGTTCCGTGTCGTAAATCCTGTATTTCATGTATCCCCATAAGACGAAATACAAGGGCGTTAACTCAGGCGATCTCGCTGGCCATTGAATGATACCACCTTGACCTATCTACCCTTCGGGGTACACACTGTTCAGATATTCCGTAACCCATCTACAATAATGGGTGAGGCACGATCCTGGTGAAACCAGTGCCTCACAGCTAATTGAAGCGGGATGTCTTCTAGCAGACCTTCAAGGTCCAGCTCATTCTGTAGAAACTGCAAATACTGCCGAACAGTTAGTCTGGGAGCAAATAAACTGGTCCCATTATGTGGTCTCCTAGAACCCCGCACCATACGTTAACGCGCTTGCATGTGATGTGGTCGTAACCAGTGAGGATTCGCAGGAGCCCAGTAATGTAGATTATGTCTATTCACAGTGGCGTCATTGGTGAAATAGCATCCATCTCCCCATAAAATCTGCCTGACGAAGTTCGGATTTACGTCTACTTTATTTAACAGAAATCTGCAGAACAATACCCGATTTTGGAAATCGTTTCCATACAGCCCTTGGTGTAGGTACACTGTAAAGGGATGTCATTATCGTTCCTTCAGTGTCCTTTGTACCTCGAAACCCCAGCTCTTCTGTGTCCTAGTGGGTGATAGCTAATGACTTGCGTAATATTAATAACAATTATCATATTCCAGAATGAAACTTCACTCTGCAGCGGAGTGTGCGCTGATATGAAACTTCCTGACAGATTAAAATTGTGTGCCGGAACCGGGACTCGAACCTGGGGCCGGTTGCGGTGGCCGAGGGGACTAAGACGCTCCAGTCACGGTCTCCACGGCCACTACGGTCGAGGGTTCGAATCCCCCCTCGGGCATGGATATTTGTGCCGTCCTAGTTCGTAAGTAGTTCATAAGTAGTTTGTAAGTTTAGGGACTGATGACCCCGTAGTTAAGTCCCATAGACTATACAAACATTTGAACATTTTTTTCGAACCTGGGACCTTTGCCTTTCGCGGGCAAGCGCACTACCGACTGTGCTATCCCGACACGACTCACGATGCCGCCTCACAACTTCACTTCTGCCAGTACCTCGCCTCCTACTTTCCAAACTTCACAGAAGCTCTCCTGCAAACACGCAAGACTAGCACTCCTGGAAGAAAGGATATGGTGGAGATATGGCTTAGCCACAGCATAAGGGATGTTTCCCGAATGAAACTTCACTCTGCAGCGGAGTGTGCGCTGATATGAAATTTCTAGCAGGTACTGGCAGAAGTGAAGTTGTGAGGCGGCATCGTGAGTCGTGTCGGGATAGCACAGTCGGTAGTGCGCTTGCCCGCGAAAGGCAAAGGTCCTAGGTTCGAGTCCCGGTTCCGGCACACAATTTTAATCTGCCAGGAAGTTTAATTATCATATTATTATAATAATTTTGATTACAAATAATACTGTAACCTAAATTAAGTAGCAAGTCAACATTTTTGTTTATATTACTTTGTTGGTACGTACTATTTTCATTTAAGGTATGCTTTCTCCCTTGGAATGTGCTCCAAAATACTCAATAGCCTTCTGGGAAACATCAGGTGCGTCGAGGATTGGTCTTTCCACTACACGTTCGACCTGGAAAGCACTCTCGGTTCTAAAAGTTCAAATGTTTGTAAAGTCTATGGACTTAACTACGGGGTCATCAGTCCCTAAACTTACAAACTACTTATGAACTACTTACGAACTAGCACGGCACAAATATCCATGCCCGAGGGGGGATTCGAACCCCCGACCGTAGTGGCCGTGCAGACCGTGACTGGAGCGCCTCAGTCTCCTCGGCCACCGCGACCGGCCCTCTCGGTTCTTAAACGTTCTCTGTACGTTTGAAAACGTGCGGAGAAGGTAGACGTCGCGTTGGAAAACGTTGTGAATACAGCCTTCAGGCCACGGATGCATTGCAGTGCGTCTCACCATATATCAGTATCATATCTGTGTAGTCTTCGCTGCAATACATTGCAGTAGTTACCTGTTTGCTTATAAGACCTCACTCGAAATACTACAGGAAGACCACGCGACCTTGTCAGAGCGAAACCACGAGGAAAACGTACACAGATGCCGGCACAGCTCAGAAATGCTTACATTATTTAAAAACTTAGTTGGCATTTGTTATTCTCCTACTCATGTTCCTGTATTTTGATCTTGTTGTCTGAACAAGCCGAGTATGCCACTTAAAAATTTTTCTCAGTTCGCCTAGCAATGCATGGGCGGCACTACCTCAACTGAAGAAAGTGAGGTCATTCCATGATGTGACAACAGTTTTACTCAAGTGTCGTTTTTTCCGTTGCACAATTTAGCCGATTGATAGAAGAATGTTTGCAATCACACGCTGCGACAAAAAAAGAAAAAAAAGTTGAAATGTTTGTTAAGCTTAAGGGACTTAACTGCGGGGTCATCAGTCCCTAAACAAACAAAATACTTATGAACTACCTTATACTAAAGACGACACAAACATCCAGGCCCGAGGGGGCATTCTAACCCCTGAACGTAGCGGCCGTGCAGACTGTGACTGGCGCGCCGCAGACCGCTCGGCCACTGCAGCCGCCCGGCCGGCACCCTGCGACCTTTGCAATTGTTTTCCCCTTCTGAGATGTTGATTAGTTTGCATCCAAAGTCTGGCTTTGAGCATTATTGCTGTGAGTAACGAGAGTGAGAAAAATGTCGCATTACAGTACCCGCCAAGCTTCATTAGCTACCCAAATTGTATGTCTGGCAAAAAAATCTGATTAAACAAAAGTTCCTGTTTGTTATTTGTTTGCACTGTTACGATGCCTGGAATAGCCGCTTTGTCTAAGGCATTATGCTATGGACTGGGCGTACGTTCCCGTCGGAGGTTCAAGTCCTCCCTTGGGCATCTGTGTGTGTGTGTGTGTGTGTGTGTGTGTGTGTGTGTGTGTGTGTGTGTGTGTGTGTGTTTTGTCCTTAGCGTAAATTAGTTAAAGTATTTTGCAAGTCTAGGAACTGATGAATATAGAAGTTTGGTCCAGTATGTTTACAAACATTTGATTTGCATTGTTAGTTATTTAACAGGTTTAAAAAAAGAAAGGAATCTGTGGGGATCGAACCTGCACTCCCACCAACCTTATTTAAACAGTCAAGAACGACATGTCTTGTGCAATAACAATATCGTAGCGTCATTATTGCCACTAAAAGTGTACATTTTGGGGGTTTGCTCACTCGAGTGTGCCGCGCTGGGGCAACTCCGCCCAGAGACAAGGCCTCACGACAGCCCCTGCCACGTCATACGGAGTAAACCGCCATCGCTAGCTGGCTGACTGGTTGCTGAGGCACAGGCAATGTTCAAATGTGTGGAAATCTACCTGCGTGGTAATTCAAAAATGTTCAAATGTTTGTAGAGTCTATGGGACTTAACTACGGGGTCATCAGTCCCTAAACTTACAAACTACTTACAACTAAGGACGGCACAAATATCCATGCCCGAGGGGGGATTCGAACCCCCGACCGTAGTGGCCGTGCAGACCGTGACTGGAGCGCCTCAGTCTCCTCGGCCACCGCGGCCGGTTGCGTGGTAATTAGTCTGTAGCTTACAAACTACTGAATCTAAATTAAACTAACATAAGGGCAACACACACACACACCCATGTCCGAGGGAGGATTCGAACCTCCGATGCGAGAGGCCTCGCGATTCGCACCGTGGCGCTACGGACCGCTCTGCTGCGGCCAGTCAAATAGCTAGGGATTGCGGCCTGTCAGTGTGATGTGACACGGACTCGTGTTTGGCCTTGTCTCTAGATGTTGGCTGGGGCTTGATCGACACCTCCTAGAGACAAGGCCTAACAACAGTCCGTGTCACCTCACACCGGGAGGGGAGAGGAGGAAAAAGAAGCAATTACGGATTTTGCAAGGAATCGTCCCGAAATTATTATGCAGTGTTCTGGCTAGAAAACCGATATCTGGATAGCGAGCCAAGGATCCGGATCTCTTGAATGCTCTCTGACCCCGAAAAATAATGTTGAATTGATACCCTCTCAGTTTTCTTCATATCTGGCTGCTAGTAGAGGTTGTTCAAAAATGTTCAAATGTTTCTTAAGCTTATGGGACTTAACTACGGGGTCATCAGTCCCTAAACTTACAAACTACTTATGAACTAACTAAGACTAAGGACGGCACAAATATCCATGCCCGAGGGGGGATTCGAACCCCCGACCGTAGTGGCCGTGCAGACCGTGACTGAAGCGCCTCAGTCTCCTCGGCCACCGCGGCCGGCAGTAGAGGTTGTGCACGTATGTAGAACTAATATTGAGATACTGAAATTTCGACACTTATAACAGTTTTTACTGTTACGTCATAGCAAGATAAACACAGAGAATGATAAAAAAAATTGTAACAGAATAGTTTCACAAATAAAACAAGTTCAGAATGCATTGAAAACTGTATGTTACTTATACTGTGTTATAGCCGACAGCCGACATCCTGTGTATTGTTCACATTTTTGACAGTTTTATGTAATAAAGAAACGTTTGAAACTCCCTAGCAGAAGTGTTAGTGTGCCAGACGATGAATCCACATGTCGCTGACTCGACCCCCGATCAGTATTAGGATTTTGTACTGTCACTTCCCACATATTTCACTTTCTGCACTATTGTTGACGTGAAAAATACCGAATTGTGCCGTGGCTCGGTATCTACGTTAAACTGTTGGTCCCCTTATAACTGGACGCGTAAGTCAACTCAAAGGTCGGAGGAAGGCAATGGCGTACCACCTCCAAAAGAGGTGTTCAAACTAATTTTCGCCTTGTGACTACCTTCAATCTGCATGCAAATGCGGATTTCATGAGATTTCGAAACTGCACATATATGTATGTGTGTTTATTTATTAATTTTTTTTTACTTGAATATTTAGTTACTGGACCTGAAAGCTTTTTTTCACCTGCAAAATACGTGGGCCGCGGTGGAGTAGCCGAGTGGTCTAAAGCGTCTTGCTGCGGAGCGCGCGGTTGCTCGCCGTGGAGGTTCGAGTCCTCCCTGGGGCATGTGTGTGTGTGTGTGTGTGTGTTGTATTCCATCATCTTTCGGGAGTGCCCCCGGGACAGCGACAATTCTTCTTCCTCCTGTACCTGGAGGCGGTTTTCAAGAAAAATGGCTATTCGCAACATCAGATTAAAATGCCTTACAAATAAAAACACCAGATAAATCACAGGAGAAAGATGAAGAGGAACGGGATGTGAAATCTACAGCCTTTCTCCCATACGTGGGTAACGTGTCTTCAAAAATAGCCAGAATCATGAAGAAACATAAAGTGGATGCGATCTTTCGCCCACCACCTAAGACCTTAGCTCTTCTGGGATCTGTCAAAGATGATTTGTTATTGCGAAAAGCGGGAGTTTATGAAATCCCTTGTGAGTGTGGAAAACGTTATATAGGTCAAACAACGCGCACTGTGCAGGAACGATGCGTTGAGCACCAACGGTATACACGCCTTCTTCAGTCCAACAAGTCTGCAGTAGCCGAACATTGTATTTCTACTGGCCATTCCATGAATTACAAAGGAGTAAAGGTTTTAACCACAGCTTCCACTTTCTGGGACTCTGTTGTAAAGGAAGCTGTACATATACAACTGGCGGACCACCTGCTAAATCGTGACGACGGATTTCATCTTGACAATGCATGGAAGCCACTTATATCACGCCTTCGTTCTGAAAGAATGTCTGCGTCTTCTATTCCGATTGATGTTAACACTTTTAATGATTAATTATTCACTTGTAAGCACTGTGGATACGTAACAGCTCTGTTTATGTTTGCACTCACTGCTCACAGATTATCTTTGAAGTATATATTTATCTATGACTAGCGCAGCAGTTACGAATGTGATATCTTCCAGCATGCGCAGTCTAATCCTCAGTAGCTTGGATCACGTGATTTACCGTATAAATAGGCACGCACAGACGCTGAGAACTCAGTCTTGGACTCGCCTTGAAGATGGCTGTAAGGTTTGCAGCCGAAATATCGGAAGAAGAATTGTCGCTGTCCCGGGTGCACTCCCGAAAGATGATGGAATAAATATTCAAATGTTTGTTAAGCTTATGGGACTTAACTACGGGGTCATCAGTCCCTAAACTTACAAACTACTTATGAACTAAGGACGGCACAAATATCCATGCCCGAGGGGGGATTCGAACCCTCGACCGTAGTGGCCGTGCAGACCGTGACTGGAGCGCCTCAGTCCCCTCGGCCGGCTGTGTGTTGTCCTTAGGTTAGTTTACCTAGGTTTAAGTAGTTTGTAAGCTACGGACTGATGGCCACGCAGTTTGGTCCGATAGATTTACAAACATTTGAACATTTGAAAATACGTGGTCTGCAGAACTAGAAAGGATGGGAACCGCTGTTGTAGACTTTATTTATTCCGTTGAGCTCTTCGTCCTAATACTCGCCACACGTCGGTATTAAACCGGAAGTTTTTGCATTTGAAACTCGGGGCGGCTGCGAGCACGGACACGCGTCGCACTGTTGCAGGGAGCGGGGCCGTTGTTTTTCCACTCGGCTGGACGTTTGTCCAGTAGGCCACGGCGAGCAGTTAACGGCGGCACTCCAAGCAAAAATAAATCAATGCCGCCCTAAGTTCTCCGTCTCCCTGGCTGGTTCTGAACGCTTCCCCAATTAACCCGGCCAATATCAAGTTCTCAGAACCCACGAGTGAATCGTATCACAAAAATTTCGCAAAACATTTTTCGACTGGAGCATTTTTGCAGCGAACAGAAGCGATTCTACTTTGCCACACAATTCGTAACCGACTGCCGCCCAGCGTTTACACTACAGGCTATAAAAGTCGATTATTTTCACTGTCCTGCAAACGACGTATTTTACAAACTCGGGTTCTCGCTTACGAGAGGAAATCCCGTTTTTTTAAGTGCCTGGAGCTATATGCAGCGTTTTGTACCGTCCGGGATATATTCATTTTCAGAAGATTTCTGATACCGTCCCTCTCAAGCGTAATCAAATTATATTGCGCACCAGCGGGATATCATCGCAGTTCTGCTGCTGGTTCCGTGATTTCCTCCCAGAAAGGTCACAGTTCGTAGTAACTGACGGAAAGTCACCGGGTGAAAGAAGTAATATCTGATGTTCCCCAAAGATATGTTATAGTTTCAAAAAAAAAATGTTCAAATATTTGTATAGTCTATGGGACTTAACTACGTGGTCATCAGTCCCTAAACTTACAATGTTGTTGTTATGGTCTTCAGTCCGGAGACTGGTTTGATGCAGCTCTCCACCCTACTCTATCCTGAGCAAGCCTTTTCATCTCCTCATAAGAACGACAACCCACATCTATTTGAATCTGCTTACTATACGCGTCTCTTGGTCTCCCTCTGCGATTTTTACCCCACACACTTCCCTCCAATGCTAAATTTACGATTCCCCGATGTCTAAGAATGTGTCCTACCAAGCGATCCCTTCTTTTAGTCAGATTATGCCAAAAATTCCTTTTCTCGCCAATTCTGTTCAGTACCTCTTCATTAGTTATGCGATCTACCCACCTAATCTTCAGCATTCTTCTGTAGCACCACATTTCAAAAGCCTCTATTCTCTTCCTGTCCTCACTGCTTATCGTCCATGTTTCACTCCCTTACAAGGCAACACTCCACACAAATGCCTTCAGAAAAGACTTCCAACTACTTATGAACTACTTACGAACTAGGACGGCACAAATATCCATGCCCGAGGGGGGATTCGAACCCCTGACCGTAGTGGCCGTGCAGACCGTGACTGGAGCGCCTTAGTCTCCTCGGCCACCGCGGCCGGCTTATAGTTTCCCTGCTCTTCCTAACCTGTATAAATGATGTCAAATAAAGTTATCAGAAAATCAAAATCAGTTGCAAAATTATTTAACAAAGATATTGAATGGTGCGAAATGGGGGCAATTGACAAGTGTGTGTGAGGACAGCACTTCGCAGGTGCGTGGAACCGTGGAAACATTGAAACATGGCCAGTTTCTTCAGTTCTGAGTGTTTCTGTGACAGAGGTGAAGGCACATAATTCGATGAATTTGACGGCAGGAATAGGCAGAATTTTTTGGGTACTAACGAAGGTTAAAGGACGCAATGGCGCAACTTTTCTGGGAGACCTACTATACCAGAATGAAGATTTGGACCGTTTACAAGTGCATGTAAAATGCAGCTTGTGCCAAACGGTAAGCATACAGCGCAAAACTTGCGTACCAGTCTCCATCGACAATTTTGGATTAAAAGATGTGATTATACCACGTGGTACCATATTAGCAAGTTTATGCGTAGTCGCTCCAGAAGACTTGGCACCAGCGCCTCAATGTGAAAATACGCCATTACACACTTTGCCTAAAACATCCATTTTTACAATATCTCAGTCATTAAAGCAAGAGTTTCAAGAGAAGCTACAGCATTTTCCTGACCAATAAAAGAATTTATTAAATTCAGTATTATCAGAGTATTCTTGGTTATACTGGCAGCTCCTGCAACAAGATCTAAAATTGTTGCAGAATGTCACAGGATTCTGGTGGAGCTAGGGGAAAGCAATAGGGTAAACCTATTGTGGGTCCCTGGCCACTCGGGGATCAGTGGCAACGAACATGCCGACAGTTTAGCCAGGATGGGGACAGAGACTCCATTTATTGGACCGCAACCTGTCCTGCCAATCACCAAGGCAATGATCAAATTGGAGCTACGTAACTGGCTCAGAAGACAGCACGTAGAATATTGGACCAAAGTCTATCAACAAAAACATGGCAAGATAATGATGCCAAAGCCATGTTTTAAAAGAGGCTGTGCAATCCTGGGCCTGAACAGGAGAGAGATTAGACTCATGATTGGATTGTTGACAGGCCATGGGAATTTCAAAACACACCTACACACAATGGGAATAACAGAAGAGGACCCTAAATGTAGGATCTGTGATGACGGTGATGAAACTGCATCACATCTAATCTTCGAATGCATTGCATTGGAGAGTAAAAGGCACAGAATATTTGGGACAACCAGACCCGAAGAAATTGTGTCTAATAAAGAACTGGTAAAGAGACTCCTTGCACTGTTCAAGGGCATTGGTTGGCTTTACTAGATATACAGGTAGCGATACCGCACAATAAACTTAGTTTCCGTGCGGGCAGTGGCGGGTTGGACCAAGACTGTTTTGGCTTCCCCGAGAAAATCAATCAATCAGTCAATCAATTCCTGGTTATTCGAGGAAAGGCAGTATTTACCAGCCACTGATTTAGCCGAGCTTGAAATACCCACAGGCGACGCTAGACCAATAGCGCAAAAAGCGTACCGCATACCTTACCATTTGCAGCCTGTTGTAGAAGAAACTATACAACAACAGCTTAAAGCTGGAATCATACAACCCTTTTCATCCTTCTGGTGCTCCCCTATCGCTATAGTACCCAAAAAATCCTTAAATGGGGAACAAAGTTATCGTTTGTGCGTAGACATGCGCGTTGTCAATAAAATTACAACACCTGACCACTATCCACTGTCTAGAATTAACGAGACGCTATATCGACTCGGTAATTGCAAATATTTTACCACCATGGACATGAGAAGCGGGTGTCACCAATTCCCATTGATCCAAATGATAGAGCCAAAATCGCCTTTATTGTTCCGAGCGGCCTTTATGAATTTCTAAGACTGCCATTTGGTCTGCGCAACGCACCTGCTACCTTCCAAAGATTTGCCGATTTGTTGTTACGTGGGTTAAAACCTACAACTTGTCTTGATTATCTAGATGACATTATTATATTCTCTCGGACCAAATGTTCAAATGTTTGTTAAGCGTATGGGACTTAACTGCGGGGTCATCAGTCCCTAAACTTACAAACTACTTATGACCGTAGTGGCCGTGCAGACCGTGAATGGAGCGCTTCAGTAACCCTCGCCCACCGCGGCCGGCTCTCTTGGACCATTTTAGAGCATGCAGAGCATTTACGCAGTGTATTTTCCAGATTGCGGAATGCTAATTTAAGCTTAAAACTTGAGAAATGTTTATTTGCCCTGTCACAGATAACTATTTAGGTCATATCATTAGCGCAGCCGGAGTAAAACCCGACCCCAGGCTGACAGAAGCTGTAGACACCTAAATAATAATAATAATAATTTGTAAATCTATCGGACCAAACTGCGTGGTCATCAGTCCGTAGCCTACAAACTACGTAAACCTAGGTACACTAACCTAAGGACAAACACACACACATGCCCCAGGGAGGACTCGAACCTCCACGGCGAGCAACCGCGCGCTTCGCAGCGAGACGCTTTAGACCGCTCGGCTACTCCACCACGGCGTAGACACCTTCCCTCCTACTACAAATTAGGATAAATTACAAAGTTTTTTCGGGATTATCTAATTATTATCGCAAATTCGTAAATAACTATGCATCAATTCTTTATCCCCCCCCCCTTTTTTTGTTAAAAAAATAAAAACTTGTGTATTCTGGTTCATTACTTGTATGCCGTTGAGGTGCACTACAGGGATAGAATTGAGTCCGTTGTCTTATTGCTTCCCAGATCGCCTGATAATGAAGAGAGTGTACACACAGTAACGATGTTATGTCCAGATTGTAGTATCAATAATGCGTGTATGGGTTGCAACTCACCGTAAAGACGATCGGTGAGCCACCGACAGGCGCTTAGAAATCACCAAACCTTTAACGGTATTGTTAAAAAAAAATACTCCTTCCTTATGGTCTCAGGAATGTGAAGTTGCAATTCAGAAAATCAAAAATATCTTAACATGTGCGTCTTAACTGATTTACCCTGATTTCTCTAAACCCTTTGTCATGCGATGCCTCTAATTATGCTCTTGGATGTGTGCTTAGTCAGGAACAGAACGGCGTGGAACAACCAACTGGTTACTCATCCCGCCAACTTAACAAGGCAGAGGTCAACTACAGCACTACCGAGAAGGAGTGTCTTGCGCTCATATTTGGCATAACATATTTCCGTTACTATCTTTATGGCCGCAAATTCACTGTGTACACGGATCATTCGGCTCTCCAATGGTTACCAAATTTGAATTATCCCAGCAGTAAGCTAATGCGCTGGGCGCTGCGCTTGTCCGAGTACGATTTTGAGGTGCGCCACAAACCTGGTAGTTTGCACCAGAATGCAGATGCGCTTAGCCTCAAAATTAGAGTAATTCAGGCAGATGACGTCTTAATAGACGAACTAAGGGAGGCGCAAAAAAAAAACGACCCCCTTTGTCAAAGATACATCACCCATCCTTAATTCGAATTACAAGATGGAATACTCTATTGGAAAACTCTGCATGGGAACAGAATTGTAATAGCCGCCCTGTTAAAAGAGCGGCTAATCGGGCAGTGTCATGATTCATTGCAGGCCTGTCACAATGGAAGGAATGCCACTAACGCCCGCGTAACGGCGCGTTACTGGTGGAAAAATCGTAAACGCCAAGTTGACTTGTATGTCAAATCCTGCCAGCCCTGTGCGCAGCGAGCACAATATGCACGCCCGCGTTTACCTCTACAAATACTGCCTCAAGCATCCAAACTTTTTTATTAAGTCTCAATCGATATCTTAGGCCCCTTCCCTCAGTCGCAGCAAGGGAACAAATGCATATTGTCTATGATTGATCACTTTTCAAGGTATTTGATTCTGGTGCCATTAGCCGACATGTCGGCTGAAACAGTCTCCAAAAGTTTTGTGACACATTTGGTGTTGCTTTTTGGCAGCCCGCAAGCTATATTCTCCGATCGCGGCACAATTTTTTATCCTCGCTGTTTGTACAAGTCTGCAAATCTTAAAAATAAAGAAATGGAGAACTTCTCCCTTCCACCCGCAAGCGAACGGTTGCGTAGAACGCGTACACCGTGATATTACTAAAATGCTACCTTACTACATGGGAAATTCCGCATCATGAAGGGTGTCAAGCAAGGCGATCACATCTCCCCAAAACTATTCTCGGCTGTACTGTAAATGGCTATGTCAGATCTGAGCTGGGAAGGCAAGGGAATCAGAATTAATGGAAGAAGGCTTACCAACTTGAGATTTGCTGATGGTATTGCCTTACTGGCCAACGACTTCACAGAGCTCCAAAACTTAGTTACGGATCTTGCTTCGTATTGTCGGTTAGTTGGCTTGAATTTGAACCTCTCCAAAACAAAAGTAAAGTCAAACAAATGGGTCCCAGCTGGTGATGTGAAGGACAGTCCATTAGAAGAGGTCAGTGAATATATCTACCTTGGCCGGATTATAAACATGAAGGGAGATGTAAGGCCCGAAATCTATCGGCGCATCAAGCTTGGCTGGCAAGCATTTGGGAGGAATTCTACAATTTTCAGATCAAAAATGCAGGTAATTCTGAAGAAAACCGTGTTTGATCAATGCATTCTTCCTGTGCTGACGTATGGCTGCGAGACATGGACACTGAACTCATTTAAAAAGGGAAACTTAGGACAGTACAGAGAGCCATGGAAAGAGCAATGCTGGGCTATACAAGAATGAATAGAAAAAAGGCAGATGACATCCGATCTGTGACCAAGGTTGAGGACATCTTAGAGACCGTAGGCTCCTTGAAATGGCAGTGGTCCGGCCACATCGCGAGAAGAAAAGACAACAGATGGACGAAGATAGTACTAGAGTGGAGTCCGAGAGAGCACCGGAGGCCTAGAGGAAGACCACCGGATAGATGGGACAAAGATATCAGGAAGATCGCTGGTAGCGCTGCTCAAGACCGTTCCACTTGGAGAAGACTGTTGAAAGCCTACCTAAATCCACGACTCGAAGAGGCCACATCATTAAATGATTGAAATGGCTGATGATGATAATGATGATGGTGATGTGGGAAAGACCCACACAGGTTGGGACAGATACATACCGTATATTACTTCCAGCTACAATACCAGAATTCATGAATCCACTGGGTACACACCCTATGAAGCCGTATTCGGACGCCCGATGAACTCTCCTTTTGAACTAAATAAACTACCTCCAGAGGTAGATATCCAGGAAGTAAAAGGGTTAGCCAGACGGCTGAAAACTATTTGGCATAAGGTTAAACGAAATAATGTCGGTGCCACTGCCAAACAAGTGCGAAGGCGCAACAAAGATGCGATCGCACCATCATATCTCCCAGGCGATTTAGTGTTACTAAAGAACACAGTCGTGAAGCCAGGTAGAACAAAAAAGTTTACTCCTCCTTTTGAAGGTCCGTATTGGATTATACGCGTGACGTCACCCGTCAACGCAGAGCTGCAACTATCCGATAGGACAATAATCGTACATTTCGACCGCCTACAACCTGATCACGGACGCGTGATAAGCAATCCATCCGCAGCACCTCCAGTATTCCCGCCACAAGAAAACTCCGCTCGAAAAAGAAGGAAAAAAGCAGCCAAATCCACCCGCCAGGTGTCCGAGATAAGGATTACGCTCGCATCCATATGCCATGCGGTCTCGAGATTAGGAGAGCCTAATCAAAAACCTTTACCTGCCTTATTCTGTCGACCAAAGGCTCTTTACCGTGGAGCCATCACTGCAACTGCGGTGCTATTCGCACTTACTTATCATTATTCTCTTTAAGGACTCGCTGGCTAAGACTAGTGGGACGTGTATAGAGAACACATAGTATCCTAGTTGCCTACCATGGGGTTTTTCCCCAACAAGCTCCTCTGTATTTATGAACTAGTCAACAAGTATTAGTTCTTACATTATGTTTCGTGTATTAATGATTCTTTTTCAGCTTTTGAGAAGCATTTATATCAGGCCTCTCCAACTCGAGCACTTAGTGCTTTCGCGCCCTGTGCCGCGCCGTGCGGCCCCGGTTAGTGACGGGCAAACCGAGTACTGAGAATGCAAAGTTCTCGATTCCAAAGAGTTCTCGTTGTTCTCGAGAACCTGAGTCGGTTCTCGGTTTTTAGTATTTGCTTTTTAGTGTTAGGAAATTGTGAACAAAAGCATTTATAATCCTAAAAATTTATAAGTAATGAAACACTTAGTTATGTTTTCTAGTAGAAGCCATACACGTTCTCATGTCGGGTGTAATGGGTTAAAGCGCTAAGACGCCATGCTCTAGGGCCAGGGTTCGAACCCTGGTAGGGTAAAAAATTTTATTTTTAAATTATTATCAAAACTACTTCAAAATCATATTTTGAAACATGATCAATCATTAGTTTTATTGAAATGATTGGTTTAATGTAACTTTTTTAAATCTAATTTTTCGCTACGTCATTTCAGTCAGCATAGTATATTTTCATTTCCACTCATGTATGCTTCTTATCGTTCTTTATTAATCTGGAATATTCGTCTATGAGATTTTAATTATTGTTATGTAGTAACTTCAAAATAATTTATGTCGATTTATCATTTTATATTTATATTTGTTGCAATCTTTATCTATATTCTTCATTTCACTTTAATTATATTTATAAGTTTGTCCGCGTCAGCGGCGCCGAGCGGACGCGTGGCGGTGTTTGTACGCTGCGGTCGGCTGTGCCTCAGCGTGGTAAGTCGCGGAGCTGTTTGCGGCAGTTGCTATTTGTGTTAAAGTTTGCAATATGATACGCTGATGACACATTTAAACAGACAAGACACATTGAAGATCACTTTTGATCGAACTTGCGCAAGACCCAAGTTATTTGAAGTAGAAGATTGGTTAGAGCAGGAACTTCAACTTGATTTTGACGAGTTGTGGGCATACACATTTCGATAGTAAACAGTGTTGCTTACGTTAAAATAATAAATGCTGAATTATGTGACAAAATTGTAGAATCTTGTGGTGGAAGCAGAAAATTCAAATACAGTGACGGCAATATACGAGACGTTTCCATTGCTCATGCTAGATTTGGTACGCGGACGATCAGGATTTTCGAATTGCCTTTTGAAGTGCCAATAAAAGCATACGACCGATTGTTGATAACAGGTCATCTCCTAACTACGAACTTAATAAAATGCTTAACCGTAAACTTAAAGAAATGTTTACTTTTACTAACCCAACTAATATCAAAAATAGCTATGAGCTTACACAAATCCTAGACAAAATTGAGATCCTAAATGAATCTACTCTTGCATCTCTAGATATAACAAATCTATACACTAATGTCCCTGTCACAGAATGTTTAGAAATTATTAAAGCTAATCTTATTAATTCTAAAAAGATGCAACTTGGTGAAATCATTGAATTAATAGAATTGTTAGAATTATCTCTTAGTTACAACTATTTTGGATTCAATGATAAGATCTATTATCAATCTGAAGATCTCGCCATGGGCAATAGCTTAGCAGGCACCCTTGCTGAAATTTTTATTAATAATTCAGAATACAGATTCTTTGAGACCCATAAAAAACCTTGCTGAGAAAATCATCTACTACAGAAGATGTGTAGATGATATAATAGTGATGATTAAGGGAACTGAAACTAATATGATCAACTTACAAGCAGGGATGAACAGTATGCACAACAAAATTACCTTCACATTAGAACTGGAACAGAACAACTCACTTAACTTTCTTGATCTTACCATTAGAAAAGAGAATAAAGAACATGTATAAAGCATATACAGGAAATCAACTACATGCGATACTATCATTCATGCTTCCTCTTGCCACCCTCTAAGATACAAGTTAAGCTTTTTCAATTCTATGATATACCGTCTTCTAAAGATCCCACTTAAACCAGCAGAAGTTAAAAAAGAACTGAACATCCTTAAACAAATTGCTGTTGCTAATGGATATAATGATGATGTTGTAATGAAAACTTATAAAAAATTAAAAAACAAATCTACACAAAAAATGTAAAAAATAAAAAAGGAACCAATAATGAAAAGGTTAAATATGTCTCAATGTTCCTACAAAGGTAACCTGTCAGACAAAATAGAATACAAGTTTCGGAAAGCCAATGTTAAGCTAGCCTTCAAAACTTCAAACACCCTTAAACTAAGGTTACGTCACAACTTGAAACAGCAAAAGAATGATTATAGCAAATCCGGAGTGTACAGATTACAATGTAATGATTGTGAATGTTTTTATATAGGACAAACAGGACGATCTTTCACCACGACGTTCCGAGAACATACATACTCTCAAAACAAAACGGCTTTTGGCACACATTTAAAAGATGCAAAGCATAATGTCAATAATATTGAACATAACATGAAAATATTACACAAAACAGCAAAAGGGAGAAAACTAGACTTACTAGAAAATATACATATTTATAGTAGCAACAAAAAAGCCCCAGATAAAATACTCAATGACCAGCTTGACTTTTGTCAAAAAAAATTTTTTACCATCTTTGATGATCTATTGTAAAGAATACTTACTCCTAACAATTTACCCTTATTCTGTTGCCTAATATACATTTAAGCATTAGTCATATCCTTCCAGTATATCAATTTCTCCATACTATAATAAATCTTAGTCTTTTTTAGAGTGTATAGTTATCACTGAAAAATTATATGTAACATTCCATTATTTTTACCATGTTTTACCTTAGATCTGTAACCTAGTCACTGTGTATAACAATAACGTAGACTGTGTACTACTTTGCCACCCTAAAACCTAGACACTGTGTTTAACAATCACCTATTGATATTCCACATTGACACACACACATACACACACACACAAATCTTGAACCTTAACATTAAACATCATGTCTAAAACCTAGACCTGGAGCATTTTCCTACCTAAACCTTCAGATGTTTCCCCCTTTATAAGCATTTGGTCTGATCCATAACTAAAACCTTGTGCTGTGTTGGTTGACCTATTGTGGTGTTGCGGCCATGTCTATGTTTCATGACTGCTGCATTGTGGCTACTGTCATGTATTCTTTTATGACTGTCTTTTTATACAGATGTTTATGTTTGAAGTACTATCCAATATTTTATGACTGATACATTGTAGACATTGTTGTATATTCTTTTACACTTGACTGTGGTTTTATACAAGTGTTTTGTGATATGCATTAACTAATATTGCATCACCACTGCACTGTGGTCACTGTTGTATACTTTTTAATCGACAGTCGTTTTATACAGATATTCCTATGGTATGCACAAAGCAATATTGTATGACCGCTACATTTTAACTGTGTTAGTTTTTCGTTTATAAATGACTGTCATTTTATACAGATATTTTTGTGGTATGCACAAACTTAATTACGCCATCAATGTAAATATTAGTCTATTTTTTCAAATGCCTTCTAATTATTTTTATAATCTTTACAACACGTTTTTAACCTCATTGTGTTTTAACATTACATTGGTGTGTGCTGCCATCTGGCGCCATATTTTTTACCCTTGACTTGTATCATGTATCAGTTTGCTTTTGTCACTCACTGTGATAATTATGTTTTATTATAATGACATAGTGCACCTATGCACTGTAAATTGTTTTATATAACAACTGTTTGACATTACAAGGTATGTCTCATCTCTAAATATGCCCGATCTTGCTCTTATGGATTTAATTGACGTATCTTCTCGTTTTATTATAATGACATGCATGTTTTAAATTTCCGTTTTTCCTTTTTAACAGATTATGGCCTTGTAAAATATTTTATTTGACCTGATGATGCTGACATAGTTCAGTGAAACCGGTCGTCGTTAATAAAAACTGATGATAAGCGATCTTGGCTATTTTATATCTTTTTACAACAACAAAATGTTCAAATGTTTGTATAATCTATGGGACTTAACTACGGGGTCATTAGTCCCTAAACTTACAAACTACTTATGAACTACTTACGAACTAGGACGGCACAAATATCCATGCCCGAGGGGGGATTCGAACCCCCGACCGTAGTGGCCGTGCAGACCGTGACCGGAGCGCCTTAGTTCCCTCGGCCACCGCGGCTGGCTTTGAAGTGCCAGCCGACGAAATTAACGCCGTGATATCGCAGTACGGGACGGTTTTTAGTAACGTTGCTGAACGGTAGTCGAACGCACGAAAGTTTAAGGTGTTGAACGGCGTGAGACAATTAAAGGTCGACTTGACCGAGCACGTCCCGTCGTATATAAGTGTCTGCGGCCATCGCGGAATTGTGATGTATGACGGACAGCCACGGACTTGCGCGGCGTGCAACTCTGCCGGCCACGTCCGCGCCGAGTGTTTACAGCGGCGGGTGACGCAGCTGCCGGCCGGCGAGGCGCCCCGACCCGCGGTGACGACCGTGCTGACTGCCAGCTACGCTGCGGCCGCGCGCGGCGAGCAAGCCCTGCCGGCTGCCGCGGGAGCGAATACGGACGACCGAGAAAAGCGCGACATGGCTGAGATATCCGTCACAGACGAACCGGAAAAACTGTCCCCACAACCCACTGTCGTTGTGAACTCCGCCTTGCCTCCCACACAACAGGCGCCAACAGAGGTTGTGAACCCTGTCATAACTTAGAAGCAGAGTCCTTTCCAACGCCAGGACCGTCTGTGACGGCTGCCACGAATAGTGACCAGACCCCCCCCCCGTCTGTGACGTCCTCCAGTCAGGGCAAGAGCCATGCTTCTTCTACTAGTGCCACTCTGTCAGGGCAACTACTAAGTACCGATAACGACAGTTCAAAGCAGCAGACGGGAAAACTCAAACGTAATACCCGTAAACAGAGTGACGAAGAAAACCAAGAAATGAAGAGGAAACTGTTACGCATAAAAAAAATCTACCAAAAGCTACCAGGGACATACCTGGTACCACTGGGGTTGGAAGCAGAGACCATTTGCGATCGAAAGATGCAGCTCAGATGGATATTGATAAGCCACCAACCTCGTTGGTCGAAGACCGGATGGAGGCGGAAGACCTGCCTCCTGGGGGCTCTGGGGCCCCGTGGGGCGACGACGAGGACAGTGCCTAAATTTATTATTGCGCGGGGTCTGCGGTCTGCTACACTTGAATACACACCAACAAACGACACAGACGTATAAAATTGCCACCCTAAACTTCAATAGGATTATTTCCGATGTGAAGTTCCAGTGTTTAAGAGATTACTTATATGCCGCCGACATTGACATAGCGTTAATACAAGAGGTAGTCACGACGATTTCGGAGGTATTCGGATATGACGCAATTTTGAACATTGGTAGTGAGGGCGGAACGGCAGTTTTATCCAAACACGGTATACCGTGTACGACGCAAGCGATACTTGAGTACGGAAGGGGAATGACTGTAAAATAATGGGATTTACTGATTGTAAATATCTATGCCCCTACTGGGTCCAGCGACAAACACGCGAGGAGCTCCTTGTTCCGTGATGAAATCGTCACGTTAATACCAGATGCCCGACTGCCCATAATTTTCGGAGGTGATTTTAATTGTGTTCTCCGTCCCGAAGATCAGTATCCGAACTTCAACTTTTGCGAGGAGCTCTTATCGTTAACTAATGGACTTGGGTTCGTCGATACTTGGTGTCATCTTAGTCCGCACGCCCGAGGGTACACTTATGTTAGCAGTAGCATAGCCAGCCGACTAGACAGGATGTATGTGACGAACGGCTTTCTACAGAATGTCATGGATTGTGAAATATGGCCCATCAATTTCTCAGATCATGACGCCTTTCATATAACAGTTCAGTACAGAAAACAACCAACATACATGGGAAGGGGCGTGTGGCAACTTAACGTCTCACTTTTGCAGGGCGAACAACGTCGGCAGCAGGTCAGCACAACTTGGACGAGATGCCTCCGATCACTAGGCAAATATCCAACTCGTATAATGTGGTGGCTCCAAGCCGCGAAACCGCAAATAAAAATATGTGTTGTGCAGTGTGCCCGTATGAAGGCATATTGTAGAAAACATACCACAGAGCACCACTTTTTATGCCTCCGTGAACTCTACAGTGAACCCAACAGTCTAATCACCAACAGTTCCCGAATAAAACGCACTAAAGCCAAAATCACGGCTCTCGTGCGACAATCTCTGGAAGGACAAAAAGTTCGAGCGCGCTCACCGCACGACCTCATGCACGAACATACATCGATGTATCATCTTCTCAGGGAAGCCAATAGAGGCAAACAAAAGATAATTCCCAAACTTGCAGATGAAGGCGGACACGTATATGAACACCAGACGGAAATAAGAAACTATGTGGTGCAATATTTCACGGACTTTTACGCCGACCCAGGAACGGACCCAGCGACAGGAGAACCTCTAATGTCCGCTATCCAACCCGCAGTGACTGGGGATGACAATGTCGACCTTCTAGCCAATATTACGGAGGAAGAAATACATTTGGCGATCAAAGAATCGCCTAAAAAGAAATCAGCTGGTTTAGACGGTCTACCAGGTGAATTCCATGCTTGCTTTTGGAATGTCATAGGGCCAGAGTTAACCAAAATGTACAACGAACTGCTGGGGGAAGTGCAGCCGCCGCCGCAGTTGACGGAAGGGCTGGTCGTCCTAATTCCGAAAAAGCCACACACCACATCGTTGACAGTCTTTCGGCCGGTGACTCTTCTGAATTCAGATTATAAACTTCTGACCAGAATCATAAATAATAGATTGAAATGTGTACTACCCAAGATCCTTGGCCCTTATCAAATGAGTGTGGCTCCTGGCAGATCTATGATTAACGCATTAAGTTAATACAGGGATATCATAACCTTATCATGGTTGGGCAACTGCAATGTACCGCTGATGTTTTTAGATTTTGACAAGGCGTTTGATTGTGTTAACCACTTATTTCTGTTGAACGTTATGCGACGAATGGGGTTTAGTGCTCATTTCATACAGCTCATAAGTAAGTGCCTTTCAGGAACGTACTCGAGAATCAAAATCAATGGTGAAATAAGTACTTCAGTCACCATCAAGAAGTCCGTGAGGCAGGGTTGCCCTCTCTCGATGACGCTGTACGCCATCGCCGTGGAGCCTCTACTTTCACAGCTGCACCTGAGACTCGAAGGGTTACAAATGTTTGGTATCAAGACAGTATGTCACGCGTATGCTAATGATGTCAGTCTTATTGTGAACACAACATCTGAAATCGAAACTGCACAAGGAGTGGTCCTAGCGTATGCCAATGCATCTGGTGCCAAACTCAATGAATTCAAATCGAAGATATTACCTATAGGACCGCGACCAGAGAACATGCATTTAACATGGTTGCAACACATAAATCGGATCACCCACTTAGGTATGATTCTAACGCCGAATCCAAGGGAGGTGGCCATTGGCAATTGGACTCATAAACTCAATATATTCCGCGCCACACTCCATGACAACAAAAATAGGAATCTAAACAGGCTGCAGAGAGCCCTATTCGTTAATATTTATGCACTCAGTAAAATACATCACATAGCCGCGGTACTACCTCCACCAAAGGATATAGCCCACAAGATTTTTGCCGCATCGTATTGGTTCATTTGGCGAGGTAACATATTCAAGGTCAACCTGCCAACTATGGCGCTCTCTCGGAAAGAAGGGGGCCTGGGCGTGAAAGATGTCCAACTACAATGCACTGCTATGTTTTTGAACCGTACTGGAAAAATCCTACAGACTCCGCACAAAACAATCACGCAGATACTATTCATCAGCCTAGCCCCCATCAGTAAATCTGACCCCGTCGACGTTGAACGCATAAATGCACAACTTGACTAAGTCCGGCTTTTTACCTCGAAAAAAGTTACATTCCATATCTGCGACAGCTCTTCAACACTGCAAAAATTTATGGTCATCTTACGAGACGGCACAGACCAAACCCTGTGGAGTTGAAGTACCCACAGATTGATTGGGCGAACGTTTTGAAGAATATTAACAATTCCACACTTCCATCACGAACTGCATCCGTCTGATATGACATTGTGAACGATAAGGTTCCAACAGGAGAGAAACTCTACAAGATTCACCTCAAACAGAGTCCGTACTGTGAACACTGCCATGTCGTAGACACATTGGCACACACACTTACGTGCAGAGATAAATTTCAAATCTGGAAATGGACTAGAAAAAAAACTAGCTACAATTAACAGGACCGCTGAGAGTACGATAACGCTTCGAGATGTCCTCTGGCCGGACTGTCATTTATTTCCAAAAACAAAAAACAACAGCTATGCATGGGTCATCGGCCAATTCGCGTACTTTACATTGACGTCAAAAGTGCGAGTTTGAACGAATACGTACAATATATTACGGAAGAACATCATAACTTCTGGAAATGCTCAAAATACAAAAGATTGTTCCACACGTTACCGTAGTGATTTGATAATGTGTTTCCATTTCTCGGTCACGACAGAAGAGTGGAAGCGCTCCTTGCTTACTCGGACATCACAGATTTCGAGATAATTTAAAGAACAAAAGAAAAGGATACACGATTGAACAATTGAAACTAAGAACTGTAACGAAGCGATAGACACAGTACGAACAGAGAGGAAGACATTCACGAAGGAATGGTTTTTTCTGGCAGCATCTGTAGCAAATGTATGGTCGCTGGCACTCAAATATGATTTCGTTTCTTGAGTTTCATTATTTTTATTGTTACATGGAGACTTTCATTTCCTACATTAATGACAGTGGATGAAGGACCAAATTTGTTATTGCGGGTTTCTCCTGCTGTTGTTCTTCTTTGATTTCTATTTATTTATTACGACTATGTACAGTAGGCCATCGTGTGTCTGCGCCGACTGTAACGCACAGAGCTACGAGAATTCAAAACAAGCAACGAGACCGACAGACGACGGACACGAGACCAAGCTTAGTGCTTGGGGATTACAACATGGATATAAACCACGCGAAGAAGAGCACTGCGTGAGGACAGTCTGCTGCGAAGACCACGGAAAAGAAGAGGATAACAACAATTGGCACCCAGTACATAAACCAAGAAGAAGTTTTGATTTATTTTCAGAAGATCTTTCGTTTAAAGGCGATGAAGCCAGGCCGAGAAGGCAAATGTTGGCGAGCGTAAGGATGTGTTGAAGGGGAGGAAGGAGACCCATTTAATTTTTTAAAAAAAAAGTCTGGTGTAATGGGTTAAAGCGCTAAGACGCCGTGCTGAAGGGTTAGGGTTCGAATCCTGGTAGGGTAAAAAATTTTATTTTTAAATTATTATCAAAACTATTTCAAAATCATTTTTTGAAACATGATCAATCATTAGTTTTATTGAAATGATTGGTTTAATGTAACTTTTTTAAATCTAATTTTTCGCTACGTCATTTCAGTCAGCATAGTATATTTTCATTTCTACTCATGTATGCTTCTTATCGTTCTTTATTCATCTGGGATATTCGTCTATGAGATTTTAATTATTGTTATGCAGTAACTTCAAAATAAGTTATGCCGATTTATCATTTTACATTTATATTTGTTGCAATCGTTATCTATATTCTTCATTTCACTTTAATTATATTTATAACACTGTACCTGTTGTTTATACACTGCTCTTCGTTATTTTAGTCATAATAAAGCAAGAATTAATGTTTAACATGTTTTTATGACGATTACCAAACAAAAGTTCTCAGTTCTCGCTTCTTAGAACACTATTCTTAGTTCTTGCTTCAGATCTCGCTTCTCAGTACTCGCTTCTAAGGTCTCGGTTTTCGGGTCTCGCTTTAGTTCACGCTTCTCAGTACTCGCTTCTAAGGTCTCGCTTTTCTGATCTCGCTTTTCAGTTCTCATTTGTAGGTTCTCGCTTCATTGTTCTCGTTTCTGCGTTCTCGGGTATGGTATTCGTTTCTGTTGAGCAAAGTGAAACGACAATTTTCTGTTATGTTTGTATTTGTTTCAGTCTTGTGGCTGCTTTTTTTATTATAGGAATCCAGGCATTGTCACTAAGATCCTCATTTGTCAAACAAACGAAAAGGTTTAATTTGAGTATTTCTTAAATCACCCATATTTTTCTTGTCTCTATATACGAAAAAGCGAATGATTACTCACTTACTGACTGAATACGGAATCACGAAAACTACTTCACCTATGAAACTGAAATTTGGCAGGTTTGTAGTTTATAGGTATAATACGTCAGCAGAGAAAGGATTTTGCGTTAGGGTCCAATTAAAGCGCATGGCGGAGGGTACTTTAGTTACAGACATCGACAAAATCTACAGTTTTCTTTCGATGTTCATAAAATTTTGTATGGTTGACTATCAAAACAAATGGAAGGTCCCTTCCACGTAAACTTTTGTGTGATGCATGGCGGACGGTACATTAGCTAGGGATGTTCACAAAATCTATAGTTTCTCTCCGATTTTTATGAAATTTTTCACACTTGACTTTAAAACCATAAAGATCACTGAGATAAAGAGGGATGGGAGATGAGAAGATGAACAGAGAAAAAGAGAGAGAGAGAGAGAGAGAAAGGCCGGAATGAAAGTCTAACTTAAGATTAATATAAATACGTACCCGGGTAACGTCAGGGTTTCACCTAGATAATTATAAATTCGAAAATTTGTGTCGGGATTTCTTCACACTGAAACTGCTGGACGGATTTGGCTGAAATTTTGTAATGGTAAACGCTTATACTCGTTATCAACGTTCAGGCTATGTTTTCTCAATCCTCCGCGCGGTGCGTGGCGGAGGATATTTTGCAGTAGACATTGTTTCCGTTTTAATGATCAGTAAGAAAATTGGCAAATGTACGTTTTCATACTCCTAAAGTCCTTGTGCGGTGCATGGTGGAGAATATAGCAGAATAAAATTCAATACCGCTTCACTGATAACCATCAAACTCGAGAAATAGATGTAACTTGTTCATCAAATAGGGGAAAGAGATGGAGATGGATAGAGACAAGACTGGAGTGAATAAATACTGAAGGAAAAGTCAGTGAATTCATTACCATCGTCTGTAGCAGCAGGATGGGATGGTAGAATACTTTATCATGGTTTCAACATCAACTAAGGATATCTTCATCAGAAGAAATATTAAGAGATTACTCATATACGACGTGTTACACTAGAGCAATAAGTGCTCTTGTCACGTAACATTAACATCAGATGGCCGTAAAATAAAATACATTATCATCTATGCATTTATAGCTCGTTACAAATTGTATAAAATAAGAAGTGCGTAAGGTCACGTTTAGGGCCTCGGGGTAGAGACAGGGATTCTTGTGGAGGGCGCTGTTCGTTCACCGCGTGGACCCGCTAAAGACTGTAATTTTTATGAATCGAAATTTAATGACAGCTACGAATTTTTCACAACTCCACCTACTTAGATTTTTTACTAAATGGTGGCATACAAAAATCTGTGCTGGACTGGGATGTTTGCCACCATTTGGTAGAACATTTGCAAACAGAACATACCGGTATGTTCGACTGTTATAATATCACCCTATATGAGATATGTTCGTTCTGTGGTTCGTCTTACTCAAAAGATACAATGAGGGGTAACTGGCGTTACACGTTACAAAGGGACTTACACCAATAGTATATTTCGCTGTATTCATTAAAAGCCTGCAGTAATTTCAACTAACTTGTCACACTTGTAGTGTGTAGACAAAACTAATGTAAGGCAAATATTACTGTTAGTCAAGTAGTGTATATGACTGTCATGGCAGACTCACGGCATAAGAATTACATCAATCGAAAAGTAACGATATTTATGTCCAACAGTGCATGTCACGGTTTTGCAGTTTGACAATAAGTCTGATGTAAAAGTTTGCTGGAATAAAACTTTGTTGGACAAATTAAAAAAATAAATAAATATAAATAAATAAATAAATAAAATAAAAAACTCTTGAGAATCGCTGTAAGAATTAAAAATTATATTTCAACTCGATTGCATTCTAAAAGTCACTCACCTTCCTACACACTACAAACATAATCCATCATATAAACGTCGGAAAGACAAAAATAAAAATAAAAATAAAAATAAAACAGTATAGAGTACTTATCTCCAACCAGGTGAGGTAGCTTGCGAGACACCCGCAATTCACTGAGCAAAGTGAAGAAATCACTACTTTTTCTTGTTGAGTGAATTAAAACGGTTGGTTCTTTTTTTCATAATGTGGAGCATTACAAGCATTGTAACAGCAGTTAGTGACAAGCTCTACACAGAAATAGTTCGAGCACTAGCTCTAAATAGCGAACCACATATTCACTACGAAAAGGGCATTACAAGAAAGATATTGCGTCCATTATTCTACTTATATCGGAGTAGAATCGTCCAATCCAGCTGTGAATCGTATGTGGCTGTGACATCCCATTTCATATTTCAAGACTGTATGTATTCCCATCATATTTCAACCAAAAAAGTTTCATCTTCTCATTGTGGAGAAAACTTAGGTAGGTTGCTGAATACAACATTCAGTGAGTGGAGTATTACTCAGAACAAAGTCGTAACAGTCGTTACTGATAATGCAGCAAATATGAAAAATGCTGTTAATGAGCATTTGAGAAAACATCACCACCCTTGTGTAGCCCACACACTTAATTTAACTGTGAATGAGGCACTGGAAATAAATGTAATTTTTTCCAACATCTTGAAAAAAATGTCGAACTATTGTGATGTATTTTAAACAGAGTACTCTGGCTTCAGGAAAACTTAAAACAACACAAGAGGAGATGGGTCACCCAATTCTAAAAGTAAAGCGGGATTGTCCAACAAGGTGGAACTCCATTCTTACCATGATAGAGAGATTAACTGTCATAAAAAATTCTCTGTCAGTTGTGAGAAACTGTTTAATGACAGCGCCAGAGTTCCTCAATGCAGAAGAATGGAAAAATACTCGAAGACAGTGTTCTTATACTAAAGCCATTTGAGTCAGTGACGACTTACATGTCAGACGAAATGGACATCACAATGTCACTAATTCCGCCAATGATTCGTGGCTTACAACAAACAGTGAAAACCATCCAGCCCAGCACTGAATGTGTTCAGAAACTTCAGACCAAGCTTCTGGAGATCATTGGTAGAAGACTGGGAAACCTTGAAACAAATAAAGTTGTAGCCAAAGCAACATTCTTGGATCCAAGATTTAAAAAAGTAGGCTTTGCCACAGAGGAAAATGCCAGTAATGCGCAACGATGGGTCACAGAAGAACTCACATCGATAATAACTACAGCCAGAAATCAGCCTAGAAACATGAGAGAGGCTACCACTTCGCGAGTTACAACGCCACCAGAAGAAGAGACAAGACAAGCAGCGGATAGTTTGGCATTTTTTGACCAAAAAGTAGCTCAAATAAAATCACACATCACACCTACTAATGAAGGTCTTGTGTCTGTGAAACAATTTGTGGAAATGCCGTACTTGGGAAGAGAAGAAAATCCATTGAACTTCTGGAAAACACATAAACAAGTTTTCCCAGAATTGTATGCCTTGGCGACTAAATATTTGTGCATTCCAGCAACCTCTGTCCCCTCTGAAAGTTTTTTCCAAGGCTGGACAACTCACTCACATGAGACGAAATCGTCTGTCACAAAAACTTGAATATGATATTAACACTGAATTCGTATTATTAAAATGTTTTCGAGATGTACATTACATAAAACTTGCAATGTTTTAAACAGAGTATTTGAAAAATTATCCGCTAGAAACTACATTTAAACAGATACTGTAATTATGTAAAGCAGTATATCATCGTTTTATGAAGTTCTTTCTACAGCTGGATACGTAGTTCAATAATATGAACATAAATTGTAGTGACTGTAGTAAACGTTGTTAATAAGGTATCAATAGTAAACGTTTTGTGCAACTCATAAAACACGATTCAGCAGTCTGTAACGTGCAGGATGGCTCTACATTGAAGATTCTCTGTATCGAGGTAAGTGAATTTTCTTATGCAAAGTATATGTTGTAGTTGCATTTATCATAAACAATACATAATTTTAAAAAATTACAGCACGTATTAGGTTACCTAAGTTTTATAGGATGTCCATCAAAAGGACAGTATTGCACCATTTGTAATTGATAGTTTAGTATAATACTAGTATCAAGTCGAATTGCGTAGGCACCATTTTTTGTTGTTGTTTTTTTTTTTTTTTTTTTAATTCTCGTTAGTTCTCGGTTTGGTATTCGATTCGTTTTGGTTCTCGAGGACAGAGTTCTCGATTCCTGAAAGTTCTCGGTTTTGCCCATCTCTAGCCCCGGTGCTTTCCCCCACCACTCTTGCCTCGCCGTGTCGGATCACCTGTGTGACAGAACAACGCTCGCTCTCGCGTCTTCTTGGATGCGCTGAATATCCGTTCTGAACCTTATCAAATAGCATACTGTTAACCTATCTTGCGAAATTTTAGCATGAGCTCAAAAGTTTCGGATTGATGTGTAACATTTTTTAATGCATAATAGGGTGATTTTTTAAGCTTGATGGGAAACCGCAATGCTTAATATAACACTGTACCGTAAATATAAAAGCGCTGTCACTAAGAAAATAAACATTCCGTAACACGCGAGGGGGGACTGAAGGAACGGACAGAAGGGAACTGATTACTAAATTAAAAGCACTATTGCCACGATCTCAAGGAAACCAAAAATATACCTTTTTTTTTAAATTGTACTTATGACCACATCGGGGAGTACACAGTTATTACATAAAAATTTATGAGATAGGTTTGAAGAAATAAAATAAAACTGCACTCAAAAGTTTTTATGATGCCTCTTTCTGTGCACGCAGAGGATGCCCCATCAAGTATCCAAACTGAGCTGACAGAACTACAGTACAATTCAGTTTCGACAGACCACTATTACCATTAGTCTACAGTAGTGATTTGAAGTCCTTTATATATATAGCCTTTGATGAACAAGAATTCGCCGCGGCGGAGCGACCCAACGCATTGAGGCGCAATGCTACGATGCGCGAGGCCGTTCCCCGTCGGGAGTTCGAATCCCCCTCGGGCATGGATGTTTGTGTCGTCTTTAGTATAAGGTAGTTCATAAGTAGTTTGTAAGTTTAGGGACTGATGACCCCGCAGTTAAGTCCCTTAAGCTTAACAAACATATGAACAAGAATTCCTGAGGATTGATGTCCTTGCCCTAAAATGTGTTGCAATGTTCTGAGCAACGTTCCTTTGTAAACAAATGTTTCCAATTACGAATATTAACCCATTAGCGCCTAGCGTTGCCATATGGCAACATTTGTAACACTTTTTTAAAATCGTAGTTTCCAAGACAATAATGAAGCGAGAGTGTTGGCAGCACCTGCTTCCATTCTGCTAGACTGTAAAGTTCATTATAATGCAACAGTTTTAACAATACATTTAAAGGTTGCGACCTATGCAGTGTTGGAAGTCGTAGTTTGCTGGATGAGTAAGAAAAATGGAGTACAAGTTCGACTAAGTATATTTTACACAGTAATATGATACATAATTTTTTTTTTTTTAGTATGTTTATGCTTTATAAACTCCAATATATATACTCTGAAAATTATTGCTTGCTGTGAAATAAATTACATTCATTTAGGCCATTTGAACTTCGGTGTTGCCATATGGCAACGCTAGGCGCTTGTACTCAGTAAAATGTGGAATTTTTCATTTTTTTCTTTTAGAAGAGTTTTCTCACTTTCTGAGGTGCTAGATATTCTTTATAATGATATTGAAGGTGATGTGTGTTGAGCCTCCAGATCCAAATGTAGACACAGATGAACGTTCAAGAAAGAGATGTTGGTGGGTAGGTAGCCATACCATTGGTTTGTTTTGAATTGTTTGTTTACTGATACCGACAACTTTATTGTTTTCTATTCCATTCCGTACTGTTACCGATTGTTAGACAATCGGTCTTGTCGTCAGTTACGAGTTAATGGTGAAATAAGGCTGCAAGTACTGAAATGATAGGTGTTTATTATGAGGTCCGAGACCCGAAATCACAGTCGATGAATATTGCACAAGGTCCACCTGTACCTGAGCAAGCTGCACTACGTCCAAAAGTACCAGAGTAATCTGTATCCAAAGTAAGATCTATGTTATTATCCAACAATATTGTGAACTGGGTTTCTGACAAAGATATGTGGTCGGCATTGGGAGAAAGCAGCTGACAACTCAGTCTTCACATTCATCTCTTCTTCATGTGGTGCAGAAGAGGTCGTCCAAGTCAAGAGATACTTGCAACAAAAAAAGGGAAACATAATGATTCCCAGACCAAAAACTGGTAGCCAAGTATAATGCACATATGGGAGGTACTGATCAGGTGGGTCAGAATCCAATATGCTACTGCAATGGAAAAAGAAGCAAGAAATGGTACTATTGTATCTTTACATGGATGTTAGATGTCGCAGTACAAAACAGTTGGATTTTGTATAATAAAGCAAGAAACCAAACTATTTATCAGCTCGAATTCAAGAGGGAAGTAGCAGCAGTGTACTTGAAGAGATACCAAGCTTTACCCAAATGAGCCGGAAGACCTTCTGCAACAAGGGCATCTACTGACAGTCATCTATTAGATTCCGCTGCCGGCCGCGGTGGCCGAGGGGACTGAGGCGCTCCAGTCACGGTCTGCACGGCCACTACGGTCGGGGGTTCGAATCCCCCCTCGGGCATGGATATTTGTGCCGTCCTTAGTTTGTAAGTTTAGGGACTGATGACCGCCGAGTTAAGTCCCATAAGCTTTACAAACATTTGAACATTTGAATTTGACTTAAGTCCCATAAGCTATACAAACATTTGAACATTTTTGAAGATTCCGCTAGATCTGATAAAACTGACTACCTTGTCCGGCATACAGAAGGAAAAAAGAAAAGCTGTGCTCACAAGGACTGTAAATCTATGTGAGAACAATGTGTTCCAAGTGCAATATGGGATTGTGTATAGAAAGGTTTTATTCCGATTCATCATTGTCAATTGCTTATGTTATAAAATATCACTTGTATGATAAATATTTTATAATAATTTTACACAAGGTTGTATGTGTAATAAGAACTTTCAGTAAACTACTTATTTTGTTGAAGTTTTAATCCACACAAATTTAGGTATTGAAGGCGACTAGCATTGCCATATGGCAACATCAAATATCTCGTTAAAAGCTGTAATGACTTTCGTAAAAATAACTATGTTGTGCAATTTATGCACTGTTGAGATATAATAAAGCAAATAATTTTAAAATTTTAAGAAAAAATTAATTCAGGCGCTAATGGGTTAATACTCCGAGTGCCAATCACGTCAATTGACGGGATATGGAAATTTGTGTAGAATGTCAATCACGTCATTTGACGTCATCTTTGTTTTCGTGCTCTTAAAAACAGAGTCATGTTTATTGACGGGCTAGATCTACCTTAAATACCTTACTTGGTAAACCTAGTGTCTAAACCAGCCTATAGATCTTTTATTTAGTTTTTAAATCGTCCGACTGGTCGCATTCATTGTATGAAACGGGGCAGGTAGAAAGTGGTGTCCGCTCACTCAGTAGGTAAATCAACGGACATGGCTTCACGCAAATTATTTTCCCCGAAAGTACTGAGAGGTGACTATGACAGAGGGGTGACACAGCAACATTCGTAGTGACTCTTCAGACTGTTTGCGAAGTAGAGAAGTTTTTAGTGGGGCCCTTGGCGTCGGAGTTGTATTAGATTTAGATGCTCCGTGCTCAGTTCTGGATTTATTTCAAAGATCAAACAATTCTTTACGCCAGACTGAAGATAAAGAAACTAAGTGCAGCTGGGGTTACTCCTGCAAGCAGAATGTCTGGCACTCTAAGGGATGGAATGGTTTACATGGCCGGCAGTCCAAGTGTTAAAGAAATAAAAACAAGGCCAAGTTTGATGAATTGTTGCAAGCTGTATTTCGAATACCGGCCGCGGTGGCCGCGGGGAGTGAGGCGCTCCTGTCACGCTCTGCACGGCCACTACGGTCGGGGGTTCGAATCCACCCTCGAGCATGGATATTTGTGTCGTCCTTAGTATAAGGTAGTTCGTAAGTAGTTTGTAAGTTTAGGGACTGATGGACCCCGTAGTTAAGTCGCATAAGCTTAACAAACATTTGAACATTTTTTGTATTTCGAATTGTAACTGCCAAAACTATTGTACCTAATATGAGAAAATTAGTTTCTTCAATGCGATGCCAACGATCAACAAGGAATTTTGAAAATTTGTATAAACAAAAGTTTGTATAAACAAAAATTGACGTCATTGCTATTGGTTTTAATAATTGACAAACAACACGACTCTCGCCTCGCTCCGCGCGTCGTCAACACGTTGCCCTGCTACCTCTGCGCTGACAGCGCTGTGCCTGCCTCACGTGCCCCATAGCACCGGCGCTGCAGCAGAGCACCGCTGCTTTTCCCGGTGCTCGCGAAGCTCCCGAGTTGGAGAGGTCTGATTTACGAGGCACGTCCAGAAAGTTGCCAGGCGCCATGGCTCAGCGCGCCCGGTCAGGAAGCTAAACGTCCTCTGTAATAAAAAAAAGCTGAGCCAAACATTCAACGAACAATCAAGAACAACCAAGACGAACGACCGCAGAGAGTAGAACAACCTGAAGAGCAAAAAAAAAAAAAAAAAAAAAAAAAAAAGTTCCGTTTGGTAATAAAATTGTACACAGATACAGAAGAAATTTTATTGCACAAAATTCTACAACTCTTAAACTACTTTTCCACATAAAAAAGGTAAAGCAGTCACCAATCCGAAGATTGGTTTGAACACCACAGTGCTTTACTAGGCATGGTCCTGTTTGGAAGTCATATGCCGTTGCCTTCCTCCGACCTGACTTACCCAGCCAGTTACAGGGGGACCTACAGTTTAAAAAAATGTTTGTTAAGCTTATGGGACTTAACTACGGGGTCATCAGTCCCTAAACTTACAAACTACTTATGAACTACGACGGCACAAATATCCATGCCCGAGGGGTGATTCGAACCCCCGACCGTAGTGGCCGTGCAGACCGTGACTGGAGCGCCTCAATCCCCTCGGCCACCGCGGCCGGCACCTACAGTTTAACGTGGGTTCCAAACCACGGTGCTACTCGGAATTTTTCACCTGAGCAATACTGCCAGAAGTGGAAAGTGACAGATAAAAGTCCTAGGACCTGGCGGGGATCGAACCCGCGACCTTTGGATTTGTAGTCTGGCAGTCTACCACTGTGCAACCGAGGCGCCACATAAGTGCCGAAATTTTACAGGCATTTGCCATAGCGTGGCTCAAGGTTTTGTATACCTGATTCATAGAAATCTGCCGCCTGTGTCTTCAACCAGTTGGAAACAGTGAAATTTGGAGTAAGTCCATAGCGAGAGTACTAATTGTAAACCTACGGTTTTCCTGGATCTTGTGATCAAACGCGTGAACCAGTTCTTCTGTAACCAAATGTGGACGCCCACTTCGTTCTTCATCGTGCACATCAGTACGCCCGCCATTGAACTGTCGGACCCATCTTCTCACCATCGAATCACTTCATCGCATTTAGTCCGTAAACATCGCAAATTTGCCGATAAATTTCACTTGGTTTGACTTTCCTCGCATTCAGAAACCGAATCACCGACCTGATTTCACAGGCGGCGGGATTTTCAGTCAACGCCGACATTTCAAACAAGCACAACAAAGCGTACGTAACTGACAGTGATCTCCAAATGGCGCACGTTGTTCTCCTTGATACACATCGTCTACAGCGCATGTGCGGAACTGCAATCGCAGCGCTGCAGCGGAGATAAATTGAAACGGAACTTACTTTCTGGACGCGCCTCGTATATCCTTGTACGAGCTGTGTTGACCAGGCTAGCGCGAGACATGTTATTTTAGATGTTGCTGGGTGTATAATCTAGTAATTTTTCTTTTTATTATTATTTGGTGCAGTACTACCAACTTTGTTCTTCTGTGTTATATTATTGTTGCTGTTGCACCGTGGCGCCAGGTCGCACCTTGTAAACGAGTACTTAATTGTGTAAGTATAATGAATTAGCCGAAACACAGTAATGGGAAGAAGTGGAAGTCGAAGGGGCCTAACAGACGGGAAAGCACGTGGAGCGGTTGACAGGTCCTCCCCTCCGCTGTGTCCCCGCGTCGCTCCGTCCCCGCCACCGCTGCCCGCGGAGCCCGCCAGCGCCACAGAGTAACATATACAGAGAGGAAGCACCTCTAAACCCCTCGTAGTTCCGTAAGATGCCAGCAGATGGCAAGCGGTTCCACGGCTTAGTACCGGTAGACCACAGTAGAGGCGCTTCTGAGGGTGCCTCTCGCACGTCAGAGGGTAGCGTTGAGGGGAGGGTGAGGGGAGAGCTCGTGCCGCCTGCCACGAGGCCACGGGTGTCCGGCGTGCCGGCGTTTGAGAGGAGGTGGTGGTGGGGGCAGCCGCTACCTGTCGCCTGCTCTGGCCAGTTTAAAGGGCTGCTTCTGACCGCAGCGCCATCATGGGACATCTTACGGAACTGCTCTGGCCCTACCTTCCGGCACCCCTGAGCCTGTGACCGGGCCGCAAGTCTACACGATTACACTAGGTTGCGAAACTCGTTGCATGAAATGAATTGCGCGCAACTAGTTTCGTGTATGTCTGTAGACACGGCGCCAATACCATACACTTCAGTTTAGTTTTGTGAGTGCTGTAGTCGCCATAAAATGAACGTTTTAGTAGCTGTACGATTTGTGGCGAATCTATTGCTTGTCTGTGTGAAGTCGCTGCATAAGACTAAGCATAAAAATAATAAGAAACGTGTTTGGGTTCGTGAATGGATTAAAAAAAGACATCAGCTCTGTTGCTCAGCGACCTTCCTGAAAGAAATTGTGATCGAAGACCCTAGAAGCTATTTTAATCAAATCAGAATGTCACTAGAGCAGTTTACGTTCCTTTTAAACATAGTTAGTAATGCAACAAAGAAACAAGATACTGTTATGCATGAAGCGTTGTTACTAGAACTTAGATTACAAATTGCATTACTTTTTTTTTGTCAAATAGATATGCGTCTATACAGTACCTGTACCGCGTTCCCGAATCCACAATAGCCATAGTTCGTTTGTATAGGTATTTGGAATTGAATGTAGTCTGCAATTCACTAATCGTCAACCCATCAATATTTAATTCACGAATAACTGCTTCAAGAGCACTAACACGCCGCTGCTCATTCCTGAAATTTTCAGCGTTAAAATGGCACAAACAGCTATGCATTGCATATATGTTCAAAAACCGAATTATTTCTTCCTTTCCCCCCTTTATGCTGTGTTTTGTTCAGTATTGGTTATCACCTAACCTAAAAACACGTGCAATCAGTTTCGCCAAAGTTGGAAGCTGCCGAAACAGTTTAGTTTCGCCAAAGAGTTGCGCGACTGCCTGCCGCGCATGCGCACTGGCCCTTGGCGCAGTTTCATGAAACCTAGTGTCGTCGTGTAAACTAGCCTCTGGCTACAGAGAGGAAGCCCCCTAAGGCTGGTATTACACTGTAAAAGATCTTTGTCAAAGATCTTTTGTAAAAGGAGTTTTATAAAATCTTTGACAGTGTAGTAGGTGCTCTTTTATAAAATATATCTTTTATCAAATATCTTTGATAAAAGTTGGCGCGCGGAGCTAACTTTTATAAAAGACGGCCATTTGGATTTGTTGTGAAGAAGAGAATTAGCGTGAAGAAGTATTATGGCGACGTATACGTGGTGTGTGGAAACGACCACAGCGATTATAGCTAAATATGAAGAGGGCGAGATGCTCCATAACGCAAAGCATCCCGATTATAAAAACAGAAATAAAAGATTAGATGCATATCGGGAAATCGCGGCTGCTATAAACTGTATTCGTGAAGGTTGTACGGTGGACGATGTGAAAAAGACGCTAAACGGATTGAGGAGCCAGTATTTGGCACAGAAGTTAAAAGTAAGTCCATAAAATTTGCAGTAAAATAACAGCCAACTACTAAAACTTGTCATTTTATTAAATGAACTATATTTACTACATTGCGTTTTCACTACAGATTTCAAGAAGTAAAGGAAGCGGAGCGGGTACAAGTGATGTATACAAGCCTTCTGTATACTGGTTCCCGCTCTTGTTCTCAGATTCCAACACGGTTGCCGATGAGGGGCCAAATAATATTGATACGCGCGGAAGACACCTCCTCGGCTCCCAGCAGGGGGCACCAGAAGCGCCGCCGCCGACCAACACTGAACGGTCTCTCGCGCATGCGTAATCTCTGCACACGCCCTGATAAATACCGCCGCTGCCGCGCAATTACCATCAGTCGCGCCTTGAAGTACTGACAGCTACCACCACCTGAAGATGTCGAACAGTTGTGTCGGCGAAATATTGTGGGAGATTCACAATGTCATCCGGCGGCAAACCCGCGAAGTGTATTTACAAAGATCATGATTATTTTTATGGCAATGTTTCGCACACAACAGTTGAAGATGTGTGCGAAGTAAGCTATTTTTCATATTTGTTACTTGTAGCCAACAGACATGTATGTTTCGTGTTCATTCTGTGAAGCACATTTCGTGCTGTATTTCTTGTGTTTAGAGTCTTTCTTCATAATGCTAGTGTTTGTAGTAACATTTTCTGGGGAGGGTATTTCCTATTTGTGTTAACACTGTGGACCGGTAGCTTTTCTGAAGTAGGCAAAAAAATAAAATAAAATAAAATAAAAACCCTCATGTTAACATGAATTTATTCCATATCAGGAGAAGGCCTTCATGTTGAGATTTAATATATCCATTGATCGTGTACATTCTTCTAAATGACAGCATGAAAATACATTTCTATTCTGCAATATATCTTGATGCATATAAAATACATTTCAGATTTTAACATGTGTAAAGTGTTCATGTATGATTTATATATATATATAAGCTGTATAAATATTTCATTTTTGTTACCTTGAAATTTATCAAGTCTGCATTGCATCACTGTGTGCTGTATTAGTTTAAGAATACTGCAGGAAGCACTGATGTGGTTATTTATAAAGTTTTCAGCGCCTGTGATAAGGCACTCTTTGCCTTTGACCCAAGAGCAGTCATAGCTGTAGTGGTGTCACTGTTGACAAATTTGAATGTTTTTTGTATTTGCTACATCTGGCGGAGTTGCACTAGATCCTTAATTGCAGCTATCCACTTAATTGGCTCATTTCTTTGTCGTCCTTGTGTTTTCAGAGAATTTGTCAATCTAGTGACGTCATTCTTCTAGTTTACCCCTTAAATTTGATTCTGTAAAGTGATTTTGCGTTGTGTTTTTTTTTTTAACAGGTCGTGCTGGAAAGCACAAGTGTCGGAGACACATCAAGTGCATCTTTGTCTTCTCCAAGAACAAGAAAGAGAAAATCTGTTGTTCTCGAACAGATTGTACTCAAGGCATCCAAAAGAATGGAAGAAGCTGTCTCGCTTACAAGACCATGTACAGCAGAACACCCAATAATAACTGCTTATGGGCAGTATGTGACATCGACGTTAATTTGCATAAAAGAAAAATATGGGGAAGCAGCAGTAAGGACAGAAAGAGTGATAACTGATGCATTGCATGATGCACTGTTAACGAATAACAATGTAAGCTCTGCACAGGAGCAAGCCGACATATCTTTGGCAGACTGCTGAATAAAAGTTTTCATTAAAATTTGTTTCGTTTTCTAACCTCAAATTCATACCTGTTCAATATTTGTTGACCAATTTTTTTTTTCAGTAAGTGTAAATGGAATGCATAAAGTACAGTTTCTGTGTTGACTTGGATATTTTGTTTCTACTGCAATTTAAGATTTCACCAGTCACACTTGCATCCATTGTAGGATTCTCGTCATTTGAAATAGTTTGATGTGTTTTATAAATGGTAACCATGCATGATCTGGTGACATAGTTGCTGTTATATTCGTATGGCACAAGAATACTAAAAAGTTTGTGACAGTGCTATTAAGAGTGTAAATGTAACTGCTTCAAATTTGAAATGCCAACAGCTCATTTGTTAAAATTGGTGTAATTTTCAAAAAATCCCAAATAGTGCTATCCAGTTAAACGGATCTTTTAGTATCCGATCAGTGAAAGCATATTTTCTTTAGACAAAGCAGTTGGAAAACCAAATAATTGTGCACTCAGATTTTACTTTATTTGAAGTTACTCGTTAATACTGTTATAGAATTTACTGTCAGAAAGTATGTTGCTGAAAATCCTATTTGTCTGTTGGGAGCAATGTTTTAGTACTCTGCTGCAAATGTTGCCAATTACATTATTCTACTTTCAAATGGTTAGATTGATTGAATTTTAACACAATGGCTGCAATGATATTTCTACGTGCGTTTGTGTGCCATGCTCAATTCACGAATATTACTTGTGAGGCCAAATTGATATTTTCTGCATATTTTTTTAAACATGTAAATCTAAGTTACTTGATAAAACAAAGTTCTGGTGGATCTGGGCTTATATCAGACGTGAGCTATGTATCGCTCAAGTGCCTCAGTAACATTTTAACATAATTATGATCTGTAGCTACACAACCCACTTGTGGCTCACTTGGCTTTACCCTTTAATGCATGACTTATTTTCAGCTATAAAAACTACCACAATGTATAGTGTGTGGGTGTGTACTGAGAAAAAGGGGAGGGGGAGGGAATTTCTTGAAATTATGCACTGCTAGCAATAAAAAGTTCATAGCTTGTCAGCTATACAGGGCTATCATGATGTACCCAATGCAATAAATGTCACTATTATGCCTGATCTTTCCAGAAAGTACACGATTGACTACTGTTACATGGCAAAGGAGAAACATTAAACAATAGCACATGTTAGGAGTAAATGCAGCTGTTAAACTGATTACAGTAGCACTTTGCAATTTATAATTTCTAGGAGAAGCTACTAGCATCTGTAACACTGTGTATAAAAGTAGCTACAAATGAATTGTGGTAAAATTTTGATCAGTTGGTGAAGATACTATTTTGCTTTATTTTCAGTTTATTATGGGTTACCTTTTGTGTTACTCTAAACAGTGCCAACAAGGTGGGATTAGGTAATCAAAAATAGTTCTGTAGCCAAAAATACACTACTGTTCAAATTGTCACTATAGTGCTTTCCCACTCTACAATAGAGGGTGAAGTAACTCTATAACTACTTTGCAACGAATACCAGTGTTCAGTGCAGCCACCACTTTTGAACCCATGCGACCTCTAAACACAACTCTGCATGTGAGACACTTCTGTCCCACTGCACAGTGATACGTGAACCAAATGAGGCTCATGTAGCATCATAATCCATGTAACCGTGAGCCGATATTGGTTCATGTGGCAGTCAGTGTTAATTGTATCAAATATGCATAGGTATGGCCACTTCCATTATATCCTTACCACTTATAAGAAAATCTAGATCCTATTTGTTCCCTCACAACATTAAAGAAAAAGATTGAAAGTATTTAGTAGTAAACTTTGAAGTTTGATCATAGCAGAGAGTTAAAGTTCTGTACTCAAAGTTCGGTTCACCTACCTGAAGATGGGGATACCGCCCGTCAGCTTTGATCCATGACAACATTGTGGAGCCGTAGTTTTGAGGTGTATGCATTTTTGTAGGCTTGAGTAATTATATGGTGGCTGAGTTAAAGATGACAGTTTCTTTACAAACAGAACAGATTAATATTTTGTGTTTATAAAGTTATCTGTAGCTTCTCGCTAATGGGAAGGCATAGGCAAGGGGGGGGGGGGGGGGGTTGTAATGCAGGGATACGCCCTTACGCTGAAAAAGTGAAGCCTGCCTCTGACATATTGCTAAGTTTTGGAGAAGTGATCATATTGTAGAGTCTGTTTTATGTCACTTGAAACAGAAATTAAACATCCGACAGATTTGTCATGATGTACTACATATTAAAAGAGTGCAAATTAGCCATTAAAAATTAAATTTTAAAATATATTATGCTGAGTATTTACTATTGTTTATTCGATAAAGTATATTGTTTGAAAGTACATACTTTACATTGACTGTCAGTTAAATGCGTTGACAGTAAGAGGGTTGACTTAACGCATAGTTTTAACGAAGAAGTATCATTCCAAAACTGATCAAGGTGGCAGACAGACTTCAACTGATATATGTGCTAGGTATAGATAATGCCATCTCCCTTTATTCTAACCTTGGGTATAGGTTTTTCTTTTTCTTTGGATGTTGTGATATTCCTGGCCTATGGCCACTTCATATTTCTGGCCGCTGGCCGTTTCTTTGCTAACATCGTACGTGTCTTAAACGCGGAAGAACGACAGAAGTGCAGCATATGTTGAAATGTGGGGTGGGGAGCAGTAGCATATAGCACAGTAGCGTGGGAAAGCCCGCCTATGTTACTGGTACTCTCCTCGAATTGGTTGCTGCATTTCACGTCACGTGATTTCTTTTGAAATTAGTTTTATTATATACTAAATATTAATTATTCAGAGCTGAGAATTTGTGATAAATATCTCTCAAGGACAGGCTAGGTTTTGACAGTTTAAAAAGTTTAAGGTGCCTTCTCTTATTGTAACAAGAGAAGAGCGATTTTGCAGAAGGCGCGTGACGGCCCTGTTTTGGCGCGAAATAGAGCGTCAGGTGCCCTCTCGCAACGCACCGGTCAATAGTATAGTTTTGGGTAAATGTGATAACAGTCGAGGTCTCAACATGAGCCATGAGCAGCATAGGCCATGTCGTATTAACAAAAGTTGTTCATATTTAATTATTTATTTAATAAATGGCATCCCTGACAATTAAAAATCTCGCGAGTCGCTTCTTATGCTTCCATTCTACAGAACTTATTTTAGCCTCACTTGTATGCTGTAGAAGAACCAACGGCCTGTGTGCTGTCTTCTGCGCTGGGGACAACTACAGAACACAACAGGTCAGTCAGAACTCTATACTTTCCATAAAGACTTGGACAGCAACTACGGCACCTCGTGCGTACTGTAGGGCGGTACAAACGCACACTGCTACGCAAGAACATCCGCAAGGATGTGGAGGTTTTAGGGGACTTGTGGGAGTAAGCAGTACTAACGTCTCCGTCCGCAAATAAAAACCCTAGGAAGCGTGTAATGTGAGCGCCAAAGGTGCAGAGACTTGTGATTGATGGTACATTCTGTTGGTCTGTAATCTACGATGATAACTAAAGATTATTTTTTATCTACAATACAGAAGTATTAAGATATCCTGTATACAGCTTTTTCGACATCATGATAAGAGACAAAACTGACGGGTGGTATCCCAATGTTCAGTTATAGTGAAGTTCAAACACCTATTTCTGGGTATGGAAATAATGTGATGATTGGGTGGTTTTGGTCTCAGGTGAGCCACATTGTCACTGTGTACAGCATTGTCAGCTAACAGCTCTCTTGTTGAGTGCTTAAGAAGTGGCTGTGCCACTCCACTGCTTTTACTATTGTGAGAATTCTCTATAGTTTTGATATTCACGTTGCTTTACTGCTGCAAGTAAACTATACTAGATAAGAATTTTGTGTGATTAGTTATGCTTGGGCATGTCATTTTTGGAAACTATGACAATTATTAAAACTGCTTTTTCAAGAAACAATATAAAATTTCAACTTTTATATGAGATACAGTTAATAAAAGTTATCCAAAATCAGCCATACTCACCTTTGGAGCATGTACTTTCTATCCACTTGAATCAAAAGACTACATGAGATCATAACTTGCTCATGTACAGTTTTGAGGAGTAAAGGAAACATAAGCACAATGGAAAAGAGGATGTGTAATATTGTCACCATTTTCAGAGGAGGCTAGGAAAAGTGTGTAGCATGTGATTTATGCTTACAGATCGATGTGTGTGTCAGCTAGTAACTTTGAAATGGTGTTCAGAGTGATTTATTCAAATGTAAAGTTTTGTCATAAGTGGTGATTTACCTGAGAAGTGATGATTGAAATCATTGTTTAAATGAAGACATCAGTGCTTAGAAGACTGGCGTGTTTACTGCTCTTTAGGTGAAAATGTAATTGTGGAGTGAAAATGCAGATTATAATAATAATGGTTAGATGAACAGATGTCATAAGGTGAGTCATGCAAAACTTGTAAGGGGTTGTATTACCATGATGGGGAAAGTTTTGTCATTTTGCTATGGATAGGAAATTTTACTAACAATCGGTACATTATGAATGAATGCCTTTAGTATGCTTACTATAGATATAGGTCTCTTATTTTCTATTAATCTCCATGAAACTTACTACGCCAAGTATTAGTTTCACAGTGCAGACCTATATAATTATTGCTGCTCATCACATTTGCTAAGGGAATGGAAGTCCAGTAGTAATGGGAGATAACATTGCTAGGTTAACTAATTCAGTTAAATTAGTTAAAATGGAAACATTTATATGAACTGGAGACCATTATAATTTGTAATGGTGCAGAGACTGTAACAGAACAAATCCAGAATATTTTTGGTTTGGTGAAATCTTTGCAATAAAATGTAACATGGGATTAAGAAAAAAGACTAAATATTTGTTACATTTAAGATTTAGCTTGGTCATTCAGCTAAGCACAAAAACTGACAGGTATCCTCAATTTTGTATATTCCACCTACAGGCTTGTGGGTGATTTTAGTTAGCTGTATATTACTGCCATGCTAGTTCCTTTATATTGGTTGATGGCTGTGAAGCACATAATTATAAATTAACAAGCTTTAATCTGAAGTTGAACATATATGTTCTACTTTTAGGTAAGAGGATATAATAATAAAAAAAGTTTCATTTTGACCTTGCATTATGTGAAGGTAATGCAATGTCTGAAATGTTCAAGAGTTTCTATATACAATTAATGATGTAAATTCTTCACAGAGATGAGAAATTAAACTTCAAAAGAAAGTGGCTGGCCAGTACCTACCTTTGTGCTGCATCTTTGTATACACAGGGAAAGAAAAACATGACGAAAACAGGGAGCAACAAACTTCCAGAACAGGGTTCCTTCTTCAGGTGGAAGAGAATGGAAGAAAAAGGAATGGAACAGAAAGAGAAGGTGATTCACGACATGTGATTGTACTAATGAGGTGGATCATGTTGCATTGGCTATTAAGCCCTAAATAAACATTGTTTTATGTCTAATTGGACATTATGGTGCTAGGTCACATATTTTATTTCATAATGTATCATTGGCTACTTTGATGTGTGTTTTCATTCAGACAATACAATGATTCAGTGAAACAGTGAATGATTCTGCTTTCATGCATAATTGGACCACTTACGAAGTTTTTTCCCTTTTGTTAATTCATACATGAACTTTTGTATAAGCAACACAGACTTCACTTAGGAATAAAAATGGTTTAACAGGCAACTATGAAACAATCTAAAAATAAGAAAATTGGAATTTGCGGAGTGTTCACTGCTTGACACACTTTTTACAATCTTTTATGGCACGTATACAATAAAATTAATCACAACATTTCACTGACATACTCTCCAAACATTTGACATAGGACTAATAAGGTTGAAAGTAAATTAAACTACTACTGATTTTAAACATTTATTTAACAAGCTATACATACACACAAAGACAAAGTTAGCTGACATATTTGTCCTGGCAAGGAACTTTTCCATGGCCGTTATAAAACAATTTCAGTTTCTCCCTCACTTGTTGTCCATTAACATTTCTCCCATGAATTAATTGTGCAGCTACGTTTATCATGTGATCATACTCCTCATCAGGTGGACCTTTTTTTGCAGTAGAAGAAATGTTCTGCTGAATGTACATATGTTTCCTTCTCTCCGTCAGGACATTATAAGGACTACATGAAACGAGAGTAATAGATATCACCTTTTCTGGGCATAAATTAATAGTGGTCAGGAACACTCTAAATCGGCTCGCTAATATACCAAAAGTACTCACTACCATCCTCCGTCCCCGTGACAACCGATAATTAAAAATTTTTTCCTCATAATTAATGTTCCTCAATGGGAATGGCTTCATAATGTTGTACGAAAGAGGAAAAGCTTCATCAGCCAAAACAACTAAAGGGGTTGTAACACCTGTATTTCCCAGCTGCCTACAATCAGGTATATTCAATACTGACCTATCCATTAGGCAGTCTTTCAGTTTACTTTTGGTATATACTCCAGCATCTCCAACCCGACCATTGGTTCCGGAATCGACATACAGAAATCGATAATTAGCATCCACAAGAGCAAACAATATAATGCTATTGAATGCCTTGTAATTGTAAAAAATGGGACCCACCACCCTGTGGGTAGGCAATGTGAATGTGTTTCCCATCCATAGCTCCAATAGTATTAAAACACTGCCACTTCTCTTCATAGTCTCTCATTATTTGTTCCCATTCCTCTTCAGTATTGGATACCTGCAAAGCAAAGTTACTTATTAGAGGTGCTGTGTCAACTGTGCATTTTGTTGGCTACAGTATGAGAAAAACATTTGTAGAAGTATGTGAAATGTACCATACACATCAAATAGGCACATGCACTAAAGTTTAAAAAATGAGAAAAATTTCTCTGGTGTAGTCAATATACTTATTAAAGGCATGTACTATAGGATTTAAGATTAATAATTTTCTAAATATAAATCACTGTACTCCATAATAGTTGCCATTGGCTTATCTCCATGAGTTAGTGAACTGAAGTCTAGTCAAAGCTTCCTACCTTTATATTTGTGTATAACCTGTGACTTTATATTCTGAGGGAAACCTACAAGAAATTAAGATTGCATTCTAGATGCTCTGGCAGAAATTTATTTAAACTAGTACTGTATTATTTAATACATGAATTTAACAATTATGAAATTTGTAAAACAAGCACTGCATTATGCTCATCATATCAGAAGAAAATATTCATTTTACAAAGATACAAAAAATTCAAAAATGTTATCTACCATTTAGTAGGCCTTCATTCAGAATTATGCAACAAACTTGCACTTCATGGCACGAGTACTTTTAAGTCTTCAAAAACTATAGACAATTCCATATTTTGAATGTATTTTTTTTTATTTTTGGGTGACTGTGGAAAACGTGAAATGTCTAAACACTTTAACAAGAACTGAGCTGTAGCACTTTCTGATATGATGGTTGCCTCATGAATTACAAGTTTAGACTTGTTAACTTGATCATTTCCTACTACTATGTTTGAACAGATTTCACTTTTGATATTATTATTATCCACTCCCATGAACCACAGACATTGCCGAGGTGGGGTGGCTTGCGTGCCTCAACGATACAGATAGCCGTACCGTAGGTGCAACCACAGCGGAGGGGTATCTGTGGAGAGGCCAGACAAACGTGTGGTTTCTGAAAAGGGGCAGCAGCCTTTTCAGTAGTTACAGGGGCAACAGTCTGGATGATTGACTGAGCTGGCCTTGTAACATCAGCTAATGTGGCTTTGCCACACAGCTACTGCGAACGGCTGAAAGCAAGGGGAAACTACAGCCGTTACCTTTCCCGAGGACATGCAGCTCTACTGTATGAACATATGATGATGGCATCCTCTCGGGTAAAATATTCCGGAGGTAAAATAGTCCCCCATTCGGATCTCCGGGCGGGGACTACTCAGGAGGATGTGATCATCAGGAAAGACAATACTGGCATTCTACGGGTCGGAGCGTGGAATGTTAGATCCCTTAATCGAGTAGGAAAATTAGAAAATTTAAAAAGGGAAATGGATAGGTTGAAGTTAGATATAGTGGGGATTAGTGAAGTTCGGTGGCAGGATGAACAGGATTTATGGTCAGGTGAGTAAAGGATTATAAATACAAAATCAATTGGGGGTATCACAGGAGTAGGATTGATAATGAATAAGAAAATAGGAATGCGGGTAAACTACTATGACCAGCACAGTGATCGCATTATCATTGTCAAGATAGATACGAAGCCAACACCGACAACAGTAGTACAGGTTTATATGCCAACTAGCTCTGCCGATGTTGAGGAAATCGAAGAAATATATGAGGAGCTAAAGGAAATTATTCAAACAATTAAGGGAGAGGAAAACTTAATTGTTATGGGATACTGGAATTCGGAAGTAGGACAAGGACGGGAAGGGAAGATAGTAGGTGAATATGGTCTGGGCAAAAGGAATGAAAGAGGAAGCTGCCTGGTAGAATTTTGCACAGAACATAATTTAGTTATAACAAACACCTGGTTCAAGAATCACAAAAGAAGGTTGTATACGTGGAAGAGACCAGGAGACACCGGAAGGTATCAGATAGATTTTATAATGGTAAAACATAGATTTCGTAACCAGGTTTTACAATGTAAGACATACCCAGGGGCAGATATAAACTCTGACCATAACTTGTTGGTTATGAACTGTAGACTAAAACTGAAGAAACTACAAAAAGGTAGGAAAATAAGGAGATGGGACCTGGATAAATTGAAGAAACCTGAGGTTCTTAAGAATTTCAGAGGGAGCTTTAGCCAACAATTGACAGAAACAGGGAGAAATAAAACAGTAGAGGAGGAATGGGTAAAATTGAGAGATGAAATAGTGAAAGTAGCAGAGGACAAAATAGGTAGGAAGGCAAGACCTACAAAAAATCCTTGGATATCACAGGAGATACTAAATTTAATCGATGAAAGGAGAAAATATAAAAATGCAGTAAATGAAACAGGCAAAATGGAGTACAGACGACTAAGAAATGAGATTGACAGGAAGTGCAAAATGGCTAAGCAGGAGTGGCTAGAAGTCAAATGCAAGGATGTAGAAGAATGTATAAATAGGGGGAAAATAGATACAGCCTACAGGAAAATAAAAGAAACATTTGGAGATAAGAAAAACAGCTCTATGAATATCAAGGACACTGATGGAAAACCAGTTCTCAGCAAAGAAGAGAAAGGTGGAAAGAGTATAGAGAGGGGCTCTACAAAGGAAATGAACTTCGAGACAATATTGTAGGAAGGGAAGAGGATGTAGAGGAAGATGAAATAGGTGATACTGTACTGAGAGAAGAATTTGACAGAGCCCTGAAAGACCTAGGTCGAAACAAGGCTCCTGGAGTAGATGATATTCCCTCAGAGCTACTGAAGTCTCTGGGAGAACCAGCCATGACAAAATTGTTTCACCTGGTGTGTAAGATGTATGAGACAGGCGAAGTACCCTCAGACTTTAAGAAAAATGTTATAATCCCCATTCCAAAGAAAGCAGGTGCAGACAGGTGTGAAAACTACAGAACCATCAGTTTAATAAGTCATAGTTGCAAAATATTAACTCGAATTATATACAGAAGGATGGAAAAGCTGGTAGAAGCCGACCTCGGGGAAGATCAGTTTGGGTTCAGGAGAAATGTAGGAACATGGGAGGCAATACTCACTTTACGGCTTATCCTAGAAGATAGATTAAGAAAAGGCAAACCTACATTTCTAGCTTTTGTAGATTTGGAGAAGGCCTTTGACAATGTTGATTGGAATAAACTCTTTCAAGTTCTGAAGCAAGCAGGAGTAAAATATAGGGAGCGTAAGGTTATTTACAACTTGTACAAAAACCAAACAGCGGTTGTCAGAGTTGAAGGGCATGAAAGGGATGCAGTGGTTGGAAAGGGAGTAAGACAGGGTTGTAGTCTTTCTCCATTGTTATTCAATTTGTAGATTGAGCAAGCCATAAAGGAAAGCAAGGAGAAATTTGGAGAAGGAATTAAAGTTCAGGGTGAAGAATTAAAAACATTGCGTTTTGCCGACGACATAGTAATTCTGTCAGAGACAGCAAAGGACCTGGAAGAGCAATTGAACGGAATGGACAGTGTGCTGAAAGGAGCATATAAGATGAACATTAACAAGAGCAAAACTAGGGTAATGGAGTGCAGCGTAAGAAAATCAGGTGATGCTGAAGGAATTAGATTGGGAAACGAAGCAATAAAGGAGGTAGATGAGTTTTGTTACTTGGGCAGTAAAATAACAAATGATGGTCGCAGTACAGAGGATATAAAATGCAGAATGGCAATGGGAAGAAAAGCGTTTTTGAAAAAGAGAAATCTGTTAACATCGAATATTGATTTAAGCCTAAGAAAGTCCTTTCTGAAGGCATTTGTATGGAGTGTTGCCTTGTATGGGCGTGAAACATGGACGATAAGCTGTGCGGACAGGAAGAGGATTGAGGCTTTTGAAATATGGTGCTACAGAAGAATGCTGAAGATTAGGTGGGTGGATCTCGTAACTAATGAGGAGGTACTGAACAGAATTGGGGAGAAAAGAAATTTCTGGCGTACCTTGACTAAAAGAAGGGATAGATTGGTAGGACACATTCTTAGGCATCAAGGAATTGTGAATTTATCATTGGAGGGAAGTGTGTGGGGTAAAAATCGCAGAGGAAGACCAAGAGATGGATATAGTTAGCAGATTCAGACAGATGTGGGTTGCAGTTCTTATGTGGCGATGAAGAGGCTTGCTCAGGATAGGGTATTGTGGAGAGCTGCATCAAACCAGTCTCCGGACTGAAGACCACAACAACAACAACATTATTATTATTAGGATTAGAAATACAAAACAGAAAAATATACCCTTACTTATATATTTATTGCGCTTACCTTCAAAAATTCCTCCTTGAGTGCTATGTAAATTGCTTCGCACGTTTCTGGAATGATCCGTGCAGGGCCGGCGCAAGGCACGTGCGAAACGTGCGGCCGCACGGGGCGGCACTTTCCGGGGGGGGGGGGGGGGCGGCAATTCTGCCCCCTCCCCTTTTTTTCTGTAGTACAAACTCAACATTCATTCCCAAGAGGGGATTCGAAACCAAACCTCGGAGGGAGTGGCTTCGGGAACCGTGGCATGGCACCTCGACTACCTGCCGGCCGCCCCTGTTGAACAAGGCGAGGGAGGAGGGCTAATTTCTTCCTGGCCACTGTGGCAGCACCGTCGTGTTTACGCCGGAGGAACAGAGAGGGGGAAGCAGTCTGGCGTACACGCCAGTAGGGATGGGCTAAACTGCGATTTTTCGATATCAGTGATTTCTGTGACTGCTACTTTTATATATCTGTGATTCTTAGTTGCGATTTGTCACTGTTTACAATCGCACTGTACAAATCCTCGACATGTCTCCCTCCGCACTCAAACTGCGATTTCGGTGACTCTGAATGCTACTTCTGCGATTTCTGCTACTGATATTGCTACATTGCTACTTCTGCGATTTCTGCTACTGATATTGTTACTTCTGCGATTTCTGCTACTTCCGTGACTTATGCGATGTGTGTGGCTAATGCAATATATATATATATATCATCCATAACAGATCCTCTTCCTACATGTAAATATATACAAAAAAAAAAAAAAGAATATTGATGCTCAATTTACATGTAATGTTGGGATTATTTACACATCGACAAATGTCAATTAGTCTTATAAAAGCTATTTCAGTGTTTGGTGTGTAATGTATAGTTAAAAGTGAGGTTATTCGCAAGTAATGTGTAACCGAAATCGGCAAGTAGGCCTATAGTCTACCTTAACAGAAACATTTGGTAGATTAGGCACACAGCAACTATAACAGTGCAACGAAAGTGCTATGTTCTTGCCTGTAGAATGAATGAATAGATTTTTTTTTAACATTGTGTGATATGTCACTTACCAATTTGAAAGAGATAAGTAAATGTGAAATACAACGTGAGTGACTTCTGAAAATTCCATTTTCCCCCTTAAAACCTTTCGGTATCACTACATATTCTGCCAAATAACTATAGATAAGAGCTTGCGTTATATTTTACTAATCGACGTGCCGACCTAGTGTGTTCATGTTGGCAACTAAAGCTTCATTTTATAAGAATTTTTAACTTACTGGCTGTACAGGGTTACACACAAGAAATCTACAACCACAGATTGAGAATAACATTAATTACTTATTTTATGATAAACAAAATATTATTTCAATCATTCTGTATGATTTAGATTTCTAGGATCATTCATCGGTCGTTGCCAACATAAGCACACTATGCCACCACTGCAGTAAACAAAAGTTTTAATAATACTGAATGATCCGATACCACCCATCTGCTTTCACTCATGTCAGCACAGGACGGAATGTACGAAAAGGAAAAAGACGGAAAAAAACATTCCTAAACCTAAAACAAATCTGATAAAATAAAACTTTCCATTACGCGAAAAACTTGTTTATTTTCAAGTGTAATATTTTTATGGAATCCTCGAAGATACAAGTTTACTCCTATATATCAGTACTTAACACAGTCCACATTGAAAATGGAGTTGGCCTACTGTTAAACATTTCGTAAAATTACCTGTACTTAGTTGACCACTTGATACCACCCCCTTGGAATTTTTTTTTTTTTTATGTACGATGTATAACGCAAGCAAAAATATTCGTCGAAACCAGATTTGCAATGTAACATACGTATTCTGAAATCCCATAATAGTTGTACGTTCTAGTCCGTAAGACAATATTTATTTGGCATTCACATTTGTTGTCTTTACCAACTATAACCTAAAAACATGTATGCCAGGCTTTGCTTCACAACATGTAAATGCTGCCGCCAGGTAAAATAGTGCCACTAAGTGTAAACATTTTCACAAAGAAAATTATGTTCTTGCTCATTAATTCGACAACATCCCTAAACAACACACGAGTGAAAGTACGACAGTTGGTCAACAAGTAGCATAAGGCGGAATATTAAATGCTATTCTCAGTTGCTACTTGCGACTCTTAATCGCGACTTTTCACTGAAATCGCGGTTTGGACCAGTGAGGACGTTCGAGCTCACTGGTTTGAGCCGATGGCGTTCGACCAACACATACACAAAAAGCCACACATACACGAGGCAGACAGCGGGAAGCTAGAAGTACCAATTTCGGCCAACAGATGGCAGCCGGCAAAGTCTAAACTGCGCCTCTTAGTTGCTACTTGCGACTCTTAAACGCGATTTGTCACTGAAATCGCAGGTAGACTCTATAGCCTGCCCAGTGCAAAGATATTAGTACAAACTTCGACCAACAGATGGCAGAGTGCAAACTGCTTCTTGCTACTCTTAGTTGCGACTTGCTACTTTCAGTGCTACTGCGCTTCTAAACTGCGACTGAAATCGCAGTCAGAATCCGTAAAGTTGCGACTGTGAATACTGCTACTTCCAAATCACCGTGACTCTTAACAGATACGCGATTTTCGACCCATCCCTACACGCCAGTATTCTTATGAGTGGAGCGCTGCCAGCCTGTTACGCGCCGTGCGTTTACTCACAACTAATTTTGCATAAGACGAAATCTAATTTGGAAATTCGAATGCAATGTTCAATACTGCGGTTACATGTTAAACCTGAAGCAATTTTGCTAAGCCCTTCAATGACAGTTTCCGAGTGTTTTATTCTTCCTGCATTATGGAAATAAATGGTTGAACATTACTACAGTTAAACATGTCCAACACCTACAATGGCTAGAAGTATTCCGAATGGGTAAATACGCTGCGAGTAATTACAAGGGATAAAGACATTGGTAGTAAGCCTGGAATAAGTTGGGTTTCGACGTATTTTTGAAAATGTTTGCTATCCGTTTCTGAGTGATAGTCGGACGTTTCGGTTTTTGAGTCCTAAAACACCTGTCTCTGCCTGCATGAACACAAACTCTGAGCAGCACTTTGGTGTGACAATACTACTCACACACTATCACTTTGCTAATATTTATTTACAGTATAATGCGTGTGAATCCATGTTTCGTCTAAGTAAACTACTGGTCGCATTGATTCTGATGAAAACCTGAGAAACTACGGTCTTTTAGCAACAATGCCGTCTCGTCCAAGCGAACCAAACGTTAACTTTGACACCTTGTGAAACTAAAATCCATAGACAGAACATTGCTTCTAAGGGTTTCCATGCTAGCTTTGAAGCTCATTTCTGTTTGACAAAAGTTGTGCAGTTTTCGCAAAGTTCGTATTTCTTTCTATTGTTCTTAATGGCCGGCCGCGGTGGCCGAGGGGACTGAGGCGCTCCAGTCACGGTCTGCACGGCCACTACGGTCGGGGGTTCGAATCCCCCTCGGGCATGGATATATGTGCCGACCTTAGTCTTAGTTCATAAGTAGTTTGTAAGTTCAGGGACTGATGACCCCGCTATACAAACAGTTGAACATTTTTGTTCTTAATGCTATAAAAATTACTGCCTGATAATACATTTATGTGCGGCTCCGTAGCACAGTGGTAGAGTGCCAGACTACAAATCCGAAGGTCGCGGGTTCGATCCCCGCCAGGACCTAGGATTTTTATCTGTCACTTTCCACTTCTTTCACCTCTGGCAGTATTGCTCATGTGAAAAATACCGAGTAGCACCGTGGTTCGGAACCCACGTTAAACTGTAGGCCCCCTATTACTGGCTGGGTAAGTCAGTTCGAAGGTCGGAGGAAGGCAACGGCATACCACCTCCAAACAGGACCATGCCTAGTAAAGCACTGTTGTGCTCAAACCAATCTTCGGATTGTTGACTGCTTTACCTTTTTTAATACATTTATCCATATCATCGGTGACATACTTATTGTGAGCTTCTTGCATCTTCTTCTTGGGCGCTAGTTTAACCGTAGCCTCGCTGTACCGCATCACGTGAACTAGTTCCTGGCACTGCCACGTCACCACTTCGCCTTTCCAGACAATACGTATTGTTGCGTTCACTACAACGAAAACTACAGAAATCGTTTCGATAGTTGGCCGAGAGAGTCAAGACTGGTCAGAAGCACTTTCATTGCGTTTCACAAGAACAGAAGAATTGGTGCGTCCGGATTTCTTGCAGCTTGAGAGGTAATAGGTAAGTGCTTTTCATATAACGTACAATTAGTATTGCGCATGCACATTACTCATAAGTTAGAATTTTTCTCCTTCAAGGATGCAGAATAGGAAAATTTGTTTTTCTTAGGATCTGTTGCTCAAAAAATTGGCAACTCGGCAAATAAGCACGCGTCACCCCAATAGCTAGAATGAAAATAAAGCGCAGAAAAGTGAAGTGATACGGCGATGACTAATTTGTTACCCCTTATTCCATAATCAGACACGACAGAACTGACACATGCAAATTACGACAGATGGCGAGTGTCTGTTCTTTGAAATGAATAACCGCAGTGCAGTAAGTTAATATATTTCGACTAGCATCAGTACCCGTCGATTCCCGAGTATGTATTTATTGCGTTATTATGTTACTCCATATCCTTATTCTTCCTCTCTCCATTGTCTTCCGCCCCACTCTTTGGCCGTTTCAACTTTTATTTTCCCTATCTTCATAGATTTCTGGCACAGAGTGGCTATTCTCAATGCTTTGAGTTATGTTTACATCTATAACGTCGTGCTGAACGTACTTGTCAACATGGCGGTTTAGATGCAAGAACATATTAAAAGCTTTGAAACTGGCCACTCAGTGGCCGAAACCTAGGTAGATATGAAAAGTAAGAACAAAAATTACGATTGATTGCTGACTTTTCCTACAAATTTGTAGATTTTTTTAAAATAAAATTTCACAAATGTTGTCTTTTCTATATATAAGGGCCTGGGGGGGGGGGGCAGTTTAGCAGCTCGCACGGGGCGGCACTTCGGCTTACGCCGGCCCTGGATCCATGAAAGAGTGCACTGTGGGATCCTTGTGCTGTATTGCAAACTTGTGTAGCTTTCTCCTGTGGCCAGAAACCTTAAGGTCATCTTTTGCCGAAATCGCATTTCTTAAGTGAGTATTTTGCCTAGTTAAGTATGGTGCGACTTTCATTAGCACAAACTGGAATGTTTCTTCATCCATCCGCAAATAATTGGCATAACTTTGCAAGTCCTATGAATGTAGCTCACGCAACAAATTCTGTTTCACACCTCGAGAGTCTCTTCTTTCAATCCAGGGTTTCACCCATAGTCTTTTCTTCTTCGCTTCCTTATTCTTTTTAATCAATGCATTCGTCGCCAAGATTAAATCAAACGCTGCCGTACACACTAACAACTATTCCGTATCCATGATCATCGAATTATGACGAAAAATTTGACGCTAGTATAATGGCTCCTGAGGCGTACTTTTCATCAAAGATATATCGTAAAATCTTTTACAAAGATCTTTTACAGTGTAATACCGGCTTAAACCTCTGTCCTATCAGAGTGAGTCACGAAACTCGGTAGTTTTCTGCAACCTGGCGACTGCAGCGCTGCCAAGCGGCCTGGTCGTAACAACATACCGAGAGGCGAGAAACCATTGGGGATTAGATATGGAGTCGAACGACACATTTAAAATGCGACTGCATTTCGGAGCGTATTGCAGCGCGATCAATTGCAGTTAGAGGAAAACTAAGGAAATGTACATTTTTCTGAAGTACCTATGAAAAGGTCTTACAATGTAGGATATAATAAAGTGTTAAATTTTAAAGGTGTATGAAATCTGTAAGAGAGAGAGAGAGAGAGAGAGAGAGAGAGAGAGAGAGAGAGAGAGGTAACTAACTCAGTATTTTTCTTCAAAGTTATTTTTGATAGTCTACATACTGATAGGTTTGTGGAAGTCAACACAAATTTTTGCACAGTAGTCTAAAAAAAATGTTCAAATGTTTGTAAATCTTATGGGATTAACTACAGGGTCATCAGTCCCTAAACTTACAAACTACTTATGAACTACTTACGAACTAGGACGGCACAAATATCCATGCCCGAGGGAGGATTCGAACCCCCGACCGTAGTGGCCGTGCAGACCGTGACTGAAGCGCCTCAGTCCCCTCGGCCACCGCGGCCGGCCACAGTAGTCTACTATCGGTGATGCAGCAATAATAATCGAAAGTTAACAGGGATTTGTTTGTACAAATGTAAAATAAAACGTCACTGTAGTTTAACGTGTACAGACAAACTGAGATTTTAGCAGGAAAAGATTCTTAACGATTTACAGTACCTTTACATTCCTGGGGAGTAGGTACGATGAAAAAATGACAAGAACGGCACATGCAAGCCATTTGAGCAAGAATAAAGCGAAAAGGGCTTTAAGGGCTTTTGTAAGACGTCTCTAAGAATGTAAAAATCGCGTCTAATACCAGTATCAAATGTATTAACATGTTCAAAATATGCAGAAAAAATACATCTGTAACGTGTAATCCGTATCAGTAAATTATACAACTATAAACCAGTTGCTTTTGAAATTAAACACACCAGGTTACATTTTTTTTTTTCCTTTATTGTTATTTCCATTCCGACGTTCGTCGGCGGGCTGGCAGCAGCATAAGGCGCTGCTCTTCAGCCGAGAGTACAGACATATGGCAATGAGTGAAAATGAACAATGACATGAAGCTAAAAACAATGAGTATTTAAACATGGTACGAAGAAACATGGAAGATTTACAAACTGGACATCGGAGACACTAATGCAGACTTAAAACACATGAATACGAGAGACTGATACATAAACAGTTAAAAACAGTCTGTGCCACGGTGGCGATAAAAGAACATTGAGGAACAACACTGGACACACGAAGAGTTTACACGACGATACACGTGTTGTGACGCACTGGAGATATACACACGGAGACGATGAAGCACTGGACACTGGAAGACATCGGCGTTAAAATGTGTCATTGTAGCCCCCGCAGGGCAAGGAGAGAGGAAGCGAGGGAGCGCGGGGGAAGGTTGAAAAGAGAGAGAGGGGGGGAGAAGGGAGGGAGGAGGAAAGATAGGCGCGTTTGAGACTCCTGGTGGGGAAGGGATGGGGAGGGAAGCCAAGCGGGGAGGGGAAGAAGGAGGGGGCGGGGAGAGGGGGCCGCTAAGTCTACGGGGAAGGGATCAAAGCTGATAGGAGGGGTATATTTCAGGACGAAGGGCGTCATCCGGTAGGGGAAGGGAGCGGAAGTTGCCTCGGGAGAGGATATGTAAAGTGTGCAGGTGGAGAGAGGGAGGAATACAGTGGTGGAGGCGTGGCAGAGGCCCAGGGGCGGTGAGGATGGGGTAAGCTAGCGGGTTGCGGGAATCGAGTTTACGGGTGACATACAGGAGGCGGAGGTGTTCAAGATGTTGAAGGAGGTGAGGGAAGGGGATGAGGTCGTAGAGGATCCGCGTGGGGGAAGGAAGGCGGATACGGTAGGCGAGGCGGAGGGCGTGGCGTTCAAGGACTTGGAGGGTGTGATAAAAGGTGGGAGGAACAGATACCCAGGCAGGGTGGAAGGAACAGAGGATGGGGCGCATGATGGATTTGTATGTGTGGAGGACGGTGGAAGGGCGTAATCCCCACGTCCGGCCGGTGAGCAGTTTAAGGAGGTTGAGGCGGGACATGGCTTTTTCGCGGATGGATTTCAGGTGGGGGGTCCAGGTAAGGTGTCTGTCGAGGGTGAGGCCCAGATACTTAATGGTGGGAGTGTGGCGAATGGGACGGCCGTGGAGGGTGATGTAGAGATCGGGGATACGGAAGGAGCGGGTGGTACGACCTATAATGATCGCCTGGGATTTGTCAGGGTTGACGGAGAGGAGCCACCGGTTGCACCATGCAGCGAACACGGTGAGGTGAGACTGGAGCAAAACCTGGGATCGGGCAAGGGAGGGGGCAAGGGCTAGGAAGGCGGTGTCATCAGCATACTGTAGGAGATGGACGGGAGGCTGAGGTTGGGGCATGTCGGCAGAGTAGATAAGGTACAGGAGAGGGGAGAGGACAGATCCTTGGGGCACCCCGGCAGAGGGGTAAAACAAACGGGAGTTGGAATTGCAGACAGTGACATAGGACGGGCGATTGGTGAGAAAGGATGCGATGAGGCGGACATAGTTAATAGGAAGGGCATAGAGTTGGAGTTTGAAAAGGAGGCCGGAATGCCAGACACGGTCGTAGGCTTTTTCTATATCTAGGGACACAAATATGGCGGAGCAACGGGAATTGAGCTGGACGGATAAGAGGTGGATGAGGTGAAGGAGCTGGTCGTCGGCAGAGAAGGATGGTCGGAAGCCACATTGAGAAGAAGGAAGGAGCTGGTGCTGTCAGAGGTGTTGGTGGATATGACGGGAAATGATGGATTCAAGGACCTTGCTAAACACGGAGGTGAGACTGATGGGACGGTAGGAAGAGGCTTGGGATGGGGGCTTGTTGGGTTTGGGGAACATGAGGATGCGGGAGATTTTCCACAGGCGAGGATAGAAACCGGTATAGAGGATAGTGTTGTAGAGGGCGGCAAGGACAGTGTGGAAGGAGAGGGGACAGGCACGGAGGTGCCTGTAGGTGAGCCGGTCGTGACCGGGAGCGGTGTTGCGTTTGGTGCGAAGTATAGCTATGATGTCGTGTGCTGTGATGGGTGTGTTTAAGTCGGAGGGAGGAATGTGCCCCAAGTACTGGAAGCCGGGGGCGAGCAGGGGAGGAGAGGTGTCGGTATGCTCATGGACGTCGGGAAAGAGGGAGTAATCAAAATGAGGATTATCAGGAAGGGAGAAAACGTCGGAAAGGTAGGAGGCAAAGTGTTCCGCCTTACTGGCATTGTCGGGAAAGGGATGGTTATCATGGAGAAGCGGGTAGTAGGGGGAGGGGTGACGGCCAGTAAGGCTATTGAAGGCCTTCCAGTACTTTGAGGAGTTGATGGGGAGAGTGGCGTTAAGGCGGGTGCATGTCTGCCGCCAGTCCCGGCGTTTTTTCGCGGACAAAAGGTTTCTAATGTGACGTTGGATTTGCCGGTGGCGTATGAGTGTGTCCCGGTCCCGGGTACGGAGGTACGAGCGGTAGAGGCGTCGGGATTCTCGGAGGAGGAGGACGGCCTGTGGAGGCAGGGTAGGACTGTGCGGGTATATTGCTTTGGTAGGGATGTGGGCTTCAACCGCGTTAGCAAGGGTTTGCTGGAGAAAGGTGGAGGCCTGTTCAATATCTTCGGGTGTGCGGAGGGGAAGGGGGAGGCTTTCAACCGAGGTATCTATGGAGCGACCGTAGGCATTCCAGTCGGCATGGGAGTAGTCATGAATGAGTTTGGGCGGAGGTCTAGGACGGGGAGCTCGGGCAGGACGGGGGCGGTGGTCAAGGGTGAGTAGGACAGGGGCGTGGTCACTGCCTATAAGGTCAAGGACGTCTGCCGTGATACGCCCAAGGAGGTTGGGAGACGCCAAGACGACGTCAGGGGTGGTATTACTTTCTGGGCGAGTCGTGCGAGGGAGGAGTAGGATTCCGCCCCGGAGCGAGGTGGTGACAAACTGATGCCACCGCCGGAGTTCAGCAGGCGGACGGGAAGACAGGTTTAGGTCTGCAGCGACCACATAGGTCGTGTAGGTGCGGTCGACGTGAGAGAGGAAGTCATACGGGAGAGGAGAGGTGCTGCGGACGTAGATGGTGGCGAGGGTGACGGTGAGGGATGGGAGGAAGAGACTGAGGATCAAATGTTCTGTAGGATCATTGAGGAGCGGGTGTAGCCGGACGGGGTGGTGGCGGAGATGGCCGATCGCCACTCCGCCTCTGGCCAAGGGAGGGGGACCATCAGTGCGATGAAGGAGGTAAGGAGCGGTACTAACGGGACGGCGGGGTTGGAGGAAGGTTTCATTCAGGAGGAAGGCGTCCACGCGGTGATGGAAAAGGGTATGCATGAAGAGGTGCTTGTTGGCTGGGAGAGACCGGACATTATGGTAAAGAAAGGTGTATGATGAGCCTGCCATGGTGGTGGTGGGGGGTACGGGAGGTGGAACGGGAGAAAGGGGAGCGGGTGGGCTTAGACTTGTGTTTCGAGGCGGGAAACAGCGAAGTGGGAGTGGGCGCGGGAGAAGGTGGCAAAAGTTTCTAGGTGGAACACTGACCGTGCGCCCAGTGCAATCTGCTGGAGGGTGTGCGGGCGTTGAAAAGGATGGATGTTTGCGAGGACCGTGGTTACAAACCGGATGACGTCCTCGGCAGTGGGGGGAGGGAGCAAGGAGTTGTTGGGGTGCATGGGTGGGTCGACGGGGCGAATGGGGACGGTGAGCTTGGGGACGGTGGGGGCCGGGACAGACTTGCATTTGTAGGAGTAGGTGGGATGGGGTCCGCCACAGGTGTTGCAGGTAGGAGGGGAGGCAAGGTTAGGACAGTGCTTGTGCAGGTGAGGGGACTTGCAGTGAGGACATGTGGGGGGGTTGCGGCAATTCTGTGTCAGGTGGTCGTTGTACACGAGGCACCTGGCACAGCGGTATGACTGAGGTGGGGAACGGGAGGGCTCCACCTTGTGGCGGCGGTCATAAATTAGGGCCCCCTGGAGGAAAAGGTGATCAAGGGACGATGCGGACTCCGTGAATATCCGCATCAGGTATGTCGGGCCAGTGGCATTGAAGATACGCTTGGCGAAGCGGATGGTGACGTCGGGCATGGAGTTGAGCTGACCCAACACCTCTTCCTCCGTGATCAGAGGGCTGAGTTTCGTGATCAAGGCGGTGAGGGTGGGTGGGCGGCGGGAAGGAGGCGGTTGGCGAGCTGTGGTGGCGGTGTAGTAAGGGGTGAGAGTGGCATGGGGACCAAAGTGGATGCGGGGGAGGCGTTGGAGGATGTCAGTGTGTAGGGTGGGGCTGGGGGATTTGAGGAGGACGGAGTCTCGGCGGTGGATGATCTGAGTCAGGGGGACGTCGGGGTAGTACTTACGGAGTTCAATGGAGAGGGTCTTGTAGTCAAGGAAACGGGTGTCGGGACGGGAGAGGACGTAGGAGTATAGGTTGGGCTGCACGGGAGCAGGAATGGGGGCTGTGTCCATGTGGTTGGACGGAGGTGGAGAAGGAGGGGGAGGAGGGGGAGGAGCCTTTTTGGGCAAAGTTGGAGTGGGGTCCGCGCTCCCACGTTTGGATGACTTTTTGGGCTTGGCGCCCGTGGAGGAGGATGCAGAGGCGGAGGAGGGAGGGGCAGGAGAAATGGAGACTGGGTTGAGCGGGATAACCGTAGGTTGGTGTGGGGGCAGGAAGGACGGCGGGGGCGACTGTGGCGTGTCAGCCACCATGGCATGGCGATGTTCAATTCGGGCGGGTAGTAAAGGAGGAAACTCATGAGGCGAAGTCAGTGGCGTGTAGACAGGCGGAGGAGGGACGTGGGAAGCGGAGGAAAAAGACATTAAGACAGACAAGGGAATTGCCGGTTGGGGGAGGGAAGTGGAACTCCAGGTGATGGTGGTGGAGGCCTGGGACGGGGAGGTGTAATGGATGGACGTGGTAGTAGCAGGTGAGGGACATATTACCGGGATGACTGAGCGGCGACGAGGATGATGAAGACGATGGCGAAGACACTGAAGACGAAGAGGCGGCGGCGGCGGTGGCGGTGGCGGTGGCGGTGGCGGGGGCGGGGGCGGTGGCGGTGGCGGTGGCGGTGGCGGTGGCGGGGGCGGGGGCGGTGGCGGGGGCGGTGAAAGGCGGCAGGCGGCAGGCGGCAGGCGGCAGGCGGCAGGCTCGGAGTGGAGGCGGCGGCAGGCTCGATGAGGCGACAGCGACGTTGCAGACACCTGGCGGCGACGGCTGGCTGGCGACGGCTGGCTGGGCGGCGGCACAGGCCCGAGGAGGCGACAGCGGCTCTGCAGACGCCTGGCGGCGACTGCGGGCTGGCGACGACTGCTCGGCTGCGGCGGCGGCGGCGGCTGCTGCTGCTGCTGCTGCTGGCTGGCGGCGGCGGCTGTGGCTGGCTGGCGACGACGTCTCGACGACTGACCCTAAAATCGAGAAAAGAACGATAAGTTGTATCGCCTTTTGTCGATCGCCTAGAGACTTGCGACTCTAGGCCGGTGGATGACCAGGTTACAATTCGCTTCTTGTCTTATATCGTTTTTGGATGTTATGACTACGACCGTGCTAGTGTGAGCAGTATATATTAAAATGCAGTGCCATGTTATTATTACAAACTGACATCAACAGGAAACGGGATTTTTCGCTTAATAATGTTTTCGTATTTGCGTCACGAAATACAGTATCATGTTTAATGCTTAGGAAATATATAAACAGCAATAATAAATTCGTTTCGGTAGTGCCGTTTTCTGCTACCGAGCTTGCTACCCAGTCGCTTGGAGCGCTAGTATCGCTTCAGCTGTCAAAAGGTTGCATTTTTCCCCCTATTGAGTTTCGCGACTGTCTGTCCTATGCTCCCCTCCTAGTTCCGTAAGATGCCAGCAGATGTCAGGCGGTTCCCCGGCTTAGTACCGGTAGACCACACTAGAGGCGCTTTGAGGGTAGCGTGGAGGGGAGGCTGAGGGGACAGCTCGTGCCGCCTGCCACAAGGCCACGGCTGTGTCCGGCGTGCCGGCGTTTGTGGGGAGGTGGTGGTGGGGACAGCCGCTACCTGCCGCCTGCTCTGGCCAGTTTAAAGGGCTGCTTCTGACAGCAGCGCCATCATGGGACATTTTACGGAACTGCTCTGGCCCTGCTTCCCGCACCCCTGAGCGTGTGACCGGGAGTCCTGTGAAGTTGGCACCCCTTTGTTTGGAAAATGTAAATTTTTTTCAGAGTTCTATACAGATATGCAATAGTTCTGCAGTTCTCAGTACAAAATTTAAATAGTTATGCAGAATTACGCCGAAAAAGTAGTAAAAATTACCACAAACTTGAGATTTTTAGTTTTTTTTAAATAAGTATTTGCCTATTTGCACAAACATAGTTCTGATCACAGTTCTAAATAGCTCTCAAAGAGTTCTACAGGAAATCCTAATAACATTTTTCTGTGCAGTTTATACTTTATCAGATAAATGCAGTAATGTGGATTTCATTTTCGCTTTACTGTAAATTGTCACCATTTTTTTTTTTTTCGAGAAATATACATTGTTTTTTGGAGTTCTGTGTACATTTACTATAGTTGTAGAGTTCATGTGAATATTTCTATGTAATTGCCCGAAAAAATATTGTGTTCACAATTTTGTATATCTGACAAGCCGTCTTATTTGTGCCCCTTATTCGAGAAATATAAATTTTTCTTAGGCCTTGACAGATATTCTATCCGCTGCATATTCAATTTGTTGTTTTTACGTCTGAGTGATTACTGCTTATCGTAAACAAGAGCTATTGCACATGTCCCTAGGACTCTGGAAAAAAGTTTAATTTTTTGAAAAAAAAAACGGGTGCAAATTCCACAGTTGCATGTAAATGGATACTCCATTATTATAATTATCTCATAAAGTATAATCTGCACAGAAAAATGTTATTAGGATTTCCTGTAGAACTCTGTGACAGCTATTTAGAACTGTGATCAGAACTATGTTTGCGCTAATAGGCAAATAATTATTTTTAAAAAACTAAAAAAAACTCAAGTTTGTGGTAATTTTTACTATTTTTTCGGCGAAATTCTACAGAACTATTTAAATTTTGTACAGACAACTCCAGAACTGTTGCATATCTGCCTAGAACTCTGAAAAAAATGCACATTTTTGAGAAAAGGGGGTGCCAACTTCACAGTAGCGTGTAAATGGATTCTCCATTATTGTAATTATCTCATGAAGTATAATCTGCACAGGAAAATTTCATTAGGATTTCCTGTAGAACTCTTTGAGAACTATTTAGAACTGTGATCAGAACTATGTTTGTACAATTAGGCAAAAAATTATTTTGAAAAAAAAAACTAAATTTTGTGGTAATTTTTCGTATTTTTTCGGCGAAATTTTGCAGAATTATTTAAATTTTGTACAGAGAACTCCAGAACTATTGTATATCTGTCTAGAACTCTGAAAAAAATGTACATTTTCCAAAAAAAGGGGTGTCAACTTCACAGGACTGTGACCGGGCCCTTACGGCGGTTTCCCGTCTGTATATAACATATTTGTCTGTGCCAGCGCCCAGCAGCAGTGCTCACCGGTTCCTTCCCGCCCACCGTCCGTCCGTCCGCCCCTCCCTCCCTCCCTCCCTGTAACGCCACACGAGGCTAAACGTCAGGCGGGCCGCCTTCTGTTCCCCTCTTGCCACGCCTCCGCTCCCTGATCACCTCATGTCTTACAGTCCCGTAAACTAAATGTTCCAGCATCTTCCAGTTTAGTCCATTTTAACCGCAGGGCCGTGCATCTTGCACGCGGTGTCTGGCAAACACCCAGTTCCTAGTTGGTCATATTAACTTCCGTTTAGTTTTCATATCATGATATATTCTGTTTCTTTCATGCCGGTCGCGGTGGCCGAGGGGACTGAGGCGCTACAGTCACGGTCTGCATGGCCACTACGGTCGGGGGTTCGAATCCCCCCTCGGGCATGGATATTTGTGCCGTCATTAGTATTAGCTAGTTCATAAGCAGTTTGTAAGCTTAGGGACTGATGACCCCGTAGTTAAGTCCCATAAGTTCTACAAAATTTGAACATTTTTTTGTTTCTTTCGTCTTTCCTATAACCACTTTAACCCTTGAAGGTAGTGCGCCTTTAAGATCAGTAACCAACGCGTATACCAGCGTCGAGGTCTTAATAGAAAAACCGCAACCTAAAGTTTCAATCGTGGTTGAGTGTGCCAGATTTTCTGACAATTTTGGATGGTTTGAGGCCCGCAGCCGCACTAACAGTCGTAGACAAGACCAGCGCCTGCAACCGTCGGAACAGTTAAATGCTGTGTTGAACCTCCACATTGTAAACACAATGATTAAACTTTTTACCTCTCCCTCCGCTACTCTCTACATCTTTCTCTCTTCCCCCTGTGTATTTCTTTCTGTTTAAGCGGTTTCCTGTGTACAAGTGGTTGGGATAAAATAGCCTATGAGGATACCCTAAACCCTACTTCACCTAAAATGATGTGCAGTTAAAACCCTTTAACCTGTTAACCCCAGAAGGGCAGCTTAAGTTTTAGCCTATAAGCAGTTGCCACGTGGCGAGTCAAAGTTCCGCCTGTGAGCGTGAAATCCTGATGAGGATTATGTATGTTGCACGTAGCAAGCTAACCAACAAAACTATCACATTGTCAAAAATATTCAAATGTTTGTAGAGCTTATGGGACTTAACTACGGGGTCATCAGTCCCTAAACTTACAAACTACTTATGAACAAGATACTACTAAGGACGGCACAAATATCCATGCCCGAGGGGTGATTCGAACCCCCGACCGTAGTGGCCGTGCAGACCGTGCAGACCGTGACTTGCGCGCCGCAGTCCCCTCGGCCATCGCGGCCGGCACCACATTGTCCTCATTTCTTTTCCTGTCATTCTGTTACTAACTAGAGAGATTAGGTGGCTCCGGCCTCGCAGTTGCATAACAATCATAAAAATCGATTAGCGCCTGCAAGCCGCCAAATTCCTAGCATGATGTTTCATTTGCCCGATTGTAAAACAAAAGGATTGTTCAGTGTTCAGTGTACTGTTTCCATTTTCCTCCCTTCCATACATCTTCGCACAACTTCTTTCCTTTAGCAGTCCCTGTGACAAAGTTTACTTTGGCTGAATCCACCCCCCCCCCCCCCAGAGGACAGCCAGTAATACTGTACGTAAAAAAACCAGTCACATAAAATGCTTATAGTTCTACGCTGACCTACACCACAGACGTATGCAGAAACATCTACTAGGATTGCCGAAACCCGTCAGCGACTAAATTTATTGTATGTAGTAGCAATGTTTCATTCTCGAACCATAACAGACGTCATACACGTCTAGGTTTTAAAACAAAACCATACCTTGTACAGTTGCAAACGAGAAAATTTAGCGTCTTCCTGTTACTTCTGTTAAATATGTAAAATGTAAACTTTCACAGTCAGAATGGTCAAAATTACTAAAACTTTCCGGGCTATTATGCCGTGGTCTTATGGATTTATTATAGAAACTCGCTACTGACTGAAGCCAAACTCCGTTTACGAGGGCTCGTGCGCAGAGGTGTGACGTCAGATGTTTTTGATATGCGCGCGCAATTCATCGTTGCCGATTGCCGCCGTCCGTTAATATCGTCACATGGTAGAAGACTGTTACATTTCTTCTTCACCACCCACAGCAAAAGTGGGGCATTATAAAGACGTTGGCGGACATAGCAAGGAACATCTGCGAACCGGAATTACTCGACTTTGAATTGAAACACCTGAGTAATGCTTTACTTAAGAACGGCTATTCCTCCACAGAGATAAGGAGAGCTTTGAGACCGACACGTAAAATTGAAAACGATAAAAAGGTTCCTGTGAAATCCAAAGTCTTCCTGCCTTTTATTAAGGACGTCACCGACCGCATCGGTAAAATTTTGACCAAACGGAATGTCGCCGTTATTTACAACCTATTCCGAAGATACATGATCACCTGAAATCGGCAAAGGATGCTCGCAAACCGCTGGAAAAGCAGGAATTTATAGCATTCCGTGTAGCTGTGGAGACGTATAAGCGGGTACCACAAAAAAAAAAAAAAAAAAAAAAAAAAAAAAAAAAAAAAAAAAAAAAAAAAAAAAACACGACTAGATAAACACAAGGGGAGAGACTGACAGATCACCTGTTGCTGAACATGTTTTTCTACCAGGGGAGCACCTTATTCCATTTGATAAGACTCAGATTTTAGCAGCCACAAATGGATACCACGAAAGATTGTACAGAGAGGCCATGGAAATTGTAAAACACCCGAATAATTTCAATAGGATGGAGGAGGGCGTGAAACTAAATGAAATCTGGATTCCGGTTTTGAAGAAGAAATGTAACAGTCTTCCACCATGGGACGATATTAACGGACGACGGCAATCGGCAACGACGAATTGCGCGCGCATATCAAAAACATCTGACGTCACACCTCTGCGCGCGAGCCCTCGTAAACGGAGTTTGGCTTCAGTCAGTAGTGAGCCAGGGTGTGCATCGGACATTCAAAAGTGCCACGATCCCCCTTGAAAATGTCCTCCGCAGTCAGGGACGAAACGTTGGGTTTCTATAATAAATCCATAATACCACGGCATAATAGCCCGGAAATTTTTAGTAATTCTGTTAAATTTTCCTCTTTCCTTCCATGCGTCAAATGCCGCACGCCGCAAGGCATCGCTGACACGCGCTCAGCGAGAAGCTACTCCCAGCCTTACCTCCACTCTCCCCTCTCCCCCCCCCCCCCCCCTCGCAAGCACCTGCGTCACGCACCTGTCGAGTGCCACGCGCTCCAAATATGATAATTTTCCTATATGCTGCGCAAAATTATCTTGTAGATTGACTATCGTGGCATACCCACTGCTAACGTTACATATGGTTGATAGATTTGCCCTGCACCATTATCGTCAATTATGCGTCGATACTTTTGGCAAAGTTTTGAAGTTTAGAACGGCCTTCTAGCCTCGCACAAGCAAGCCTTGCCTGGCCTCAGCTCGCTACATGCCGCGTGCTATACGACACGCTGCTAAAGCCGGTATTACACTGTCAAATTTTTGATCAAATCTTTGACATAAAAATAACATCATAAGTTCGTAATATTTTTTTATATAAATCTAAAAAGGGGTATTACACTTCGTCATATTTTTGATCATATGTCAAGATGGCTGACAGTAAACACATGTTAGCATGCGCTGTCATTGCTACTACGAAAACTGCATTTTGAAGAAAAAAGAGGGGATTACTTGGGGGGAAACTGTACAAATCATTTCGTGTTGCAAAGCTGCAAGCAGAGGGCGCCAAGTCATATATAAATTACTGGAGAATGGATGATACAACGTATCGGTATTTACTCAGTTAAGTGGCTCCACACATTAAAAATCAGTATACGCACGTCAGAAGACTATAATGGCAGAAGACAGGCCTTCAGTGACACAGCAATGTCTTGTTACTGGGGTTAAATTTTACTTACGGCGTAACGTGCTCATGTTGGCTATACGAGAAGGATTAACTTACTGGCCGGACAAGAACGCATACAAGAACCTGTCAACAAGAGAGAAACAGAGAGAAGGAACAGCGTCGATTATTATTAGGTTGACAAAAGTGGATTATAAAATCTGCTTCATATATTTCTATTAATTTTGTGGTTGATGTAACACACGAGGCCATTAATCTTCTTCCTACACCCAGGCCGAATTTCTCCGTTGAGTACCTCCGCCATTCTCTTGTAACTTTAGAGTCTCCGTAATATATTCTTATTCAGGGTGTCCGCGATTATATAGTGCTTCGTCTGCTTCAGATGATAGCACACACCAAATAAACTTCGACGTCATGTTTTGAACGTTTGTTTTCAAATAAGCGCGGGCCAAGAGCTACAGCGATGCTAGCGCTCCAAGCGGTTACATTTCGCATTGCAGTGAACAGTAGACAAACGACTTTTATGATCAAATCTACTGCGAGGCACTAGATATGATCATATTTTTTTGACGAAAGCAGAGATATGTCAAAGTTCCCTATTAAAGTATCAAATTTTTATGATGTAAATTTTTAACAAAGAATTATGACCGTGTAATACCGGCCTAACCTGTTGCACGCGGGTTGATGCAACGCTGCCACTTCCTACGCTCGCGTTCTGTCCATTGCTCTACAACAGACGCATAAAACTTTTCATTTATGCTGCCTAACACCTACCCTTCTGCCTTAGTGTTTGATACAACAATAAAGTATTAAAAATTACCATCGTCCCCTTTATTTGCAATATACGTTATAAGTAGCAATACATGTATTATTTTATAATTAAATTGTATTATATACTTGTCAACCACATTATATGTTTTCATTATTGATTGGTTCTTATATTTATAATGGTGTCATTGCCTTAACTTATCCAGCATTATGCTCACTATCACACCCGTGATACTAATTACGATCATCTATCGATCGACAAAAGCGAAATGTACACCTTCATCTTGTACAGCACTCATTATTCGCGCCCCGCGAAGCTATGTAAAGTTTCTCCTTAATTCAATACAATTTCCTTCATTTTATTTTGCAGTTTGAATTCATAATATCCTATATTCTCTCTTGCGGCTTTGTTCCTTGACATGGGTTATTGACTAAATTGGTTTGGGTTTTATCATTGATAATAATTATCCTTAGATTCTTGTAGCCATTTTTCATCATTCGTATCGTTCCTCGACGAATATTTATGACCATGAAGATACTTACAGTTACTTCTGTTGTTGCTTCTCGGTGATCTGACCGATTCTATCATGAAACTAGCATGGTAACACGTCCTGTGTTTCCTACACTACCTGTTAGAACTAATTAAATTCACCACTGTTCCGTCAGTTCTTGACAGAATATTGTATTCATTTTGAATGGAACACACCAGATAAATGTGTGAATGCTTCGCAGACGCGCCCCCTTACCACCCTTTTTTTTTCATTAATACTCACCCCCCCTTCACGTAATAAAAAAATTGCGTTCCTATGAAGTTATGCAATTATGCACTGTTTGCTACAATCAAAATACAGTACCTACAATATCCTGAATGTATTTTCCTAGTATTTTTTTAAGTTGTGGTGTTTCTTTAACTTTGCTGTTACAGCAAAAATGTTTCGTTGTGAGTGTAGTTTTGAATGGAAGTGTCGTAAATGCCCTGCTTGTAGCCTTGCATTACGAAAAGAGATACTGTCTACAATTATCAATAAGTATTTTTGTTGGAGTAGAACTTTATTTGCAATTTAATCTGGAAATGAGATGTGTGTCATTTACTTATATTTTGCCTTGAGCAGCAACCCTGCTGCTATTACCTCTTCGTGAAACTCTCCCCCTTTTAACCAGAAATCACAGCAGACTACCCTATTCAGCTACAGTGTATCACTTGTTACATTAACAATGGTTTAGTTCGTGTGCAAGAGATTTTTAACAACTGTGATGTGCACCATACTAAAATCTGAAAGTCCACAATTCCCCAATACGTCTTGTCTCTACTCTTAATTTTTCGCGTGTTACAATCCCACAGACGCCACTCGAAGTATAGTTCAATTTGCAACCATTTACAACTACCAGATAATTCTACAGCTCATCTCGAATCCACGTTCGAATTTACATAATACCTTCCTCCACTTCCATTCGCATTACCGTATCACCAGGATTGGAAGGCTTTACTGACTGTCACAGACAATCATGATAATGACTGGCATCAACTGAAAATGATGGCCACGTACGTATCCCTTCATTTAGTAGTTACAAAGCTGTTAAGTGCTGTCCTCTTACGTTCATGTAAAAATGAAACACTACCCATGTAAAACAGCCAACGCAGAAGTGGTCACTGCTCAACAACCTGAGGGCATTTCTTACAACTTTTTAAAAGACACTATTTCTTTTTAAATGTTGTTCAGAATATCAGTTTAAAATATTCACATCCTAAGGGAATAATAATTGCACTGTCAATATTCAATTGTAGTAGTTTTATTATTATAAATTTGTTGAATATTAATTATTTAATGTCATCCTCGTAAGTCAGATCGCTCTTTACAAACACCGAGTTAGTGTAATGGCTAAACGACACTGCACGGTGAATGTTAGAAATGGTGAACGACCGAAAGTGGTCGGCACCCCCAATGAAAGTCCCTATGATTCCCGCGTGGCTGAGTGTTACAGAGAGCTGTCTCCCTCATGCCTTCACAACGGCCCGTTCTAACCAATTATCTTCGCATTCGGAGGAGGAATTGTTTTTTTTTTTAATAGTAAATAGCGTTTGCCACATTGACGCGACTACTTTTAATGATTTCACCCCTGCTCATATAAAGCAAGCTATCAAGGTAACTTTCTTTTTGTCTTCCATCTTTCTCACTTCGTAAAGCCCCACATTTCATAGCAATACACTCAACTATGGCAGACATGTGTAATGTAAGCAGTATCCCTCGTGGAACTTTCTCATGCTTTAAGTGTTCTACCTTTGGTTTGCATTACCACGATATTTTCTAAGTTTTTTAAATTATTACTATTTGTTCGTTTAGTTGAATTTATGGCACTTAAATTTGATTTATCGTGTAAATGATGTTTACAGGATTACTTTTCTGTTGAATATGGTTCAAACGCCAATTGTTATGCCATATCGATACCTTTTCTAAATCGTTTTACAGTTGCCTGCGATCCTTTTGCTGACTTCAATATCCGATGAAAAACAGCATAAATAGCAAGCAGTCTAAGAGGGCTGCTGAGATACAACCTAAATCTGTTTATGAAAGCAGCGAGCAGTAGAGTTCCTGTAACACTTGGGGAACACCAGGTATCACTTCTATTTTTTCCCTGTAAAATATCCGTCAATTTCTAGGAACTGTGGTCTTTCTCAAGAAATCGTAAAACCTATAACCTTGCAATTTGTTTAGTATAGTGTAAAAAAATTAAAAAACTTTCCGGAAATTTAGAAACATCTAACAGATTTGGTATGTGTTGTCGATTGCTCTGATGATGTAACGTAAGAGTTAGCTTTGTTTCACAAGAAAGATACTTTCAGAACCCGTTCTGACTTTGCATTAATAGATTGTTCCATTTGAAGTAGTTTGTTATATTCGAACGAAGTGTAGGTTCCAAAATAAAGAACAGGAATAGTATCAATTATTTGACTTGCGCAACCTAGAGTCAGCCAGAGGCTAGGAAGTAGGTTAACGGCAGGTTTGAAGCTACCCACATAAGCTTAGGGAGAGATGATGAGCCCGCGGAACTGAGCCACAAGCTGTTTCTGTGCCTTTTGGTTGATACCGCGCCTGTTGTGTGGTTGTTTGAGGAGAGCAAGTACGAAGATGAAGCCCGGTGACGGGTGGACACGAAAGAAGTACGACACTTTTCAGGCTGGGTGTGGGAGCGTTTCCCAGGAAGGGTCTGATGGGTACCACCGGAGTGGTGTTTGAAGGATTAAGACATTGAGGTGGGTGGGAGGAGACAGTCGGAATATTCGTTTTTCATTGCCAAATTAACTTCAAATGTATTACATGTGGTTTTTCGTAAGGCCTGCCTTCGTGGAATGATCGGCCACAGTTTCCATATTTTGCGTCCGCCGTGCATTGGTATATGACCAATGTTTAAACAATGGAAGCACATCATGGGTTGTGGGACATACAGCCTCCCATCAGAACTGTACACCATGACCCTTACTCTCTCGAAGGACAGTCCCCTCTTTGAGATTTTACATGGGGAAATGTTCGTATGAATGTCTCTTAGACGATCACGTGCCTAAAGGGCTGCAGATTGGAAGGCGGAGGTGATCTTAATAATGCGCCATTCCTCATTTTTCTCCAGTGAGTCATCTGCAAATTTGTCTTGTATTATCGACCAAAAAAAAAAAGTTTCGTTGCCGTAGATGTATCTCAACTGGTCTGGGTACATACCGAGTAACGCGTGATGGCTTTAGTTCCAAGATGTATGACTTGTCCCTCTTCCCATATGGTAGCTAGAGTAAGGAAAGCAGTAGGATTGGATGTGTGTGAATTTATAGCTTTCCATCCTGTATTACAGGAATAATTAACACTTTCACGCCAGTATAAGGGCCACAGTGCCTTTCTATGTCTGCAGTGTACAGGGAAAAGATCGCAATCGGTATGAGAATGAAGGGGGGGGGGGGGGGGGGGGGGGAAGTAAGCACCCCGCAACGTATGGCCTTTAATGTCTGGTACACGCAAAATCTACCGCAGCAGAAAGGAAAGCCACGCGTGAAAACCTTGTATACGTCGTGGTTATCTACGTTGTGAACAATCTGCACTTGCAGAAATAGTATGCGCTCTAATGTAGCAGCTATATCGGAAAGAAATTCTGCTCAGCGGTCATTGGCTACAATTAATTGACACAAACCTGAGGTGGTTACCCCCCGGATACCGCTTGTATCGAGTTGAGTTTTTTTTTTTTTTTTTCTTTTCTTTCTCTCTATTTTTTCGTATTGAAGGGACTAAACTGCTGGGTCAGCAGTCCCTCGAGTTTGAGGTTGTGCGTCAGTTTACGAGAGGTTGGGCAACAAAACGTTAAATGATTGATCTAAGGCTTTCGCCTCTTCTGACCTTTCGAAAACAACTTTTTGCTGTTTCCTAATAGTTGCTCTTGGTGGCGGGAACCTAGTGAAGTGGCGCAGCGGTTATGGATTTAACTCATTCCGGAGGACGGTGGTTCATATCCACCTACCACCATGCGGATTTTTGTTTTCGTGCTTGACCTGAATCACTCTAGACAATTGTCGGGATGGTTCCTAAGAAAGGGAATGGCCGATTTCCTTCCTCCTCCTCAACAAACAATCCGTGCGTGAGCTCGCTCGCTCGCTCTCTCTCTCTCTCTCTCTCTCTCTCTCTTTCTTTCCTTCAGTCAGAATCTCGGGTTTAGTACGTACTAATCGTTCAAAATAAAAATAAAAAATCATGCTGCTTTCAATAATTGAGATTTGAAGTTTTTGTTTGTTTCGAATAGATTTGATGACGTGCCATCACTTTTTATGGAATGAAGATGGAGGTGGTAGTTCATGTCATTTCTCTGTTACCTTGTAATAGTTGGCTTACATAGCTGAAAAAGTCTAAAGCGCGCATTGGTCAAAGAAATTTAGGAAAATGTTTGTATAGCTTATGGGACTTAACTACGGGGTCATCAGTCCCTAAACTTACAAACTACTTAAAAACTACCTTATTCTAAAGACGGCACAAATATCCATGCCCGGGGGGGGGGGGATTCGAACCCCCGACCGTAGTGGCCGTGCAGACCTTAATTGGAGCGCCTCAGTCCCCTCGGCCACCGCAGTACCATGTAGCTCTCGCGTATATAGGCGGTCATGAGACTTAGTTTGATCACTTCACAACAATGCTAAATGACGTAATATTAAGCTTCCAGTTACGACTGTGTATGGAGTGTTATATGGAGGAGGAAAGAAACTTATATAGGACCTGTTAGACATCCCTATACAATTTTTGTTGTAAGAGAGTACAGTAAAATTTGTAGATTTTTTAAGACTGTCTGCCAGTTAAAATTGAGTGGAAGAGCAGGATACTGCTTCATGTAATTTTGATGTTTAAGTATCAGAATGTTCTAATGTTTGTAGATCTATAGGACCAAACTACGTGGTCATCAGTCCGTAGCTTACAAACTACTTAAACCTAGGTAAACTAACCTACGGACAAACACACACACACACACACACACACACACACACACACACACACACACACACACACACACACCAGGGAGGACTCGAACCTCCACGGCGAGTAACCGCGCGCTCCGCAGCGAGACGCTTTAGACCGCTCGGCCACTCCACCGCGGCGTTTAAGTATCTTTGGGAGCTATATACGATATCTCACATGCAGTTAAAATCGCGGTAATGCCTGTGTTTTAGGTACTGAGAAGAATTTCTTATGTTTTAATTCACAGTAATTTAAAGTGTTGCTTTACTGTCGTCATCTTTATGATTGCAGCAGCTTTCCCTGAAGATGACCAAAAAGACGAGTTGAAGGAGTTGTAAATGACATGGATGGAAACAGTGCATATGTTTTCTTCGCCGCACTAATGTATGTTAACACCGATACCTGTAGGAATTGAAGGACTACGTTCTACAAACTAAATCTCTTAATTCACAGTCCGTTATTTTACACGTTCAGATGCAATATGATTGCTGGGCACTGTACCAACCTCACGCAGTGTATTGAACACTGGTACTCTGCGGGTAGTAAGTCAAACTCGATATTCTCTACAAGCTGCAACAGTGTTCCCGTTGCAAACGTATACGCAGCTACAATATCAACATACTTAGCATGTGTTAATACCTACAGCATATTTACACGCTACAGTAAACCGTCAACAAATCACAATGTAGAACCTTCAGTGTTATCTAATGCACGATTTCACAACTTCAATAACACTATTTCGATGAATACGCCCACAGCAACCATTGTACTAGTACGGAAACTGAGTTGAACTTACCTCTCTCTCTGTACTCTAAAGCGTTTGACATGTTAATGGCATTTTAATGCCATTTGTGTCTTACAACCTCGTGAAACATTTACTATGCCCCCCTGAAACACAATGTATACACGTTACTCACTAACGTTAATCACGTCTTACAAGGGGAGGCCGCCAATTGTGAAATTCAGATTCGATTCATACTGCGCACAATGAAAGCTCATGGCCAGAGGTGTAATTTGGCTAAGCACCAAGAAGCACTTCTCAGCCGTTGTCGAGAAAATCGACCTGTAAAACAAGCCGTTGTGGTGAAATACTCTCTACGATCTCTAGGACGAGTGACATTGTACAGAGGCGTGGCGTAGCGGTAAGCGCTCGGGATCGTAATCCGAAGGTCGCCGGATCGAATCTCGCGGCATGCGACTTTTTTTTATTATTTGTTTTTTGTAATTCAAACGTGTACACACACACACACACACACACACACACACACACACACACACACACACACACACAAATATATATATATATAACATTTCATGTTCGTAGTCGCCGTATCATATGCCAACTGGCGACTTCGAACAGATAATTTAAAAAACAATTGTTCTTGTAAAAACGCATCGTTTATCAGATGTGCTCGATGTCTGTTTTCTGCTTTCCATATTTCTATGATAACTATCACTCTGATTTTTTGAATTACAAAAAAAAGTTTCCTGCTGCGAGATTCGATCCGGCGACCTTCGGATTACCAACCCGAACGGTTACCGCTGCGCCACGCCTCTATACAACATTACTCATCGTAGAGAGTATTTCACCGCAACGGCTTTTTTTTTTTATTGTCTATTTTCTCGAGAAGTGCATCTTGGTACTTTGCCAAATTACACCTCTGGCCACGAGCTTTTATTATGCGCAGTATGAATCGAATCTGAATTTCACAATTGGCGGTCTCCCCTTGTTAGTCGTCACGTACGTGCTGATGTTATGGCTGCATCTGTATGACTAGCTGGAGCTGCGGAAATAAAAATCGGAAGGAGACGCAACCTCAAGAGCATTTCCAGGGAGAAAAACATATGAAGACACCGCGGTCGGCTGTCCGCTCGCGCGACGTCCTAAGGCCGCGGCCTGCGTGGGCTACACATTCTACCGACAACGCGCGACAGCTTCACGCGACAGAAGACGGCCACGTGTATCACTACGGGAGTGTCCTGCGTGAGCGCCGACTGTGACGCCTGTCGCTGCGTGTCGCGCGCTACAACGAGCGACGTTTGAGATTCAAGTCTGTTTGAATCTTGTCGCTGTCGCACGCGCTACAAAGTGCCGAGTTTCGTTGAGAGTCGACTGCTTTTAGAGGTTATGAAGATTGTCACAAGATTTCTGCGAGCCAATAATCCCTGGAGTTTATGAAACGGGAACTGTTTGTGAAATAACAGAAAATAAAATTCACCTTGCACATATAACGAAGTATTTTGCTTTGGATAACTATCTCGTAAATTTCTTTTGGCTTTTATAAACGACTAAAGGTAAATTATTAAATTCCTTCTAATATATCAGTCTTCTGTATTTTTATTCTGAGTGATAGTTTCATTTACACCACGATGAACGTGATTTAAAGAATTACTCGCATTTGTGTGCTTTGTGCATTTGCAGTACCGGAAACAACAAAGTTACAGTACTCCTGAGAGAGAGAGAGAGAGAGAGAGAGAGAGAGAGAGAGAGAGAGAAATAACTCTGGGATGTCAAAGGAGATGCGTGTAATTTACGTTTCTGAGTAAAATGTCAGGATATAATGTTTCAGTAGTAATTTAATGTGTTTGGTAGGTGTACAGTTGGGTACATGTGTTTGCAATAAAGATGAACTAGGGGTAAAAAAGTTTTAAAAATAATGTGGTGCTTTCTATAGATAATACATAAAACCTTGCACAAATAAAAGGTGAAAGGGTTGTAATTGCAGTAATTAAAATATAAGATGGAACGGGAAGCGAATCAGCGACCGCAAAAATTACATAAGCACGAGCTACCCCTACGCTACGCCGACCAATGACGAATAACGGCGGACTAAGTGATTTACTATTGCCTTCGAATAAAACATATTTCGAACTTATTCAGTTGTTGATGATTTGTAATCACAAAACTCATTGAGAACGTAGTCGTTGTCGTTGTACTTTCGAAGAATTTGGCCGGTGATATTCATAGTCTGTTTTCGCATTTGAAGTTCCGAATGAAATAGTACACGAACATTCCTCGCTTTGTAAATGGAATGCACAGCATTCCTTTTACGCCTTATTTCCTAAAGTTAATAAAACCTTACTGCCTTACTCTACAGCTATCATTATTCTATGGTTTACGGACGGCAAACTTTAGAAACAGCTGATCGGTTCTAGCGGCCATCTTGTAGAGAGAAGTTGTCGCGCTCACGTCGGACACCCGACCATGTCGCCGAAAGTCGCCGCTTGTAGCAGCAGTGTCGCGGCGCTGGATGTCCCGCGCTGTCGCTAGAGTGTGTAGCCCACGCAGGCCGCGGCCTTAGGGCAGAGCTTTCCCAACTGGGCGTCGCGAGACTAACACATTTAGACTCTAAACACAAAAAAAACCACTTGTCATGAAATAACACAAAATATCCTTCTCTTCAAACTACCCCGAAGACTCGTCTGCAGCTAATCATCCTCTTCATTCAGTGCACCTCAGATCACGTATTAAAGGAATTATCGGTGCACATTAATTGCGTGATCTGCTCAGTGATCTCAATGAGCTCGGTGGCTCTGCATCAGCAGCAGTAGACACTCAGGGTTCATTCAAGCAGCTGCCAGTTCCAGCAAACTGCGCATGCGCAGACCTACTGCTGATACTCTAACAGCTCTTCCAATGCGCAGTTTGCTGGAACTGGCAGCTGCTTTAACGAAGCTTCACTATAGTCTGCTTTCCTTCTCGAAAAGCTGCATCTGAGCGTTTTTTAATGAATTTATCAAAGCCCGTTACCCTCGGTAGCGTTTCTTACAATTAAATGTCAATGACACAGTGGCTGCAAAAGCTGTCACAAATTGTAAAAGCAGTCACAATTGTCCACTGATTAAAGCTATTTAGTAGCTATGTTTAGTATGAGTATGGTCGGGTGATGAAAAAGTAGTATTCTAAATGCAGTGATCGTTGGTTCGAGCCCTGCTATGCGTTAATATTTTTTCTCAGTTTCCCGTATGTAACAGATTCTGGGACCAGAAATGACATTCATATTCTTACTTGTCACAAATATTTATCCATTTTTTTTTTCGAATATGTCGTGACTTCCTAGGTCGTGGTGAAGCAAGTACCTAAAAATAGAACAATAATAATTCATCACTTGTCATAAATACATCCTCTTTATTCCTGAAAATAACGTAATAGTACTGAACTGAAAGGAAGCAGCCACTGTGCTGTCTAAATCAGAAATCCAAGCAGCTAATTCAATCTATCAAACAAAACCGTATCTGGCCCTGACATGTATACACTACAGCGAAAAACGGTTTCCGAAATTCAGTTTTCGTGTTTCGGAACTTGGGTTGCATGTAGAAGAAGCAAGTATTACTGTGTGAGTTAGGCATTGTTGTCTGCGGTGTTACTCTGTTGTACATCTCCATAGTTCCTAATGTTTCCTTTTCTTGCTATGAGTGTACGTAATTGCTGCAGTCAGGATCAACATTAAACATGTCAATGCGTACGAGGATTTCAGTTTCGTTTACAAACTACATTTAAGCGTTAAGCGATACTTTATTTCCGTCCCCCTCCCCACTAAAACTACAAATTCTACCATGTGTATTTATATTAGTGAAAGGGTGTCGTTCAAAACCAAGTTATAAAAGGGTGTCGCTATGAGGGAAAGTTTGGAAAGCAGTGCCTTAGGGGAGCAAAACGCGAGGACGGACGCTAGCTCACAGGCAGCAGACACCGGCAAGCACGTCACGCCACGCCACAATGAAGGACGTCTTCCATGGCGACCACTGAACAAGTGGCAAGTAAAACGGAATAACCACACGTACTTGCCATCCCAGCAAGCATAGCGTCCACAAAGTTTTTAAAAAGTCACCAAGTCACTCAGATGGAAGCTAACCTCACTTCTACAATCCCCTTCTCTGTCCAACCCAATGCCAGCAAACCACCTCTCCATCACCAACCTTAAGACTTTGGTGAGCTCAACAGCATGATGCACGTCATCAATAGGGAATGTGAACCCCCTGCCCCTTAAGTGATCATCTGGTGGTCACCGAGTGGCACCAGTGGCCCATCATCGATATGACGCCCTTGTCGATGGCTGAAGATTCCTGGATGGCTGATGATTCCTGGATGGCGAAGAGGAAATACACCAGAGATCAGGCCGTCAAGGAATAATTCTGTCAACTATAGAATAGCCGATTTGTTCGTTAGTAGTCAGGACATTGGACCTTAGACACAGACCGGTGCCAAGGGCTCCACCTAATATTAATGAAGGTTATCGAACTACAACGAAGCCGACGATTCGGGATTGGGTGGTAACACTCCTTGGCTCACGCCATCTTGCTTTGTTTATTTGATGATTTTGTTATAACTTCAAACATGTTCAAATGTGTTTGAAGCTTATGGGCCTTGACTGCGGAATGATTAGTCCCTAAACTTACAAACTACTTATGAACTACCTTATACTAAAGACGACACAAACATCCCTGCCCGAGGAAGGACAGCAAGCTACAGCACACTCCGCGGCCAGACGCCTTCGAACGCTCGGCCACTCCGATGATTATTGTAACTCTGGGGTCATTAATTCAAAGCAATCTAGCACTGAAGAAAGCTCATCGTTTTTCGTAGATTGATTATAATCTGGTTCCCGAAAGTGCCCCATTAGCAATTACTATTTGCCTTTAGTAACATCACAGAAGCTACAATAGTGAGATCTGCTGTGGTTGTATTTTGAAGTAAATAAGCATGGAAGGTGGTTTCTTTTCTTTTTAAATACCTACCAACTAATTTCAAACATGGTCTTGGTAAGCACGTGCACATAACCTGGGGGAGATAGTGTAACAATGAGTGTTGTAAAGAACATGATACTAGTACAATTCGTAATGCAGTATTAGCACACTTATTGTATTATTTTAACTAATAAATTAAACGAAGTTACGGTTTGAAACAATCTTTGCACTTTATTTTAGCATAGAATGAAGTGATAAAGTCATAACTAAACCACAGTAACGGTAAATCTACAACAAAAACGTCCATAGAAAACACGCCAGAGAAGATCTTCGTAGATGGGCAATGAGGCTTCTAAATAACTTTTCAAGCGACCTTCAAGTGACCTTTTGACTTCAATCAAATCAACCAATCGAAGGATAAATCGCAAACAACAACATGGACAAAATTTGGCAGACATAATGAGAGACGTAAACAATAATATTGTCAAAAGTCAATATGGGGGTGTGTGCCAGACACAAACAATGTGGGCTGGGGGCATAAACAATAATAGTGTCAATATGGCTGGGACATAATATGGCACACATTTTGTAAATAATAGCAACATTGGCAGAGGTGAAAAAGTGGAAAGCAGCAGATAAAAATGCGCCCTTTGGTTTATGAGTCCGAGACACCGACTGAGCCACGACCCATTCACATGCTGTGGCGCTTTAATAGTGGGTCATATCTGTTGTGATCAGTGTTCGATGTTTACAACATCGAATATTGTTTGAGACAGCTAATTACGATGCATAATTAACGTTTCTCAGAGATATGATGCACTACTCTGACGATATATAACATTATTAAGTCAGTTTGTCACGAAACATTTGTGTCATTTCATGAACTCACGACTCGATGTCCTGTAGTTTCTTCAAAAAAAAAAAAGTGTGATTCAGCTGCGTGTGCTTTAGCAGTTTGTCTAGAGTAAATATTTCGTGTTTTGAGTACAGTAGCAAGAAAAAAACTAAAATAATTATTTACAGTCTGCACCATGTTTTTTTAATAGATTTCAAGCAATTATTGAAGCCTTTAAGTTTTTTCTTCAATAACAAGTATTTCATTATCATGAGATGTATTCCCAGCTTCCCTGGATGCTAGTAAACATAACCAATCGATCCACCAGTTCATTTGCATCATCCCAATATGCGTAACTCACTTGCTCACTATTAGTTTTCCAGTCTTTAATTTTAAGATCACCATATCCCATTCCCTCTTTAGCCAGCACACCTTTTTTTTTTTCTAACAATGAGCGAATTATGTTAGTATACTTGTAACCCTCGACTACATTTAATGGTCTGCTCGAATTTTAACTATATGTGCATTTGTGGCAGATAGCAATTATGCTAAAATACTAAGATCCTTAGCTGTACAACTGTTTTACTGAGTGTTTTTAAACAAGAGATTGTACAGGTCTTTTGTTCCAGTATATTTTACTTTGGCAATTATTAAATCATCTCCAACTCGTACTAGAGAATTTCCAATTGCCCAGTTCTTTAATTCATCATCAAACCTAATGCCGTATGTGGGAGCCGCTGTTCTGTCTAGTCCATATTAATATCCTAGAACACCACTAGTTTATGAATAAATATAGGGATATACGAATTTTATTCTACTACTTTAACTGGTTGTATACATTGTTTGCATATTTTTTACTTAATATGAATGTAGACAGTTTATTATCCACTTTTGCAGTGTAATATTGACAAAATTATTTGCTAAATGATGGACTGTATCATACTCAAACTTACCTGTACAAAGAGTTATATCTTCGAATTAAGACGTTTGTAAATAACAGCTGTAAAAGCACATGTTGGACGCTGGGGTAAAGTGTTTATAGTGCAGCGTAGAACCCAGCAGAAAAAGGTGATGCGTTATTGTGACTTACAAGAAGACGCAAGAAATGGAAATTAACCACTAAAATCCGGCCATACAGCCGCAGTAAGTAAATCAAATTTCACGTAATCTTACAAATACAAAACACGACCTAAACAACGTGCGATTCGAGTTTTTAAAATATATTTCCTTCTTCCCACCACAGAGCCAGCATCCAACATGACGCTTAAAATGATATTGTAACATGATCCATCTGATGAACCTGAAAAGTTTGAAAACCGGTTCATGGAATAAATATCATTTCAAGAAAAAGTGACTGGAGCAGTTTCCTTAAATCATTATCACAGAATATTTCCAGTTTATGGGCATGGGCATGTTTGCAATTCGTTGGTACGACTTTCAAGGCATGTTCGCGAAATAGAACCACATATAACAGGGAAGGCTTTTACATTGTCTCAACTCTGAATATCTCAGAACACCTTTATTTTATTAATGGAGTGCTCGAAAACATTTTAGGAGCGAAGGTGAAAAAAAATTTCAGATTGGTGGGTCGCGAACCACTATACTGGACAGCTGAGCAACGCACTCGCACTCCTGACTTGTCATTAGACGGAAATTGTAATTGCAAATGTGACTTTCAGACAAGTATAATAATCTTACTAAGAACGACGTGTTTTGGTAATTAATGCAACAATGGTTTGAAAAAGCCAGAGTTAAAAAATCGTCAACACAAACACGATACCGTAATACATGTGTACACTCGATCCAGAATGTTTCGTAGCGGTTTGGTAAGCTTCGGTAATATTCGGAGGTGGAGCCGTATCAGTCGGTCTGTGTGGAAGGTCCAGTGTCGCGTTTCTTGTTTGACCCCTTAACCAACAGCCAGGCTGATTCATGCAGCTAAGCAAACATCCAGCACCGCAGGCAATGAATGAAGATAATTCATTTGCATTTGCTTCACCTTCACACCGATAGATTATGGCCGATGGCCGCCATAATAGCGTAAACGAATGTAAGCAAGGTACACACGAAGCGTTTAAAAGAATGCACGAAGTGCAGGTATTTACTGTGTACCCGAAATTAGGAACGTAACCACACTGAGCTTTGGGGGAAATTAGCAAAATTTCACGATAGCCGTAACAAAACCCTTTTAAGCTACAAACACTGACAAATGTCGCCTTAAACCATTCAAAGGATTTGATGTTGTGCAGGATGTAACACTGAGGTAACTACCAGGAGTTACGTTATCCAAGTTTATCGGTTATTTTCCTCACTAACCATAACGTATGAACAAATCAAAATGAAAAAGTATCGTTAACAAAAGTACCCTCTGCCACACTGCCGAAAGTGGCGTGAGTGTAGATTTAGAGAGATACGTCATGAATATTTAAGAGGAAGAATGCAACTCTCAAGCAAATTAATGTACTTGCGTTTGTTGGAGCCCAAGTAAAGTCGTGTGACAAATGATGTAAAACTCCCTTACTGCATTAGTGGTAATCTCGCATCTGCAAAACTCTTGAGTCGTCCATTAGAGGCCTCTGCGTGTGCCACGCCGCATTGCACGTTGACTGGCCGGTACAGCAGTCGCGACCAGTAGGGATGGTGCAGCGTGCCTCTGAAGTTGTTTTGTGACGTTATTTGTGTAGTGAAGCGTCAGATGCGTCGGCGATTGGTACTTAATCCTGCTGATGTATTGCGATTGGACGAGATGAAGTTACGAATAATTCTTCGTTAAGATGGTATTGGCGTAGAAGATTAATCCTTCACATGTTTTCTGGTATCAATTGTAGTTGAGAAATACGAACTTCAGTTGGAAACACTGTTTTAACACTACTACATAATGATCCAGAGGACAAATTCGAAAGTGTCATTGATGTGGCGTTCAACGCTCATTTTTGGAAACATTGTTTCTTTTCGTGAGATTATCAAACACTAAATTTTTATATAAAAAGTAGAGTGCAATCTATTTAGCTAACTAGTTTCGGTCCTTATTTTGAACCATCTTCAGGGCTGTAGCTCCACGACATTAACGGAGCTACAGTCCTGAAGAAAGTCCAAAATAAGGACCGAAACTAGTTGACTAATTCATTGCACTCTAGACTGATTTTTATATATCAACTCTTATAGAATGTGCAAATATGCAACGCAATCAACTTTTATTTCTTCACTGTGCGTTTTTTGTCATTCATATTGCTCAAAGCATTTTATTGATATTTCTCATTTGTATTTATAGTTAAAATTTATGCACTGCCTATGGAGTCTACAATTACATGGACACATTGAGGGGGTAATGGTCCTGTACCCAAACGTTCATACAGATACGTTTTCTCGAGCGTACTTTCGTTGTCAGTCTTGTTTGAAAGATGTTCTACACACCCATAGCGATGTTTGGGGCTAGGAATACTAAAGATGTAACTCCTGTTTTCTTTGTACGACCCATATGAACATAAAAATTTGCTGTAAGGTGACAAGACAGTATTATGGCTATGGCGTGTTCACCATCCACTAACAATGAACAGCTTCCGCCATTAGTGAACGCCTTTCATCCCGATACATTTGAAGAACATGCATTACGACTCTTTGAAAGAACGTCTTCGAACGTCTTCGAACGTCTTCGAACGTCTTCGAACGTCTTCGAACGTCTTCGAACGTCTTCGAACGTCTTCGAACGTCTTCGAACGTCTTCGAACGTCTTCGAACGTCTTCGAACGTCTTCGAACGTCTTCGAACGTCTTCGAACGTCTTCGAACGTCTTCGAACGTCTTCGAACGTCTTCGAACGTCTTCGAACGTCTTCGAACGTCTTCGAACGTCTTCGAACGTCTTCGAACGTCTTCGAACGTCTTCGAACGTCTTCGAACGTCTTCGAACGTCTTCGAACGTCTTCGAACGTCTTCGAACGTCTTCGAACGTCTTCGAACGTCTTCGAACGTCTTCGAACGTCTTCGAACGTCTTCGAACGTCTTCGAACGTCTTCGAACGTCTTCGAACGTCTTCGAACGTCTTCGAACGTCTTCGAACGTCTTCGAACGTCTTCGAACGTCTTCGAACGTCTTCGAATGTAACGTGGATAATGGCATGCCCTTTCAGATTCCATCTCATGCAAATGTAAAAAGGAACAGTTAATTTGAATATTTTGGGTGTTCAGTACGCTTAGATGACCGAAATCATGGGATGCAACTCCCTTTTGCCCGTTCAAGTACCGTAACTCTACGGGCCATGGTCCATGCTGCCTCTACAGCCATTCATCATTTAAACGTTGCCTGTGCAAGTGTGTGTGTGTGTGTGTGTGTGTGTGTGTGTGTGTGGGCGCGCGCGCACATGTGTTAAGTCTATGAATAGCTGCAAATTGTGTCCAACTGTCGGAAAATAGACATTAGCCATCGATAATCGTTTAATGGGACTAGAGAACCAAGTTCAGTCAGTGTAAAAGCATCCCAGACATTTATGGAGACAAGTAGCTTTCATAGTGCCTTGCTGATGAGTAACGTAGAAGTAGATATCGGATTAGTGCAGCACTAAAATCACTTAACAAGAACAAGTCTTCTGGTCCGGATTGTATACCCATTAGATTTCTATCTGGTTATGCTTAAGCGATAGATCCTTAACAGCCATATACAACCGCTTTCTCATAGAAGGATCTGTACTAAAAGATTGGAAAGTTGCACAGGTCACACCTATATTCAAGAAAGGCAGTAGGAGTAACCCACTAAACTACAGGCCTATTTCAGTGACGTCAATTTGCAGCATATCAATTTGAAACATATCCTGTATTCAAATATGAATTATCTCGGACAGAAGGATCTATTGACCCAAGGTCAACACGGATTTAGAAAATATCGTTCATGCGAAACAAATAGCTCTTTATTCACACGAAGTGATGTGTGCTATCGACAAGGGTTCGCAAATCTATTCCGTATTTATTTCCCGAAGGCTTATTTACATAAACGATTTAGGGGAAAAGCTAAGTAGCTCCCTTAGGTTGTTTGCAGATGACGCCGTCTTTTACCGTCTAGTGAAATTTGAAGATCAAAACCAATTGCAGAACGATCTGAATAAGATATCAGTATGGTGTAAAAATTGGCAATTGACTCAAAATAATGAGAAGTGTGAAGTCGTCCACGTGAGTACGAAAAGAAATCCGTTAAACTTTGTTTACAACATAAATCAAATGGTGAAGGCCGTAAACTCCACAAAATACCTGGGAATTACTATTACTTCAGACCTAAACTGGAAAGAACACGCAGATAATATCGTGGGAAAGGCGAACCAAAGACTTATTGGCAGAACCCTTAAAACATGAAAACTACAAAAGAAACTGCATACACTACGCTTGTCCGCCCATTTTTTTATTTGAGTTGCAGCCCAGTGTGGGGTCCTTATCAGGTGGGTTTGACGGAGGACATCGAAAGAGTCCAAAGAAGGGCAGCTCGTTTTGTATTGTCACGATACAGAGGAGACAGCGTCACGGAAATGATACAGGATCTGGGATGGGAATCATTACAACACCGGCGCTTATCGCTGCGGCGCGGGCTACTTACGAAACTCCAATCGCCAACATTCTCCTCCGAATGCAAAAATGTATTCTTGACTCCCACTTACATAGGTAGAAATGATCATAATAAAATACGAGAAATCAGAGCTCGAATGGAGAGATTCAGGTGTTCTTCCCGCGCGCTATTCGAGAATGGAATGGGAAATAGTATAATGGTGATTCGATGAACCCTCTGACAGGCACATTAATGTCATTTGCAGAGTATCCCATGTAGATGTAGATGAATTGGATCCACGGCTTCAAGAGGTCTGCGCCACACTAACACCATCTGTTGAAGTTTAAGCGTAACTCTTATCTTCTATACAGTCAATGAATTCAGTGCAGTAGGGTGCATGACTTTCGTGAATGTCCAAGGTTTGATCCTACCTGCGGGAAGAAATTTGTTCTAAAAATTATAAAAATACAATGTGATAGAAAATATTACCCTTGTATCATTAAGAGCTTTATCGGAGGACGTTATTGAAAAAGATGCTATCGTTATAATAGGGTTAGCTGAAGGATTCACAGTAAAGTCAGTGCGGAAAATGTGAGAAAATATTTTAGGAAAGTTATTACAGAGCTGGTAGTTACGAGGAAATAAGATACATTCAAACTACATATTGGTGTAGTATTAGAACAGACGCGAATTCATTTCTAAGCTAAACGTAAAAGTTGGATTCCATACTAACAGTAAGTTGGGCAAGTTACTACGGTACAGTATGGAGACCATCCCTGATAAATTTTGTAGAACTGGAGTATACAAAATTCTGTGGTTCGTGCGAGGAATTCTATGTTGTACAGAGCGGGAGAATTTCATATTGGATTCAATGAAAACGAATGCACCAGTTATAGCAGTGCTCTGGGTGAACATTTATGGGGAAACCAACTTCAGTGAAGAACTGTTGACGATACTTTGTACTAAATTTTCCTAACAGGAATACTGTTTAGGACATTTCGTAAGACGTTGAATGTATGTACGGAAGTTTGCAAAAGGAGCCGGATCTGGTAGTTAATTAACAGATCACAAATACGTAAGATTTTTCGAAAGCTTCCATATTCTAGTAAATAATTTTAGTTTAATGGATGATTGTTCTATGGTTTGTTCACCTGGATACTTACCCATTTCGTATGTCATACATTTTTTATTCTTGTAGTACTATACTAACTTGACATTTTACAATCCTATTTTTTCCTTTATAAAAATTTACTAGACTACTTTGAACCAGACCGTATGGTGCTGCCCTCTGGCGCAATTTCTTCCCTACTTACCTTTGACGTACGTGTTGCATACTTCGACAGTGTCACCTTTAACGTTTTACGCTGTACCTTATGTTCAGCTGTAAACTATTGTACATGGTTTATAACGCACTGTTTTTGAACTTCATTTATGATCAGAGGTGTGCCATAAGATTGATTAATCCTGTTTCACTTTTATCGTTCAAAAACATTTGCAACACTAATTGTGTTGAAATTTGCTTTTGATTTAGATACTCTGATAATGGGCATCGCCCGAAACGCTTAAGAGGAAGATTTCACCACTATCAGGATCATTAGCCCTTTCAGACCCAAGGTTGTAAGGTAGGTTTAAGATGCAAAATACAGCGATTTATTACAAAAAGAAAAATTTATTTTCAAAAGTTTTGGGCCCAGACAGGTGTCTGTTTTGGGCCTTCACTACAAATGCTTATGATCATTTTACAGTAACATGCCTTTGAAAAATTATATCACAGGATGATACAAAATCTGGCTCACATTATAGCTTCACATGTCGAAACAATAACACCTTGTCAAGTCTTTCTTGCCGCTATTTTAAGTGTACTGGAAGTTTGCCGACTGCTGGTGCCACAGAGTGTAGAAACATGGAACAAACACGTTGCGCAACATTGGCACAGTCCAGCCACGATTGTGTGATACAGCCCCTAACTTCCTAGCGTTAATCAAAAAGAAATAAAGCGAGCAAAACCAGACACTCAGAATTGTGCGTGCAGGGCCTGAAAGAGTTACTGCAGCCCAACAGCTTATTTAAAGTTATTTTCGTAATACTTTATTAAATGATGGTTGCAGCTAAGTACAATTTTAATTTTCTTTTTCAAGAGTCAATTCCAAATGCCTTTTACAATTTATGTACCTAGTGTGAAGCGTAGAATATTTGTCGTTACAATTTTATTGCCGAATTGTGTGATTGTGTAGGCTAAGTAAGCATAAAAATTCTTTTTAAATTCGAGGAACCTGTTTCTTCATGGAAAAGCATAATATAGCTGTTGATGCCCTATTGTACGTATACAATCATGCGGATTGACGAGGAGTCAATACAAACTTTGTCGAAGGTAGGTTCGAACCCTTATCGTCAACATGACCAGTGACCACGTTACCACCGGAGCTATTTGCCCGTAGTACAGCACAGCGTTTACTGAAAGGTTTTTCCGTTTTATGTGAGTTGCTCTTAAGAGTTTAGAGCCCCAGTATTACGAAAGTAACTTTAAGGTGTTGGGCTGCAGTAACTTGCACTGTGGATCTCCTAATATTTAGTCTCCTAAAGATTTCCGAAATTGAATGTGTCACGCTTCCAGAATAAATTCTGCGTTTACTGTCTCACTTTCGGTCATGCTACCATAATCCTTATCGCATTGTCATTTCAGTACAAAAGACAGCTTAGCCGTTGCACAACCATTTTATACCTTGCGTACGCGATCCTACCACCATCTGTCCCGTGCTAAATACCATCTCATGTTCTCATCACCTTGGTTTAATCGTTTTAAGATCTTCAAATAGCTGCTCTCAGTGGACTCAGGATAACGTTACTGCCTTGTGTGTAAATTGCGAGATGCAAATCCCGTAGGTGGCTGCGTTTCAGAAGAGCTGATACGGATTTCTTCGCAAGTTAGATTACATATTTTTAATATTACTCTAATTTTAGGGGAAAGGAAATGCGTCTTAAAATATTAATGTAACAAGTTAGCGCACACAATGGTGATATACTTCGAAACATGGCTTTGTAGTCAAATACCAATACTTTAAAATATAATTAAATTATAGACAATGGACTAATCAGTACTATGTTCACATAAAATTTGTGTTTTGACTATAAGTTACAATTTCTTGGACGGAAAGTTTACATAAAATAAGTTATTTGCCACAGAAGTACATTGAAGGTAATTTTTCTTCGCCCTCATTCCGTTCCCGTCTACTCCTATTCAATAGAAGGCGTAGTTGATCACTGGAAAGTAAGTTAAATCTTCGAAGTAAAAAATAATTTGGTCTAACCAATGTCAATTTTATACTTTTCCCTCTACATGCGATTGTTTTAAAGTTTCCCCTACACGCTAATAGTTATATTTGAAGGTAAGGTTAAGTTTAGCCTCGTCATTTGCAATGTAAATATTACGCTTTTTACCAGTTAAAAATATGAATTAGAACGGTAAAATAATATGCAGAAATAATATTTGCCAGTCAGGAGACTAAGATGTAGATTTGTGATGAATAATCTTCGCAAAGTTTTCGTTCGCTTCAGAAACTGCGATTCCGTTGAGTCCACATTCTCGTTGAAATGATCTCTGAAATAAGTAATATATAATTAACTTTACAGAGTATGAAAATTCTAGGATGTGCAAACAAAATTCTAACTACGTAAGAAAAATTGTCGGTTACAGCTTAAGAACGGTGAAACAGTGCTCTTACGAAATAAATAGTTACAATACAATCAATGCAAATTAGCCTTGTCAAAATGTTCCGTCCACATTTACTACAGTTTTAGGTTTTACAATATACCGACACGAATTGCAAAAGAAACAGTTTTCATGCCCTGCAGCAGTATGATTATGAACACTGATGAACGCAATTAGATGTTTAAATTAAATAGCTCTATCGACAAATTAAACTGTGCCTTAGATGAAATCAATATTGCTCCTTTTAATGACTAATAACTGATCAACATTGGAGTATTACTTCGTGGTAATGAACTATGGGTGATGTGTTGTTACACTCAGAGTTCTCTAGAGTTTAGATCAATACCTACGCCTACTTAAGATCACTGCAGATTGGGTGTCATTACTCGGTATCTTTAACAGTTTACACCTACAAAAATTGTACATAAATTTTATGTCAAACCTCGATATATGGAACCTGTATATAAGACCTTGTGCTACCTGTCTATAACTGTGCGCAAATAGCGGAGTCTCGGTACCTTCCCTCCCTGACTTTACGCATCGCTGCGATCTGGGTCGCTCTGCACTTCCCTCGACTTCCGTACAGGTGCGATTTTAGGCAGTGTTTTGATACAGTGTGAGCTGTGAATGCCAGTCATGAGATCTAAACGGAAACGTCTGTCAATTGATGGACAGCGAAAGTTGAAGTGAGAGCCAGAGTAAATTCCAGTATCAGATTACTGAAACTAATCATATCTACATCACAACAAAACTGAAAAATCACAGTAACTACCGTAATTAAAAAAATCTTTACGTTTCTGGAACACGTCCTATCGAACCCTTGATATATCCACTTAATTTCGTCTTACCTAGAGATTCGATATATCGAGGTTTGACTGTATAACGAGATTGAATATCACGGGAATCAGCAACTTCCATAAAATATCTGGCAATACGCGTAAGTAACGTAATGAAGTGAAGTAACCATAAATTACTCGCGGGAAGGGCTGATGTCATTCGTTGGAAGAATCCTCCAGCGCTGGTTATTGGCGACGAATACAAACCGTTTTGTCCGATGACTTTGTCAACAACTGAACCCAAATGAACGCAAATTCTTTACAATCGTGGTTTTCGATTGTTCTTCCTCGCCTTGATAATTGTTACTGTGTGAATGCACCATACCATTCCAGCAAATTGGATAAGTTGCTAACACAAGCTCCAGTTTATAGAACAGACTGCTTTCGTCCAAACGAATTTAATTTAAAAATGGTATATTGAAGCGAGCAATACTTTTAATCGGCGAGGAAAATAGCCAGCTTACAGTGTGTTTTAGACGCTATGACAATTTAGTTAGTGTAAATAGTGATGGTAGACATTCCTCAGACGGGTAAATTTTTCTGCCCATGCTGGAAAAATATAAGCTCACTGAAAATTACTGTTGAGTAATTTTATGTATGTTACATTTTTCTTTTCTCAAAATCCAAGTAAAGGGCTCGTGTCACGGGGAGCTGGAAAGTATGTCCATAACAGTCTTTATTCTTATATTTTATTCATTTACGAAGTAGTTACCGTTTAGGTATGCTATCTGCTCTAGACAGTTTGGCTTCCGTTTGCTCACTCCCGATGAACGCATGGCCCCGCGCTAAGCGGTTGGGCAGCTCAGCGCATGGCATTGTTTACACGCACTGTCGATTCGACGAATCGAGTATAGTTAAATACCAAAATAAATACATGTTACACAAATATGATTTAACACTAAGAGATGCCGGTATTAGTGTAGTAACGATATTACGAAACTTCCGTCGTTTATATAGTTTATGTCATGTGTTATTTATGGTGTCGTATTCACAATGTCCGGCAATAGCAAAACAGAAGATATTGAACGAGAGTGAGTATGGTAACTGCTTTCGAACACCATTCCCAACCTAATTAGTGCATGAAGCCAGGAGCAATGTAATACGTCGTACTGTAATGGCACGTGGCTGGCTACTTTTTTAAATTAACTATTCTGAGAGCATTTAACTGCAAAATACCTGCTCGAACTCTCTTGTTTCCTTATGGCTCTTTGCGTGGTTCACTTATCATGCATTGTAGATGAGTATCAGTATTATAAGGACTAATCCCAAAGACGAACTACAGCGACAATTCACTTTAGAATCTTCATTTTACACAACATTGTGAAATACTGACAGACTGACTACAACATTAATCACTAAAGAATGTGTAAGGTGTGAAATTCGAGAGTTTCGTAGTTTTAGGGCGCACAACTGCTGAGGTCATTAGCGCCCAACATTGCCCATAATAAAATCGAACCGGGGTTAGAACTTAAATGGCTTTCGCCATATTTGCACGATGTATAAATAGTAAAACTGTCAGCAGAATGCGGATCATCAGATAAAATATCAGCCATTTCAAATGGTAAACATAGATCATGACGGAGACGATTAAAAACGGACATTGCACTAAAAGATCGTACACAGTAAAAGGTTCGTCACAGTGCTCACATAAGGGAGCAGGATCACCACGGAGTAAATACTGGTGGCTAAAACGGCAGTGGCCAATACGAAGCCGGGCCAGAACAATCTCCTCTCGGCGAGAGGGTCGAGATGACGTTGACCAGAGATCAGGCACGGGTTTAATGGCTCGCAATTTGTTCTCTGACAGGGATGACCAATGTAGAAACCAACGGGAGATAATACGCTGGGAGACACCAGCGCGAAGGTCATCAGAGCTAATAGAAAAGGTAGACAGCCGAGGAAGGAGAACTACCTCCTGGCAGCCGTATCCGCATACTCATTCCCAACACTCCCACGTGGCCAGGGATCAACAGAAACATCACAGTAGTTCCGCTCGCTGAAAGAGGTTAGGCAATTGCGGATGCTTTGTACCAGGGGATGGACAGGATATAGCGTGCAAAGGCTCAAAATAGCAATCAGAGTCCGAGCAAATGACAGTCTTATTGAGCGAGTTTCGCCGGACGTATTGGGTGGCTTGATATAATGCATACAGCTCAGCTGTAAAAATGGAAATCAGGGAGACGATATTTAAACGAGGCGTTGCCAAGTACAAAGGCACACCCAACGCCCTGGGGTGTGAGCCATAAGTATAGACGAACAAATTGTTAAATTTGAACCGGAGTGCTAGAAATTCTCTCCAGTAAACTAAACTAGGTGTGGAGTCCTTCGGAAGGGAATGAAGGTCCAAGTTAACACAGACGTCAGGGCTTAGCCACAAAATTCGAGAGTGAAGGCTGGGGAACCTGCAGTGTACAACAACACGCAAATAATGGCTGATGTCTACACGGAGAAACCTTATTGCATTTTATTAAAAAGGCCTTTTCGATTTGTTTTAATATCTTCGTTGTCAAACTTATTCTAAATCACCGATAGCAGTTTGAAGCATCGTACCTGCAACTGATACGAAGCCTCCGGTGTAGGGTCGATCGAGCGGAATGAAGGGTTTAGGCCATAAGCTCAGACGACTGTGTTGCTACTTTATTCACTTTATCTTTAAGATGTAAAATGTTAGCCATCTTCTCTTCACCATTCTTGTTTCTGATCTCCGAGGTCAATATTGTTAGCTATCGTATAGGAAACAATGACACAGGAATACCCGTGCCCTCTAAGGAGCCTTGCTGAGTGCGCGGTCTCACCCCCCCCCCCCCCCCAACCTTTTGCGCGCGTGTTTACACAGGTAATTTTGAAAAATCATGTTTAGCAGCCGTGTGGCTAGGGCTCTTATTGTTAGTGGGCTAGCCAGCGGAAAGCTTGTGTGTGTGTGTGTGTGTGTGTGTGTGTGGTGTGTGTGTGAGGCGGAAACGCGCGACTGGGGCAGACCTGAAAAAGCAGTTACTTCCGGGGTTTTCATCTGCGCAGCCAGGGAAGGCGGCAGTGTATAGTATATGATAAAGTTAATGAAACCGACGTGCGACAGTTTCTAGAAGGGTTTTTATAAGACGTCTGGTAACGCTAAGACAGCCTATGAAGTACATATGAAAGTTTTAATAGAATGAATAAACGGCAATTCAGTAATTAGTAAAAAGTTCGTAACTTTCAAACCATTTAATATACAGAGAAGAGCGAGGGCTCACGTGAAAGCTTTCAACTAGGTGCATCACCTGATATGTTTACATTCGACGTAAGATTAATATTAATTACAGGAAACCCAATAACTAGTACAATTGCATAAATTTGTAAATATAAAATCACATTTTTTGTATTTACTTATTTTCTTTGTTTAAATTTGTATATAATCTATTATTGTTTAATTTGAAATGGTATGCCTGAACGGCTTATTCCATTGTAAAGAGCTGGCTAAAATATATGAAAACATTTCAGATTTTTGCAACAGGGTTAATCACGTAAGTTTACAAGAGGAAAATACTGCAAATATCGGGAGAGATATTGATATCTGAATCGCTCCATAGGAGAAATGCTGTGAAAGAAATGTAAAAATCAGGTTAATTACTATGACCAGCTTCATATTTGTGTGTGGTGTGTTTAAAGATGTATATGCTTGAATGTACAGTATACTTGGCGAGGGGTAGCAACTGGGGATTTTGATGACATCAGGGTTTCTCTGGAGGACGGGTATAAAGGCAGGAAGCGAAGAAAAAAGTTTTCAGAGTGCGGAAAGTGCAGTCGAACTTAGAATTTAGGAATGTTTTTCTTGAGACACCGAGTGCTACGTTGAATTTGAAGGTTGCAGCGTATGAAGTTTAGACCTGTGACTTCGTAAATTTATCGAAGATCAAAATGGTCACACCAAGTTGTTTGGAAACTGGTTGAAAAAGTGCATCTCGTCAGGAAGTGTTAATCGAGTTTCATAAACATTCATCCATCACACAATTGTGAAGATATCTGTTCAAGAACATTGTTCTTGTCAAAGGAACTGATTCGAGTGGATCTCAAGAAAGTATTCGCTGTCAGGCACAGGCTAGTGGAACAGTTTCATGTGATTAACAGTAGCCTGGTAGAATAATTAGATATATTTTGGTCAAAGTAAATTTTGTCTGGGGGCTCACGAGCTACGTTAGATACGCCAACGATAGTGCTATTACCAGTGAACAATGTTTTCATTTAATGAACATACAACGTACAAGTTTAAACGAAAGTGTTGTGAAAGTTGATACGTAATGCACTCTTATTAACCATGTACAGGTGGGGGCTGGACGAATTTTTGTGATCCTAGACAAAGCGTAACTTATGGAGCCAATGAACTTTGGCTTAACTTCATATAGGATTCTCCATTGACAGCCCTTTTTTATAACCTCAAGTCAGTAATCGTATCTTAGGCCATGTTAATCTTTTCGTTTTCAACTAACATATTTAATCTGAAAGAATGGCACTAAGAAGGAAAATATAGACATGAGCCTAAAATATCATGTCAGAATTTAAAACCGATGGGTCTTAACAGTGCCGTTCCTTACAATTTTCCCCCAATGCAGGAGGAACTAGATCCGTCAACAGTCATCGTTGACCATAGGATAGGTACTGGTTGTGCCGGGATGCAGGCACAATTTTATACAGACGACACTAAACTAAGCCAGTAACTTGCGGCGTTGTTAGGAGAGACCTAACTTTTAGATTTTTTCTGGAGTAGACTTTTCATTAAGCGAGGCTGACAGTTTGATTAATGGTGGCAGTGAAGTCACTTTGAAAGCGTAGGATCGAACACCCAACTAGCTCAAGTCAAAGCATCGGCCGACAGCAACTGCCGCGTTCGATGGAGCCGCAAGAAGCACTTAGGGGCCCGAGTTAGCGCCTACCATTCAGGGATCACGTTCCCTGAACTACGCAACCCAACACGGCGTGCTGTCAGGAGGTGACAAGTTCATTTCACAAGTTTCGCCGGAACACAAGCACGCTGTCTAAAATACTTTTTATACGACTATACACGGCTGCATACCCGACAGCAGTACAAATGTTGATTCGCCGGAAAATTACACAAATGAAACTAGTCTTTGAAACGTCAGTCTCAAACACTAAGATTCGGAAGGAAATTTATTCAGAAACGTAAACAGATTACAAGAGACTCCTTCGGTTGCTTGTCCAGTATTGCTCTTAAGTATGGTAATCTTACAAAGCCGGCCGCGGTGGCCGAGGAGACTGAGGCGCTTTAGTCACGGTCTGCACGGCCACTACGGTCGGGGGTTCGAATCCCCCTCGGGCATGGATATTTGTGCCGTCTTTAGTATAAGGTAGTTCATAAGTAGTTTGTAAGTTTAGGGACTGATGACGCCGCAGTTAAGTCCCTTAAGCTTAAACATTTGAGCATTTTTTAATCTTACAAAGGACAATTATAGTCAAAAAAATTGGCGCGAATAATTTAGATGCCAAGAACAGCACTGCGCTTTTACACGTTCAAATATACCAATATTTGGAACTCTGGCGATCAGCGGAGTTTCAGCTTTGTGCTCACATGGGCATATAGAAGCAATGTAATACATAGGATACAGTATAGTTCGAGATTCATTATTCTTCGTATTACCTCTCATAAAGATACAAATGGGGTAGCAATTAGATGTGTTTTGAAATTAATATTTCTCAACTAATAATTCTGTAGCCCTTTTACAGAAAAAAATGAATGATACGTACTGCTTCAGTATTTTGCCCACATGTCATCGAGATTAGGTTGGATCCTTAGATGCATTGAGTCTAAGTCTATGGGAAAAATGGCCACCAGAGGCAATTCTCTCCAATGAAGAATAAACTAAATCGCTAGGTCGTAGGGCAGCCACCGTTCGAGGAGGATTAGTGTGGGGCCAATTGTCCCGCAGAGTCGTCTTCAACTACCATATGCGCCCTATACTTTTCAGATCAGGTGATTTTGGAGGCCACGGAAGGCACTGAATAATATTCTCCCTCCTTTGAAACCAGTTCTAACTCTTAACGCTAGTGTGCGATGGATGATTACCTTGGAGTGACGTCCTTCGGGGTAACTAAGTCTAGCTCCAGGGATGTTTTCAAGCAAATATTCACATAAAGCTGAATCGAGCTTGCCGTGGGTACTTTTCAACATTTCACACATACTCGCTCGCTACTAGCGCGTGTGGGCACAAGGCGCATCATACCGTTGCCCATATATGCGGTAAGCTAGAACAAGACCTCTTAGTGTACTGAATTGCGGACTACTCTAAGAAAATGATTATGTCAAGGAACTCAACTGCTAGTCTATCCACGTCTTATTCGTCATACATTTTTATTTTAAGAACTTTATCTTATTCCATGGTCCCTCAATATTCTGCGAGTAATTCTCAATAAGCCCGGGAAATGTGAAACTAATTTTTACAGATGTTTGAGAAAAGAGTATTCTGGGTAGCCCGTTCTGCATCTTTCCTCCCTGTAGATACTCCTTCCAGGTAGTGGACGTCTCGCTACCTCACTATTACCTCCAATTCGTGTAATCTTTTTCCTCCTGTTGATACAACACCGTAACGACGTCCTGCTTCAGATTCACTAACACCAATTTCAAAGAAGCAATTGCTCGCTCGCGAACATTCACATCAGTTTGAAGCAGACTTTTAAGCTAATCAGTTGATCGGTAGGTTTACTTTTAAGAGAAAACTAAGTTTCACTTCGATTTTTCTAAAATTTGATTTTGTTATAACACGAAAAAGGACACGATTTTTTAGCCGCGATAATACATTTGAACTATCCTAACATCGGCGCTAAAATGGAAAAATTTATATAACTTAGAGATCAGTGGATTGATATTAACGATTTTTGGTATGAAACTGTTTTGATAAAAGACGAACATCGGCCTAGGTATATAGGAGGGCAGTGGAAAGTAGGTGACCAGTGTTTTACAAAAAAGTATTGATTTAATGGAAGTAGAATCTATTCAAAAGGATGCTAATTAAGAAGTGTATTATTAGTGTTTCAATACTAATATTTTAGGGGTAAAAACCTTTCGATTGCCGCGCTCGATTGATAATGCTTGTTTCATATGCAAATTTCAGACAAACCTGAGAGTGACACTAGTAGACTTCGTTTGTTGTGAACTATAGAGGCACCAGTTGAGGTCTAAGTAATTACAATTAAAAACACCCAATCATTTTGCTATGACCATTTGTATCGTCGTTAAACGATTAGACCACTATAAAATGGCATCTTTTGAAATATGGAAACTAGAAAAACCAACTGCACAATTCGTGAACGAATAAAGATTAAAATATCACCTGCTCAGACCAAAATGAAAAAAGAAAAAGTAAAAAACTAGTCAGATTCAAACGCTTGTTCCTTTACGTTCTTAAACCGTCAGCCTACCCACTCCGCCACTGAAGGAGATAACCGTTCATCGTATGATTTATTTAAATAAGTTATTTCAACACAGATTCTAACAAGAAAAGTTGAGTAATGTTTTAATGAATCTCGACACATTTTAACTTCATTGTTCCTATCTGCCGATGCAAACATCAAGCTGAAGCTCCGCAAAGCTTGTGTCTTTAACACAATCCTCTGAACTTTGGCATGTGCTGTGCTCTGTTCCTGGGCAAACTTTTCGCCTCTGGTTGTATGTTTGGAAGAAGTTGCTGAGATGTTTCCAAGAACAGATGCATGTTTAGACGGGTTTTTGTAGAAAACGCGCGATCACAATGCTGCTCATCACTCCATTGACAGAATAGTGGGTTGCGTAATGAAGGAATATGTTTACTCGAGAGAGATATGTCGATATTCTAGTATGCGTATCCTCACTGCAGTCTCAAACGTTTTGTGCCATACTCATCACAGCCGTATCTTTGGCATGAACTGATGTATTCCAATATGTTTCCTTCACTTCACCGGAACTAAGCAGATGCAGTTGTGTGACTAAATAAGCAAAGAACGCACGAGAATACCTCAATTTCTATTTTGTGAAGTACGAAAAAAGAGCCTGGAGAGCTGCATCAAACTAGTTTTTTTTTAACTAAGGACCACAACTACATGAGAAAGCCTATGTTGTGAGGGAAGACACTTTCAGGTTATTTACCCAAGGGATTTTTCTGTAGCGAATTTATTGCTAATGTGGCAATCTTTCGAAATTATTACGTACATGTGTTTTCAGAAAAGTCAAATTATACAAATCAATTAAGTTTCACGTCACCCGTGTGTGCCACAAACGCATTCCTTCTGGACCTGCGTGTATAAACGTGGTCCTTTGAACTGTCAAAATATAAAATAACTTGCCTATAGCCCGATCTATAAAAGGACACTGAATGGACGATCTCTGTGATAACAGTATCAACATTTGATATATGAATTGTTGCTTTATGTCAAAAGCTAGAAGGAGCACGTTCTGTAGCCTTTGTGATATAGTAATTGACTGTAATTTTTTCCAACGTCAGGTATTGATCACCTGTCCCGTACTGGTCGCCCCGGGCAAAAACGTCAGCATGCACCGGTATCTGCAGTGTCTCGCCCACAGCAACCTCGGCCACCCCACCCTACTAACACAATGAATTTGTTAGGGTCACTGGGAGTCAAGCGTCAAACTGTACTGTCCTGTACCTAAGACAAAAATGTTTTTAGAGCTTATGGGACTTAACTGCGGGGGTCATCAGTCCCTAAGCTTACAAACTACTTACGAACTAGCTAATACTAAGGACGGCACGAAGATCCATGCCCGAGGGGGGATTCGAACCCCCGACAGTAGTGGCCGTGCAGACTGACGCACCGCATAACGCTCGGCCACTGCGGCCGGCATGAAAGACTCCACAGTAACAATGTATTCGATATTGGCATGGAGACGTCTAAACCCCGACAACGTTGACCGCTGCAGGCGGACCCAAAATCAATCAGGAATGGACATGCAAAATAGGTGCAAAGTTCTCTTCACAGATTAATATCACACGTCTGATACCGTTTACGTCTTAAGAGAGAACCCAGTAATGCTGAATATAAGAGGCATGTCTTTATTACGGCGAGATGACTAGATTTAACATTTGTTCCATATATCATATATACATTACGTTATGATTTCTAACTTGTCTGTTTAGTAAATGTCTATACGTGACGAATGATTTTCAGAATGGAACTTTCACTCTGCAGCGGAGTGTGCGCTGATCTGAAACTTCCTGGCAGATTAAAACTGAACCGGGGATCGAACCTGGGACCTTTGCCTTTCGCAGGCAAGCGCTCTACCGACTGAATTATCCCGACGACTCACGATGTCGCCTCACAACTTTACTTCCGCCAGTACCTCGCCACCTACTTTCCAAACTTCACAGAAGCTTGCCCGCGAAAGGCAAAGGTCCCAGGTTCGAGTCCCGTTTCCGGCACAATTTTAATCTGCCAGGAAGTTTCAAGGATTTTTATTTAGATTTTTTTCTTTTTTAAGTTTTATCTAAAAATTCATCTATAGTGTAGGAGGAGTTGCCATTCAGATATTCCTGATCAATTATGTTCTGGGCTGCTATCTTGAGGGCTTCGGACGCCACTGTTTCCCTATCAGAGGCAAGATTAAGGTTGCATAATACAGAGAACGTCCTCAAACCCATTGTTGAACCGTTTTACCAGCATTTCGCTAAAAAATTCAAGTTTATGAACAATACACTAGTCCACCGTGCAGGCATCGTCAAAGATTTCATCAGTCATGCCAGTAATACGCGATTGGACTTAATTCCCCCGGTATCAGTACAATTTAACGTGCTTTAAATAAATTGCAAAGAGCAGTACGAGCACCTACAGACCCACCGTGATATCTACGACTGTTTATGACTCATTTAAGAATGGGGGGTAAACTAGCACAGCAGTGGTTAAATTAACATGTGAGCAGCATTCCATCCTGGGTCCAGGTTGTTATTCATGCAAGGAGTCATGCAACCAATAAATGAAACTGCCCACAAAATGATGAAGTATGAATTTAGGTTATGGTTAATTACAAAGGTTATTTGTTAGGTTTTTATTTATCTGAGGTCTTTTCCAATTTTTCGAAATGTAACCTAAATTCGTCCACATTATGCAACGATATTTCGACCCAGAGACGTCCGGCCATCTTCAGGTGAGCAGACAATTACTGTCGAGTTGAAGTGCAGCTATGGTATTTATACTGGTTCTTGCGCATGGCAAATGAGCTGGCGTCCTTTCGTGCGTGCGTTAGATGGTGACATGCGCATTAAGTCAAGTTGCGTGTATTGCCTTCAATGGTGGAGGGTCTTATTTACTATTGATTTGTAACTTTGATTCCGCTGAGCGTAGATACTATTACACGGAATTACAATGTTTACCTAGCTGAAAGCCGTAATCGCTATTTATAAAGTTGTCTACAAGACATTTACACCAGAGGTCTAGAACGGGCAGCACAGCCGGGTGCCGAATAATTTCGGTAGTGTATATGACCGGAAACTTACACCAGCCCGTACCCGCCGGATTTCGAACTAATACCCAACTCTCAACGAGATAAGTTTTCGAAAATTCAGTTCAAGATAGGACTTCGCAGGATATATAAAGCGCACTAGTCAAAAGCCAAGAAAAATGCTCTCAAATTTTAAGCGCAACACATGTAAAACTGATAGACTTGTGATTACTGTGCTGCAGCATGGCCGACTAGCTCAGGTGGTAGCGTGTTCGACTCGTGCGTACAATCCAGGTTTGAGCCTACCTTCAAGAAACATTAGACCGTCTGCCCGTTTCTTCACAGGCAATAGGGTAACAGCTTATACTGCTTTTCTATTAAGAAACCGATTCCTCGAAATGGCAACCAATATTTCTAATCTTTCCACAGCTTACAACACCGCCATATTTTGTAATAAAATTGTAATGACAATAGTATGACGATTAAGTCTACCAACATTCATTGTGAAATGTATTTGCAATTATTCGGCTTTCTGAACTGAATAATTTTAATTGAATGTTTATATACAATCGTCATTTCATAAAGTTCTTTAGGATGTAATTTATAATATTTTATATTAATTTTCTTTAAAAAAATGGTTATAATTTTTAAAATAATAAACATTACCACAGGTGTGATCAAACGTTTATCTATTTGACAGGTACGCTACAACCCGAGCCATTTCATCGTATAGGCGTACAAAATTCATGGCTGCATGTGTGTGTGGTGCTGTGCTGCAATTTTAGCGCCTTTTACTCTGAATTGTTTCAGTAGTGCGCTTTAAGACTGCTGTGAGTCCACCCCCTTCACATATACTACTAACATGTGATGTCTCTTCATCCCAAGCCATTCCAGAGACCGAAAGGTTTCCTTGCCAGTCTAATATTGTTTGTGGCCTGAACATTTCACCAATCTCAAGAGGGCGGTAAATCGTTTAGAATGCAACGCTTGCAGCTGCTCCCGCTAGTTTTGTTTCGATATTCGTGAAAATTTGCTCCTTCAGCTTGAAACGAAGGCGGCCACACGCAGCCGTTACTTATTAGAGGCAACAGTAAAAGTATTCCAAGACCAAAAATACCAGCTCGCGACACATACCTAAGTAAACCAGAGGTTAACAGTCACGAAACTCCCGGTACTTTTCAGCAACCTGTCGACTGCAACGCTGCCAAGCGGCCGGGTCGTAACAACATACCGAGAGGCGAGAAGCCATTGTGGATTACATATGGAGTCTAAAGACGCGTTTCAAATGCTACTGCATTTCGGAGCTTATTGCGGCGCGGTAAACTTTAGTTGGAGGAAAACTAAGAATGTGCATTTTCTCAAATATGAAAAGCTCTTACAATGTAGGATAAAATAAGTTTGTTAAATTTTAAGGGTGTATGGAATCAGTAACAGAGGTAACTAATCCAGTATTTTTCTTCAAAGTTATTTTTGGTAGTCTACCGATAGACTTGTGGAAGTCAAAATAAATTTTTGCACAGTAGTCTACGTGACGTAGTCGTGACGGAGCAATGATAGTCTAAAGTTAACAGGGACTATAAAATAAAACTAACTGTATTGTAACGTGTAAAGACAAACAGATTTTAGCAGGAAAAGATTCTTAATTATTTACAGTACCTTTACATTACTGCGGAGTAGGTAGGATGAAAACATGACAGGAACGGCACATGTAAGCCATCTGAGCAAGAATAAAGCAAGAAGGTCTTTTATAAAACCTAACATTTAGTCTCTAAGAATGTAAAAATCGTGTTTAGTATCAGTATCAAATGTATTAAGATATTCAAAATCTGCAGAAAAAATACATGTGGAACGTGTAACTACCAGAATATAACTATAGCCGGCCGCGGTGGCCGAGGGGACTGCGGCGCTCCAGTCACGGTCTACACGGCCACTACGGTCTGGGGTTCGAATCCCCCTCGGGCATGGATATTTGTGCCAGCCTTAGTATTAGCTAGTTGATAAGTAGTTTGTAAGTTTAGGGACTGATGACCCCGTAGTTAAGTCCCTTAAGCTTAACAAACATTTGAACATAACTATACAAGTCAGTTTCTTTTGAACTTAAACACCAGGTTACAATTCGCTTCTCGTCTTAAATCTTTTTTTTTTTTGTGGTTTTAGGGCGCACAACTTCTATGGTCATTAGCGCCCAGCCAAGAACATAGATTCGCTATGATCTCAAAATCAACAAGAGGCTAAAAACGAAAGATAAAAGACAAAAGGGTTAAATATCCTTGGATAGGTTGGCCAAGTTGATAAAACGCAAAACTCTAGCAGCTGCTCGTGTGTCATCAGCTAAAATTTCCTCCAGAGTAGACGGAAAGTGAAGGGCTACACGGAGATGATTAAAATTAACACAAGTCAGTAAAACATGTCGCACTGTCAGCAGTTCACCGCAGGAGCATAGCGGTGCAGGTTCGGCGGATAGCAAGTGACGGTGGCTGAAACGGCAGTAACCGATCCGCAACCGGGCCAGGCTGACCTCCTCCCGCCGAGAGGGGCGTGAGGAGGTCCTCCAAGCGGTCGGGATCGGTTTGACAGTTCGCAATTTATTGTTGTACAGTGAAAGCCACACACTGTGTCATTGCGACACGATACTCCGGCGAAGAGCCCGTTGAACATCGTCCGATGGGACGCAAAAGATAGCCATGCGAGGCAAAAGAGCTGCTGCCTTGGCTGCTATGTCGGCGGCCTCATTTCCGGGCACACCCACATGGCCAGGGACCCACAGGAAAGAAACGTGACAGCTGACATCTGCTAGCAACTGGAGGGAGCGTTGGATCCGATACACGAGAGGATGGTTCGAGAAAGGGTCCTTAAGACTCTGCAGGGCACTAAGGGAGTCCGAACATATGGCATAGAGAGGTTCGCGGTGGCGGCAGGTGTACAAAACGGCCTGGTGGAGGGCAAAAAGCTCAGCCGTGAAACTCGAACACCCGTCGGGGAGCTTGTATTGGAACCGGTTGTCCCCGACGACGAAGGCAGATCCGACACCGGCATTGCTCTTGGAACCATCAGTGTAAATAAATATGGCATTATCGAACCGAGAACGGAGTTCGACAAGCCTCGATAGGTATACCAAATCCGGAGTGCTCTCCTTGGGGAGCGAACTAAGTTCAAGGTGAGTGTGAACCTGGGCCTGATGCCAAGGTGGCAATGGGCTTTCGCTCAACCGAAAGGTGGAAGGAAGGGTAAAATCGAGCCGCTGTAGCAGGCGGCGAAACCGAACTCCAGGTGGAAGCAAGGCAATCGCAGACAACTGATATTGGCGATCGAGTGAGTCGTCAAAAAATAATCGGTAAGATGGATGGTTGGGCATCGACCGCAGGCGGCATGCGTACCGACACAAGAGTGTCACGTCGATTGGTCAAGGGTAATACAGCAGCCTCGGCATACAGACTTTCAACAGGGCTGGTATAAAATGCACCGGTCGCAAGACGTAAACCCCGATGGTGGATAGAGTTGAGACGGCGGAGAATCGACGGCCGTGCAGAAGAGTATACAAGGCTTCCGTAGTCGAGCTTCGACTGAACAATGGCCTGGTAAAGGTGAAGCAGGACGGTACGATCCGCTCCCCATGACGTGCCACTGAGGACACGAAGAACGTTAAGGGATCGTGCACAACGGGCAGCCAGGTAGGACACGTGTGTGGACCAGCAAAGTTTACGATCCAACATGATGAGTCCCAAGAATTTCGTAGTCTCCACGAAAAGGGGAGCAACAGGGCCGAGACGTAGAGAAGGTGGAAGAAATTCCTTGTATCTCCAGAAATTGATACAGTTTTCTCAGTGGAGAATCGGAAGCCGTTTTCTATGCTCCAGGAATATAGACGGTCAAGACAGCGTTGAAGAGAACGCCCCAAGAGACACGTCCGCTGGGCGCTACAATAAATTGCGAAATCGTCAACAAAAAGAGATCCGGATACGTTGGCTGAAAGGCAATCGACGATTGCAATGGCAAAGAGCGCCACACTGAAGACGGAGCCCTGTGGTACCCCATTCTCCTGGTAAAAGGTATTTGACAAAACAGAGCCCACCCGTACCCGGAACTTGCGATCCGCCAAAAACGCTTGAATGAAAAGAGGAAGGCGGCCCCGAAGGCCCCATGTGTGCAATGTGCGGAGAATGCCCGCTCTCCAACAGGTATCGTATGCCTTCTCCAAGTCTAAGAACACTGCTACTGTTTGACGCTTCTTTAGAAAGTTGTTCATAATGAAGGTCGACAACGTAACGAGGTGATCAGCAGCAGAGCGGTGTCGACCAAAACCACATTGGATATTAGTCAGAAGGCGGCGAGATTCGAGGAGCCAGACCAACCGAGCGTTAACCATGCGTTCCATCAGCTTACAGACGCAGCTCGTCAGATAAATGGGGCGATAACTGGAAGGAAGGTGTTTGTCCTTCCCTGGTTTGGGGATGGGGACAACAATGGCTTCACGCCAACTTGTGGGAACATGACCTTCAGTCCATATGCGATTGTAGGTACTAAGAAGAAAGCACTTGCCCGCAGGAGAGAGGTTCTTCAGCATCAATATGAATGGAATCGGGCCCGGGAGCAGAAGACCGGGACAGGGCGAGAGCACGGTCTAGCTCCTGCATGGTGAAGGCGACGTTGTAATTTTCACGATTAAAAGAGCGGAAAGAAGGCGGCCGTGCCTCCTCTACCTGTTTACGAGGGAGAAAGGCAGGGTGGTAATGGGCAGAGCTCGAAACCTCCGCAAAGAAAAGGCCCAATGCGTTGGAAACATCAGCGGGGTCCACGAGGACTGAGTTCTCCACGGTCGGGCCAGGAATCGGGGAGTGGACCTTAATGCCGGATAAACGGCGGAGGCCGCCCCAAACAACCGTGGAGGGAGTAAAACGGTTAAAAGAACTAGTAAAAGCAGTACAGCAAGCTTTCTTGCTGTCGTTTATGATACGACGACATTGCGCTCTCATACGTTTATAATGTATGCAATTCTCCAAAGGTGGGTGGCGGCGGAAGGTGCGTAAAGCACGGCGCCGGGCTCTAAGCGCGTCGCGGCAGGCTGCAGTCCACCAAGGGACCTGGACACGACGTGGAGAAGAGGATGTACGAGGTATGGAACGTTCAGCAGCGGTGAGAATAACCTCTGTGAGGTAGTCGACCTGACTGTCACAGTTGGGAAAATTCTGATCGTGAAAAACAGCCACGGAAGAATAAAGCCCCCAGTCGACTTTAGAAATGTTTTAACTGGTGGGACGAGGAGATGGGGAATGATGCAGGAAGTGGATGATACAAGGGAAATGGTCATTCGAGTACGTGTCAGAAAGTGCATACCACTCAAACCGACCGGCAAGCTGAGGAGTGCATATTGCGAGGTCTATATGGGAATAAGTGTGTGTTGTGTCTTAAAGGAAGGACGGTGCACCGGTGTTGAGGCAGAGAAGATCGAGGTGTTGGAGAAGGTTCACCAAAAGGGAGCCTCTCGGACAAGGTGCCGGAGAGCCCCATAGGGGGTGGTGGGCATTAAAGTCGCCTACCAACACGAAGGGTGAAGGGAGCTGGTCAACAAGGTGTAGCACATCCGCCCTAGTAAGGGCAGATGACGATGGCGTATAGTTATTACAGAGGGAGAAGGTAAATGTGGATAAAGTGATGCGGGCGGCAACTGCCTGTAGGTGAGTGTGCAAGGAAATGGGATGGAAATAGACGTCTCAAAGGAGCATCAGAACTTCTCCATGGGCTGGGACACCTTCCATGGGTGGCAGGTCGAACCGCACAGAGGTGTAGTGTGGAAACTCTGCACGATCATGTGGACGCAACTTAGTTTCCTGGAGGCAGACTAGAAGCGGGCAGTGCAATCGAAGGAGTAGTTTTAACTCCTCCCGATTAGAACGAATGCCGCGAATATTCCATTGAAGGAGTGCCATGATAAAAATTGAGATAAGAATAGGATAAAAACCAACTAGCTAGCGGGGTCACCTCGACGGCCGCTGAGGACCGGATTTCGAGAGGGCACTGCTATCGCTGTCCAGGGGCAAAGGGTCGTGGTCCATAGATTCGACCGACGCGCCTGCCACCTCCCTTAGTTGATCAGGAGGGGCAGTTTCCACCGCCGGTAAATGGCCGGGTGCCCGGCAGACGGAGCGTCCCGGTGATACCGAAGACGGCCAAGGCCGGCAACTGTTGGACGGCGTGACGGATGGGTCACGCCTCGGCGGGGAAGGAGAGGAACGCTTTGTCAGCTCTTCTGGAAGAGTGACGGCGGGAAGAGGCAGTTGACGGTTGGGAAGCCTGAGAACGCAGAAAATCCTCACGGACGGGTTCCTTTTTCAAGGTCCGGGCAACTTGTTTAGGTGCCCGCGGTTTACTAGAGGTTGACGAAGACTGTACCTTAGAAGCAGCAGGAGGAAGCGGGGACGTGGAACGGGCAATCTTCGGGTTGGCGGTTCGCACAACTGTGTCAGCGAAAGTGAAGTCACAAGTCTGGGTACTGGAATCCTTGGTAGGTCGAGTTGAGGTGACGACCTTACTGTATGTGCCCGCTGGGCGGACAGTGGGCTTTCGAGTCGCCAACAACTTTCGAGCGGCAGATGTCGATACCCTCTCCGTAACCCGAATTCGCTGGATTACCTTCTCATTCTTGTATACAGGGCAGTCGCGAGAGGAAGCCGCATGGTCACCGTTGCAGTTTAGGCAGTGAGGGGACGGAGGTGGGGAATCCCCCTCATGGGCGTCCCTACCACAAGTGACACTTTGCTGCATTTGGGCAATGTTCACGGGTATGGTTGTACCTGTGGCATTGAAAACAGCGCGTTGGGTTAGGCACAAGAGCGGACGGAGATGACTTCATACCCTGCTTTGACCTTTGACGGGAGGTCAGCTCTAACGTCAAAAACACAGTACGAGTCGGTGTCAGTTGGTTATCTACCTTTTTCATGACCCTATGGACGGCTGTCACACCCTGGTCGGACATATACGATTGGATGTCTTCATCAGACAACCCGTCAAGGGATCTCGTGAAGACTACCCCCCGTGACGAGTGTGCGATGTGCTTCCACCTTGACAGGAAACGTGTGTAACAGTGTAGTCCGGAGTAGTTTCTGAGCTTGGAAGGCACTTTCCACTTCCAGCAACAATGTGCCATTGCGCTGACGTGAACAGGTTTTAACAGGGCCAGTAATTGCATCTACACCTTTCTGTATAACGAAAGGATTGACAGAATTGAAATCCTTTCCGTCGGTGCGAGAGACAAGAAATTTAGGTACATTAGGCAGAGTCTTTTGGCTGAGGCGAGTCTAGTTTACGTTTTTGGGTCAACGTCACAGAAGAAAAGGAAGTCATCGCGGAAGTGTCCCCCGTGATTACCGGCGTCTCCGATGGCGCGCTCCTTCCTAGTGGGGGCCCTCTCCGAGGGCTTACCCGCCTTAGGTGATTGTTCACACCTCAGGTCACACCTCAGGTCACACCTCAGGTCACACCTCAGGTCACACCTCAGGTCACACCTCAGGTCACACCTCAGGTCACACCTCAGGTCACACCTCAGGTCACACCTCAGGTCACACCTCAGGTCACACCTCAGGTCACACCTCCCGAGAACTGACGAAGGGACCAATCGGCACGTTCGGAAGGTACCAGCTCGGGTAATCACCCCTCCCTGGGCCTGGCCTTTACCAGGGGGTACGTACGTGCCCTACTTGTCTACCCGGGGCGGGGAATTACGCGTTATCCCGTCACCTGCTACGCATGATAATGCGTGGGTCGGCCTTCAGACACGCACAGGGAGGAAAGAAGAATAGAGGAAGAGAAGAGAAAGAAGGAAAGAAGTGTCTCAAACGCCGAGGAGGAGACGAATGAGGAGAAGGCTAGGAGAGTACAAGGAGAGAGACAGAAACAAAGGGTAAGAAAGGAAGGAAGGAAGGAAGGAACGAAGGAAGAAAAACGACAACAAGAACCACCTTAGCTAACTAAATATGCCCGTCTCCGGGCGAAGGCATAAACCGGGAGGGAAGGTGAAGCAGCCTGGGACAGAAGAAAGACTGCTCCGGCTCGGGGCCCCGTGTGTGCCACACACGTACCCTCAAAAGAACTGTGGGCCCCTGGGGGGAAATCGTTTTTGGATATTATCATTACGACCGTGCTAGTGTGAACGGTATGTATTACAATGGACTGGCATATTACAAACTGACAACAGGAAACGGGATTTTCGTTTAATAATGTTTTCGTATTTGTCTCACGAAATACAGTACCGCGTTTAATGCCTAGGAAATATATAAACAACAGCAATAATAAATTCTTCGTTTCGGTAGTGCCATTTTCTGCTACTGAGCTTGATATCCAGCCGCTTGGAGCGTTAGTATCGCTTCAGCTGTCAAATGGTTGCATTTTTTCCCTACTGAGTTTCGCGGCTGTGCGTGTAAACCCTGTGAGCGCTATGTAACAAGCTAAGGCAGGGCTCTCTTCCCCTCCCCCCCCCCCCGGGTGAGGAGGTAAGTGGTGGGGGTGCGCGACCTGCCACCAGACACGCCCCCGGCCACTGCTGCAGCTGTCAGCTGGTCAACCGCACACTGCAGCAGCGTAATTATGCGGTAGGTCATGTGCAGCGTCCGTGTCGTCTGACATGCCACACGCCACGACTGTCCCTGCTGTCAGTTTACCAACGTTTCTGCCTTAGTTGTGCGGTTCTCTCTGCATCCAACAGAATTAGTAAAGGTTTTATCCAACTTAATCATCGGTTTCTGTTTATTGGAAAATTTATCTGTATTGCAGTAATACCAGTGGCATTTATTTAATTCGTTTGAATATATGCACGTCTGGAACCGATAAAGACTCCAAATTTTCCACTACCACAAATAGTAATTTTTGACACGTTTCGTGGGAGATTTAGCAATTGAGTTCTAAAAATACTTCCACTGAAGTTCTGTGACGCACAATTTCAACGAGAGGGGAAGAATTCCGTCCGCTGTTAACTGCCATATCCTCACTTCACAAAGGGAAAACAGGAGTAGACGGTATGAAAATGCACGCTCTAAATACATTTTCATTTACAGATGTAACGATACACTAAAATTTTTATTTTTGTTTGAATTTGATCAGCGATGCTTATCGCCTCCTGTTCCCTCTGACTCGCAATGCAACTAATTTAATTTCGTTAGTCATTTTTTGTACTTCCGAACAAGCGAGAAGACGGAACCGTGATAGTTTTACTCACTCTTGTCCGTATCCTATCCGTGAAGACGTCTTTCATATCTGTATCCACTCATCTAAGAAATAATAATTCAAGCTGTTGCTGAAAATATATTTAAAAGAATTCCCTCTCCTTTGTTTTCATTTAAATCAAACTCCTCCACGTCAAATATTTAATTTCTTAATGTTTTCAGCTCAATATCCATAAGTTTTATGTTCACACGCCATTACAATCGCCCGACTTTAAAGCAAATAAACCGCGGATTGCATATTAATCTTCATTTTGTGCTGTACTTTAAAGTTCAAAAATTCGGTACCATCAATTCCTTGTCAAAAATATAATCGTGGAATCTAACAATTATGGCATCATACAAGCAAGGGCAATGTTATACAGATACTTGGGGTAGTTGCCCGCGACGTTATCGCCAGGTCGCAAGATACTCCGTAATATTAAAATTGTTCTTTTGATAATCACACTCAACACTTCTATTTTGTACGTGCATTTGTAGGTTGTTCGTGGTGCTACGAATTTTATACTTAGTTTCTCGAACAGACGTATATCACGAAACACTAATTCCCCTAAAGTATAAAAGTCAAAGCAAAAAATGAAATACCTAATTTCATTGTTCCTCATTTCCAGTTAATTTGTCATAGGCAATATAAAACATGTTACCCGAATTCTTACCAACACTAAAATAAAACAGCTGACCTTTCGTGGGGAGTATATAGCCTATCGAACTGTATTGGTATCTTTGGCAGAAATTAAGTTCCTGCTAATTCTGGATACATAGTTCACAATTGAAATGCATAGTCTTGTTGGCTGTATTGAGATGCATATCGATAACATTTGTCAGTTGACGTAGGTGAGTATAAATGTGACATTGAGGAAGATAATAAAAACAGTTTCTCCCAGCGGAGCGGCCGAGCGCATTGAGGCTATGTTCCGATGCGCGAGGCCATTCCCTGTCGGGGGTTCGAATCCTCCCCTCGGGCATGGATGTTTGTGTTTTTGGTATAAGGCAGTTCACAAGTAATTTGTAAGTTTAGGGACTGATGATCCCGCAGTTAAGTCCCTTAAGCGTAAACATTTGAACGTTTTTTCTCGCAAATCCGGTTTGAAAATCTTAACCGAATAAAGATTGCTTTTTCCTTTCACAAAACACAAAGACTATGCTATTAGCCAACTAATGAATGGGGTAGATTTAACTACGAATTACGAAGGGCAAGATGGCCTCTCGGAATATTCTTTGGGTGTATCACTATCGACGAGTATTGAAAGGGGGCAAACAACCACCTAATAACAGTTTCGTAAAGCAGTTAGCAATCAGAAGATTGAACACCATAGTGCTTTCCCAGACGTTTTGTTACTGATCAGTCTTACTTTTCCGACATATGAACCTGTAGTATCCCAGCTACCCATAACATTTGAGATCGACGAATTCTGTGCTCCCGTGTGTCAATACGCCAAAGATGGCACATTGAGTGCATTTGGTAGCGGAATACAGAATCCATCTGTAGTATCTCGATGAAAAATTCTAAGTTCAGTTGGTCTCATTATCTTTGAATATAATTCCCACAAAGGCAAAGGTCCAGATTTTAAGGAGAGAAATGAAATTCAGTAATAACCACGAATTATGAATTTATTCACTTTCAAAAATGAACTAATCAAAGCACAGTTTCCGCCATCTTTGCTCTTACGGTCAAGTACATAGTCTGCGACGTCAGATTCTTTGGACACTTTGCAAACAATTCATGCTCTTAGCACTTCGTCCAGTCGTCAACTGACCAAGAGGCTAAGTGCAATCCTGTTTTATAGAAACACTAAAACAGTATCTTCGCTTTACGTAATAAAATTTTACAAATATTTTATTTTCACATGAAATTATGACTTGGAGCACGCTGCTGGCCTCCCAAAATCCAACAGTAATTAAGCAGAATAAGTCAGGAAAATTTGTGAAGTAACTCGTTATATGAAAATATAATGGTGGGAAATACAGCCTTATGTTAAGTCAGGAACATGAATCAGTACTGAGTGTTGCCACAATTGCTGGCTGTACACGCTGCTACATCTTTCTGGCATTCAGCATAAGAAGCTATATTGTGTTGCTTAACAGTCCAAGTTCCTTCCACTTACTGACGGAGTTTATCTGCTGTAGGCGCGGGTAGTGTATCTGGGTCCAGTTATCGAGCAGAATGTTCAACCGGCGAGAGAAGGCAGCCATGCAATCCCATTGGCGACGGAGTAGTCAGTAACATCGCTATCTACGTGTGGTCGTCTGTTATTCTGTTAGAATGTAATCGTCGGCCTCAAGTTAGGAGAGACGCGAGTTCAATAGGCTTCAATCCTCCAGAAACAACGCTGCCTGGATGGGTGGTTTGATTTTGAAAGGGACTACATGACAAATGCTATCAGTTTCTTGTCCCAATCTTAAGGAATACAATAAAAATCGATACAATGTTGTATTAAGGAATGTGTGAAAAGTTCACCAAGTAAAGGGTGAAAGATCAGGACTAAAAGCAAAAATGGATAAAAGGAGAGTCAGGATACCAGAGTGTCTTGGCCGGGCGATCAAAGAAAAGTAAATCATCTGGCCGCTCTATTGCACATTAAGAACCACTTACCTAAAAGTGTTAGGCAAGTGGAGAACAGATTCATAATGGACACTGCACTAAAACTAATGGTTTCCTCCAACCCACTCATACGAATAAAATTTACAACTGCAGCAGCCACAGAGGTACTGTCAGCTGAAACAGGAGGTAAAACGTCAGGAAGATTAAAACTCTTCCTCTGAGCTGCTAAACTGGCACATTCCAGCAACATGTGGGTGACAGACACCACACCGACACTGAGGATCCTCGCGAAGGAGAAGGTGACCGTCAGTAAACCAAGTATGGCCGATCCGGAGCCGGCAGAGAATAACAGAGTATCTGCGAGGTGTCCGCACGTTTGTTGGGCACTTACGGTGCGCCATTCAGTACTCTGAAAAGCGGGAATTCTACGGCGCAACAGTGAATGGATATCAGACGGGATACCTATATTGAGGATAGGTTTATGGGTTGCCTCCTTTGCCAGCTTGTCAGCCAGCTCGTTGCCTTCTATCCCGACATGCCCTGGAATCCAAAGAAATTCCACTGACGCTCACTTTGTACGACGCGTATATGGACTCATGTATAGCAATTACCGAAGTATGGCGTGGGAAACACTGGTCGATGGCCTTTAGACCGTTCAGGAAGATGGACTCCCGGGGCAGGAAAAGGTAAGTTTAAGTGCGCGATAGATGACTACAAGCTCTGCATTGAGTACACTGCAGCCATCCCGCAGGAAGCGCAACTTATGTCCCGCAAGCGTATAGGCAAAGCCAACACGACCATCTACCACTGAGCCATCAGTTTAGATTACTACAGATGATCTGGAACCACTAACAATGGATACAAATTGGCGGTGAAGGTTCTCAGGGTGAACTGAGTTTTTGGAGGTCTGCGACAACTCCAAGCGAAGGTATGGCCGACACATGGTCGTGTACGCGACTGGAATTTGAATAGAGTTGGTAGGGGAAACGGTTCCCATTGACTCAGAAGTGATCTAAAACGGACACCAGCTGTCGCACCTGATCGCGGCCGCCGTTTCGGAATATGGAGTACTGTATCGGGTAAAAGACGGTGGATTGATTAGGCAAACCACGGACAGCAGTAGTGTAATTCGCCAGCAGTTGTTGCAGCTGGATTCGCAGAGGAGGCACCCAACCTTCCACATTGAGACTATCCACAGGACTTTCTGAATGCCCCTGTGTGTGGCCACGGTGGATAGGATCCAGCATTTGCAGCGCCGACGGTGATGCAGAACTATATTTAACACTTCCATAATCGAGTCGTGACAGCACAAGGGCTTTGTAGCAACGTAGCAGTGTAATGCTGTCTGCACCACCAAGTGGTACTGCTAAGGCAAAGTGCGTTGAGGTGCCGCCAGAACTTCTGCTTAAGCTGGCGAATATTTGGTAGCCATGTTAGCCGGCCATCAAGAGTCCTAAAAACGATGCGTTTTCACTATATTTAGCAGTTGACCGTAAAGATAAAGCCCTGGAAGTGGATTGACTGTTCGACGTCGACAGAAGTGCATACCGAAAGTATTGGCTGTAGAGAACAAACCCGAGGGAAAGAACCCATGTATGCGCCTTACTTATGGCTTCCTGTAGGTGGCGTTTAGCAACACACGTACTCTAAAATATATGCAGAAGTAGCCGGCATATAGGGAGGGAGAACTACATTAATAGCCACTAAAACGGGCTAACATTGAACACAGTCCTGCGGAACCTCGTTTCTCCTGCATGTGCAGAGAACTACGATACACACCGATTTGTGCTCTGAAGGTACGCAGCTCAAACTTTGTTAAAAATGTTGAGCGAGACCCGTAGACCCCAGCCAAGTACTAAGGATGTGATGTGTCTAGGTAGTATCATAAGCCTTATATAAATAAAAAAAGACTGCTATCAAATGTTGGCGCCTTGAAAATGCTGTCCAGATGGCAGACTCGAGGTGGACTAGGTTGTTAAATGTTGAGAGCCTTTTGCGAAAACCACGCTAGCATGAAGATAGACCGCGAGACTCTAGGAACCAGCGTAACCGCCGAACCACCATACGTTCTAGCAGTTTGCAAAGAAATTTGGAGAGACTGATGGGTCGGTAGCTGTCCAATTCGTGCGGGTTTTTCCAGGTTTTAGCGCTGGAACGGCGATTCTGAGACGGGAAGACACCATCGCCCCAAACACTATTCAACATGGCTAGGTGGTTTTACGACTCCTCTGACAATATATTTACCATCTGGCAATGGATGCCGTGTGGCCCAGGGGCTGTGTCAGGGCAATGAGTAAGAACTCTAGGAGTTCCCATTCACTGAAAGGAGCGTTGTACAGCGCCATACAGCTAGCCGAGAGGGAGAGTCTCTTCCTTTCCTCCTCCTCCTCATTCAGGGCACGAAAGGCTGGGGATAATCTACAGATGCTGAACTCTGAGCATAGTTCTCAGCAAAGCGTTCGGCAACTATGTCGATCTGTGCAAACTATTCAGTTCATGGAAATTCCAGGCACACAGGTGGCTCCGGTAGCTGTAGACAAGTCTTGTCTTTGACCACAACTGGGATGGGAAGGTACATGATCCAATGGTGGACACACGTCTCAGCACTCCTGTTTTCTTCTTCAGATTAAGAGTCGAGCTTGGGCACGGAGCCTCTTAAAAACTGAGGTTCTCCATAAATGGATGCTGTTTGTGACACTGAAAAACTCGCCTACGTTCTCTAATGGCGGAAGTGAAGGAGTCCAAATTTACCTTAAGAGTCAATCGGTGCAAACGACCAGGGGCTTGACGCTGTGGTAGTGACAAAGATCTGAAAGTGGTCACTACCACACAAGTAGTCGTGCATTCTCCAGTGGATGGGTGGTAAAAGGCCAGGGATACATACGGATAAATCGATGGCCGAGTATCTGCCATGTGCCACACTAAAATGCTTGGGGCACCACGATTTTAAAGGCAGGGGTCGAGTTTACAGTATTGCCTAAACATCCCTACCACGGCCAGCCGTCATAGTACCACCCACCCACAATGGGCAATGGGCGTTGAAATCACCAAATACCAGGAAAGGTGGGGGTTATCTGAGCAATCAGTGCAGCCAGGATGTGTTGGGATACTGCACCATCAGGAGGGTGGAGAGACATTGCAGATGGTTATGTCCAATTCAGCCCTTACCCTGACTGCCACAGCTTCCAAAGGCGCTGGAGACGACCAGGTTCACTGGAAACAGAGGCAAGGACGTTGAGGCATACTCCACCTCACACCTTATCAGTCTGCACGATTCCGATAACCACCCCGATGGCCACATAAGGCAGGGGTGCGCGACATGGGAAACCAGGTTTCCTGGAGGGCGATTCAAAATTGATTAAGTGCTGATGAGTTATACCTCAGCTAAGCGCGGGAAAAATCCACCACAATTCCAGTGAAGTATGGAATGTTATTTGAGATGTAAGGCCATAATGGGACAAAGACAGCAGGTTGTTCCATAGGGTATCCAGCAACCTTTGACAGCTTATAGAATCAAGTACTATAGGTTCCAATGATCCAATGGGGGCGAGATCTTAAGAGGAAGCGATGATCTCCACATTATCCTCAGAAGTAGGAGGCACTGGAGCCACTGAGGATTCTTTTATCCTATTATTTTTTCTTTCCTCTTGCGGACTTGTCATATGCTGGGAGGCTGAGGGAGATCTGAGAGCCCTCTGACCAGCAGGTTGCGGATCCTTCAGTCATCAACCGGGATTGTGTGTAGCAACTGGTGCCCCAGAAGGGAGTGTCCTGAGGAACCCCTTCCTGGCGAGAGGAGTCCGAGGAATCTCTCGCATCTCCGACTATAGGGTGGGGACTAATGACCTAAATGGCTGGACTGTGGGGGGGGGGGTGCTCCCTCAGCAGGTAATGGAGCAGCAGATAACCCCTATACATTACGGGTACAGATTAAGTCTGACGGCCCTGAGAGCCCATAGTAGTTTGCGACGGTTTCGGTGCCATCGCTCCTTAAGAGAGCGTTGGCGGTGTAAATGAAGCAAAGTTTCTTTCTTTCTTTCTTTCTTTCTTTCTTTGTGGAGTACTGTGCTGTTCGGAGAACCGGGTGGATGGAGCTGCCCACACTTCACAGGTTGGGGGGGGGGGTGTTGTACATATAGCGTCCGGATGTGATGGACCTCCGCAATCCCTGCATGTGGGGAGCTGAGGAGCTGAAGGTGCAACATGAAGACATATGGCCAAATTTCCAACATTCGAAGTATGGCATAGGAGGAGGGATGTAGAGTTTTACGTCTCTCCAGCATATCAATCTTGACCTTTTCAGGCAAAGAATCGCCCTCAGAGACAAGGATAAAAGCACCAGTATCTACCTTTTTGTTTTTAGGTCCCTGTAGATGCGCCTGATGAAATGGACACCCCGCCGTGTAAAGTTGGCGCGTAGCTAATCACCAGACTGCAGAAGATCGCAATGGAAGACAATCCCTGGGTCATGTTTAGGCTCTTTCCTCCCATAGCATGGCCAGGAATGGGAACGATCGGTGATCATCTTCAGCTGCATTAAAGTCTCCTCTCCTCATATTGCGATTGTACGTCCTCCAACGTTCCGAGATCTTTTCTTTGTGGTCCCACGAGCAGCTAGGGAAATATACATCCGCCCAGGCAGAGCCCCGCTTGCCTGACTAAGCCTAAAACAACTGAGGTGCGGCAGGTTCCCAAAGGTTGCTCGCTAGCGACTGTTCAGCCTCAACAGCCATGTATCTCTTCTGCAAGTAGCACACCTTGAGAATGAGGTTTTTTAGAGGTTTGTACCGTCTTCGCGACCCGGGAGATTAAGCCAAGATCCCCGGGCTCTATACCGTACAACGTTCCACACGTCCACCGTTGTCGCTGAAACACTGAGTTTACAGTGTGGCGGACTGTTGGCGCGACAGTCCACAGTTCAGGACCTAAGTTTCGCCAAGTCCGTACTCGTCAAATGTTGCGCCCCTGTGGGGAACTCTGCCTGGTTAGTGTACAGGCAATGCATACTGGGGGTTAGGAGAAATGGCTGCGGGTTAGCGGGAGTGGAATTCAATACCATCCTAATTATTAGTACCGGTATGGGACCAGTAAGTCATAAGGTAACAGTTCAACATTTTCAGCTCTGTGTCTACACTTATCCAACCGCTGTTGTACAGGGCCGGCCGCGGTGGCCGATGGGACTAAGGCGCTCCAGTCACGGTCTGCACGGCCACTACGGTCGGGGGTTCGAATCCCCCTCGGGCATGGATATTTGTGCCGTCCTTAAGATTAGCTAGTTCATAAGTAGTTTGTAAGTTTAGGGAGTGATGACCCCGTAGTTAAGTCCCATAGACTATACAAACATTTTTGTTGTACAGGAGAAATCGAGGTGGTTTTTAACAAAGCCGATTCTGCATGCACCCCCAAGATGGTGAGATTGGAGTTAGGAGACAACGTGAGGGAAGACTTACCCATATTTTTAAGGCCAGTATGGCAAGGCATAACGTTAGTACTGGATTCCACTCCGACGAACCTAATACGCATTGCTGCTGCAGTAAGCTGCCAGTTCTGTATCTTTGAAGCGTTGGAACCTGCTGTCCTTCCGTGCCTACCGAGCTTGCCGACGGCTGGTTTTCAATAGGATAAAGCGCGACAACACTTTAAACGCAATATTCAAGACGAATGCATCACCCGTCCGATTGCACTAGACTTTTTTCTACATCTCTCGTCTATCGTAACCTTGAGTTTGATGACTGCGGAAAGAATGGCCCGGTATACACCCTTTTCTACATCACTCCAACTTCGAGCACATGTGGAAGCAGCAAGCACCTAAAATCCTCTGACCGAATGACAAAAGATTTAGTGGTAGTCATTGCCCGCATTGACGCTAACGCCCAGTACTCATTAACTTCATCAAATAGAGCTGTATTTCCAGTCATATGATCTTTGTACGTCTTTCCTCAGTAATAAATTTGGCTGTTTTTATTTTGAATGGCCATGATTGGGACTAACTACTAACAGTAAGTACTATGAAACGAGACCAGCATAGGAATATGACGTTATAATACATCGTGGGAATGAGGTTTGCGAATTTCACATACCTGCAATGAAAAACAGATGAAGAAGGTAGGAGTTGCATGGACAAGGCAGTAACGTTTAGAGTTCGTTGGTACATATATATCAGAACGAAATGAAAAGGGAAGAAAGAAGAGGGGGGGCGAACTTTAGACAATCTTTTATGATGGTTAGAATAGCCCTATGATACGTATTGTTTGAGGTGGTAAGATATAATCCAACACTATTGCCTTTTGAGGGACCTGCCGTTTGAGGGACCTACACAATATGAACTTTACATGTATACCTCACGTTCTTATCATTGCCAAGGGTATAATGAACGTAAGAGAAGACGTTACGACCTTTTGAGGCTTCACCCATGGACCTTAGTATTGGCAGTCTCGAAATTCACTATGGCGCTATCACGAACTAAGGCCCTACGCTACCGGTATTTACAGAGTAGACAAACATTTGACATTAAGTCATTTTACCATTAATCTGCTATGCATGCCATTAGACAAGATCGATAAGACAAGTTTTTTCCGAACAATATGTTACTAAATTTGCTCTAGTTTGTGTGACATCAATAGCAAAGCAATGCTGTCTCAATATTAGCAAAATACATCTGAATAACTCACCTAAAATTAATCGTCGTTTTCCATATCGGGACACCAATTTTGGACCGACTGCGAGTCGATCTCCACTGCGTCAGAAGTAGTGTCGTCACTCATTTCGTTTGACGGAGTACTACTTTCTTCTCCAGGTGGATAGTAGTTCACAGTAGGAAGAGTGTTAAACGGATACTTCGAAGTCGGCCGCAACTTCAGTGTATCCTCAGCTACCGGAGACCAGACACTTTTAGCTGAATTCCACGGCTGAGTACTCCAATTTACAAGTTTCTCGTTCCCGTATTTTGTTCGCGATGTCCAACCATTCGTCTTTTGCGATTTTGCCGAAGACTTACTTTCAGGTTCTATGGAATGCATCCTCATTGGGTTATCAGTTGGTGCGTCAGGGGAATCCTGGAAAAAAAGGGGAGGAAAAAAATCAAACCACATGAATAGTAAGAAACTTTCTTAAAACTTGCTGGCAGATTAAAACTGAACCCGGGACCTTTGCCTTTCGTGCGCAATAGTTGTACCAAATGAGCTACCCTATAAAGCCTTACGTCCCATCTCCTCAGCTTTACACCCACCAGTACCTTGCTCCGTAACCACCGGGCAGAGGTCCAGGGTTCGAATCCCGGTCCGGCAAAGTTTTAATCCGGCAGGAAGTTTCATATCAGCGCATACTCCGCTGTAAAGTAAATGTTATGGAAAGATCCCCTATAAGGTACTTACAAATCCATCTCATATGTACCAACAAGAAACTCTTAGATCGGACTTAGTACAACTCTAATAATCCAGTTCTACTTCCAACACGGGAACTATTTCTCAAGGTATCTACAAGTCTTTCGATTAACCACACTTGTTAGTAACTGCTTGAAAGAGTAATATTAGCCGATTAGTGCAAATATACCAGAAACTTTAGTATCACTGGTAAATGCCCTTCTGAATCTACGTAACCGCTGTTTACCATGGTTTATACAGAAGTTTTATTTTCACACGTGCTTTAGCTACTTGGTCTATGTTTCGTTTACCCGTAAAAATGTACTATTTAATCCATTATTTTTTCTTTCTTTGCGGCTCAGTGAACACTAAGCTAACACTGTTTAAAATGTGTTAACAAGCCGCATGATTTCTGAAAACTTTCGAGATTTCGCGGTTATCGACACTAACCTCATCTTAAGTCTCTGAAGAACATGGTCGGCACCGTTCTTTGCTTATATAGGCAAGATGGCAACGTCTTGACCCATTGAAAAACAGCTGCAGATGTGTGCCAGCCGAAGTTAGGAAGCGTGGCTAACAGGAACTCCGACCCGCTGGGTAACCAATGACGTCAGCTTTCGCGAGGGATCGGATACTCTCCAATCCACCGTGAAATGCGTGGCGGAAGGGTACACTGTACCACTACGAGTCATTTCCTATTCCACTCGCAAATATAACGGTGGGGGGGGGGTGTGGTCTATATGCCCCTATACGAGATCTAATTTCTCTTCGTGATCATTACACTCAGCTTCACATTCCGGCCCTCTAAATTTCCTTAATAGAATTTCTCTAAAAGAACGTCTTTCCTGCAGCGGTCCCCATTCGAGTTCCTGGAGAATTTCCAGGAGACATTGGTCGAACCTACTAGTAACGAATCTAGCTGCTCGCCTCTGAACTGCTTGTATGTCTTCCTTTAAACTGATCTGCTGTGGGGTCCCATACACTTTAGCAATACTCAAGACGTGGTCGTACTAGCGTTTTATACGCTGTCTCCTTTACAGCAATAAGCCGAAGTCGGCTGTCCGCCTTACAACTGTCCTTACATGTTCGTTCCATTTGATATCTCTGCAATGTTACTCCTAGACATTTGAACGACGCGACTGCACCAAGAAGCTTACTAGTAATGCTATATTCAAACAATAAGGGTTTTCCTACTCTTGTTTAATACGACGCTTCAACTCTTCGATCGGGTGCCTTTCTTTAAAGAAGAAAATTTCTCTAATTAGGACTGTAATCAAAAATATTTGCTTTGAACTACTACATTTACGATAGCGTTTTTGTGTCCAGAGTGGAGAAAATTGTTCATGTACGCTCAGTCTGGAATCATTTACTGTAAACTGTTACAACTAAAATAGCTAAGAATGAACTTACCTTTCTCAGTACCAAGTTTGATGTTTGAGACTAATTGCTAGACAGTATCTTCACCGTGAAACCACATCTCTACCGCGTCGCCGTCGTATTGTAGGTAGCAAGACGAGATACAATGTCGCCGAGTTCAGAATTTGCTAGTGAGTTCTCAATGAAGACATTCGCAACTGCTGGAGAATGGCTGTGTCATTAGTCATATCTCAGTATTTATCCCGGTACAAGCAGAACATTACATTGTTTTGGGAGTTTTAAGGGGGACTAAACAGGGGTCTCAAGTCCCCTCTTCCTAACAGACTTTACAGCAAAAATCAAAAATACTAATAATTACAAATATATAACTTATTGCTCAGCACCTAGAGAGGAAACAATGCCGCTCAGTACAGCAAAAAAGGAAACAGTGAGTAGAGAAGTGATTAACATAAGAATTCCAGCAGGATACCGTGGGTGGCTAATCCCAAGGATAAGGGCTGAGCCAGCCGCTGTGCCCTCAAAAACCCTCCGTCTAGAAGCAGGTGGGACAGCACAAGACCAGAAAAAATAAAATTGCAGAAGCGGTGAAATCCTGAATGATCACGTTATGGTAACAACCACTAAAAGGACTAATAGAAACATGCGCGGATAGAACGTGAAGCACAATCTTCATTAAAGAAACTGCAGCAGGCAGATTGAAAGACTGACAAAGGATCTGCAAGAAGACCAACAGGATGTTGACCACTGTCAGCCCGTCACAGGGACATTTACGCGTTTTTGTTGTTTTTTATGGTTTTAGGGCGCACCACTGCTGAGGTCATTAGCGCCAGAATCCAAACAGATATACCCAAGGGAGCCTATATGAAAACTGCTAAAACATAGGATAAAATACAACAAAAGGAAGAGCTAAAGGTCCTTTCACAAATTGGTAAAGTTGATAAAATTCAATACTCGAGCAATAGCTCGTACGTCATCAGCTAAAATTTCTTCCAGTGTATCTAGTAGATTCAGTGCAATCCGAACAAGAGAAATTTGAACACGACAATAAAACATAGCGCACCGTCAGCGGGTGGCCACAGGAACACAACGGTGCGGGGTCACCAGTTAGCAAGTGGTGGTGACAACCGGCAATGTCCGATCCGCAACCGGGCCAAGGAGCTCGTCGCGAGCGGCGGTAAGAGGTCATCCAAGTCACCGGGAGCGGTTTAACGGTTCGAAGCTTATTTGTAAGCGAGGACCACACATGCCACGACGATATAGCGCGACGGGAAAGAGCCCCTCGAATATCATTCGATGGGACACAGTACGTAGCTGTCCGAGGTAGAGTTGCAGCCATGGCAGCGGCATCAGCAGCCTTGTTGCCAGACACGCCTGCGTGGTCAAGTACCCACAGGAGGTGAACGCGAGGGCCGTCGGCAGCTAATAATTTAAGGGAGCGGTTGATTCGGTGCATAACAGGATGGGCCGAAAAGGGGGTCTCAGACTGGATGGCGCTGAGGGAGTCAGAGCGGATGGCATAGGAAGGAGAACGGTGTCGGCGGATATATAGTACAGCCTGATAGAGGGCAAAAAGCTCAGCTGTGAAATTCGAGCAGTGGTAATTAAGCCTGTACTGAAAACAGTCATTCCCGACAACAAACGCACATCCGACACCTTCATTGGTCTTTGAGCCATCCGTATATATGAAGACGGAATTTTCGAGCCGTGCACGAAGTTCAAGAAACTTCGAGCAATAAACAGCATCCGAAATACTCTCCTTTGGGAGTAAGGTGAGTTCGAGGTGAACACGAACTTTAGCCTGAAGCCAAGGTGACACTGGGCTCTCATCGATTTGAAATGTGGAAGGGAGGGTAAAAATCGAGCAGCCGAAGCAAGCGACGAAAGCGGACTCTAGGAGGGAGCAGGTCAATCGCGGACAGCCCGTAATGGCTATCGAGAGAGTCATTAAAGAATGGATAGGAAGGGTGGTGGGGCATCTAAAGCAGACGGCATATGTATCGACACAGCAATATGTCGCGTCTATATGGTAAAGGTAATTCAGCAGCTTCGGCATGGAGGCTGTCAACAGGGCTAGTGTAGAAAGCTATCGCCAGGCGTAACCCCCGATGGTGAATCGAGTTCAGGCGGCGTAAAACGGACGGCCGTGCAGAAGAGTACACGAAACTCTCTTAATCCAGCATGGATCTGACAGACCGATAAGGGTGAAGCAGGAGGGTACGATCCTGCTCCATGATGTACCACTAAGAACACACATCGTTGAAGGAACGAGTATAGCGGACAGCCAGAGGAGACATGTGGAGACCAGCTGAGTTTCCTATCCAACGTTAGCCCTAAAAATGTCGTCTCCACGAAGGGAAGAGCGACGGGGCCGAGATGGAGAGATGGTAGGAATACTCTCCGGAAGTTGATACAGACCTTTTTTCTCATGGGAGAAACGGAAGCCGTTTGCCACACTCCAGGAGTAGAGACTGTCAGGGGAATGCTGAAGACGCCCCAGGAGACACGTTCTCTGAGCGCTGCAATAGATCGTGAAGTCGTCCACGAACAGGGAGCCTCAAACAGCTGGGAGGCAATCCATAATTGGGTTGTTCGCAATGGCGACAAGTGCCACGCTCAAGACGGAGCCCTGTGGCACCCCATTCTCCTGGCTAAAGGTGTCCGACAAAACGGAGCCCACTCGTACCCTGAACATTCCATCTTTTAAAAAGGAACGATTAAAGAGGGGGATATGGCCGCGAAGACGGTCAGTTCGGCCTGCCGAACATGCTGAATATAAATAAAAAATGTAAATTGCAGAGAGACGCCACCCATAAAACTTGATACCGTGATGGAGCTTCACCGGTTTTTGCAGTCGCCCAGATAGCCACGAAGGGTAGGAGTCTTATCAGGCTTCCTTAAGGAAATGGTGGCTACCGTAGAGCTCATGGCAACGACCAGCATGATGGAAGGGGAAGTAGAGGGGATAATAGTTTACTCCTAGCAGATGAAGTTCCACTCATGGAAGTACAGTTGGTAGGGGAAACCACTATTAAGACGGCATAAACAGTGCCAAACCACGATAAAATATAAATGCTATCCCAAGGGGTGACTGGCATTAATATACCAAAGACGAGGGACGAAATGAACAGTCAGGCTGTAGGCGAAGGTGGCCTGATAGGCCGAAGATGGGTTTGAAACACCGAATCCAAGTAGAACAGAAAGCAACTGGCTTCCATTGCAGTATGAAGAGGAATCTACATATTGACATAACCTACATAGACGAAAATACTAATGCCATCAGAAGCCCACCGAGTGCTGACCCCGTGTTACCAAACGCCAACTAACCGTGAAGGTGGCAGTAAATGAGTATCAATAAACGAAATTGATGTAGAACAAGCTACTGTGTAGAAGAAAATACAATATTGATACCTTAATAGGGGACGGCAATATTTGAATAATTGAATAATTACATAACGAAAATTTAGGAGAGGTTAAGGGCTGGATTTCGACAACTGGGTCACCGTCATTTTACATTTACGGGGTGAAGGTTGAGCTCGCACATCTGAGCACCACAGGTAACTCGTTCATAGGTTGAGGGAGACAGCCAGGAAAGACCAGCCCTCAGCAATAATTTTGACAGCAGGCTACCGAGGCCCACGGGTAGAGTCCCATGGCTAATGTATTATAGAAGCCCTCCGACATGGGAAGAGGGGTACTGAGGGGGTTCATTACCGGGAGGCACTGAAGTAGAGTTAATGTCTGTGGCCTGTAGAAAGAGCAGCTGAAGAGGAAAGGGTGTGAACCACGAGGAACGGAAGAACGTAACCGAGGCAAAGGTGGATGTGAGACATTATGCGGACCGTATTTCTGATGTGCCGCAATGTACGATAAATGCTTAAGAGATTTACGATCTTTTACACTAGGCAGTCCATTAGCGTCAACAGTAGTCGCGACAATGCTCATTTGCAGTGAAACAGGACGGCCCTCAAAGAGTGAGCGCCCACATTCACTGCATACATGGTCGGTCCACTGTACAGCGGGAAGACTTGTCCAAATCCTCTAAGATCGTTAATGGCTTATGGGTCGTAAGGTGCACGACTTCACGTAGCACCGATAAACGGTAACTATGACCGCCTTTGTACGGCTTTTCTCCTCTGAAGTATAAAAGGCACTAATATCAATCCGATCGTCCTTAGGACCTTTATGTACATGCCCGACAAACTTCCTGTCATTCCAGAATGTTCCATAGTTCATCAGTTTGAGGAATGATCCCTATTGGAAGGGACACGCCGAACGATATCTGAAGACTACAAGCAGTTATGGACACAAGAACGTGGCTAATAAGGTCTTAGGCAGAAAGTTGAGACCGGCTAGGGTCAAAGGGTTTTGTTTTTTCACCAAGCGAACAAGCCTGGTTCTATCCGCCTGTTCCCAGTAGCTCCGCTGCTCTGAAATAAGAAGCGAGTATCTGTAGGCATACACAGGGATGTAAACAGATCAGGTATCAAGTATCATCCCTGTGTTTTGGGCGTCTTCGAGACCTACATTAAACTTGAGAAATAAGACCTGTCTGAATAAACACCCCAATAGTTTATCTTCGAACCTGTGTACTAAGTTTCACGATTTCTTTCCCTTATCGTGATTGTTTAAATAGGGTTTTTCAGTATTTAAATTCTTAGCACGAGGTTTAGGCGCCTTTACGCTTCATTTTACACTGCAAGTAATCAATCCCCACTGTATAATTTCACAGCTTAATTTCATTTCTTTACTAAAAAGAACATGATGTCTGGTACACTTTTTGAAGTTCGAGAATTCAATTTTTGTCTCATCCACATTGTTACGGGAAGCTAAATATGCCTGAATCTTTATCAAAGGTAAGAATTTACCATAAATTGAATTATCAAAGTTACAGCTATTTTCCAGCAAATATAGCAGCCTGTGAGCCCATGAGCTATTCTGAGGTAACTTCTTGCTCCTTTTTATAGCTATATTTCGAGTCTTTTCTCAACCTTGTTGCTACATCAGCGATTTCATTCCTTTTATTGATTGACGTTGCCGTTCCAGCCTCTTCATTAAAATTGAGTAGTTGGCATTTGATTTTTTTTTCAATTCATCAATTTTTAGATACGTAATTTCGCGAATTTCACTAATTTACCTATAAAGACAGAGCCGATGTATCGCTATACACCAAAAAATGAGGGGACTAGAGGGAACTACGGACTGGTAAAAACAAGGATAACCAGAATGACAAATTGGGACACACGGAGGGGGTGGAGGTAAGAGCACGGAAAAGGTAATGTAAGGTAGTTTTGAAAAGAAATTCTACGAAGTCTGTTCCATCTTAACTGGTATACATATACGATATTTAAACTTCTCCAAACAGTTTTGTCCACAAGCCAACCATCTGCCTGCAAGCTAAATTATGTGCCAACCAGCATGCCTGCACGGTTAATTCCTTGGTCGTCCACCCTATACACAGAATCATGTTTAAGCCCGAAATGAAATTTGGCAGTGTGCTTCACAACGTGTTAATACCGACCCCTCTTCTTCCTCCCCCTAATAGTCCAGTGCGTGAAACTTTACGTCTATACATCAGCCAGCCACCTTGGCAAAAGTGAACTGCGCGATGCAATTTAAGTTTCATTAGCAACTCATATGCTTTAACTATGACTTTTCTGTAACCTCACACTATTACCACTAATTTCCCTTTCTAAATGTTAATTTACAGTTTTGACAAGTCCTCACATTTTTAAGAGTCATCGCCGCACAAGAGAGACCGTACGTTTCCAGGCGCCTTGTTGCGGAGTACGCGTCTGGCCCCATCGGAGGTTCGAGCCCTCACTCCGGGGGGGGGGGGGGGTCGTGTCACTTATTGGGCCAGTAGGTGTTTGTGTGTCAGCACGTGACTACACGTCGGACGAGATCCACCGACCGTCTGCTGCGAGGGCGCGAGTTAAGTTTCCAACCAGCTGAATCATTCAGAGTTTAAATGCATGCAGGCCGTCTAAACGCATGACATTTAACACCTTTGAGTTCCCTTTTATTGCTATTCTGATTTCCTATGTCATCACGGAAGAAGCCAAGCGTTTAAGATTTACACATGACGGGAGTAATGGGATACCTCAAAGTATCTCATCTGCTAGACGACTGCACCAACTGCACGTGGTATGGAATCAAGTCGTTTAAAGAGCGCTGCACGAAATATTCGGTCAAGCTGCCTCTACAGGCATCCGAATTAATGCCACTGCCAGCGTATTAGAACGAACTGATCTGTCCTTTTAATGTTCGATAGGGTTCATGTCCGGTGATGTGTTTAAAATATTCGCTCTGTCCGGTACATTGTTCGTCAACAGCAGTAATTCTATCTTTGTTCGACAGCCTCAATGAATGGCTGAAAATTTTAACCAACCGACCAAAATTATTTCCTATGAATTGGTCGTGTCGGTTTTACTGGAGTACCAGCCTATTCCATGTAAAACCCACCCACAGCATTACGGAGCCAGCAATACCTTTCACAGTGCCTTTACTTTGATCCATGCTTTGCTTATGCGCCACACTAGCGCTACCATTAGTCTTTACCAAATGAAATTACACTGACAAAGCCAGATCATTTCTGTTGCCAAAGGTCCAAGCAGCCCAGAGGAGGTGCAGCGAGATATGCTGTGCTGATAGCACAGGCATTCAAGTGTCATGCAGCCACAGCCCATTAACCCCTTAACCTACAATTACGGACATAGCCCGTGTACGATGATTGGGCCAAACTTAGATATTACGGGCGTACCCCGTAGTACAATGATAGGCCCAAATACATTAGCGACGTCGCCGTCTTAAAATTATAAATATTTCTGCAATATTTGGTAATTACAGCCTGATGCAATAATTGTGGTAGTTGCAATTACTACAAAAGTTTTTTTTATTACTGATTTTTGTGTAAAGAATCTGCAAAAGTGTGATAATTCTTAGCATTCCGGTAGATGTGAAGGTACTTTGCACTTCTTACACACCCACGTTGTTTCTCTACGCTTTTTATCTTTTTGACGAACTTTACAAGGTTTTAACGTTCTAATTTATGCTGATCGATCAATGTATTTGGAAAATGAGTCCAATGCTTCGCGTAGTCTGTGGCGCATCTCCGGAAGGTAATTCATCTCGTTTGCTATAATGTTTCGGCATAATCTGCAGTAGAGATTCGGCTGTGTTAATCCTATAGTCAACGTAGCTTCGTTGCTTCCATTTATTTTTCATAAAATTTAAGAGTTAAAAAGACCAATATCAAACAAAATTTATATCATTTCATGTATTTCCTAATTACTGGAAAACGTGCCAATTTTAGTCTTTGAGATCAATTACATTTATTCCCTTGTTGTATTCTGTAATACAGTTTGGTTTTGGAGTTGGATTGGATCCTAGTGTAGTCATTTCGAGTGTTTCATGTTTTGTCGACACAAACATCTCCATTTTATAGCGAATATTCGGTTGCAGCTTATTGGTTATACTCCCTTTCGTAACTTCACATTGCCCAAACCTTTTGGCAAATGGCATATACTTCCTATTCCCACATACTGTGCCAATTACATTTGTTTTATATTTATACGATAATTTTGGGGAACAGTATCAGTTTATGTATAAGGTATGACCCTGTGCAACACTAAGAAAGATCTTTGTTAAGCAATATCCCTGTTTCATCGTGTATATATATTTTTTTTAAATTCAGAACAGTCTAAATCGGACCCTCAATTTATAAAACCGGAGGCCAAACCTTGCCCTCTTTGATGGGTTAAATTGCTTATAAGAGGCGCCGCTTTAATGTCTTGAGCGATTCATAAATAGCAATGTTTTATTTCATTATACACTAATTCTTTGGTTCAGAAACTTAATCACAGATTTAATCTTGCTCAGTTTATCCGTATTGGCAAGCTGATTGAGACATGCAAACACCTTATAATTTGCAGATATCTTTTTAAAGACATTGATTTTCTAAATACCTGCGTTTCGATAACAGCCCTCTTCGACAAATTCATTTGTATTCTTTGTTTTTTAACCTGTGCCATTATTATGGTCAATGCGAAGTATCTTATTTTCGGTAGAATCTACAGAAAACCAAATGTTTATTTCTCGTCTATGTTGATCCGCTCTTATTTGATCTGCATACAGATACTTTTCGATTACTATGTTCTTCCACAAAATAAATATTAGATTAATTATATCATTGTCTTCTACTTCCTAATTGACATAAGGCTGCCTCTTATGCGAGGAGTTATCGTAGAGGCTTAGATTTCTGGAGTATTCCTGATTTTCTTCTGAAGCCAGGACTCCGGTAGTTGATCATCGGATGTATCGTCAATAACTTGTCGCCTACACTTTCTTTGAACGACACATCGACACACTTTTGTTAGCAAAATTATTAGCACAATCGTCCCTGCTTTCATCACGGAATCAGTTCCCTGAGAACATCTTGTGGGATTGCTTCTCTAGAATTTATGAAAGTAAATTTAGATATGCGAATGTGACCAAAAATAACTTTAATCACGATACGGAGAGAATAGGAATACATCACGAGCCTTGTCTGTGCTATTTACAAACCGCGACAGACCTATCACGAGTGATGCCCGTGATATTTACAATTGGCTCTATCAGTGTCTTGCGCAAGTCGTGCGAATGGCTCTACGGCTGCGCTAACTTTACGTTACTGGCTCAATTCTCCAACGTAAGTCTTAGGTTAAGGGGTTAACGCCAGATGGCGCTGCACACTTAACGGGTATGATCACACGTCCTACACTGTAATATGACATGTCCTACAGCGATTTCTGTCGTTATGTCACGCAGTACTGCTGGTCTTTTAGCAGTGACAACTATGCAGGCGCCGCTGCTATCTGCGATGAAGTACATGCCGCCGACCACCGCGTTGTTAATGTTGAGTGACGATGCCTGAAATATATTATTCTGGGCACACTCAACATTGAATATCGGAATATTAACTATGTCCAAAATGTCCTATGCGTCTAGCTCCTACCATTACCAGTTCGAAGTCAATGCCAGTCGTGGGACGTTTCCTTAAAGAAAGCAATACATGCCTGAAATGTGAGAAGTCAGATATTCCTGTACATCGGAGCTGTGGTGGTGTGGACTCCTGCCACTTCACAGCAGTCGTATGAAGGAAGAATAAGGGCCTGAACTAAGATTGCATTCAGCACGTTTTATCTCATGTTAAGATTAATTCAGCAACCATTACCGAGTTCCATGACGGAGGAATGTGGCGACTTAATGCCTCATTTTTGTTATCAGTTTAACAAGAGTATAATACTGTGTTAAGCATTCAAATTAACGCCATTCACCAGGACGCAATGTTTTTTTACTTTTTAAAGACTTAAGTGCTCATTTATGTCACCATATTTAAACCAAGTCCTAAGGCACTTCATTCTAAATTTCAAGTAGTCTAAAAATTCTTCGAACTAGTCTTGTGTAGTTCGAGAACGAACCAGTTCGAAAGAGCGCCCCCACAGGCGAACTACGCTAACTAGTTCGCAGATCCTCGCTTCTTAGTTCGCCCGCTCCTTTTCCTTAGACCGAAGGGAAAAGCCAAAGGGCGCACAGTAGAATTAAAAATCACGTGTCTTCTGCTGCTGATAGCCATTTCGAGGTGAGTGCCTGCCAGATTACATAGTTCAGTGCTACAAAATTTGTTTTAAAGTATTCTGCACTCCAATATCTGACTAAAAAAATTCCATGATGTCAAGATATAGAAATAACTCTAAACAAACGCGAGAAATTATCCACAAACTGTTTCCTTTCCTTTGCGTGATATCGTTAGCAGCTCAAAAAGCGCATGAAGCAGCTAGGTAGGGAACTTCTCCCTCCACCTGCATGCGCAGACCACGCCGCTTAGCTGTCACTGGGAGCGGACGAACTGTAAGACCGAGAGCCTGAGAATAACCTTCACAAAAATGCACTGCGGGTGACCGTTCCGCTGATCAGAATTTGTTTTCAACGTTCTTTGGCTATGGCTGATCTGTTGTGCTATCCTCCCTTACAGAGATACTGATCGTACTGTCATTTGGTTACATTGTTAGTAACTACGTTAATAACACATCTACAAAATTTTTTAAAATTAATGTTCGACTGCATAAGAGAATTTTGTCTTTCGAGAGGGTTACTAGGTATATACACTGTTCATCTTAGTGACTGGCAAAGGTGAGCTGGTTTTGAGAGGCCAGTTCTTACAGATATATTAACTTATGTGAAGCACTTACCTGATCCATCCCATCGCTGCCGGAAGACTGTCCAAGAACAGTCTTGTACCAGCGTTCCACGGAAGCGGCCGGGTCTGGGTCGGCATTGTCCTGTGGCGTAGCCACTTTACTGCCGTTGCGCTGGACCTCATCTGAGCCCTGCGCCGCTGGAGCCACATGTCGCTGCCTCTGCAGTACACAGATACATAGCTCATTTTGCCCTTTATATCTTTATTCAGCATAGCTGAAGAAAATTTAACTTACATTTTATAACAAATTAAGAGTGTTCCACGTAGCTGAGCTAATTTATTGCATATAGTACAGTTCATCAAATTTTAATTTTAGAAAACATCACTTTTATTTTTGATATGCTGTACTATCTGACAAGGAAAGTACTTGGGCTCGAACCAACACATACATTAAAATCGTACGAGAGAATGTAAAGATCCCTTATTGCACTAGTGACACTCCCGCATCTGCAAAACTCTGCAGTCGTCCGTTAGAGGCCTCTCCGTGTGCCTTGCCACATTGCACTTTGACCTGTCGGTTCACCAGTAGGGACGGTGTCGTGTGCCTCCGAAGTTGCGTTAGACAGTGTGGTGAAGCGTCAGATTGATACTCCTGCTAAAGTATTGCGGTTGGTTGAGATGAAGTTACGAAGAACCATTCTTCGTGAAGATGGTATTAGTATAGAAGATTAATCATTCGCATGTTTTCTCGTATGTGTTATGGTACAGAAATATGAGCATAAGTTAGATACTGTTACAAACTCAATGATAATAGGGATGATAATGACGAACAACTCCTTGCAAGCGGTAGTGCTACGGTAAGTGCGGGAAGAGGCGATGGAAGCAGTGGCAGTGAATACCAACAGTATTCCGAGAAGGTTAAAGTTGCAACTATCATCACGGTTTTTGATGACAATACGCTAGAGAACATGTAGGGTGGTTATTACATAAGTTATAGTTAAGATATCTGCATTACGTATGGCGTCTACAATTACATCTACAGTGCTATCTAGAGCATGATTGCAAAGTTTTGCATAAAAACGACACCCACCAGCACATTGAGGTGTACGTAGAGGTACTGTAACCAAACGTTCATACAGATGTTTGTTCGAGCCCAAGTACTTTCCTTGTGAGTAAAATAAAGCTTGCGGCAAACAATGATCATCATGGCCTCTTACATTGAATGCGATTCACTTTTTAAAAAATTTTAAATGTTTGTACAGTCTATGGGACTTAACTACGGGGTCATCAGTCCCTAAACTTACAAACTACTTATGAACTAACTAATACTAAGGACGGCACAAATATCCATGCCCGAGGGGGGGGATTCGAACCCCCGACCGTAGTGGCCGTGCAGACCGTGACAAGCGCCTTAGCCCCCGCGGCCGGCTTCTTTACTAGAATTTGCAAGTAACACTAATGAAATTAAAAATCCATCAAAAGAACTTCGTCGTACAAAGATTTTTTTGTTTCGGTAAATTGAGGTATATATTGTACCCTATGCGTATCATTTTCATTACACTTATTTCTTGTGTTACCATTTGACGTTTACATGAACTTTACAGCAAGAAGCAGGCCGTGGTTGAAATTTGAAAGACCATTTATGTTACGAGGGAAACACTATTTGGGCTTTCGCTTAAACGAAACAGTTATGAGTGGTGTTGGTGGTTAAATATATTTCAAGTTTAGAAGGGCAATTTGAGAGTAAGGAGAGACTCTACAGAAACACCTATTCACTCACAGATCCAGTCAAGGCTAGCCATTTCGTGATGTGGAGTGAAGACTGGAAAAGAAATGCACGGGTCGGATGCGGCAGCGGGTAATGCACTCTTAGCTATACGTATAAACTGAGGAGAAAAAACAGTTTGAAAGAACGACAAAAATAGTGGCACTGTCGGCAGTGCAGTAGGAAATTGCCAAGGTTTGCTTCGGATCTCGCGTGATTTTTTAACTCGGTAAATCGTAATCTGTACATTTCTTAACAGAACGAACGGTTCACTGATTGTTAAGGTAATTTACCTTCCAAAGTGTGCAGCATGTGGCCTCTTAATATGAAGCACAAATGCCTTTAACGTTAGTGACTGCAATCTGCGACGATGAGGCTATGAAATTTCTACGAGATATGTAACAGACCATTTTCTACCCATCAGAGCAATGTTGGCCGAGAAACTTCATCTATCTGTGCACGCTGCCGGTTATTTTTCCGCGGGTCGGGAATGTAAATTCCAGACCAAGCTAGAGGTCGTTCGCATTCTGCTGTTCAGCTACAGGCAACGCGTCATTTGTGGTTGTGGCGTCGGCGAGCCGCAGCGGCAGGAACACTGCACTTACAATTTGGGCGCCATGTTTACCTAGTTTAGGTAATTCCTCGGATGTTACGTTAAGGCTGCCGGTTTTCTCAGGAAATTCAATTGGCAACTTTGTCTCTACTAACGGGACAACTACGTCACAGCCGAGTTAACTTGCAGCCCCGGTCGCATCCTCATTATGGTCGCCGCAGTGCTGCCGCTTCAGTACAGCCGTGGGCCACACTACAAGTTTCACATCTTGCTCCGGCTCACTTGTTATGTCTCAGCGGTTGGAAGTGATTTTTTTTCCTTAGTTACTGCGCGCTTTATGTCATTAGCTCAAGCATTAATTATGTTGACAGCTCTTGCCACTTCAGTTAACCCTTTCCCTCCCAGTGTTGCCATATGGCAACGTCATCTTAATCGGTTTTTCTAGCCACAACCAATGTCCAAAAGACTGAACAGCACTGCAGGACCTCCAGCAATGCAGTGTGACTAGGCTGTCTACCATTACCTTGAGTAAAAGAGCATTAGGCTGCAATGCATTGCCAAAATATGTATTGTGGCTTAATGTCTAAGTTGGAGTACATGCAGCGAGACTTTCAAACAATTTTATCAAGATAAACATGAAGCAATGAATTAAAATGTGATGCGGCCGGGAATCGAACCCGGACCTCCATGCTTACTAGGCAGACGTCTTAACCGTTAGGCCTTAATCGTTTGTGATGTTGTATCCTAACGGTTGCCGGGCGCCGTGGCTCAGCGCGCCTGGTCAGAGGACTGAACGTTCTCTGTAATAAAGTTGAGCCAAAGAACACTTAGAACCAAAGCGAACTAACAGGAAGCGGCTACACGGGTAGCGGGGGCTGTGTGGCGTGGACTGGGCGGTTTTTTTAGGTTAGATGGCCTCGGGAATACACAAAATGGGCTTCAGTCTCAAAGGGGGCAGGTCAAACACGGGAAGAAAGTAGACAAAAACCATTGGTGTAACAGTTGTAAATTGTCATACCTGTGTTGGGAAAATTCCAGAGCTCCAAGCGCTGATAGAAAGTACTGAGGCACAAATCGTTATAGGTTCTGAAAGCTGGCTGACGCCTGAGATAAATTCGGCCGAAATTTTTTCAAAGGGCCAAATGGTCTTCAGAAAGGATAGAATAAAAAAACATGGGGTGGCGTGTTTATTGCTGTTACAAACGGTTTATACTGCAACGAAATTGAGGCAGATACTTTCTGTGAATTGGTCTGGGTAGAGGTTATACCTGACCACCGAAATAAATGAATTATTGGATCTTTTTATCGGCCCCCTGACTCAGACGATGCGGTTGCAGAAATGTTCAAAGAAAGCTTGAATCCTATTTCAAATAGGTATCCGAAGCATACTGTTATAATCGGTGGCGACTTTAATTTACCCTCGATATGTTGGCATAATTACGTATTCAAAACCGGGGGCAAATATAAAACATCGTCCGAACTAGTTCTGAATGCGTTTTCTGAGAACTACTTCGAACAGTTAGTTCATGAACCCACTAGAATAGTACGTGGTTGCGAAAATACTCTTGATCTAGCAACAAATAATCCCGAGATAGTAAAGAACATCAAACCAGATACAGGGATTAGCGAACATCGAGTTGTTGTAGCGAGACTAAATATCTAAATTCCCAAATGCACCAAAAATAAACGAAAAAATATCTATTCAATAAAGCAGATAAAAATTCGCTTCACGCTTTCCTGAGTGATAGTCTCCAGTCCTTCAAAACTAAAAATGCGAGTGTAGATCAGTTGTGGCTTACTTTCAAAGACATAATATCAGTAGCAATCGAGAGATTTATAGCAAATAAATTAATAAAAGAGGGGGCTGACCCCCGTGGTATACAAAACAGGTCAGATCACTGTTGCAGAAACAAAGAAAAATGCATGCAAAATTTAAAAAGACACAGAATCCGCAAGACTGGCTATCTTTTACTGAAACTCGCAACCTAGCGCGGACTTCAATGCGAGAAGCCTATAGTAGTTACCACAACGAAATCCTGTCCCATAATCGTGCAGAAAATCCAAAGAAATTCTGGTCATATGTGAAGTACACTAGCGGCAAAACACAAACAATACCTTCACTACGCGATAGCAATGGTAATACCACCGACGACAGTACTGCTAAGACAGAATTACTAAACACAGCTTTCCGAAATTCTTTCACCAAAGACGAAGTGAACACTCCAGTACTCAATCCAAGAACACCTGCCAGCATGCGAAACTTAGAAGTAGATGTTCCTGGACTAGTAAAACAACGTAAGTCACTAAACAAAAATAAATCTTCCGGGCCAGATTGTATACCAACTAGATTCCTCTCAGAGTATGCTGATGCAATAGCTCCGTACTTAGCTATAATTTACAACCGATCACTCAGCGAAATATCCGTACCCAAAGACTGGAAAGTTGCCCAAATTACTCCAATATTCAAGAAAGGCAATAGGAGTGATCCCCAAAATTACAGGCCTATCTCATTGACGTCGATTTGCAGTAGGATCTTGGAACATATACTTTGTTCGAATATTATGTACTACCTCGAAGAGAACGACCTATTAACCAATAGTCAGCACGGATTCAGAAAGTATCGCTCTTGCGAAACACAGCTTGCCCTTTATTCACATGAAGTGTTAAGTGCCATCGACAAGGGATCTCAAATCGATTCCATATTTCTGGATTTCCGGAAGGCTTTTGATACTGTACCCCACAAGCGGCTTCTAATGAAATTGCGTGCTTATGGAATATCTCCCCAATTGTGCTATTGGATTCACGATTTCCTGTCAGGACACAGTTCGTTGTAATTTACGGTAAGTCATCGAGTAAAACGTAAGTGATATCTGGCGTTCCACAGGGAAGCGTTATTGGTCCCCTACTCTTCCTCGTGTTTATAAACGATTTAGGAGATAATCTGAATAGCTCCTTTAGACTGTTCGCGGATGATGCTGTCGTTTATCGGTTAGTGAAGTCAACAGAGGATCAAAAGCAACTGCAAAGCGATTTAGACAAAATTTCTGCATGGTGCGAAAATTGACAATTGACACTAAAGAAAAGTGTGAAGTAATACACATGACCACTAAAAGAAATCCGCTGAACTTCAATTACGCGATAAATCAGTCAAACCTTAAGGTCGTAAATTCTACCAAATACCTAGGAGTTACAATTACGAACAACTTTGACTGGAGAGAACACACAGAAAATATTGTGGGGAAGGCGAACCAAAGGTTACGTTTCATTGGCAGAACGCTTAGATGATCCACCAGCTCCACCAAAAAGACTGCCTACATCACACTTGTGCGTCCTCTCCTGGAGTACTGTTGCCCCTTGTGGGACCCTCAACAGGTGGGATTGACAGAAGACATTGAGAAGGTTCAGAGAAGGGTAGCTTGTATTGTTCTATCATGTTACGGGAGGGGAGGGGGGGTGAAAGCTTCACGGAAATGTTGCACGAATTGGGGTGGAAATCATTAAAAGAAAGACATTCATTGCGGCGTGAACTGTTTGCGAAGTTTCAATCACCGACTTTTACTTATGAATGTGAAAATATTTTGCTAGCACCCACCTACTTAGGGAGACATGACCATCCCAATAAAATAAGAGAAATCAGATCAAAAACGGAACGATTTAGGTGTTCTTTCTTCCCGCGCGCTATTAGAGAAAGGAACGGGAGAGAAAAGTTATGAAGGTGGTTAATGAACCCTCTGCCAGGCACTTAAATGTGATTTGCGGAGTATCTATGTAAATGTAGATGTAGAACACGATCAGCGTCCTCAAGGACAAAACTACCCATAGAGCAAAACAGAAAAACGGTTAAGACGTCTGCCATGGAGGTCCGGGTTAGATTCCCGGCCGCATCACTAATTTTAATTCATTGCTTCATGTTTATCTTTAATGTCACATACTAGAGACGAAAATCCGTCTCAGGGATTTTTTATTTGTATTTTATCAAGGTAAAGGAAATAACGTAATTTAAAAATTTTATTACTAAGTAATTGTCCAATGTCGAAATTAATAGTAAATAGTTTGAACATGTTTTAGTTACGATAAAAAAAAACATCCTGTCCAATGATGCAATATGCAGTCATCCCAGATTTCCCTCCAAAAAATAAAAATAATCACAAAGTCTATCACACATAGATTATTCCAATGATGATGTATAGAAGTATTCAAAGAATTTTTTTTTTCATGAATTAATAAAATTTGGGGTTGAAAGGGTTAAACGATTGTGTGAGCATTCACACATGCGTATTCATATGTCTGGAAGAAACTGTACAAATCTAAGGTGCATTCTTTGCTAACACCCTATATTGCCTTATAAAGCTACACAAGCAAGTGGATCAGGATTAAGACAAGTACGAGCTTACCAGTTGGTCAGTCGCCTTACTGGCGACTTTCACGACAGCCGGTGATGAATCTAGCTTGTGCTCCCCACTGCTGGTGAACTCCAGGTCGCTGCCAGACAGAAGCTCCACACCACTCGCATTGCGCACCACCTCTTCCATGCCGAACTGTTCGAGGTACCCAGTCGTCACGTAAACGCATTCGCATTTATCGGGGCAATATTTGCACGGCTGATTAGGTTCTTTCTTCCCCGTTCTGGCGAGATAGTTCTTGATGGCTTTTGCTATTTTGACAAGTTGTGGGTCATGCCGTTGAGCGCTTGATAGCCAGCCATAGATCTCTTCAGGTGGTTCGCTAGTGGCGACGTCACTTCCTGACGTAGAGGCACGACCATTTGTATCAACCTGCAGATACAAAAAAGACAGTTACATAGCACAGTGTCGTCAAATTTGATAATGAAGCACCTTAGAAACCTACAACAAACTAATTTTAGTCACTTTTGATGTACGGTGGATCAACAGCTCAGGATTATTATACAGCCGCCATGCATATGCATGTAACGTCCAATATTTGTAACTGGAGCACGGAAGTCAATTTTGTAGCGTGTCACTTGTGTAAGCACTGACACGTATGAGACGATTGTCAAGATTTAATTTATTTGTAACTGTCAAAAACGGTCAGACTCAATACGAGTATCTATTCCTATTATAAACGGTGTTTCATACTTTGTTATAGGCTTCCACTAGGTGACTTCAGTACCATCGTAAAACTACGATGTTCGTAAACTCATAAGTTTAATGTAGAACTACACTGGAAACCTGAGGTTTCAATTCTACCAATTGATGGTACGCACACAGCGCAGAACGTTATTGTGCGCACTTCAGGAGACTACGTTGTGCACTGTTTGGAGTACACGTACTGACCTCTACAAGAGGAAGAAATTATTGAGCGCGGTTTAACCGTAGACCACCAGAATACCCCACCTAGTTGCGAACGTTCCAGATCTTCACCTAGATCTTTTAGTCCAAAGATAATTCTATGCGACGTCATGGTTACAACACGGACAATGACGGGCGAACTACAGCGTGACAGTGACCTGAGAACTTAAGCGTTATAATGGCTTGTTAACTTCAGCATATGACAAATATGATCTGTCAACACCACAGCAACACGTCAAATTATGTTCCATTATGTAACCAAACTTACATTTCAATGAAGTACACCCACATGCGTATAGTATTTACAATCTTAGGTATTTTACCATGTGATTACGAAGTCAATATACTTATTATAGAAAAAGATATAGTATTTGCATAGTCGCTATAAACGTTGGTAGCTAACTAGATAACCCATTATTACAAGATGTTAAGACATTTGCATGCACACTAAACTGTTTCCCATGTGATAGCTTTTTCCGAGGAAGGAATTCATCGGGAGTCTTCTTTAGACCTGTTTTCATGGAATTTATTTGCAGGTAGTCACTTGGGCAATACTTTTTGTACATCATACTCTTTCTTAAGAACCCATTTCCTGTGTCTTATTTCGGAGGCTTTGATACAACAATATTTGGAAAATGTGTCAAATTGATAATATTTATGTCTAATCCTTTCATGTACGCGTACTGAAAACCTCAATGTCTTAATGTCATTCTGGTCGAAGGCAGTTCATATTTCTGCAGAACTATTTCTGTGGTTCCTGTACGTGATACCTAACTTCTATTGATTGCCAAGAAGATAGTATCATCACGCATTGCACGTTACATGCGTAAAATCAGTACCAGCGTAAGTGATGAGTTATTTGATTTTCTGTGTTTTCGTCTGCATGACAACTTATTTTAAGAGAACGATGACCATGTCTGCATGGTGTCCACTGCAGTGTATTAATACTGCCACGTTAGGTGGTTTCTTCTTCTTCTTCTTCTTCTTCTTCTTCTTCGGAAACATCTGTCCACTGAATGCCTAAATACCTTCCACTGCAAAGTATCTGAATTTTCCAACTCTGATAACACCTATACTTAAGTTTGTCTTTTGAAGAATGTGACACAGAAGCCTTTATTTACCTTTCTCTCCATTTATTTGGATGACTCGATTCTTTCATTTTAAATGCTGTTATGCTGTACCTTGACACTTTTCTGGAACTACCATAGTCGGTATGTTTAGATCCTCTCGTCAATTTAGTGGCCTTTAAGTACTACACCCCACTTTTAATACCTTCAAGGAGCACGTTGAAATGTCATTCTTTTAGGCAGTGTCCTCCCTATCTTCACCCGTACTCGTACGTCAGCTACAGATTTTTCACACCCAATCCTGGTCTGATATCGTCAGAGGCTTTGATGTATTAATTTTTTTTATAAGTCTGGGCGATAAGTTGTTCCAAGTCGGTTGTATCCGCGTTTGTCGACTGGAGCTTTGATCCTACTGAAGCCCACGTTCGTAAGATGTAATCCGCCCAGACTTCCCACTTTGGAAAGCGCCACGTACGTTTCCCTGCATGTGAACAATGTAGAACCATTGCCCATCAGTGCATTGTTTAGGGGTAGACCATAACGAGTGTATATTTTAATAATATAGGCGCTACACATTTAAAACTGTTCGTGATCAACGTAAGCTCTCTACATTCAATTTGTGACTGGATGTAGCTCGTAAAAATATTCATTATTAAACAATATGTATTCAAGGTCAACCATTACTCTGTTCGATACCTGTAAAGCCGGCCGCGGTGGCCGAGGGGACTGAGGCGCTCCAGTCACGGTCTGCACGGCCACTACGGTCGGGGTTCGAATCCCCTCGGGCATGGATATTTGTGGCGTCCTTAGTGATAGTTCATAAGTAGTTTGTAAGTTTAGGGACTGATGACCCCGTAGTTAAGTCCCATAAGCTTTACGAACATTTGATACCTATAGGACCGTTGTCAAAACCAACTTTTTGCACCTATATTGATAACCGTATTTTCTACTAGCCCTGCTGTCATGGAGGTATCTTCGTATTTGCATACATTCACAGGTTCTATTGAGATACTTGAGGGGCAATCTATGCTATCTACGGCTTTAACAAGGGAACACAAAGTACGATACAACGAATTTTGATGGGTCGCAGGTATTTTGTGCGGGGAACTCCAAGCTCCAAGCTAAAAGGATTTGTTCAAATGCACCTCGGTTCCCACGAGAATCGAGACCAAAGTCCAACACGTAACAGCTATACACGTACCAAGTCACCATCACCACGTGAGTCAGCGTGGTGTAATTAGCAAGGCGGTCGACTGTCACACAGACGATCCGAATTGAAGTTCTGCTCAGAACCTCTTACACTTGTCCGACGACTGGTTCGTGTGATGTGCCAGCTTCTATCACTGCGCATTTTACTTGAAGTTGTACTTGTGAACGATACGCTACCAATGAGTAGCAGCCTGGCCGCAGCATAATCCGCTGGGATGCGTCTGTTGGGCGTTCACTGCATTCGACAGTATACCAGTGGGGCCGGGGCCTAAACGCAGCTTGCAAATGCTGCAAAAATGTTTTAGGTGATAACTACAGGCCGTTTACTGTTATTTCAATCGCCGTGAAAGTATGCTTCGAAATAACGAATTAAAATAATCGTCGCGCAATACATAACTCAGAAATTCGCATTAAGTTATTTTCATGACCAATTACTCAAGCATTAACGTACGAGTCTATGAAAGCAAATAATGCCCCATCAATCTGCAATAAAAATAATCTTTTGACAAGCGTAAGCAATGTAGGGTCCAAACAGGTTTTGTAGTCTGGTCCTCTGCGTGGTTGTCAAGCGCCTTGCTAATTATAACCACGCCGACACTTTCTGGTGGTGAGTTCAGGTATAGCTGTTACGCGCTGGACTTTGATCTCAATTTTCGTGGAAACTAAGGCGCATTGGATCAAATCCTTTTAGCTTAGTGGTCTGGAGGAATTTCCGCATTACACACCTGCGACCCATCAAAATTCGTTTGTACCACACTGTGTTCCTTTTTAAGTTTTATTTCCCTGTTAGGAAGAGATTTAATCACTGCATTGTGTAATGGTTGGCGCATGTTTCTTTTAGGTTAATGTACAAACTGTGTCTTCAGGAAGTTTCCAGAGAAAGAAACATAGTATCTTAATTTTCCTTCATTGGAGTCCGAATTCAGAGGTAAAAATCATCTCAATGAAAACATTTTGTAGATAATTTGTTTAGCATTTCATATCTGATCTCAGCACTTTGAGGACTATCTGAAATGCCTTACTTTGTGATTTGCTTATATTTCGCAGGAAGTTGGAGTCTTGTCAAGCCAATTACAATGAATGCGACTGTTCTTATTGGAGCACTGATGGTGAATTTTATTTCACTGCATTTTAACGCATACTTTCTTCTTTATCAGAAACCTCTTTCCAGTGCAACAGTTCCACTGAAAGTAATACATCAGCGTTATCAGAGTTATCTATATTTTTTTGATTGTGTCTAACACTTGTGATCGGTATTACGCTTTGCATTCGTATTTTGGAAGAATTTTATATTGCACCAAAGCTACTTGGTATTTTGGAGGCCCATAAACTACTCACCTACGAGACATCTTTCAAAACTTTGAAATTGCTTTGAAATTTATACATCTCATGAATGTCCTAAGGCGAGGAAAATGAGATATTGAAGTGTTGATGTAAGTTAAAGATTCAAGTCTTTCTCAAATGCATAATACTGGACTGCAGTTTCTCAAGTTATGGAAAAAGTTAGTGGTACAACAAATTTCTCATCTAACGCAAATAAATATGAACAGTGGGGCCATATTAGACCTTTTTCATGGTTTTTTATATCCAGAAAGACATGTTTTCCAGAACCATTAAGTTAAATTCACTTTTAGGCTTAGTGTGCGTAATATCGCATAATATGGCTCCTGCTTATCCCCGTTTATTATTATTTTCCCAGAGAAGCTAACAGTGTATTTGAGGGACATGCGTTCAGTTTTTCTAACGATATTTTAAATTTATTGTTTCGACAAGCCATCGTGAATAACTATGGCGGCCTGTGTTTCATTGTCGCCGTCTGATTCATTGCAGTAAACACAGGCAAACTAAGTGAACACATTCCAGTTGAGGTGCATGTATGATCTGTAAGCCAAGCCACTTCATCATACAACGCCTCAGAAGAAAGTCTTGAGGACCGTTAATGCTGCCCGTTTCGTTTTGAATCATCAATTAGGACCAACATGTCATAGGATACTGTAAGACTTTTCCAACATTTGACTATGCGAGCCTTACAAGTCAAAATATTCTGCTAACCGTCCCTCCTTGAACCTTAACAGAACAATATTTGATATTTCATTTTCTTTTGCAAATTGGACAAAGTTCTTTGTCTTTTTTCAGAATGGAACATACTATTTCTACATGATTTTTGACTAAAATATTTGAATAACGCGTATTTTGCGTTTCAAGCAAGACTTCATTAAGGAAGGTTCCACTATATAGAAATTGGTCAAGAGTAAATTTTTCGAATTTCTCAGAATTCGATATTAAAAATTTGTGTTCCACTCAATACAGAATTGATACTGAAGGAATTAGATAATGTTTTATATAAAATTCCATTAGATCTTTCTGGAAACCCTTAGTATTCAGACACGCACTGGGCTGGATATCCTGTACAACTACTTGTGGCGGCAAAGCCCCAACCAAGACTTTGGAACACCCATGACGGCCCCGACCCACTGGTTGAAAAACCACTGCTTCAAGAGGAAGTTAAAGTAATTATTCGTATAGTTCCTCCACGCGAAGTTGTGCTGTAGCAATTAGGTACCAGACTTGCAGTGTGCCTGCGTTGCTACTATATAGCATGTGCTGAAACATGCAATTTATCGTCTATTTACCGTAATGACTGTCGCCACAAACACGTGACTAGTTACCAGGCCTTGTGAAACCCTAAGAATTCAGGACAAAAATGTAGAGGGTCCCTTATAAAAAATAACGGCATATAAACCATTAATAACGTTGTCAATGTAGGGAGGTATTTTGATTGCCTTAAACTATGGAACCGGATGGTCTGCCTCCTTTGTTATCAAGTGTGTTGTGGACCACCACTGAAATACACTAAAGGATTTTACGTATGACCGGTGTGGCGCTTTGGGATAATACGAGGTATCTCAGCGTCGCCACCGTTGTTGGCGACTGCCGGCACATGGGCCACGGTAGAGGCACATGTGACCGTCAGATGATGCGATTTATTAAATACATTATCGGTATATCAAACAGAAATATAAAGCTGTTAAGCTTCCGTTACAGGCTTGGCTTCAGCACTCGTTGGAAAGGATGTACAGAACATTTTGGGTGTTTTCGATCTGTTGCTTTAGAGATTACAGAGCACGCGCTTTACCGCTATACCACAGACGTCGCCCTTTGTTATCTCTGAGGCTGCACCTACATTGAATCCGGAAGTTTTTTTGTGTGTGTGGTTTTAGGGCGCACAACTGCTGTGGTCATTAGCGTCCAACACTGCCCATAGTAAAATAGAACCGGGGTTAGAACTTAAATGGCTTTCGCCATATTTGCACGATGTATAAAAAGTAAAACATAACAGCATGCGGGTTATCAGCTAAAATATCAGACAATTCTAATGGTAAACATAGATCATGACGGAGACGGTTAAAAATGGACATTGCACTAAAAGATGGTTCACAGTAAAAGGTTCATCACAGTGCTCACAAGGGAGCAGGACCACCACGTAATAAATACTGGTGACTATAACGGCAGTGGCCAATACGAAGCCGGGCCAGAACAATCTCCTCTCGGCGGGAGGGTCGAGATGACGTTGACCAGAGATCAGGCACAGGTTTAATGGCTCGCAATTTGTTCCCTGACAGGGATGACCAGTGTAAATACCAACGGGAGATAATACGCTGGGAGACAAGAGCACAAAGGTCATCAGAACTAGTAGGAAAGGTAGATAGCCGAGGAAGGAGAACTGCCTCCTTGGCAGCCGTATCCGCGGACTCATTTCCCAACACTCCCACGTGGCCAGGGACCCACAGAAACGTCACAGTAGTTCCGCTCGTTGAAAGAGAAGTAAGGAAATTGCGGATGCTTTGTACCAGGGGATGGGCCGGATATAGCGTGCGAAGGCTCAACAAAGCACTCCGAGTCCGAGTAAATGACTTATTGAGCGCGTTTCTTCGGACGTATTGGGTTGCTTGATATAATGCATACAGCTCAGCTGTAAAAATGGAACTCTACTCAGGAAGACGATATTTAAAAGAGACGTTGCCAAGTACAAAGGCACACCCCACACCCTGGTCTGTCTGTGAGCCATCAGTGTAAATGAACAAATTGTCATCAAATTTGAACCGAAGTGCGAGAAATTCTCTGGTAAACTAAACTAGGTGTGGAGTCCTTTGGAAGAGAATGAAGGTCAAAGTTAACACTGACTTCGGGGCTTCGCCACGGTGGAGAGGTGCTCTCTCCAGTCGAGAAGATAGAAGGCATTGTAACGCCGAGCTGGCCGAGTAACGAACGCAAACGTACTCCCGGCGGTAGCAGAGCAGACGGGCGCATGGCGAAGAGACTGTCAAGTGAGTCGTTAAAGAAAACTGCGTACGTTGGGTGTCCTCGCATGGACGACAAACGGCTAGCGTAACGGCTAAGCAAGAGTTCCCGGTGGATTGTGTTAAGGCGGCGCAGTATGGACGGTCGAGCCGAGGAATAAACGATGCTTCCATAGTCCAGTTTGGACCGAACTATAATCCGGAAGTCGTCCGATCCGATCCTGTCTGGTAATGGGTGATCCGGCGATCCGGCATCGTCAGATGTGAGTGCCTACACTGGGCTCGGGCCGATTAGGCAAAGGCGCGCAGATGAGGCACGCTGCTTGCTGGATGCCGACTGCCCTCACAAACAATGGAAGAAATTACACTGACAGTGAGTGACAGCCTAGTGTACTGTCTACAGTCAGCAGTTGCAGCTGTTGAGATGCTATCGTGATTCCGACGATGTTTTGTGTTGGCTGCTGATAAGACGAGAAGTTTGCCATAAAAAACGTAGGAAAAGGAGTTGGGTGCATCGTTCTAATGAAGACAGATCTTCAGGGGAATTTTTACAACTTGTCTGGGAAATTTCGCAGTGACTGGCAAGTTTAAAGACTACTACCGTATGTCAATAGAAACGTTTATATATTTGAAGGCATAAGAGACGATATAACTGGCAAAATAATTTTAGAACATTAAAAATTCTGTCATCAGTTACAGTATATTTATTCAAATGTTTGTTAAGCTTATGGGACTTAATTACGGGGTCATCAGTCCCTAAACTTACAAACTACTTACGAACTACCTTATACTAAGGACGGCACAAATATCCATGCCCGAGGGGGGATTCGAACCCCCGACCGTAGTGGCCGCGCAGACCGTGACTGGAGCGCCTCAGTCACCTCGGCCACCGCGGCCGGCAGTATATTAACTTGCTCACAAATTTGTTAACGTTCCTTCACCTTAATATAATATCAAATAAGCAACTTATGAGGTTCTATATATGATCTGAAAATTACAATGATGAGCACTGAATGTGACAAGGAAAATTGTGGAAAATAAACGTTAGCTTATACATAAAGATATGTGAGCAATACATTAGGAATAGTCCATTAAAATGAGTTTCCATTAAGTTGTTGGGCAGTAGGACACATTTGAACTACGATCACGAAGGAAGACGAATCGTTGGAATAATTAGATGCACCTGGTGATGCAAACTTACGAAACCTTATTTCACACGAAATCGCCGCGGCGGTGCGGTCGTGCGCATTGAGACGCTATGCTACGATGCGCGAGGCCGTTCCCCGTCGGGGATTCTAACCCCCCCTCGAGCGTGGATGTTTGTGCCGTCTTTAATACAAGCTAGTTCATAAGTAGTTTGTAAATTTAGGGACTGATGACCCCGTAGTTCAGTTCCTTAAGCTCTACGAACATTTTTTTGATACTAAATCTGTCACACGATGAAAAAGTTTTCAATTACAGGTTATCGGCAGCTAGAAGATGTGTGAAATGTGCCTTTGGAATCATGACTGCCAAGTGGCGTTTACTAGGAAAATGTATTGAAACGACACATGGCAAAGCGGAGAGGATAGTTAAATGTATACTTAAGGCACTAGTTATTGGCAGTGAAGGTGACTACTTCAGCTCTGAAACGTAAAAAGAAAAAAAAAAAAAAAAAGAAAAAAAAAGAGTATCACCACGTCAAGGAGGTGGTTCATCAAGAACGTTCAACAGACCGTCACAACAGGCTCAAATTATCAGAGACAAATTCAAGTCATACTTGAATGGATTTGACGCCGTTCCATGGCAAAATGAACGCATCGTGTAGTGTTCTTTTCTTTTCCACAGTTTGATTAAAAAGTATGTTAAACGTAATATAAGCTCTTCTCGCTTAATATCCCGGATATGGTAGCCTTTAATACACTAGTCTTTAAGCGAGGCTCATTCCTCAGAAATTCCTTGATCGCTCACGGCGCTCTGCCGGACGGCGCTACCGGGATGGAAACCATGTTTGCTCGGCCAATCTGGCAGTCCGGTGCCGGACGGCGTCGTACGGCGCTTCTGCCTCCAATGTAGGCGCGCTCGTTAGATAACTGGCGTTTGTTTTTTCTCCGGTGACAACCGGTGCCGGATCGGATCGGACGACTTCCGGATGCAATGTAGGTGCAGCTAACACCACCTAGAAGACAAGGCCTCAACTGGCCGTGCCTACGTCACACCGAGAGGCGGCGGCTGTCGACAGCTGACTGGCCGCTAATGGACACCCACCGCCACCGCCTCGTAGCGGCAGCCAGTCAGATTGCGTTCGCGGCCTTTCGGTGTGACGTAGGCACGGCCAGTTGTAAGGCCTTGTCTTGCCAACAAAAGAAAAAATTGTAAAGCTTATGGGACTTAACTGCGGGGTCATCAGTCCGTAAACTTACGAATTACTTATACTAAAGACAACACGAACATCCCCCCCCCCCAGGGAGGATTCGAACCTCCGCCGCGGGAAGCCGCGCGAACCGCAACGTGGCGCTCCAGATCGCTCAGTACCTCCCTCTCGGGGGCCTTCTAGGTGTGTGTCTGCTGCAGCCTGGTGTGGCCATATTGTGCGAACTGCCGGACTTAGAGCACATAAGGTTTATTATACCATCTCGCGATCGACCCAGACAGGCTCAGCTGCAGCCGCCCCCTGGTCAAGGGTGTACGTCTTCGTATCTACATACGTACCCCGCTATCCACCATAAGGTAGTATTAACGAACGATTGAATCATGTTTACGTACTAAATGGTTCTATAAGGTAAAGCAGTGAGCAATCTGAAGATTGGTTTGAACACCATAGTGCTTTACTAAGCATGGTCCTATTTGGAGGTGGTATGCCGTTGCCTTCCTCCGACCTTAGAACTGACTTACCCAGCCAGTCATAGGGGATCTACAGTTTAACGTGGGTTCCGAACCACGGTGCTACACTTTCACATGAGCAATACTGCCAGAGGTGAAAGAAATAGAAAGTGAAAATCCTATGACCTAGCTGGGAAAAAACGGTTCTATAATTTATCGAATTCCTGTTTATCAAAGTTCAAGCTTCACAGAAATGGCTGCGTGGACTAGGGCATCATGCTACGCACTGCGTGGTCGCTCCCGCTGAAAGTTCGAGTCGTCCTCGGGGGGAGTGCAGGTACGCACATCGGTTTACAAACAATAACATTTTATCAAATTAACACGCACACAATTATCAGACTGCACCTTTAAGGACCGCCTAGTAAATGCAACAGCAGGCATCAATTTTACGTTGCAAGTCCCTTTACTGCAAGGAGGAAGTCTATCGTAGCCAACGTACGTAGAAAAGCATCCGCTACAGATATTACACTTGTCCCGTTGTGGATAATTTACACTGTCAACGTACTGAGATTGCATCCAGTACATATAAATTCTGTTCTAAATCATTAAAATACACTGAGGAATTAGAGTTATTTGTTTTAGTAATTTATATTGCCATGGACGAACTGTAAGCGAGGTGATTGAAATTCAGTCTAGCCTTACCATCGTGGACCTTGGTGGAGCCTGCTTGCGCATAACAGGTATAATTGGCATATCTGGAAGATAGGATGTGATCTTCCGAAGCTCAGTCTCCATTCCATTCGTTACTTCGCCAACAGGAAGAACCTTTAACAGCAATAATAGTTACTAAAAGTTACAAGTATTGGTTGTATTTGCACTGAAACAATAGTCTGGTCTGGCTGCATACAAATTTGAAAATAGTCATCACTGGATGATATTCTGGGAAACTTAACACCATAAAAATTACGAGATGCTAGGTATTCCTACTGAATATCTTCCGGATACACGTAATTTTGGATATAGTTGTCGAATATAGTGAAACAACAGTGAGCTAAGCATTGAATACTATCAGGGTTCCTGCTGAAAGGGTGGAACTGCACAGAAAGTTTCGGGCTCTATGTGAGAAGCACTGAGGAATTTCAAAATTCTGCAACCACCAGATACTCCGTCGAAGCGGAGAATGACGCTCCGAGTTAAGAGGCTTCTGTTTCCACTCGAGTGATGATAGACGTGCGCGAAATAAGCAGCTCACCATATCGACAGTGCATTCTCTCAAAACTAACAGGTCATGCCCATGTCTCATGTGAGGGAGCGAGGGAGGGAGGGAGGGAGGGAGGGAGGGAGGGAGGGAGGGAGGGAGGGAACGCCACCTACCAATCAACAATTGGGTGTTTCTGAATTAAGTACGTTACACTGGCGTGATCTCCATGCTACGGACATTCGAGAAGTAGTTCGTGTTCCTTTCAGTGAAACACTGCATGCCCACGTGGCTGCTACTGCTACGCAATATGACCTTCGTGGGGTACAACAACAATGCAGGAAATGAAAATTACACCCTCAGTTTTTTCCAGTCCACTCAATCTATTGCTGAAATATTTCGTGATTACATTTACCGATCAACAGCTCAATCTGTATTTAGGTACCAGGTGGGTATCCCTGTTGGAACACCCGTATTACTACTGGTAGCCTCCATGGGCAGAAATTCAAGCGCCGATTTTGGCATTCATTCGACCATACAGGTAGCGAATCCTGTTTGGGGATACCTTATTCCACGCCTGCTCGACTTGTCCCCGTAGATCTGCTGGAACAGTCAGCTGACAAGTAGCACGTGTCATTTCCATGCTTCCCTCATGTGATCAATTGGAGAAAAGCCCAGAAATGGTGCTGGCCAAGGAAGTTGCAACATTTTGCAGAGCACATTAAGTTTCACGCAGTGTGAAAGCACCAGCAAGAATGTCAAAAGAACGGGTCTTACAAAGCTTACACGTCCCATGCGCTGGTCAGCGTTCCCTCCGCAAACACCAAACGGGAATGAGATTTAGCTTAGCGCACCCCCACACCGTAAGATCTGAGGCAGAACCAGTGTGTCGCGGGCGAACACACGAAACAACACTCGTCTGTTCTACGTTGTACGCGCAAACGACCACTTGCGTGCAGGTAGGATCTGCTTTCATCGTTTTAGATCACGGCCCGCCATGCTATCTTGTGATCCTATGACTAAACTAGTTGAGCAGTGCACGTCGATGATATGGCCTGAGTGGAGGAAGGGCTAGATGTGTGCGTGCCTGTACTGCCACTGCTAGTAACCGGTTGGCAACATTTCTTGTTGACACTTCGGGCTTTCTCACCTGTGCTGTGGTAGCTGTACGATCTGCCACTGTACCCTTGCAATACGACGATCTTCGACGTCGGTGCTTCGATGACGTCCAGAACTTCGTAAAAGTTCTGACACTGTTCACGTGACCACTGGTGCCAGCATTGTTGCAAAACTGACGTGGAACACACACATTTAACATACCTCAACTTGACCGCTTGCTTACACACTTCGAAGACGCTGTATGTGCTTCTGCGTCACATGACGCCTTATTGCTTCGCACGTTCATATCACAGTGTTACGGCTGTAAACATTCCCTATTAGAGATTACACACAGATTGTGCTGTGGCAGCTATCTGTTGCAGGAAATTTGAAGCCTAGTAAATGCTCGACTGGAAATTAAACATCTCTACGTGAAAAAACATTTACATGAGTGCCAAACGAGTGTCTTTTCACTGGTGGCTCTCTAACCATACTCCACGACCGTCAATGTTGACTACGGTAGGTGTCTAAGTAACCGGCTAAGTCCAATGTCTGCAGTTAAGAATCTGAAACCGGTAATCGAATATATGAATTTGAGAAAAATAGTTTACTATGGTTATATATTGTGGGGAAGGCGAACAGAAGGTTACGTTTCATTGGCAGAACGCTTCAAAAATGCAACAGCTCCAAAGAGACTGCCTACATCACAGTGAGGGACCCTCACCAGGTGGGACTGACTGAAGACATTGAGAAGGTTCAGAGAAGGGCAGCACGTTTTATCACGTTGTAGGGAGAAAGCGTCACGGAAATCTTGCACGATTTGAGGTGGAAATCAAAGGAACGACGTTTATTCATTGCGGCGAGATCTTTTTGCGAAATTTCAATCACCGACATTTACTTATGAATGTGAAAATATTTTGCTAGGGAGACATGACCATCCCAATAAAGAAATCAGATCGAAATCTGAACGATTTAGGCGTTTTCTTCCCGCGTGCTATTAGAGAATGGAACGGTAGAGAAAGGTTTTGAAAGTGGTTAATGAACCCTCTGCCAGGCACTTAAATGCGATTTGCAGAGTATATGTAGATGCTGTCTGAAGTGTAGACAGCTAGTTAGCTGCCCTTAACTAGGGGTGGAGTGGATGGTTTGGGACATCCGACAGTTAATTTGCTCCATGCTCTGTATAAAAAAGGTAAAGCAGTCAACAATCCGAAGATTGGTTTGAACACCACAGTGCTTTACTAGGCATGGTCCTGTTTGGAGGTGGTATGCCGTTGCCTTCCTCCGACCTTCGAACTGACTTACCCAGCCAGTTATAGGGGGACCTACAGTTTAACGTGGGTTCCGAACCACGGCGCTCCTCGGTATTTTTCACGTGAGCAATACTGCCAGAGGTGAAAGTGGAAAGTGACATAAAAATCCTAGGATCTGGCGGGGCACGAACCCGCGTCCTTTGGATTTGTAGTCTGGCACTCCACCACTGTGCAACCGAGGCGCTCTCCATGCTCTGTATATCTGCGCTCAAATTTCTCGTCGTAGCCCCTGTTATATGACGTATTTTATTTAGTTTATCGTTTCTGAAGTACTTTCACGTTTTCAATCATGGGTACTGATGCGTAATACTTTAATTACACCTTATTTCATCTACTATCCTTTATGGCTAATATTCGAGGTATGTAACGAACTTACATAAAAATGTTAACATGCAAATTGTAGCGTAATACTGTGGTTGACGTTCACTCATTTTCGTGCATCTGTTTCACAATGCACTGGTCGCACTAATTGAAGTTCACGCAATGTGTGTTATCTATTAAGATTCTTATAAAACATATGAACAAAAACTTTAGTACTAATCACTCACTGCTGTTTGAGGTTGTGCTTCATTTTTGTTGACAGGTGCCCAGTTCTCCATGAGCGACATCTGACGTGCGATCTCCAAATCCCTTAGGAAATCTTCCGTGTCAGATGGTGGGGTTCTCCAGCCAGCATCTACGTTTTCCTAGAAAAAGCAAAGTGTCACCTCGTGACGAATACAAGTTGTAGTTTGACATTTTTGATTGATGTTTTAAGTACTTGCAGATTAACACATCTGTAAATTTGAACTATTTGTAACCACAGTTCCATGTCCACAGCATCAATTATCGTCTAACTACTTTGAAAGACATGGAAGAGGATACTTAGTTATCTCCTACTAATATTTTTCCGGTTCTTTTCAGGAATGTACTACACGAAGTATCCATGGTTAAACCCTAATTCTGAAGCCAAACACCTTTTAAAAGTATGGGTAACAAACATTCAGTATCTCGCTCCATTGTAGACGAAATTTGCATATTAAAAATGTCGTTACTATCTGCTGATTAAGAGATTTTAAAACTAATACAATGAAGCTATTATTACAGTGAAAAACTTGTGGCAGTGTATCTGATGGCCTGCAAACATCCAGAATAGATTCATCGTATGTTTAATAATGAGACCTCCGAATTACTGACAAACTTTACACAATTTCAAACCTTTAACATTTTAATTTATTTGTAAAGGTATCTGGTTTGATGTCATTCCATGCATTGGAGTGCGATTCATTAAATCATTTGAGAGACGGGGTAGTTAACTCTCGTTTACTGTTTATATTCATTGCTATTCCTAACTCACGATTTCCCCAATATTTCATCCATGAGGTAAAACTGCCACCCACTTATGAAACTTATTTTGATTAATATCCTTATAAATAATTACACGAAATTGTTGGCACAAGATATCTTATTCCCATTTTAGAACAAATTGGTGCCATGCTAAACGAATAATTTTTCTCGCTTTTCAAATTACAGAATTTTACATTTCTTAACATTTTCATAATCTTTGCACTTGTTTCAAATAGTTATTGTTTTGACTTTACATCAAGCACAGAATTTGAGTTCTGTATAATCTTCTGAAACAGGACAATTCACGAAGTTAATCACAGACATTGCCGTGATGGGGTGGCTTGCATGCCTCAACGATACAGATAGGTGCAACCACAGCAGAGGGGTATCTATGGAGAGGCCAGACGAACGTGTGGTTCCTGAAGAGGAGTCCTGTGAAGTTGGCACCCCTTTTCTGGAAAATGTACATTTTTTTCAGAGTTCTAGACAGATATGCAATAGTTCTGGAGTTCTCTGTACAAAATTTGAATAGTTCTGCAGAATTTCGCCGAAAAAATAGTAAAAATTACCACAAACTAGAGTTTTTTAGTTTTTTTTTAAATAATTATTTGCCTATTAGCACAAACATAGTTGTGATCACAGTTCTAAATAGCTGTCAAAGAGTTCTACAGGAAATCCTAATATTTTTCTGTGCAAATTACACTTTATCAGATAAATGCAGTAATGTGGAATCCATTGTCACGTTACTGTAAATTGGCACAATTTTTTTTTGGAGAAATACATATTGTTTTTTGGGGTTCTGTGTACATATACTATAGTTCTAGAGTTCATGTGAATATTTCTATGTAATTGCCCAAAAAAAAATTTGGAATATCTGATAAGCTGTCTTATTTGTGCCCGTTATTCGAGAAATATACATTTTTCTTAGGTCTTGATAGATATTCTATCCGCTGCACATTCAATTTGTTGTTTTTACGTCTGAGTGATTACTGCTTATCGTAAACAAGAACTATTGCACAGACCCTAGAACTCTGGAAAAAAGTCTAATTTTTTAGAAAAAACGGGTGCAAATTCCACAGTAGCGTGTAAATGAATACTCCATTATTAAATTATCTCATAAAGTATAATCTGCACAGAAAAATGCTATTAGGATTTCCTGTAGAACTCTGACAGCTATTTAAAACTGATCAGAACTATGTTTGCGCTAATAGGCAAATAATTATTTTAAAAAAAACTAAAAAAAACTCAAGTTTGTGGTAATTTTTACTATTTTTTCGGCGAAATTCTGCAGAACTATTCAAATTTTGTACAGAGAACTCCAGAACTATTGCATATCTGTCTAGAACTCTGAAAAAAATGTACATTTTCCAAAAAAAGGTGCCAACTTCACAGGACTCTGAAGAGGGGGCAGCAGCCTTCAGTAGTGACAGGGGGCAACAGTCTGGATGATTGAGCTGGCCTCTTAACATCAGCTCATGTGGCTTTGCCATACAGTTACTGCGAACGGCTGAAAGCAAGGGCTAAACTACAGCCGTTACTTTTCACGAGGACATGCAGCTCTACTTTATGAAAATATGATAACAACCTACTGATTTTTTACCCGAGAGGATGCCATCAGGGAAGACCATACTGGCATTCTTCGGATTGCAGCGTGGAATGTTAGAATCTTAATCGGGTAGGAACATTAAAAGTCGTAGTCATAGCGGCAATCAGTGAAGTCATAGCGGCAATCAGTGAAGTCATAGCGGCAATCAGTGAAGTCATAGCGGCAATCAGTGAAGTCATAGCGGCAATCAGTGAAGTCATAGCGGCAATCAGTGAAGTCATAGCGGCAATCAGTGAAGTCATAGCGGCAATCAGTGAAGTCATAGCGGCAATCAGTGAAGTCATAGCGGCAATCAGTGAAGTCATAGCGGCAATCAGTGAAGTCATAGCGGCAATCAGTGAAGTCATAGCGGCAATCAGTGAAGTCATAGCGGCAATCAGTGAAGTCATAGCGGCAATCAGTGAAGTCATAGCGGCAATCAGTGAAGTCATAGCGGCAATCAGTGAAGTCATAGCGGCAATCAGTGAAGTCATAGCGGCAATCAGTGAAGTCATAGCGGCAATCAGTGAAGTCATAGCGGCAATCAGTGAAGTCATAGCGGCAATCAGTGAAGTCATAGCGGCAATCAGTGAAGTCATAGCGGCAATCAGTGAAGTCATAGCGGCAATCAGTGAAGTCATAGCGGCAATCAGTGAAGTCATAGCGGCAATCAGTGAAGTCATAGCGGCAATCAGTGAAGTCATAGCGGCAATCAGTGAAGTCATAGCGGCAATCAGTGAAGTCATAGCGGCAATCAGTGAAGTCATAGCGGCAATCAGTGAAGTCATAGCGGCAATCAGTGAAGTCATAGCGGCAATCAGTGAAGTCATAGCGGCAATCAGTGAAGTCATAGCGGCAATCAGTGAAGTCATAGCGGCAATCAGTGAAGTCATAGCGGCAATCAGTGAAGTCATAGCGGCAATCAGTGAAGTCATAGCGGCAATCAGTGAAGTCATAGCGGCAATCAGTGAAGTCATAGCGGCAATCAGTGAAGTCATAGCGGCAATCAGTGAAGTCATAGCGGCAATCAGTGAAGTCATAGCGGCAATCAGTGAAGTCATAGCGGCAATCAGTGAAGTCATAGCGGCAATCAGTGAAGTCATAGCGGCAATCAGTGAAGTCATAGCGGCAATCAGTGAAGTCATAGCGGCAATCAGTGAAGTCATAGCGGCAATCAGTGAAGTCATAGCGGCAATCAGTGAAGTCATAGCGGCAATCAGTGAAGTCATAGCGGCAATCAGTGAAGTCATAGCGGCAATCAGTGAAGTCATAGCGGCAATCAGTGAAGTCATAGCGGCAATCAGTGAAGTCATAGCGGCAATCAGTGAAGTCATAGCGGGAATCAGTGAAGTCATAGCGGGAATCAGTGAAGTCATAGCGGGAATCAGTGAAGTCATAGCGGGAATCAGTGAAGTCATAGCGGGAATCAGTGAAGTCATAGCGGGAATCAGTGAAGTCATAGCGGGAATCAGTGAAGTCATAGCGGGAATCAGTGAAGTCATAGCGGGAATCAGTGAAGTCATAGCGGGAATCAGTGAAGTCATAGCGGGAATCAGTGAAGTCATAGCGGGAATCAGTGAAGTCATAGCGGGAATCAGTGAAGTCATAGCGGGAATCAGTGAAGTCATAGCGGGAATCAGTGAAGTCATAGCGGGAATCAGTGAAGTCATAGCGGGAATCAGTGAAGTCATAGCGGGAATCAGTGAAGTCATAGCGGGAATCAGTGAAGTCATAGCGGGAATCAGTGAAGTCATAGCGGGAATCAGTGAAGTCATAGCGGGAATCAGTGAAGTCATAGCGGGAATCAGTGAAGTCATAGCGGGAATCAGTGAAGTCATAGCGGGAATCAGTGAAGTCATAGCGGGAATCAGTGAAGTCATAGCGGGAATCAGTGAAGTCATAGCGGGAATCAGTGAAGTCATAGCGGGAATCAGTGAAGTCATAGCGGGAATCAGTGAAGTCATAGCGGGAATCAGTGAAGTCATAGCGGGAATCAGTGAAGTCATAGCGGGAATCAGTGAAGTCATAGCGGGAATCAGTGAAGTCATAGCGGCAATCAGTGAAGTCATAGCGGCAATCAGTGAAGTCATAGCGGCAATCAGTGAAGTCATAGCGGCAATCAGTGAAGTCATAGCGGCAATCAGTGAAGTCATAGCGGCAATCAGTGAAGTCATAGCGGCAATCAGTGAAGTCATAGCGGCAATCAGTGAAGTCATAGCGGCAATCAGTGAAGTCATAGCGGCAATCAGTGAAGTCATAGCGGCAATCAGTGAAGTCATAGCGGCAATCAGTGAAGTCATAGCGGCAATCAGTGAAGTCATAGCGGCAATCAGTGAAGTCATAGCGGCAATCAGTGAAGTCATAGCGGCAATCAGTGAAGTCATAGCGGCAATCAGTGAAGTCATAGCGGCAATCAGTGAAGTCATAGCGGCAATCAGTGAAGTCATAGCGGCAATCAGTGAAGTCATAGCGGCAATCAGTGAAGTCATAGCGGCAATCAGTGAAGTCATAGCGGCAATCAGTGAAGTCATAGCGGCAATCAGTGAAGTCATAGCGGCAATCAGTGAAGTCATAGCGGCAATCAGTGAAGTCATAGCGGCAATCAGTGAAGTCATAGCGGCAATCAGTGAAGTCATAGCGGCAATCAGTGAAGTCATAGCGGCAATCAGTGAAGTCATAGCGGCAATCAGTGAAGTCATAGCGGCAATCAGTGAAGTCATAGCGGCAATCAGTGAAGTCATAGCGGCAATCAGTGAAGTCATAGCGGCAATCAGTGAAGTCATAGCGGCAATCAGTGAAGTCATAGCGGCAATCAGTGAAGTCATAGCGGCAATCAGTGAAGTCATAGCGGCAATCAGTGAAGTCATAGCGGCAATCAGTGAAGTCATAGCGGCAATCAGTGAAGTCATAGCGGCAATCAGTGAAGTCATAGCGGCAATCAGTGAAGTCATAGCGGCAATCAGTGAAGTCATAGCGGCAATCAGTGAAGTCATAGCGGCAATCAGTGAAGTCATAGCGGCAATCAGTGAAGTCATAGCGGCAATCAGTGAAGTCATAGCGGCAATCAGTGAAGTCATAGCGGCAATCAGTGAAGTCATAGCGGCAATCAGTGAAGTCATAGCGGCAATCAGTGAAGTCATAGCGGCAATCAGTGAAGTCATAGCGGCAATCAGTGAAGTCATAGCGGCAATCAGTGAAGTCATAGCGGCAATCAGTGAAGTCATAGCGGCAATCAGTGAAGTCATAGCGGCAATCAGTGAAGTCATAGCGGCAATCAGTGAAGTCATAGCGGCAATCAGTGAAGTCATAGCGGCAATCAGTGAAGTCATAGCGGCAATCAGTGAAGTCATAGCGGCAATCAGTGAAGTCATAGCGGCAATCAGTGAAGTCATAGCGGCAATCAGTGAAGTCATAGCGGCAATCAGTGAAGTCATAGCGGCAATCAGTGAAGTCATAGCGGCAATCAGTGAAGTCATAGCGGCAATCAGTGAAGTCATAGCGGCAATCAGTGAAGTCATAGCGGCAATCAGTGAAGTCATAGCGGCAATCAGTGAAGTCATAGCGGCAATCAGTGAAGTCATAGCGGCAATCAGTGAAGTCATAGCGGCAATCAGTGAAGTCATAGCGGCAATCAGTGAAGTCATAGCGGCAATCAGTGAAGTCATAGCGGCAATCAGTGAAGTCATAGCGGCAATCAGTGAAGTCATAGCGGCAATCAGTGAAGTCATAGCGGCAATCAGTGAAGTCATAGCGGCAATCAGTGAAGTCATAGCGGCAATCAGTGAAGTCATAGCGGCAATCAGTGAAGTCATAGCGGCAATCAGTGAAGTCATAGCGGCAATCAGTGAAGTCATAGCGGCAATCAGTGAAGTCATAGCGGCAATCAGTGAAGTCATAGCGGCAATCAGTGAAGTCATAGCGGCAATCAGTGAAGTCATAGCGGCAATCAGTGAAGTCATAGCGGCAATCAGTGAAGTCATAGCGGCAATCAGTGAAGTCATAGCGGCAATCAGTGAAGTCATAGCGGCAATCAGTGAAGTCATAGCGGGAATCAGTGAAGTCATAGCGGGAATCAGTGAAGTCATAGCGGGAATCAGTGAAGTCATAGCGGGAATCAGTGAAGTCATAGCGGGAATCAGTGAAGTCATAGCGGGAATCAGTGAAGTCATAGCGGGAATCAGTGAAGTCATAGCGGGAATCAGTGAAGTCATAGCGGGAATCAGTGAAGTCATAGCGGGAATCAGTGAAGTCATAGCGGGAATCAGTGAAGTCATAGCGGGAATCAGTGAAGTCATAGCGGGAATCAGTGAAGTCATAGCGGGAATCAGTGAAGTCATAGCGGGAATCAGTGAAGTCATAGCGGGAATCAGTGAAGTCATAGCGGGAATCAGTGAAGTCATAGCGGGAATCAGTGAAGTCATAGCGGGAATCAGTGAAGTCATAGCGGGAATCAGTGAAGTCATAGCGGGAATCAGTGAAGTCATAGCGGGAATCAGTGAAGTCATAGCGGGAATCAGTGAAGTCATAGCGGGAATCAGTGAAGTCATAGCGGGAATCAGTGAAGTCATAGCGGGAATCAGTGAAGTCATAGCGGGAATCAGTGAAGTCATAGCGGGAATCAGTGAAGTCATAGCGGGAATCAGTGAAGTCATAGCGGGAATCAGTGAAGTCATAGCGGGAATCAGTGAAGTCATAGCGGGAATCAGTGAAGTCATAGCGGGAATCAGTGAAGTCATAGCGGGAATCAGTGAAGTCATAGCGGGAATCAGTGAAGTCATAGCGGGAATCAGTGAAGTCATAGCGGGAATCAGTGAAGTCATAGCGGGAATCAGTGAAGTCATAGCGGGAATCAGTGAAGTCATAGCGGGAATCAGTGAAGTCATAGCGGGAATCAGTGAAGTCATAGCGGGAATCAGTGAAGTCATAGCGGGAATCAGTGAAGTCATAGCGGGAATCAGTGAAGTCATAGCGGGAATCAGTGAAGTCATAGCGGGAATCAGTGAAGTCATAGCGGGAATCAGTGAAGTCATAGCGGGAATCAGTGAAGTCATAGCGGGAATCAGTGAAGTCATAGCGGGAATCAGTGAAGTCATAGCGGGAATCAGTGAAGTCATAGCGGGAATCAGTGAAGTCATAGCGGGAATCAGTGAAGTCATAGCGGGAATCAGTGAAGTCATAGCGGGAATCAGTGAAGTCATAGCGGGAATCAGTGAAGTTCGGTGGAAAGAGGAACACGATTTCTGGTCAGGTGAGTACAGGATTACAAATACAAAATCAGTTGGGGGTATCACAATAGGACTGATGATGAATAAGAAAATAGGAATGCGGGTGACCTATGAGCAGCACAGTGATCGTATTATCATTGTCAAGATAGATACGAAGCCAACACCTACGACAGTAGTACAGGTTTCTATGCGAACTAGCTATGCCGATGATTGAGGAAATGTATCAGGTAAAGGAAACTAATAGGACAATTAAGAGAGGAAAACTTTATAGACTAGTTCAGTAGTAGGAAAATGAAGGGAAGGAAAATGTGTGAATATGGACTGGGTGAAAGGAATGAAAGGAAACCGCATTTTAGAATTTTGCACGGAACAATTTAATAACAAGAACCTGGCATTATCACAAAAAAGGTTGTATACGTGGAAGAGACCGTGAGACACTGGAAGGTCCAAGACAGATTTTATAATGGTAATGCATACATTCCGGAACAAGGTTTTAAACTTTAAGACATATCCAGCAGCAGATATAGACTGACCACATCTAATTGGTTATGAACTGGAGAGAAGCTGAAGAAACTGCAGAAAGTTAGGAATATTAAGACATGCGACCTGGGTAAATTGAAGGAAACTGATGTTCTTCATAATTTCAGAGGGAGCTTTAGACAACCATTGACACGATAGGGGGAAATAAATCAGTAAAAAATGGAATGGGTTAGCATTTAGAGATGAAAGTGGAGGCAGCAGAGGACAAAATAGAAAGGCAAGCCCTACAAAAAATACTGATATCTAAGGAAATAATTTAACTGACGAAAGAATATAAAAATGCAGTAAATGAAACTGGCAAAATGGAGTACAGACGACTAAGAAATGAGTGAGTACAATAGCTAAGCAGGAATGGCTAGAACGCACATGCAAGCCTGTATGAGTAGAAGAGTATATAAATAGGGGGAAATTATACCGCTTACAGGAATGAAAGCCATTTGGAGACAGAAAAACGGCAGTATGAAAATAAAGAACTCAGATGAGAAACCAGTTCTCAGCAAAGAAGAGAAAGCTGTATTGTGGAAAGAATAGAGGGGCTCTACAAAGGAAATGAACTTGACTATTGTAGTAAGACAAAAGATGAAGATCAAATATGAGGTACTATACTACGAGAAGAATTTGAGAGAGCCCTGAAAGACCTAAGTCTTAAGTGGGAGAGATCTGGTGCGTAAGATGAGGTGAAATACTCTCAGACTTTAAGAAAAAATGTAATAATCCCCATTCCAAGGAGAGCAGGTGCAGACAGGTAAAAGTTTTACAACTATCAGTTTAATAAGTGATGGTTCCTTTTTTTTACTTTAGTTATTTACATAAGCATCGAAAAGCTAGTAGAAGCCGACCTTGGGGAAGATCAGTTTGGGTTCAGGAGAAATTTAAGAACACGGGAGGCAATCTTCACTTTACGGCTTACCTTAGAAGATAAAGGCAAACTTACAAATGTTCAAATGTTCAAATGTTTGTAAAGCTTACAGGACGTAACTGCGGGGTTATCAGTCCCTAGACTTACAAACTTCTCACGAACTAGCTTATATTAAAGACGGCATAAACATTCATACCCGAGGGGCGATTCGAACCCCCGACGGGGAACGGCCTCAATGCGCTCAGCCGCTCCGCCGCGCCCAAAATTACATTTCTATCTTTTGTAGATTTGAAAAAAGCTTTTGACAATGTTTAAGAAATCTACACTAAAATTTTGATATCAGCAGGAGTAAAATATACGGAAGGGGGGTTGTTTACACCTTGTACAAAACCCGGACAGCAGTTCAGAGTTTAGGGGCATGAAAGGGATGCAGAGGTTGGGAAGGGTGTAAGACAGGGTTGTAGCCTTTAATTTTATTTAATTTGTACAGTTAGAAAGCTGTAAAGGAAAGCAAGGAGAAGTTTGGAGAAGGAATTAAAGTTCAGGGCGAAGAAATAAAAACCTTGCGTTTTGATGATATTTTAATTCCGTCAGCAAAGGACCTGGAAGAGCAGTTGAACGGAATGGAGAGTGTTGAAAGGAGCGTATAACGAACAATTCTAAGAACAAAACAAGGGTAATGGAATGCAGTTTAAGAAAATAAGGTGATGTAATTACAGTACGTAACGAAACGAAGGTGGTAGGTGAGTTGTTACTTTGACAGAATAACACAATGGTCGCAGTACAGAGGATATAAAATGTAGAATGGCAAAGGGAAAAACGGTTTTTGAAAAAGAAGAATTTAACATCGAATATTAATTTAAGCGTATGGGAGTGAAAGATGGACGATAAACAGTGCGGACAGGAAGAGCATAGAGGCTTTTGAAATGTGTTACAGAAGAATGCTTTAGATTAGATGGGTGGGTCGCGTAACCAATGAGGTACTGAACAGGATTGAGTGAAGGAATTTCTGGCATACCTTGAATAAAATAAGGGATCAAGTGGTAGGACACATTATTAGACATTAAGGAATTGTGAATTTAGCGTTGGAGGGAAGTGTGTGAGGCAAAAGTCGCAGAGGGAGACCAAGAGATGAATACAGTAAGCAAATTCTAATTTATGTAGGTTGCCGTTCTTGACGACGAAATACGCGAGTCATCGGCAGCTGCGTTTGTTTATTTTTCTGGGGCAATGTTTTTCAGCCTGTGTGTCGGGACTCCCTGGGGGTTCACTAAGTCTTGCGCAGGGGATCGCGGTCGGATGATTTAGTAGCAACATGTTAGATAGAAAATCAAGTGACAGGTTTCGTGGAAGTCAAGTAACCTATCATCCATGGGTAGAAAAAATTGGCTTTGCTGAGACGTTTTGGGTGGCTCGTAATGAGACATCTTGTCACAGGTACAAGAGGTAGGCATGGCACTGTGATGATGGGCCGACCTAAACGCCAAACAATTATGCTATTTTTCCACGTCATGATTTGTTAATTAAGCGACTCAGCGTTTGTGCAGTACTGCTACAGTTAGTTACAACCGGCGCAATATTGTATGAAATTACGTTCAAATTACAGAAAAATACATATACCTTTTTACAACTGAATTATTGTAGTGTGCAGCTTCCGTTGGATTTTAGCAAAACAGATGTTTCCTGAACTGTAGTACTGACATACTGAATTTTATCGTGTTGCCTTTAAATGAATTCTGATTTAGTGATAACTACGGAGGACAATACGATTTTTTTTACCAGGTCATTAATTTGAGTGTAGGCCCACGACTTTGCTATTACTGAAAATGCAAAGAAAAATGTGGCAATGTGGTGTCCCAGAACACTGGCAAAGAGTTCTTAACAAAGGTCAGCAGCAAATTTATAGTTAGTATGTAGGGTCCCTTCATTAACTCTGAAGAGCTTTAGACAAAATCCTTATATAAAAAGGTACCAGGAATACAAAAGATGACCTGCTTTAGACTGGAAAAGAAAAATCCTTTTACGTTACTTTTTAAATAAACGTTCAGTGTACCCATGGATTTTGCCAGAAAGGATCTTAAACCTAAGAAATCATTGGGCAGACAGCGTAAAGGATTTCAAGAGCTTTAACTAAAAACCGCATCGAATACTATCAAACTAGAAAAATACAACTAATTTCCGAAAGCTTCTGGATTTCATCTCTCCCCCCCCCCCCCCAATTCATCAGCAATTCTACAAAACGTTAAAATATCTTGGAAGTTAGGAAAGAAACAGAAGGCAAAAGCATGCCGCAGGGTAAGGCAATGAAGGAAAGCTGGAATATAAGGAACCAGATTAACTATTTTGTTTATTCTGATCAAGAAAAACATGACACTTAAATGGAAAGAAACGTTTACTATGTATTAATATTTTAAGATTATATTATATTCCACATATATAGCAGTTCATTATTATATTCCACATATATAGCAGTTCATTATTATATTCCACATATATAGCAGTTCATTATTATATTCCACATATATAGCAGTTCATTATTATATTCCACATATATAGCAGTTCATTATTATATTCCACATATATAGCAGTTAAGCCACGTCACACAAATTGAATTTTAATTAACAAAACTTAACTAGTTTCAATGAACTCATTATCAAACGTGAGCAAAAATTGCATTAAACACAAACTGAGAAAAATTATGAAAAGTTGTAAATGTAGCCAGGCCACCTAGGCGTGACAGACTCCCAACTGTGCCATAGTCACACATGGTATCGCACCATTTCCAGCTATATATAATTCCATACCATGCCATAACAGCTGTATTTGCAATATAAACGGTATTTAGTTGTTGAGCTGCAATAACCATGTGATGGCAGGTACAAACAACATTTTAGGAACAAACCAAATGAATTCAGAACATAGTACCAATGTGTACCATGTTGTGTATCCAAGTTTAAGTACCAGATGTGATTCCATTGGGAGCTGTCAACACTCCCAATACCATTCATATTGCAAATACAGCTGGTATGGAACTATATATATAGCTGGAAATGGTGCGATACCATGTGTGACTATGGCAGACAGTTGGGAGTCACTGTCACACCCCTAGATGGCCTGGCTACATTTACTACACCTTTTCATGATTTTCTCAGTTTGTGTTTAATGCCATTTTTGCTTACGTTTGATAATGACACTTCATTGAAACTCGTTACGTTTTGTAAATTAAAATTCAATTTATGCGACGTGGCTTAAACACTATATATGTGGAATATAATGAATATTGTAAGAATTTTTCTACCATTGCTTGAATAACCTGACGTTTTGGAAAGAAATGTAGCCTTAAAATCGTAAAATGTATAGTATGAAAGTTTTATGCAGGATTCATTGTAACCTTACGCTTTGACAATTTTCTCAGAACGTGGAAAGTAACTTACCTCCCTTGAGTTCTCGATGCCTCAAATGTACTTGAGATTTTGAACAATTAGGCAGAGATTAACATGCTTCATGTTATCGATACGCGGAAAACTGAATTGTGGGGTAAGAACGACATAGAAATAGTGTAAGTGTGTTGATTTATCGAATTGCGATTACTGTGTACATACATATCTGACTTATGTCTGTTCCTTGATGTGTGATATTCTTTGGCTGTTAGTCTGCGCATATGTTACAGTTTAATGTAGTATGTCGTTAATAAATTGTATTTAATTACGCGACAATTGGTGACGCCGACGATCACGAGCAGTGTTTCGCCAAAAATAAGCAACCTCTTCGCGTATTGCGCCGAGCCGCGCCCGTGTAACTAAAAACATCCGCGTCAACCGCGTCGCGTATCTCCCGCGTTCTTCCCAACTGTAACTCAAACCTCAACGATGCCAGACCCGCCACCGGCTGCTGAAGTACCTACAGGGGAGAATCGTGTAGCGGTTAAACCGCCACCATTTTGGCAGCAAAATCCCGTCCTTTGGTTCTCGCAGCTAGAAAGCCAGTTGTGTCGATGCACGTTACCGCTGACGAGACAAAATACATTTATGCCGTCGTCGCCGCGCTTAACGAGGACATGGCTGCTGAAGTACAGGAGACTGCGTCACCACCAAGCACCAACCGCTATGACTATCAAGAATGCCTTGATTACTAGCCTATCACAATTTGAGGCGAAACGCTTGGAAAAACTATTGCGCACGGAAGAGCTGGGCGACCGTACTCCAACTACTACGCTGCCTACGCACATTAGCTGGAAATGCTATTAGTGACGAAATTCTTCGCAACATCTCGTTATCACGCCTGCCACCGGATAGACAAAAGATAACTGTGTGTGCCGGTGATCTTGATGCACTCGCACAGACGGCAGATCGCATAATGGAAATGTATCCGGCGACATGCGTCGCCCCAGTTAGCTCACAGCCTAAAGAGGATAACACACTTGCTGACCTACAAACCCAAGTTGCTGAACTCACCGCTCAAATTGCAAGTTTACGAGCTGAGTGTTTTAACTGTAGATCCCGTCGCCGCCGCTCACAAGGTAGGCACAGCAGCTCACCATCTAGGGTATGTTGGTACCCTAGGCGATTCGGCTCTTTTGTGGTTTTAGGGCGCACAACTGCTAAGGTCATTAGCGCCCAAACAGGGATTCGCTAGATCTCAAAAAAATTTGGTAACTGCCAGTTAGAATATCAAGACAAGGCTAAAAACGAAAGAAAAACAAAAGGGTTAAATATCCTTGGATAAATTGGCCAAGTTAATAAAACGCAAAACTCGAGCAGCTGCTCGTGTGTCATCCGCTAAAATTTCCTGAGTAGACGGAAAGCGAAGGGCTACACGGAGATGATTAAAATTAACAAGACAATAAAACATGTCGCACCGTCAGCAATTCACCGCAGGAGCACAGCGGTGCAGGATCGACGGTTAGCAAATGACGGTGGCTGAAACGGCAGTGACCGATCCGCAACCGGGCCAGGATGACCTCTCGCCGAGAGAGGCGTGAGGTGGTCCTCCAAGCGGTTGGGATCTGTCTTACAGTTCTCAGTTTGTCTTACAGTGAGAACCACGCACTGTGCCAGGACGACAATACTCCGGCGAAGAGCCCGTTGAACATCGTCCGATGGGACGCAAAAGGTAGCCATGCGAGGCAAAAGAGCTGCTGCCTTGGCTGCTGCGATTCGGCTCAGAATCAGGCTAAAACCAGCCTTCAGTACCTCTTTCAATGACAGAACCGTACCTTCAGACCCAACGGACGTATCACCTGCGCCGCTTCCTACCAACAATCTACCACAATGGACGTAACGGGCCGCCGCACAGGACACGGCTGCATCCAGTTCAAGACCTGTTGTGACCCGTTCCGGACGACATGTCAAATTCAACCCTAAATATCTGATACTTAAGTGGAGAGTTAAGTGTGTTGATTTATCGAATTGCTATTACTCTGCCTACATATCTGACTTGTCTGTTCCTTGATGTGTGATTCTTTGGTTGTTAGTCTGCACATTTTATAGTTTAATGTAGTATGTCGTTAATCTACATCTACATGGGATACTCTGCAAATCACATTTAAGTGCCTGGCAGAGGGTTCGTCGAACCACCTTTATACTATTTATCTCCCATTCCACTCTCTAATAGCGCGCGGGAAGAAAACACCCGAATCTCTCTGTTCGAGCTCTGATTTCTCGTATTTTAGTCTGATGATCATTTCTACCTATGTAAGTGGGAGTCAATGTATTTTCGCATTCGGAGGAGAATGTTGGCGATTGGAATTTCGCAAGTAGCCCGCGCCGCAGCGATAAGCGCCGGTGTTGTAATGATTCCCATCCCAGATCCTGTATCATTTCCGTAACGCTGTCTCCCCTGTATCTTGACAATACGAAAACCCACCTGATAAGGATCCAACACTGGGCTGCAATACTCCAAAAATGGACGGACAAGCGTAGTGTGTGCAGTTTCTTTCGTAGTTTTATTGCATCTTTTAAGGGTTCTGCCAATAAAACGCAGTCTCTGGTTCGCCTTTCCCACGATATTATTTACGTGTTCTTTCCAGTTTAGGTCTGAAGTAATAGGAATTCCTAGGTATTTTGTGGAGTTTACGGCCTCCACATTTGATTGATTTATCTTGTAAATCAAGTTTAACGGATTTCTTTTCGTACTCATGCGGACGACTTCACACTTCTCATTATTTAGAGTCAATTGCCAATTTTTACACCATACTGATATCTTATTCAGATCGTTCTGCAGTTGGTTTTGATCTTCAGATGATTTTACTAGACGGTAAATGACGGCGTCATCTGCAAACAACCTAAGAGAGCTACTTAGATTTTCCCCTAAATCGTTTATGTAAATAAGGAACAGCAGAGGATCAATAACACTACCCTGTGGAACGCCCGATATCACCTCTGTTTTAGTCGATGCCTTACCATCGATTACTACGAACTGTGTCCTCTGACAAGAAATCCCCTATCCAATCGCAAGTTTGTGGAGATACCATAACCACGCAATTTGATTAAAAGCCGTTTGTGAGGTACGGTGTCAAAAGCTTTCTGGAAATCAACAAATACGGAATCTATTTGCGAACCTTTGTCGATAGCACCCATCACTTCGTGTGAATAAACAGCTTGTTGTGTTTCGCATGAACGAAATTTTCTAAATCCGTGTTGACCTTGGGTCAATAGATCGTTCTGTGCTATAATAATTCATAATATTTGAATACAGGATATGTTCCGAAACCCTGCTGCAAATTGACGTCAATGAAATAGGGCTGTAGTTTAGTGTGTTACCTGCGGCGGCGCGGCCTCGGCCTCTGGGTTTGCAAGCAGGCGCGCCGTGGTGGCTGGCGGCGGCAGCAGCGTGGTGGGGCGCCGGGCCGGGGACCGCTGCGGGAGCGGAGGCGCCTCGTCGCTGACGTCAGCTGAACGCTGCCTCCTGGCCGGCACCTTCTTCAGAGCGCCCTCGCCCACGGGAAGCCGAGGGATATGGTCTACGTCACGGCACGGGATCTCATCCAGATTAGGGATAGTGTCCAGATCGTCGTCTATGTCCGGCACCATCCTCTCGGCCCCTCTGACGCGTGCAACCGCAACGTGCTGCGCCCACGAACTAGCCTGGGATAGCCTTTCCAGAACCTGCAATATTACAATTGTTAACGATGTTGTCATAGGTACCTTAAGTAGGGGAGACCGGGGCACATTTTCCATAGGGGGCAAGTTTTCCAAATCCGTTTATTTTCGATACAAACCGCTAGATGTTACCACCGGCGATACTGTAGGGAGTAGCAACAAAGCACGCTTCATTTACGAAAGTTTGTGTTTCACCAGTAGACAACGTCGGCAAGGCTGTTTTCGTCATTTTTGCAAATGTGAGTGAACTTTCACGTTTTTATTGAAACTTAAACATTCTAGCGTTAAACTTATTTTGACTTTGCACACACTAAAAGTGAGTTTTTCTTCACGTAACTGTGCATTTGTTTTGTAAATAGCTTACACTGTTACTCATGGACGTAGTGTTATAGTTCCGAATATGGCGACGGGGCACGTTTTCCGAGTGCATATGGGGCACATATTCCTTATTGCTTTGAGTTTTACGCCAAGTCTAAAGCAAATGAAAAAAGTGGGTACAGTGCACAAAATGGGCGCATGGAGACTGTACGAAAGGGAATGTTCCAGTTTTGTTTGCTTACATTGTGATTCAGACAATCAGTATAAGTATAGTTAATGTCTGTATTTGTATATTTAAGTCACATTTTGTAAAACCATTAAATAGCATTTGTTTTTATTTAATGTGGCTATTTTTACTATCCTCTTTTGTAATGTAAATTTACGATAAAAATACGTATTCAGTGAAATCAAGATCTCTGTTTTAACATTGAAAGTATAATTGGAATGTTTGCCCCTGTACATTTTAAGTAAGCTGGAAAAGTTGCCCGCATACGGGGCAAGTTTTCCAACGCAACATGGTCAGACAAAACCATTTGCTACTAAGAATGATATTTACTATTTTTAAAAATATCTGTACAAGACTAAAGGTGTAGGAAATATCTTCTGTTTACCGCAAAATCGATAAAAATGAGAGGTACAAAAATAAAAATGTAAAATGGTGGAAAACGTGCCCCGGTCTCCCCTACAGAGAAAATGAAGTAGATAAAATAGTTTGAAATTTTAAACTCTTTAAAACATCGCTGCAATTAAGCAACGGTGGAACACGATCCAAAAGTCAGTGTTTCAGCCGACCAGTTGCATAAAAATGGTTTACAGGTATAAATCTTGACCTAGGTTTCGGCAAAAGTAATTTTGCCTTCAGAAGTATTGCCTAATAAAATATACTACACAAATCATATGAATAATAGTAAAATACTAAAGTGTTTCTAAAATAAGATTTAGATTCTCACCTATGCTGTAATTTTCTTACATGAAGCTCACATTAAAAAGGTTGTTAAAATGTGGCTTCCTCCATGTCAATAGAATAAAAAAGAAAAATTTAAAACAATGTCTACATCATAAAATTGTGGAGCACGTCTACACACAGGTCGAGTGAGCATTGCGAACTGGCAGAGGCGTAGGAACCCTAGTGACGTGCGCCCGCACTAGGTGGCGCCAAGAGGGCTGATGGGCGTGCGCGCAGTCGCGGACGCGAATGAATTTGACAAGAAGAAACTGTGTGTAATATGATACTGACAAACATAAGAAAGAAAGAATGGGAAATCAAATGGGGAAAATAGTTTGAAGCGAAATAGAGCGATATTGCGGCCATACTAGAAACTGGCATCACAAACTGAATTGTGGTAATTTTGCATGTACGTTATACTGAAAAACAAAACGTGTTTCGGCTTTTTGCTGGACAGTAGTTTTTGAAAATCAAGGTCAAAAATTATAGAAAATAGCGTTTGAGTGCCACACATCGAAAGATCAGCTGAAGATCCTTAATACATATATAGCGGAAAGTTAATGCCGTTCGAGTAACTTCGTTTTTTCATGCTGATACTCTTCAATATTAGTAACTTTCCGAGCGCTGTCATCTGTACCAGTCAAGGGCTTGGACAAACCGTGGATCCACGTTCGAACCTTCCCATGGCTGTTTTTTTTTAGTTTTAGGTGTGAATGATAATCTTATCTGTAATACCTTGTCTTATGAAGAACATCAGGAAGCGCGAATAATTATTAAGTGTATTACCTGTTTGCAACTTATTTGTGGTACATAGTGCAAACACCATAAATTTAAAAATCGCAGTGGCGTGGTTACCTGTAGTTTCAGTTTCATAAACATTTCGGAGACGAAATAAAAACAAAACTAAGGACGATACGATTACAACTACTATTGTGATATCTATGCACACAACACGTAATATTCATTCTGGCCGTATTTTAACAAACAGCCAAAATTATTTGACATTTTAGTTTAGCTTTAACAAATTTTCTTGAACTTTTACGTCTTTAGACTTAATATCTCTACATATTTTTGGAAACTTGTTTCTATTTTTGGGTTAACAGCACTATTAAATTTGTTAATAAAGAACAGTCTAGAATGCACTAAATTTTTTCATTCAACTAGTTTCAGTCTTATGTAGACCATCTTCAGGAATTTGTCTCTACATCTACATCTACATACATACTCCGCAATTCACCGTAAGGTGCGTGGCGGAGGGTACACTGTACCTCTACTAGGCATTTCCTTTCCTATTCCACTCCCAAATTGAACGAGGAAAAAAAGAATGCCTATATGCCTCCGTACGAGCCCTAATTTCTCTTATCTTGTCTTCGTGATCTTTACGCGAAATGTAAGTAGGCGGCAGCAAGATCGTACTACACTCAGCTTCAAATTCCGGCCCTCTAAATTTACTTAACAGAAATTCACGAAAAGAACGTCGTCTTTCTTCCAGCGATCCCCAATTGAGTTGCCGGAGCATTTCCGTGACACTCGCGCATTGGTCGAACCTACCGGTAACAAATCTAGCTGCTCGCCTCTGAACCGCCTCTATGTCTTCCTTCAAACCGATCTGCTGCGGGTCCCAAATACTTTAGCAATACTCAAGACGTGGTCGTACAAGCGTTTTATACGCGATCTCCTTTACAGGTGAAGTACATCTTCCCAAAATTCTCCCAATAAACCGAAGTCGGCTGTCTGCCTTACTCACAACTGTCCTTACATACTCGTTCCATTTCATATCGCTCTGCAATGTTACGCCTAGATATTTGAACGACGCGACCGCATCAAGAAGCTCACTACTGATGCTGTATTCGAACATTATGGGATTGTTTTTCCTACTCATGCGCATCACCTTACATTTTTCTACATTGAGAGCTAGCTGCCATTCTTCGCACCAACTAGAAATTTTGTCTAAGTCAACCTGTATGCTATTACAGTCAGTTACAGACGACACCCTCCCATACACCACAGCATCATCAGCAAACAGCCGCAAATTACAACTTACTCTGTCCATCAGATCATTTATATAGATAGAAAATAATAGCGGTCCTATCACACTCCCCTGGGGCACGCCTGACGATACACTCGTCTCTGATGAACACTCGCCGTCGAGAACAACGTACTGCGTTCTATTACTTAGGAAGTCTTCCAGCCAGTCACAAATCTGTGAACCTATTCCATAAGCTCGTATCTTCGTTAGCAGTCTGCAGTGTGGCACCGTGTCGAACGCCTTTTTGAAGTCGAGAAAAACACAATCCGCCTGTTGCCCTTCGTCCATGGCTCGCAAGATGTCATGTGAGAAAAGGGCAAGCTGAGTTTTACATGAACGATGTTTCCTAAACCCGTGCTGATTCATGGAAAGAAGCTTTTCCGTTTCAAGGAAATTTACTATATTCGAACTGAGAATATGCTCCAAAATTCTACATGAAACCGATGTCAACGATATTGGCCTGTAATTGTATGGGTCAGTTCTCTTTCCTTTCTTATACACGGGAGTCACCTGCGCTTTTTTCCAATCACTAGGAACTTTGCGCTGAATTAAAGATTCTCCTTCGATGTTGTGGAGCTGGCAGGTAGCTGGGAGCCTTCCAGTGCGTCTACCACATTTTCATTATTAGTTAATTTACTTAGGGCACGTTCTCATTGTATAAATAGGATAGATGCCAATAATTATTGTATGTATTCACCGAGGATTGTTTTCGATACCATGGTGTTATCTGGTCTCGTTGTCATTAAACTGCTTAATGGTGCTCCATATGAAATTTGGTAGGTGTAATGGATGATAATTATACAGAAAATCATGTGCTAGTTGATACTCAGATATAAAATGGATAGTCAAAACAGTAAAAATACATATAACCACTATAGTGCACATGTCTGGGTGGTTTTATAGAGGTGCTCAACATTTGGCGTTCGGGAATCAGTCACATTACTTCTCTCGCCCGAAACACTTGTATACGCCCTCTTGCTCTCCGATTTGGCGATTTTATTATTACAACTCTAGCGTTGTCCTTTCCAAGCAATGGCATACTGGAAATTATCAAAAACATGTTTTTGTTAGGACAATGAATTACAATCTAATGTCAAATGCCATGTTAGCAGGTAAACACCTGCCATCGATGGTACAAGAATTACGGATTACTCTCACAGCTGTTAGGCGTAGCGTAATGGGCAGAGAATTAGCTTGTGATGCACGAACGTATTACACGGTGGTTCGAAACTTACCAAGCGCGGTGGCTCAGAGCGCTCAGTCAGAGGTTGGCCGGCATGGTAGCTTAGCGTCTTATCAGAGTGCTCGACGTCCTCGGTAACGAAAAAATTTAGCCGACATCGACACTATCAAAATTAAAATAAACGTCCACAAAGGACCAATCAAACCGAAGAACCAATGAAAAGCAAAGAAGCCTCGTCGCCATATGTAATAAACTGGGCAAAATTCTAAACCAAGAACGAATATGAAAGAACGACCGCAAACCATCTACCTGAACAATAATAAACCCACTGCATTTTTTTTCAACTTTGTTCCTAAAAGGTTTTTGCACGTGTTAATTGACAGAACTATACTCAGCAAGATTGTGAGTTGTTCAAAGTTAACAGCGCTGTCTTTGGAAAGTGCATTTGTTCCATGTTGTGAACATATGAAATACGTATCAACGAATTGCAAACGGACTTCTTTATTACATGTACACAAACTGGGAAGATAATTCTACAACGACTTGTAAATGACGTAATGATAGTAGCTAGTGATTATATGTACATGTAGTAGAGCTTTGTAAAATTCGGTATTATCACACTTATTCCGTTTGTTATTTTAGCTGCAAAATAAAACGAAGTCACGGTTTGAAACAATATTTGCTCTTCTGTTTAGTGCAGAAGAAAGTAACATGAACAAAGTCATATCTGAACTACAGAGAAGGTAAAATCTACGTTAAAAGCGTCCACAGCAACCATGTGAATGTGAAAAACAATTTAATAGATGCATTGGTTTTAATTAATGACTTCCAATATATTCCATAAACGGTGAATAATTGCTTAGAACAAAAAACGAGGTGGTAGTTTGTTCAGTATACAGTTCCCATCCGTTTCATGAAGGAACGGCAGTTACCACAAATCTAAGACTCCATTTATATATGGAACTACCATCATCAGCACGTTGTTTAGAATATTCATTACCACAGTATGCTTCCCGTTGTGCAAATGTTTCAGAAGACCAGTGTTCATTGTTACGTGTTTCACGGCATGTTCACGAAATAGAACAAAAATTTTAGAGGGAGCACTTACGTCTGAACAACTCTTGCAGAAGATAAAGCTGTAATTAATACGAGTGCTGGAAACCCTTTTAAGAGCCAAGGCGAAAAAATGGTCGTGGGTTTGTAACACCGACCATATGCATCACAACCTAATGCACTACCCACTAAACCACGGCGAACAACTGCAACAGTGTCCGTATATTCTTGTGCTATTGATGGCAGATTCTAACAGCCTGGTTTACGTAAAATCAATTGGTGTCAAATAGCCGTTATTTTTGCAAATCTAACGGTACGAGTTACGAAAAAACAGGAAACTACGAATTTTCTCCTCTACAAATTTGTTTATTCAATTTTCTTGTCAGATACGGATAAGCCGTTGTTTTCAATTAAATTTCAATCTGTCAAAAGGCGATCGCGGAGGTCCACTTTTAGTGTTACTACCGTAACAAAGTGGTCCAAAGCTTATAAATTATATTACGTAATTCCAAATACTGGCCGAATATTTTTCAGTATTCTCACAGCCATTAAGTTGATACTTACGATAAAAACACCCAAAAATATTTATCACATCTCACGAACGACGTATTTCCACATTCACCTGTTCGAGATATGGTTCGTGAAAAACATACCTTATTTTTATGGCTGAAGACTAGTCTGTCAGATATCTGATGCATGCCAACAAAAGCATAACAAACAGACGCGGCAACTGATTAAGAATCACGGTTTGAATCTGAATAAGATCTGCATTATCAACTTCTTTGTTATCGTCTAATGTGGCATGATTTTGAAGTCTTACGGTGGTATTCTTTTCTTGTCGAAAAGTGGTATCACTTTAAACAGTTTAGGTCGAGTGGGCATCTTCGACGAAAATCCAGTCGTAGCACCTCATGTCTGTCTGCCCACCGAAGAATTCTGTATCGAGAACAATTCATTTTTCTGCACGGAAGGTTTCAGAACATGAGCCCAATACAATTTACATATTTCGTACGTCAGCTTTCCAGATTTTGAGAACGTGATGGAAACATTTCCAAATGTGGCAATTTGTAGTTTGTGTTGTGCATGGTGTGGAAACTGTGTTGTTTTTATCACGAATTCCACCCTACTGGATGAGAGAACGCTGACGAATAGACGACCAGTAACTGGCATTGCGTAATATACTTCAGAAGTTTATTTCTTAGTTCTATTGTTCCTGCTCAATTTATCACAAAATATCTGTAAACAAGTATCAGTATCTCACTTCCCGATGCTGTACTTCATAATAACGCAAGCAAAGGTATTACAGATGGATTATCAAATACATCGAAGATCTGAAAGAAATGCTATGAATTGAGGTTGGAACCTGGATCCACGTCTGACAGTCCAAGCACTGGATCGCTTGACAGGCGACGGCGCTCGGAGTGGTCGGTCATGTTTACGGAGCGCCCAAGCCACAGCATGAAAACGAACTTTAACGTCATTAACTTTTGACCCCAATATATTTAGTGAAAAATGCTTATCTTCAGATCATTCGATAAATAGCATTGGAGACACTTTTCTATTATACACTGATTTTTTTCAGTAAGTACTAAGTGTCTAGCAAAAAGCCGAACCCTGTGTTTATATTCAGTATAGAACGTCCATGCAAAATTCGATCGAAACCTGTGACATATCTGACAAGGAGAGGTTTGACAACAGGACTGCAGTTCATTTTAATGTGCTCCATTGTTTAAGTTGTTCGTTTCCTCTTAAAGAGAACATGTAGTTTCAGATTCTTTTTGCGCTTTTATTCGCAATGGGTCCATTTTCTGCTATTTCTGCAATATCCGTGAAATCCGTGCATTTACACGATACCATTGCGCTCTTTATGCAAGCTCAAATACGCTTTTAGTATTTAAGCTAAAGGGTGTAATTATAAACAGGAATGCTGTCAGTCCTTTATGCGCATAGTTTAAACGTCACATCAGCACCTTATCTGTTCAAAAATGACAAACGCAAAGGAAATTCGATAATGCAAGAAAGAATGTAACATTTAATCCAATATTTAAAGTCTTAGCATTAGATTGAAATGTATTTGTTGAATTCACTTTTACCCCAGTTAACGGAACGAATATCCGTACACAGAAATACTACCCCGTACACAGAAATACTACCACTGTTTCTCAATTGTTGGGTAAAAACCCTGACAACTATAATAAGTAGCATTAAATGCTGAAATTTCTTTTTAACTGTTTTAGTTAAATTCTGACAAAGGGGAACAGTTACAATTGAACACATCAAGTGCTTTTTCAATAATTCATGCCTTACAAAGTTCATGAGTTAAACTTTTGTTCATTTACATAATGTATTACGCAAGGAATGGCTAACACCAATGTAGCAGCCTATATTTTAGTTGTACACGAAATTTTCGTACATTGAGCAGGCGATGAAGGAAAGCAAAGAAAAATTTGGAATAGGGATTAAAGTTCAGGGGGAAGAAATAAAAACATTGCGTTTTGCTGATGACATTGTAATTCTGTCAGAGACAGCGAACGACCTGGAAGAGCAGTTGAATGGAATGGACAGTGTGTTGAAGAGAGCGTACAAAATGAACATTAACAAGAGCAAAACAAAAATAATGGAATGCGGTCTTAGAAAATCAGGCGATGGTGAAGGAATTAGGTAACGAAACAATGAAGGTGGTAGATGAGTTTTGTTACTTGGGTAGTAAAATAACATGCGATGGTCGCAGTACAGAGGATATAAAATGCAGAATGGCACTGGGAAGAAAAGCATTTTTGAAAAAGAGAAATTTGCTAACATCGAATATTAATTTAAGTGTAAGGAAGTCTTTTCTGAAGGCATTTGTGTGGAGTGTTGCCTTGTACGGGAGTGAAACATGGACGATAAGCAGTGCGGACAGGAAGAGAATAGAGGCTTTTGAAATGTGGTGCTACAGAAGAATGCTGAAGATTAGGTGGGTAGATCACATAACTAATGAAGAGGTACTGAACAGAATTGGCGAGAAAAGGAGTTTTTGGCATACCCTGACTAAAAGAAGGGATCGCTTGGTAGGACACATTCTTAGACATCGAGGAATCGTAAATTTAGCATTGGAGGGAAGTGTGTGGGGTAAAAATCGCAGAGGGAGGCCAAGAGACGCGTATAGTAAGCAGATTCAAATAGATGTGGGTTGTCGTTCTTATGAGGAGATGAAAAGGCTTGCTCAGGATAGAGCTGCATCAAACCAGTCTCCGGACTGAACACCATAACAACAACGTAACAACCATGAGTGTGAAATCCTACAACCAAAAAGCACAGAAAATGAGTTCGGCTTGCAACGTACTGAATTATACATAAGCAAAGCAGGCAAGGATCAGGAGTTACAACTACGACAAGATGTTATGCATGTTTCTGCGTTAGTCTTATTTAACCCGCACATAAGCAAGCTTTTCCATAATCAAACGATTTACGTTGTTCACGTCCTAGATCTAGGCCAGTATCTAAAGAGACTAACCAACAGACCTGATTCTGCCAGTGCATGAGGCCGCACAGAGCTCTGGACATTGTTATACGCACAACAGTGGTTCTTTCCGCAATTACACGCCCCCAAGGCGAAGTCAATCGCATCAATACGTAAAGTTTCCTACATCTGCACATGGACACAGAAGACTGATCTGGTGAAACGGGGACGAAGTTTTCGATCTGAGCATCCGAAGATTATCCGGGATACGACTGAAGTAATCCATTACTCGAGTAGTGCACGTCTACTTCGTAACGTAAACTACCTCTCCTTGGCTACATTAACGCAACTGCCGTTCATCTTTGCGTTTTGTATTGCGTAATAATATTGCAATTAATACCAAGCCCGCCAATGACATGGATCTTAATTCGGACAGTGGAAGGAATTTGATCGGCCCCCTCGAATGTTTCAGTCTAAGAACGAATCTGAGAACGCCTTTTGGGAGCGGGTGTTATCCGAAAAGAACGTGAAAACTACGGTTTTACCGTTGTAGAGTACAGAGAGGGACCATAGCTTCCAGAGGTCCTTTCTCTTCCAGGCACTCGCCCATCGTAAACAAAGAACGCACTGTCGCCCATAATGAAGTGACCAACCATTTGTTAAAACAAACGTCTTTCAAACGTGGTTTAAGTGGTAACTCATCGTTTTGCTTTTTCCGACTTTTCGGCGGTTTTCAGTGGGTGGGAAGCTCAAGGAGAGTATGTGGCTACACTTCCAGGCGGCAGTTTTATGCACAAGTGATTTCGAAGTCGTAAGCGGTATGAAAAATTAATATGTAAATTATATTGGAAACCTGCAGAAAAGCTGTACTGTTTATTGGTATGTAATAGTAGCCCCTACAAATTTTTCTGAAAATTTACTGAATCGTTCTCGTTCATACGTAAAAACTGATGGATGGCACTAAAAGCTATGTCAGAGCTTAACTTTTTATTGATGGATAGCATATTTTAATATTTTAGCATATTTTAATTAGGTGCAAAAGCTTATTTTTACCATTCTCTCCTGAGCTGCGCCATCGTGGATGGAGGCCCGAGTCAGCAGCTCCCCGAGTTCAGAAACTCCCGCGCCTTCAGCGTCTGCGCGAATTTCACTGACGACTGGGTGGTCCTTTGGAAGCGCAACTGGTCTGCTCACAACGTTACCGTCAACGTCCATGGCGTTACCGTTCATGTCTCCTCTCTGCGAAAGCGTCAAATTTACTTAAAACAGTTACATATTTTAACCTGAAACAAGATTGTGGTATCTTCTGGATTGCATGGCCGTGGTACATGGAACATTTTCGTCGACTGTCGGCAAGACCGCGTCGCCAAGAAGATATGTGAACATGTTCAATGCAGCTATTGATGAAATTTCAGGAACGGAAATGTTCCATGGACGAGACATCCAACCCCAATGATCCACCAACTATATCACATCCTGAAAGCCTTCATTGTAGCAATCATTGAATTTCTAAGACTAGTGCATTCATGAGATGTATTAGATTGTCTCATATTAGACACAGAGCGCTAGATGACGTGATATTTCGCAAGAAGAGAGGTTTTTCAACCGCCACATTGTTTTGTGCTGTGTAGTTTCCCAATCACCGCAAACGTTGAAAAACTGGTCAGCGTTTATCGTATTTCGACCATGCATAAAAATACGCCTTCCAGGACTACCGCGTGCGTGCGCAATTGGTAGTGCGTTTGAACTGGAATGCATTTACGTCAGTCGCATTGAAACGGATGTTCTTTGTCGAAGTGGAATGCTAATATTTGCCACTTCTATCAACTACAGTCCCCTAGGTTTCTTGATATACAAATATTAACTTCTTTATGATAACGGTATCACTTATCCCTGTGCCTAAGAACACACTATATGAATGATGCCACAACGTCTGAAATATTTCTACTGCATATAGACGTTTTATGTAAAATATTTTCAAAGGAAGTTCGCAAGACGGCATTTCATTAGGCGTACCAACACAAACGAGTTATTACATCAAAGGTTTACGAATTTTAGAGAAAGGCATTCCCAGGTAACTCTCCTGCAGGCATAACTATCCTAGTACTGAAAGAGCGCTGCTACACTAAAGACGAAGTTTCTTGCTTCATGGTTTTATGGTGTCATTAGCAGCGCCTTACGCGAGTGCACACGTCCCAAACCGGATAAACACCTCTCCATACATTAAATGTCTTAAATGTAGGAATGATCCTTAGATCAGCGTTTAAAGCAGCGACAGGCACCGATACATTTTATGTTCAACACTTTCAACAGCGCGTTACGATTAAGCGTTCTAACAGGAACAGGTACTCAACTCTGGACCACCAGTGTTTAGTAGAGTGGAAGAGAGAGTCACTGACCTCTTTCAAACTATGTACAGTTGCTCCCTACAATGTATCAGCGAAGGACACACAGACCGTCTGACGGATGACTAACAAATGACGGAATATTTGAGACCAACCGGAGGCTATATAAAAACATTTTACTCAGTTCCAAGGTAGGGACGAAGTACAGAAGACTTGTCAAATATCGAGCGCACAACGGAACTAACCAAAATGGCACCGTTAAAACTGTTCCAAGAACAGACCTCCAGCTATCCATAGGCTTTAAAAAGCAACCTAGAAAACATGGATTTCACTAAACCCATACCTAAGTGAATTACAGCTCGATTACGTGGCAGTGTAACTGAAGGCCCATAAATATTAAGTTCTCTAAGGAGCAAACCTAGATTCTGATCACTGACATTCCCATCGCTGTGTTTAATTGTGGTTTTAGGGCGCACAACTGCTGAGCTCATTAGCGCCCAACACTGCCCATATTAAAATCGAACCGGGGTTAGAACTTAAATGGCTTTCGCCATATTTGCACGATGTATAAAAAGTAAAACTTAACAGAATGCGGGTTATCAGCTAAAATATCAGACATTTCAAATGGTAAACATATCATGACGGAGACGATTAAAAAACGGAGATTGCACTAAAAGGTGGTACACAGTAAGAGGTTCATCACAGTGCTCACATAAGGGAGCAGGATCACCACGAATACAGATGGCTATAAAGGCAGTGGCCAATACGAAGCCGGGCCAGGATAATCTCTCGGCGGGAGGGTCGAGATGACGTTGACCAGAGATCAGGCACAGGTTTAATGGCTCGCAATGTCTTCCCTGATAGGGATGACCTATGTAAAAACCAACCGGAGATAATACGCTGGGAGACCAGCGCGAATGTCAGAGCTAGTAGAAAAGGTAGACAGCCGAGGAAGGAGAACTATCTCCATGGCAGCCGTATCCGCAGCCTCATTCCCCAACACTTCCCAACACTCCCACTCGGCCAGGGACCCACAGAAACGTCACAGTAGTTCCGCTCGCTGAAAGAGGTTGGGCAATTGCGGATGCTTTGTACCAGGGGATGGACAGGATATAGCGTGCAAAGGCTCAAAATAGAGTCCGAGCAAATGAGTCTTATTGAGCGAGTTTCGCCGGACGTATTGGGTGGCTTGATATAATGCATACAGCTCAGCTTTAAAAATGGAACTCCACTCGGGGAGGCGTTGCCAAGTACAAAGGCACACTTGACTCCCTTGTCTGAGCAATCAGTGTAGATGAACAAATTATCAAATTTGAACCGGAGTGTGAGGAATTCTCTCCTGTAAACGAAACTAGGTGTGGAGTCCTTCGGAAGAGAATGAAGGTCCAGGTTAACAGACCTCGGGGCTTCGTTATGGTGGAGAGGTGAGCTCTCTCTCTCTCTCTCTCTCTCTCTCTCTCTCTCTCTCTCTCTCTCTCTCTCTCTCTCTCTCTCTCTCTCTCTAGTCGAGAAGATAGCAGGCATTGGAACCCCGAGATGAGCAAGTAACGAACGCAAGCGTACTCACGGTGGTAGCAGAGCAGACGGGCGAACGGCAGAGACCGTCAAGAAAAACTGCGTACGTTGGGTGTCTTCGCATGGATGACAAACGCCTAGCGTAACGGCTAAGCAGGAGTTCGACAGTAAGAAAGCTTTGGTTCAGCTGCCTCGGCATAGAGGCTCTCAACGAGATTAGTGTAAAACGCCCCCGTCGCCAAACGGATCCCTTGGTGGAGGATTGTGTTAAGGCGGCGCAGTATGGACGGTCGAGCCTAAGAATGAACGATGCTTCCATAGTCCAGTTTGGACCGAACTATGATGAGATACAGATGGAGAGTAGACCTATCAGCTCCCCACGAGGTGCCACTTAACACCCGCAGCACATCGAGAGAGCGGGTACAGCGAGCTGCCAAACGGGATATGAGGGGAGACCACCTTAACTTCCTGTCGAAAACTAGTCCCAGGAACGTCGTGGTCTCCACAAATGGAAGTACTATGGAGTCTAAAGTAAGGGACGGCGGAAGGAGTTCCTTCCTCCGCCAGAAGTTCATGCAGACTGTCTTGTCAGCCGAGAATCTAAAGCCAGTGTCCATACTCCACGTGTGGAGATTGTCTAGGCACCGCTGAAGGCGCCGCTCCAGGAGAACCGTTTGCTCAGAGCTGCTGTAGATCGCAAAGTCGTCGACAAAGAGGGATGCCGACACTCCCGGTGGTAGATGATCGGCTATAGAATTGATTGCCACGGCAAATGAAACGACGCTCAGGACCAAGCCCTGCGGGACCCCATTTTCCTGAATAAAAGTGCTCGATGAAACCGAACAAACACGCACTTTAAACACACGGTCTGTCCATCGCTGCGTGTTGTGTCTACTACTGCGGGATATAACAGCAGCCGGCACACATGGAAGGATCCTGATACTGCAGCATTACTATAACCGCCATACTGATTAACATAAAAAATACTTCCTTTGGAGAGGAAGACTTCTAGCTGACTGAAGTAAGCGAGTTGTGGCTGAATCCTCTGGTTGCTGCTCTGGTCAGATAGCCGAGTGAAAGGGCCCCAGCAAGTGTGGCTGCTGAAGTCAGCGATGTAAAGGGCGCTGTTCTCCGCGGCGGCCGTAAACGGGGTCGCGCGTCTCGTTGGAATTGGCGCCTCAAACGTGGCTCTCGTTGCTGGGCTGGATGGCGCGCAGTCCATACTATGACAAATCTGGTCGTAGTTCGTAGATTCTTCATGTTCACGAAGATCGTTGATCTCGGTAGCGGCTGACAAATTTCATGTGGCGAAAACTAATCCACTACAAGTAATGTAGACAACACAGAATTGCAGTTCTTTGACAATGATTCGTAAGTACAGAGTTGTCCCCATTTATGTTCAAAATATGTTTGTAAATATCGGACCAAACTGCGTCGTCATCAGTCCGTAGCTTAGCACCTACTTAAACCAAGGTAAACTAACCTAAGGACAACACACCCATGCCCCAGGGAGGACTGACTTCCGACGGCGAGCAACGGCGCGCTCCGCAGCGAGGCGCCTTAGACCGCTCGGCTACTCCACCGCGGCCCCCATTTATGGCCAGCTTACAAGCCAACTGCACTTAATAGGACCACGTATGCACATTCCACACATCAGTAATACGAATTTACACGGTTCGTGTGTGGAATACCCAAGTCTGTACAGTGTTGCACAAACAGGGATTAATTACAGTAAGTGCACTTTCTATACACCCAACATTGAAGATCTTTTTACTTTCAAACAGACTCCGAACTGGCGTGGATTGTGCCTCAGATCACGGACGAAACTATACTCTTCCATGGCACGAACGCATCCTTCCAAACAATGTCACTGAAAATTACGTATTAATTGAATTATCGTAATTACAAAGGAAAAGCAAGCAAATTCAACTAGTTATAGTAAAAATGTGTAAACACCGAGGAAATTTTAATACAAATTTTTATTTAATAGTATTTCATAATCAAATATGAGAATCAGCCATGACAAAACTTTCACCTGGTGTGTAAGATGGATGAGACAGGCGAAGTACCCTCAGACTAAGAAAAATTTAATAATCCCCATTCCAAAGAAAGCAGGCGCAGACACGTGTGAAAACTACAGAACCATCAGTAAGTCATGGTTGCAAAATAACACTATTTACGGAAGGATGGGAAAGCTGGTAGAAGCCGACCTCGGCGAAGATCAGCTTGGGTTCAGGAGAAATGTAGGAACACGGGAGGCAATACTTTACGGCTTATCCTAGGAGATAGATTACGAAAAGATAAACCTAAGTATCTAGCTTTTGTAGATTTGGAGAAGTCTTGACAATGTTGATTGGAATAAACTCAAGTTCTGAAGCAAGCAGGAGTGAAATATAGGGAGCATAAGCTTATTTACAACTTTCGCAAAAACCAGACAGCAGCTGTGGGAGTTGAAAGGCATGAAAGGGATGCAGTGGTTGGAAAGGGAGTAAGACAGGGTTGTAGCCTTTCTCCAATGTTATTCAATTTGTACATTGAGCAAGCTATAAAGGAAAGCAAGGAGAAATTTGGAGAAGGAATTAAAGTTCAGGGGGAAGAATTAAAAAAACATTGCGTTTTGCCGACGACATAGTAATTATTCTAGATCCTTTGCTGTCTCAGAACAGTTTAATGAAAAGGACTGTGTGCTAAAAGGTGCATATAACATTAAGAGCAAAACTAGGGTAATGGAGTGCAGTCTAAGAAAATTAGGCGATTCTGAAGGAATTAGATTAGGTAACGAAACAAAGGCGGTAGACGAGTTGTTACTTGGGCAGTAAAATAAGTGATGGTCGCAGTACAGAGGATATAAAATGTAGAATGGCAATGGGTAGAAAAGCTTTCTTCAAAAATGTTCAAATGTTTGTACATCTATCGGACCAAACTGCGTGGTCATCAGTCCGTAGCTTACAAACTACTTAAACCTAGGTAAACTAACCTAAGGACAAACACACACACCCATGCCCCAGGGAGGACTAACCACGGCGAGCAACCGCGCGCTCCGCAGCGAGACGCTTTAGACCGCTCGGCTTCTCCACCTCGGCGCAAAGCTTTCTTGAAAAAGAGACATTTGTTAACATCGAATATTGATGTAACCCTAAGGAAGTCATTTCTTAAGGCATTTGTATGAAGTGTTGCCTTGTATGTGAGTGAAACGGACGATAAACAGCGCGAACAGGAAGAGGATAGAGGCTTTTGAAATGTGGTGTTACAGAAGAATGCTGAAGATTAGGTGGATCGTGTGACTAATTAGGTGCGGAACAGAATTAGGGAGAAAAGGAATTTCTAGCATACCTTAAAAGAAGGGATCGACTGGTAGGACATTCTTAGACTTCAAGGAATTGTGAATTTAGCGTTGGAGGCAAGTGTGTGGGGTAAAAACCGCAAAGGAAGACCAAGAGATGGATATAATAGGCAGATTCAAACAGACGTAGGTTGCCGCTTTTATGTGGAGTTGAAGAGACTTGCTTAGGATAGCGTATTGTGGAGAGGTCATCAAACCATTCTCCGGACTGAAGACTAATATTCAGTAGGATTGGCACGAATACTTTTCTAACATTACTTGTTAAACACAGTAATACCTACTTTAACGTTATGAGAAAAGAATTTAGTTTTAACAAAAATACTATTTAGTACACTATTTAAACTAACAATATACATCTGGCATTAACTAACATTTACTAATAAACTTCTGCGAAACCAAATAGAACGTCTAGTAAACAGAAAACGTTTTGGAGAAGGAAGTTAGACTATTTACATTCATATCTTATGGAAGAGTGGTAACGGGAGGTTCAGTAATGCAAGATGGAATAAATCCTGACATGCTTCGTTACAATACGATAGGACTACACATGTACCTTCTTAGAAATCTAGAAACCGAACCAACAAGGACGAAAGTATAAAATATGATCCAGAGAAGACACTCCAAGGACTTTTGCGTTGCAAGTGAAGACGTGTTAAACCGAAACCATGATCAAATAAATGAAACCTGATAACTAAAGCCGAATAATTAGCTCTCATAACCAAAACGAAGGCATGCATGCTGTACAGCAGAATGTGAAATTTTAACTGCAGAAAGCATGGTAATAGTGGATGTTAAATTTGACGTAACAAAGCTTCCTAAACAAGATTAGTAACCAAAAATCTAAGAAGAATAAATTCAGAGGAGACTCACTCAGATCAATGAAGAGTATAGGAAATTCAACTTTTAAGATTTTAAATGAAAAAGCAGCCAATTCGAGTCCACCATCCCTACAACTTCAAGAATAAAACTGATAACTTGAAAATATTGGCAGAATTCAGAAACCAACTTAAGAACCGATAGAAAAAAATAGACTTAGCCTCTCTAAAACAACTAACCTTAACACCCACGTTGAGGAACTACAGTCATCTCAAATTTCAAAAATTAAGACCTGAGGAGAAAACCAAGTAACTGAATTGACACCAAAATGCCATATACCTTTCGATACACCTTTGAGGAAATGTGAATAAATATAGAATCCTAAGTGAAGACAGCCTTCACCCATTCACTCGAGAATGAAAGGCCTAAAACTGATCAACATCTGAGGAATCGCTCTAAGACGTCGCTCACAAGGTAGTCTTAAACCGTACTAAACAGAGCTGAGCCCCAACTGAACTGAATACCAACAGCGTTTTAAGAAAGAAAAGTGCCCAGAACAAATCCTTTACCTCAAAAACAATGGCACGCGCATACGTTTTGGTTTGTAAGCCTAGGAACTGATAACAGCAGCACTTAAGTCCCTTAGATTTACAAACATTTCAACATTTCTCTATACCGTGTGAATTTAAACTAGTTTCTAGTGTCGTCTATCAGTGAAACACATACTCCAGAGTCGAATTGATCAATTCTCCGACGCTTCTGAGATATCTCGTGTGTGCCAAGGACAACGTCCCTCCCCACTGTTTAATTGTGCTCTGGGAAAAGTAGAGTAAGATGAAGATCCGTAGTGTGCAAAAATAAGCCAAAAATAGGTCCCCAGCTTCAAGAAAACTAATATGACAAAAACCTGCTGAAACATACAACGGGGCAGGGAGATATCGACAAACAATTTAAATATCTTTGACATCTGATCAGCTGCAGTACCCTCTTATGGAATTCTTAAGTCAGACATTAGAACAGTGATCGAACTGTAAATCCTGTATGCAGCTAAGAAAGCCGCGATTCAGTTGAAAGGATGGAGATCAAAGAAATATTTGGCCCAGATTTCGTAACAATTACCTAAGCCACGTAGAATGAACACCTTTAGCAAACTACCGAAAAATTTTCCGACAGATTGAGAAAGATAAGTATTCACAGACAAATGTTTTCTTCTTGCGCACCTGAAAAAAAGAAACCATGTTCGTTTAAAGAAACGAAGATTTGTAAGAATTTAAAATGCCGGAAAGTATGTTCGCACGCTCATAGAAGAAACTGCAAAGAATTTAAAGACAGGAAACAGGTTCTAAGCCAAGATAAAAACCAAACTAAAGATCCAGATCTCTTAAGAACAAAGGAAAGCAACATCCGAAAGAATGAAATATTGGGCTAATAGAAAAACACGTAACATTAAAATGTCGTGAAACTAAACACCGCGAATTTAAGTGAAATGATCTAATGGCAACTTTTGACCGGAATATCCCTTACGGAATTGTTCGGCCGCTGTAGTACAAGCATTGTGTTGACGCTTGGGCGACTTGCGTTCTGATGATATGATACACAACACCCAGTCCCCTGCCGGAAATTAACACGGGCCCCTTGCATAGGCTGTCAGACGCTTCCACTGAACTAGGGAGGCGGAGACTAAAGTTGTGACGTTATAACAACGTACAACACCCATTTGGAGCGCAAAGGGCGCTAGTTTGATAGTTTGACAGCCGAGAGCGTCGGAAGTTGCGACTGAACAGGCATTAGCCACTGCGAGGAGGGAAGACTCGCCCAGCTTCCCATCGGTGGGTGCAGAACACGAAAAGCACGCTGGCGGACGTGATATGTTCAACTGCCATTTTTCCGCCAAAAACTGCATTGTCTTTTTAGATACTACGCTGACACTATTAGAGGTACAGATTAGCACGGAGAAGCAAAGGAGAACAGCGCTGTTCAGATGTGTTGACAATTTTATACCAAAATTGAGAAAACTTATTAATTCACTTGGAAAAATCCAGAGGCTACACTAATTTAAGTGCCTTTCGCGGGCAAGCGCTCTACCGACAATTTTAATCTGCCAGGAAGTTTCATATCAGCGCACACTCCGCTGCAGAGTGAAAGTTTCATTCTGGAAACGTCCCTTAGGCGGTGGCTAAGCCATGTCTCCACCATATCCTTTCTTCCAGGAGTGCTAGTCTTGCGTGTTTGCAAGAGAGCTTCTGTGAAGTTTGGAAAGTAGGAGGCGAGGTACTGGCGGAAGTAAAGTTGTGGGGCGGCGTCGTGAGTCGTGTCAGGGTAGCTCAGTCGGTAGAGCGCTTGCCCGCGAAAGGCAAAGGTCCCAGGTTCGAGTCCCGGTTCTGGCACACAATTTTAATCTGCCAGGAAGTTTCACATGCATCCATTTTCAATGTTTTTAGGATATCATTTGCCTCGTTTAAAGATTACGCTACTATAAAATGGAATATGTTTAAGACTTTGGTATCTAGCAAAGCCTATAATTTCACAATTCGTAGCGAATTAAAGTTAAAAATATTACCTGCACAGGTCTAGAAAGTTGACTCCAGTGGTAATCGAACTGGAGCCCCTTTTGTTCGTAAACCGCCAGCCTATCCACTCAACCAATGAAACCTATGTAAGAAGCGGTTCTTTGTTGTAAATCTACCCACGTAGAGTTCTTATACCTCAACCGCTTCTATTTGCTCTAAAATGTTTTCCAAAATTTAAGTGAAGTACTATGAATCTTGAATACTGTATCCGAACTATTATATTGCTTCTATTTGACAATGGAAACACCAAACAAGCTCCGAAGACCGCTAGAGTTGGCAACACTTCGGAACTAGGGAATGTGCAATTATCTGTTCTTGGACTTTAAATTATTCGTGCCGGGTAATCTTTTGCTTCCATTGTACATAGCACTTTCGAGAGTAAAACTAAGCGGATTACATCTTACGAATGTCAACATTAGCAACAAAGCTCGAGTGTATACGTTGAATCTATCTAGACACATCTGGCTAAATTTTATGACACTGCTAAATTGAAAGGAAAATTAAAATATATGACAAGCTTTTTTGGGAGGATTAAAATACATGGATAGCCAGGAGCCACTTTACGCACACAAAGTCTCTAGTAATATGGTCTATAAATGAAGATAAAGACATTTAAATTGACGATTCTGGAAAAGCTCTTTGGGGATGTCAATATGAAAAAGGTCTAACTTGCTCTTACTCTACATACTTATCGGTGTTAGATGCGAACGTAAAACCAACATTTTCCCTAACTGAGTAAAACTGCAGTACAAAATGCATTCATTGATCTAGAAAACCATTTGTAACTTATCACTTTAAAATCTTATTTTCATCGCTTAGAAACAATTTTAAGATAAATTTATGACGCTCAGAGCAATTTTAAGCTTCTGAAAGATGTGGGCCTCTAAAGTATGATCGCGAAGATCAATAGTAAAGCAGTGTGTTCGACATGATCACATAAAATGGGTAACACCGCTAATAACGCGGATTTACTATATATTGAGAGTTGAACTGATGGCACTGGAAATAATTTTTTTAATAAAAACGCCGAATTCCTGGGTTCAAAAGCATTTAAATCTAAACACTGGTCATCACTGCTGCAATAGGAATAGCTGCATTCAATGTGAATGGCCTGACAATACAAAGACGTCTGTAGCTTCCTATGGAACATGGAGAGTTTAAGTACAAGCCACTTTTTGATTAAGTCCAACTGCTGAGATCAGAATTGAAAATCCTTAAAATATTGAGTGTCGTGTATAGACACCATTTATTAAACTGACACGTTGCACTCCATTGCGAAACGTATTTAAGATCTATGGAACAAGTATTAAGGTAATCTGAAGAAGTGGTGGTGTTTATGACAAATGAGATGTATGTTATTTACAATGTTACACTGACATACACATTTACGTTTATCGAGATAGTTGGCGATGATCAAAATTGATTGGAAACGTTTTCTGATCTCTCTCAGCTTCCGCCGTTAAGAGATATGGCAGCTTTTGAAAAACTGTCCAGCTGAAACGAACTAGCTATTGGGCTTTTTAAGTAAGCCCAATCTCTTGACAACTACGATGAACTCACCATACACATGAGTTCAATTTCTTGGACCTTGTGCTCTTACATTTTGTGAGTTAATTCCCGCACAAAAAACAAACCACACGAACTTCCTGGCTGTATATTACCTACAAGAATATGTAAACAGTTAAATCAGCGCTTAATTCTATTATCCAGAAATAGAACAGTTGATAGCATAGATTACCATGAGTATCACAGGGTCCGTGAATTTATAAAAAATTCAGACTATGCCTTTGACAGCAGGGCTATAAATAATATTAAAATAGAAACAAGTTACTTTAAGTCTAAATACTGGTTTGAGTCCCGGCTTAGTCAACCGTTTCTATGGGTATCGTGAAAGTAAATGTTGATCCTGAAAATAGAAAATACAAACATATTGCGTTTAATAATGACTATCTTCACGTTCAGTCAAAACTAAATTTTAAATTAAGGGAACTTCTGTTCATCGCGAACAGTTCTCAGTATGGCCTATTACAATACCCCAAGTCAGCAACTAAATATGCACTGTTGGACACTGGTTCTTCATTGCTCATACGGACAAGCGTACGCGGCGCATTACCTAGTGATATGTCCGGCTGGATTAAATCAACGTCGACTTCAGTGATTTCAGAGCTTAACAGTCGGCAGTCTCAGAATACAAGCAATTTAGAAGCTTGTAACGACCAGACTTTCTTCCTAAAAGTCTGAGGGGAAAACCATAAAAGATAACAGGAGTGGGCTCTAAGAAAATCCGTAGCTGACGTACAACTAATGCTACCAGAGAAGAATAGGACTTCTTTAAAAATAAAACGATTCCTGAATGTATAACAAATGGGGTGTGGTGCTTACACTGTGGCCATTATATTCACTAAAGAGGATCTTAACATAGGAAATGGTTATAGTAATTCAAGGAAAGAGTCAAGGCACAAGATAGAAAAAGCATTTTAAACGAAACTAAGCTAAGCTCGCCCACGTAAAAGAAGATTGTTATAACCTTTTACTAAGTCTTGTGTGTCGAACATTTTTCGAAGGACTACTTTCAATGAAGTATCAGATTTTGCAACATTTTAGGTACTGTACTGCCAAATGCAGACGTGCAATGGAAGGCATTTAGGTATACAGTGGACTGATGTTTCACAACTCTCGAAAAATCTATTTCGAAGTTTTGCAAGTACATTAAAGTACCAAAAATTAAGAATTGCAGAGTGTCGGTATAGCTCAGGTAGTAGCGTTCAGACCCCACAACCATGGAGTCGGTGATTCGAATCCCGCTATGACAGTTACTTTTTCCTCTCATTTTCGAAATCAGTTACAGATTACATTTTGGGATCTCTAATTCCACGTGTTGTGAGTTTTTGTTTATTTTGAGTAGACGAGTTGAACACCTTGTCACCTAAAATGAAGGTTGAGTAGGTTAGTTGCATGGAAAGTCATTAGTAGCTATGGAGCTGACTTTCAAGATCAGCGTTGCAGTTCTTCACAAACTAAACAACCGTTGTCAATAGTTAAGACTACTGTAAAACTTTAATGAAACCATTTTTATTAACCATTTTATAAAAACATGGAAAATTACGAACAAAGATACGTGCATTTTTTCGTGAAATTTACCATTAGATATTAAAATTGTGTAAGTATTCGAACACATCGAAGAAAAAAAAATCTATTACTGCGAGATTCGAACCACCGACTATTGTTGAAAGGCCATGACACTACCACCTGAGCTACATCGGCAGATTCGGCTACTATATTATTGATACTCTTATGTAGGCTAATTGCAAAACCTGCAAGGTGATTTTCTCGAGAATTATTTTTGGAGTTGCATCGAATGGATTTGGCTTAGTTCTAAACTTCACGTACCAGAAATACCAAAAAATTCTAAAATCCGATACCCATGTGGTTTCCTTGTTATGATATGCTATAAAGCATGTCCACTGACCGAAAACCACAATAGTATAGTCCCATATTTTCAGAAACTTTACATTTGAATTATGTCATATCTATGTGCAGTTGCCAGATCTATATTCTGATGTGATTATATTATGGCGTGATTTCCAAATCATGTATAAATAAAAATAAGGATATATAATATCGATATAGTCGCTACAAATGTATATAGCTACTTAAATTATGGGAAGGTGTTGAAGAGGTGGTTCCATCAACACTGTTTCCCACGCGACCTCCTAACTACTTACGGTGGTAGGAATTCGTAGCGAAACTTGCCTTTTTGTACATTGTGTTTTTGATGGAATTGTACATACGCCTAAAGCTGATGACTGTGTGTGGATACACAACTAAATCCTTAGCCTTGCGGGAATATAGATGAAAGCTGGTACCACTCTTGCAGTAAATTGAGAATTTGCTTAGACAACTTATTTTCCAGATAGCTTAAATGTTAAGGCGACCGCTGGACAGAAGCGGAAAATCCGGATTAGTCACGGTGTGGCATGAATTTGTTACTTCGTTATTTAATTTCAACGCCCTGAAACAGGCGTGTTTTAGCATTTTCAGCTCAAATGTAAATTTGTAGGTAGCCTTTGAAGCCTCAGAAGTGAAGAGGCTAACACCGTGTTACCACTGCTATAGATTTGCTACGTACTGCAGGATTGAGGTTAGCTTCCCATTTTTGTTGAGCGGAAATGGAGAAGTTGCCAAATTCGTCAAATTTATAACAATTTCATAAGAGTCAAATTTTGTCTAGAGCAGCAAATGGAATCGTGTGCAACAGAAGTGGAATTTCACAATCATAATAGTAAGCTGTTTAGAGTACCAAATGGTAATTAAATCTCTTCACTATGACGCTCTATTGGTCTACTTCATAACAAAAATTTAGTTAGTGTCGGTTGGTGATTTTAATGTAGACTTCCTTGATAACACTCGCAGTATGAAATTTCAGTCAGCAGCATTGCCATTCAACTTAATTCATACTGTTAGCTTTCCGACTAGGATATCTAAGGGCTGTAAGAGCCATTAGTGTCTATCGAAATTTTATCAAAAAACCAACAATAAGGAACATGTCAGGCCATGACATGCAGTTCCTTTTGTTGAATGTTAATACTGATCAGGATACAAAAGCTCTAAGAGTAGTCAAAGAAAAATCGAACGTTTTAATAAACTGTTCAAAGACAGGAATTAGTGAGACATTTACTGTGCCCATAGCACTGATATTACAGATCAAGTGGGGAAGCTGATTGTTTCCAAGAGAAAATCAAGTTTTGGCAGGCTGCTGGGTTCCCCAACCAGCCGGCTAACACTTTGGATCTAGTGAATGGAATACAGGTCGTTAGGAAAGCCTGTATCTGCTCGGAAACAGGAAACGGCGGTCTTTTACTAGCGAGGGCGGCTATCCCAGATTGCAATTTAAATACAATACAGTCACACAATCTAAAAATCCGTATATCAGGTAGTAATTATACGGCAAATACAATTATATGAATGGATTCAGGAGATTTGGGAGAATCAAACGCCGTAATCACAATTTCAATATCCTTGCAGATAAAAAGTCGATAAATTTCAGTACTATAATACTATTATACATTTCCAATTGATACGTATTGTTCATCAGTAACAGTTTAAGAAGCAAATGGGCAGCATTGCACTACGCTACCTATCTTAAAAGACGCACCACGTGAAACGTGCATATAGCGTGTTCCATTTATCCCCAGTAAATAAATGTTGAACTTCAGACATTTGAGCGTAGCGAGACGCTCTATTCGTACTATGCGAGATACCATATGTACAAATTTCTTTTTTTTTCTTCAACATATGGAATAATGTGTTTCATAAGTTTAAATTTTTGTGCATGGGGTCCCATATGTGAAGGCGTATGCTATGTGTTTCCACTGACCCCGCTTGCGCAGAATGAAGGGACTTGTCCAACAGTTTGAACAAGCGTTAACCGCGCCTCGTTGCTCTTGTCTGCTGGTTCAAAGAGCGTGGCAGCAGTTGCCTATGGTTCTCTAAAGTTCTGCCAACTGCCGGCAAGAGGCAAATCTTTAGCAAATATGTGTAGCGAAGGTCCGATTTCACTCCCATTGGTGTACACGTTAACTTTGCTTACCTGAGTCGGATAAACCCTTTAGAGGTCTATGACCGTTCTCACCTTTTATGTCATGTTTGACTGATAGATAAAATCTAAGATGACGATAGTAATTTTTACACTTTTAGTTGTACTGACTCCTGTTTATCTCAGTTGTATTATTTTATTTGATGTATTTTACTATTTTACCATTCACTGTTAACACCTTATCCTTGAAGATGGTCCATGACCGAAACTAGTAGATGAATAAGGTTTTTATTAAACAGCTGATGGTTTTTTTATAAAAATGCATTTTATGAAATATATTACGGCTGTTGACTCTCGCCTCACCAAAGCATTTTTTTTGTGGTTTTAGGGCGCACAACTGCTGTGGTCATTAGCGCCCAACTGCCCATAGTAAAAAAGAACCGGGGTTAGAAATTAAATGGCTTTCGCCATATTTGCACGATGTATAAAAAGTAAAACAACAGAATGCGGGTTATCAGCTAAAATATCAGACAATTCTAATGGGAAACATAGATCATGACGGAGATGGTTAAAAAATGGACATTGCACTAAAAGATGGTTCACAGTAAAAGGTTCATCACAGTGTTCACATAAGGGAGCAGGATCACCACGTAATAAATACTGGTGGCTATAACGGCAGTTGCCAATACGAAGCCGAGCCAGAACAATCTCCTCTCGGCGGGAGGGTCGAGATGACGTTGAGCAGAGATCAGGCACCGGTTTAATGGCTCGCAATTTGTTCCCTGACAGGGATGACCAATGTAGGTACCAACGGGAGATAATACGCTGGGAGATACCAGCACGAAGGTCAGAGCTAGTTGAAAAGGTAGATAGCCGAGGAAGGAGAACTGCCTCCTTGGCAGCCGTATCCGCAGCCTCATTCCCCAACACTCCCATGTGGCCAGGAATCCACAGAAACGTCACCGTAGTTCCGCTCGTGGAAAGAGAAGTAAGGCAATTGCGGATGCTTTGTACCAGGGGATGGGCCGGATATAGCGTGCGAAGGCTCAACAAAGCACTCCGAGTCCGAGCAAATGACTTATTGAGCGCGTTTCTCCGGACGTATTGGGTTGCTTGATATAATGCATACAGCTCAGCTGTAAAAATGGAACTCTACTCAGGAAGACGATATTTAAAAGAGACGTTGCCAAGTACAAAGGCACACCCAACACCCTGGTCTGTCTGAGCCATCAGTGTAAATGAACAAATTGTCATCAAATTTGAACCGGAGTGCGTGAAATTCTCTCTGGTAGACGAAACTAGGTGTGGAGTCCTTTGGAAGAGAATGAAGGTCAAAGTTAACACTGACGTCGGGGCTTCGCCACGGTGGAGAGGTGCTCTCTCCAGTCGAGAAGATAGCAGGCATTGTAACGCCAAGCTGGCCGAGTAGCGAACGCAAGCGTACTCCCGGCGGTAGCAGAGCAGACGGGCGCATGGCGAAGAGACTAGGTAACTGGAGAGTAACAACCACGCGGGCGGCCAGGAGACGTGGTTCGGTGCTGGGTGAGCTAAGATGCTCGTTTTGGCTCCGATCTGAGCACGTGGCTAAACTTTGTTAGGATTCGATAATATGTTTAAAATATTCGCGTCACTAGTTCTCCTTATAACATCACTGCAATGCGTAACGGTGAGTAATTTTGTTCGGGATGGCTAATTTCGTGACTTTCGCCGAAGTGATTTCGTAGCCTCACTGGTGTTCGTTAACAGAACCCTTGCACTCCCTGATTGTAGAGTCCTTCCTACGTTTCAACATGTTCAAATGTTATGTTCAATTAGTCGGTAAATTAAGATGTTTTCGGGAACTTCTCTAAGGCGTCAGCTTACTCCATCACCCTCTGCGCAAGTGTTATTAACACTTTAGATGTGATTTCTAGTGATTTTAACAATTTTCCCCAAATTTTTGGAACTTTTGAACTTCCGTACTCGCTGCCACACGTGTATGGAAAATAGGAATGAGTACAGCATAGAACACCCTATTAGGTAACAGTAGAATGAATCTTTACACAACGTAACTTTGTTTAAATTTTAATTTTTTCCTTTTCAACTGTGATCCAACCCAGCGAAGTACCGTAAAATTCTATAACCTTATTAGATATTCTGAGTAGAACGAATAGTTACCCAAGACCTATCTCGCGATCGTATTTCTTACGAAATTTAATTTTTCCAACTTTTTCAAATTTCTCGATCTGACCCCGTAGCATGTATCACTAACGTTACCTGTTATCTAGATATTCCTCTGAGTAGAACGAATAATTGCACGACCAATCTTGCGGATACTTGTGCTAAAATAATTTTTTAATTTTTGGGATTCTAAGATCCGCCCCTGTGGAGTGCTGTTGCGACCTGAAACCTTTACCGTTCAGTAGCACTCTTCCCCTGTACGAAACTAACACCAGAACTGTATTATTTAGCGAATTTTCCTGTTTAATCGATATTTTGAATTTCTCTGGAAACATATTTCGCGAGTATATCGCACGCCACGTGGTCTATCACGTCCGTTATTCCGGCTGATAGCTACACTGAGCCTAAGCCACAAGGCGACACACAACGGAAGGTTTTTTTTATTGGTGCGCCAGTGACCCTGCTGTTCCATACCACGTCCTACTGCTGGCGTTGCTGTTACTTGTGTTCGCTGCTGATGAGTACTTTCATGGCTTGGCGAATGTATGTGCGACAATGTGTAGCAATTCCTTCTCCCCTCTGAAAAATAATCGCTAATTACGCTAGTTCTACTTTTGCAGGTGTGTGTATTTAAATCGGTCTCTCCCCTTTGTTGTCTATGTCTTTAACAAATCATTTTGTTAAACGTTAACCCTTTGTCCTAATTTAAATTCTCCCACGCTATATTTTGTGTGGTCAGATATAACATCTTGTCCCTTGCTCCCTTCTAGGAGAGAAAAACCCGCGTTTCCGTTGCCACCACTTATCTAAGATCCATAGATGGGGATCGTCAATTTAGTGCAGTTCCATTAAGAAAAATTTTAAGACTTCTTTCACTTTGCTATCTGAGCCAGAATTTTTTAGAGAACTGCACGCTTCTTTCACACGTTATTTCTGTATTCTTTCAATAAACTTTACTCTTGTTCTGCTTTTCGTTGAGGTAGTAATATTGTGTCAGCAGAGATTCCACCACAAACACATGAAGCCTGCAAAGCGCGTTATTTATATATCTTATTACATTCAATATTCTGAGTAACGTTCGTTTTATTTTATAGACTGCCTCAAATTATGTCATGGCCGACTAAAGTAGATATGCAACATAATTTACACAAAATGTTACTTAGTCGTGGACAAGAACTAAATATATTTGCCTAAAATGCCACGATAAATATTAATTGTGTAACTATATTTCGACGGCGGCAGTATATTTGAACAGTGAGACGCCACGCTTAATAGCTACCTTAGCAAAGAGCTTCATTCTCAACCGATTTTAGTTTTGTTACATGTATCTATTTGATAAATGTAAACATTTGTAGGGAGGTAGTGAAAGCATATAATTGTGATATTCAAATGTATAATATTTTGGTATTTTGAAGATCAGGCGTTAGTATGAGCGGAAGGATACAATTTTGGGAGCAGGTAGAGCACACTTTCGAAATCTTTGGAGGGGACTGCTAACTTAGAGGCGGTGGTGAAAGGTTGACACTGGGCGGTCTGAAGCAGCGTTACGAATTTATGATTTGAAGAGAGGCTTGTGTGGCCTTAAATTTACGGGACTGTGACTGCAGAACAGTCTGGTTGGCTAGTGGTAAACTACGGACGGTAGCAGGGCTGTGGAACTGTGATACTTCAGCTATCGTGTACTCTTGTGATGACAAACTTTTATAATTACTGTAATTAAACGTGGATTAATTTGGAACAAATGTTTGATGGACTTCATTAATTTACGAGTAATAATTTGGAACTTAAGTACGTGAGATACTTATTGTAGCTTTCGTAAACAATAGTTCGGGAAATAGTAATTTACCGATGTTTAAAGTAGGACCACCACCACATTTTGATGTCCAAGAAGAGTAACTATAAGTACATTTTACTGACTCTTCTAAACATTCTTAGAATCAATTTTGTCGGTTATTCAGAGCTTCGCGTTTATTTAAATATATGTTTCGCGTCATCTGCAGATTGACAGACTGGTTAAACTACAGCTTAGTTGTTCATCTTATTTAAACAGTTTACATAGCTGTTTTGGGCGTAGCTGAATTACCTAACTCACCTCTGAACAGAACGAGCCATAAATGTCTTACTACCGTGAGTTATGTATTGCCCAATTCTTATTGGTGAGTACCTATAGGAAGGTCGCAGCACGAATGAGAAATTTAACACTTTCATAAATATTGGCCTTATTTGAAAACATTCACCCGAAACTAACCCATGTAACATCTATGTCTATAAAGAAACCATGGATTACTCTAGGAATAAATATCTCATGTAAGACTATCAATCAGGAACAGTTCAGATGCGTTAGATCAATACAAAACATACTGCAAAAAGATGGTAAAACGGATATCTAAATGCCCCTGAGTTTTATGATATTTTAGGTTTCTTGTATAACTAGTCATAAGGGGAAGATTTCCTGATTGGCTGACATGTGTTGAAGTTCAGCCATTGCTTACGTAAGGAGAAAGAAATTCAAACTTGCGTCCAATTTAACTTTTGCCTGAATTTTCATTTTTAAAGAAAATGTATAGTCTAGAATCTGACCACGAAATATTAGCCATGTCAAAATTCTAACTTTTAAAGGATTCTGATACTGAAATCGCTACCTACACATACAGTGATAATTTACTTTGTATTCATTAGAAAAATTACAAGCCACTGGTGTATTTTGTTATTTCTCAAAAGCATTTGGAAGTCATATTTTGAGAAAATTTGAACCATTCTGAAACATATCCTGTTACACAATATTCTAACGGTGTATAACAGGGAACAAAGGGTGCCAATAGAAACTGGACGTATAATGAACTATGAGGTGTCATCTAATAGGGAACTAATAACGTGTGATCCCGCAAGGTTCCATTTTACGGCACCTGGTTTTTCTTTTACACTGGTAAGAACAATTAAGGGACTACTTGAGATACGTTCTGAAGTATTATCGGCAAAATGAACTAAATTGTTTGGAAGTATGTCTGTCGGTTCTACGAGTGGAGACAATATTACGCAAACCAAGATAGTGGTAATGAAGTTCGTGCAGAGAGGATCGGTGTTGACTTGTTTACCAAACATATTACACAAGCAGTTAGGTTAAGATAGTGTAGTGAGCAGATGAAACAATGAAACAACGTGACTTACCCAAATGTATGGCATGGAGAGCCATAGGAACGTCAAAAGAGGGACAGAGGGGAGTAGCTGCAGCTATTAGAGTTTCCCCAGACCTGGACATGATTTCAGATAAACCGTTAAAAGAAGACAAGGCCAAGGTCGTCCACGGGTAACAACGATATATGGCCGCTGTCGGGTGAGCAGCCCTTCGAGGCAGGTTGAATGCAACTCAGCTGCAACGCAACCTCCGTGCAGCAACAGGACGCACAGTATCACTAACAGTCCGAAATTGCCTTCGGGGATGCAACTACGCACGGAGGCCTATGATGTTTGTATCCCATTAAAACTACGGCATCGTTTAGCCCCAAAAACTGGCTGAGGAACAAGACCGCAGTCGTGACGGATGCCACTGCTGAGTTGTGTCTACAGATAAGGGAACAAAGATTGTCCGGCTCTCCACTCATCTGGAGAGAACTTCGAATTCGGAACAATCCTGCTTACGTGCAAGAAACATCGCATCATAGTGGTGCGCGAATGGTGTATGCAGGAGTCAGTATTGGCGGACTTCTGACCTATGTCTTTCAGAATCGCGCTTTGACTGCTCATACGTATTGAGACCCCCTGTTGTGCCCTACGCTGGTGCCATAGCACACGTTCCTTCTGGTAGACGATAACGCTTGTAGCCACAGATCTACTGGTGGACAACACTCCAAGTTGATGGTATTGAACTTAAACTATTGAGCATGTCTGGAATATACTTGGCAGACGCATTGCAGTTTGACAAAGATTGCAGATCTGGATATTGCACTGTAAGAATGGCGACATTTCCCCTCAAGAGCTGATTGATAACATACTATCTATGCCACGCAGGTGTGCAACTGTACTGGTCATCGGAGGTGATCATACACACCATATTGAGACCAACCACAATGACTCACTATTATGGTAGCGCCTTGGTGCCTCGCTTTAAGTACACGCCATGTAAACCTTTAATAGTTGAGACAGCAAAATCTCTTACTGTATATTACACGAATTACAATGGTAACTAATATCTAAATAAAAATGTACGAAGTTACCTTATGTAGAGTATCTCACATCCTCAAATTTTGAGCAGCTTACTTTGTTACATAACATGTAAATTTTTCTGTCTACAACGCGAAACGTTACTCGCACTTCTTTACATTGGTCATTTGAAGAACCTTTGACACAGAAGCCTTTGCTACTACATTTCCTCTATGTGGGTGAACGTTTCATTTTAAATACCTTTTGTTTTCTCTGCCTTCAGTCTTTCCTAGATGTACCATAATTAGTTCCCACGTTTAAATACTCTTATCAATGTAATGGTCTTAGTGTAAGTATCACCCCATTTGTAGGTCACTCAAAGAGCGCGTTGGGATATTTTTGTAGGCAGTCCTCTGGTAACATTTATTGCACGTCAGTTACGCATTTTCTTGAAGCCCAATTCCTATCCCAGTTTTTATTTTCCTCGAGGGCTTTGATGTAAATTTGACGAATCTGGACGTTAAGTGCCAAGTCGATTCTGCGATTATGGACTCTTAATCGTCGCAGGCTTGTCACTCGGCAAAGCGACATCTCTGCATGTGAACACTGAAAAACCAGTGTACATCAGTGCATTGTTAAGACTTAGTCACTGACTATGTTAATAACGTAGGCTAGACGTATTGTGAACTGTTTGCGATCAACGTAAGCTCCATTTAAATGACGGCGTAAATCGTCACAAATGCGACATACGTTCCCTCCGGATCGCCCTCCGGATCGTCTTACTACTTCCCACGATACTGATAGAACCATTGACTAAGACTAGCATCAATATCAATATTTCATCCTTTTTCTCCCGACAAAATCCTCAATACTTACTTTCTCTTTCAAAAATAAGACGTTTAGTTCCAACTTCAAGCAGCTTACAATATTTACAACGAAACCCTGTCACGTTATTTGCTAGAAAATCCAAAGAAATTCTGGTAGTATGCAAAGAATACTAGCGGTGAAACCAGTGGCGTAACTATGGGGGGGATGAGGGATAGAACCCCCGCCCAGACCCCGAAAAGAAAAAAGAAAAAAGAAATAGTATAACAGCAATCTGGTAAAGGCAAAGATTGGAAACTTGAGGTGTTTTACCATAAGCTTTCATTGGATGGGAGTGAATTAGTTTCTTCAACGGGAGTGGTAGATGGTAGTCTGGAAACATTTTGCTCGTCAAGCAGATCCCCCCCCCACCCCCCCCCCCCCCCAAAAAAAAGCCAAGTCCTAGTTACGCCACTGGGTGAAACAATATCCCAACTAAGTGATAGTAATGGAGGGGCAGGAGGGGCAGGAGGGGCAGGAGGGGCAGGAGGGGCAGGAGGGGCAGGAGGGGCAGGAGGGGCAGGAGGGGCAGGAGGGGCAGGAGGGGCAGGAGGGGCAGGAGGGGCAGGAGGGGCAGGAGGGGCAGGAGGGGCAGGAGGGGCAGGAGGGGCAGGAGGGGCAGGAGGGGCAGGAGGGGCAGGAGGGGCAGGAGGGGCAGGAGGGGCAGGAGGGGCAGGAGGGGCAGGAGGGGCAGGAGGGGCAGGAGGGGCAGGAGGGGCAGGAGGGGCAGGAGGGGCAGGAGGGGCAGGAGGGGCAGGAGGGGCAGGAGGGGCAGGAGGGGCAGGAGGGGCAGGAGGGGCAGGAGGGGCAGGAGGGGCAGGAGGGGCAGGAGGGGCAGGAGGGGCAGGAGGGGCAGGAGGGGCAGGAGGGGCAGGAGGGGCAGGAGGGGCAGGAGGGGCAGGAGGGGCAGGAGGGGCAGGAGGGGCAGGAGGGGCAGGAGGGGCAGGAGGGGCAGGAGGGGCAGGAGGGGCAGGAGGGGCAGGAGGGGCAGGAGGGGCAGGAGGGGCAGGAGGGGCAGGAGGGGCAGGAGGGGCAGGAGGGGCAGGAGGGGCAGGAGGGGCAGGAGGGGCAGGAGGGGCAGGAGGGGCAGGAGGGGCAGGAGGGGCAGGAGGGGCAGGAGGGGCAGGAGGGGCAGGAGGGGCAGGAGGGGCAGGAGGGGCAGGAGGGGCAGGAGGGGCAGGAGGGGCAGGAGGGGCAGGAGGGGCAGGAGGGGCAGGAGGGGCAGGAGGGGCAGGAGGGGCAGGAGGGGCAGGAGGGGCAGGAGGGGCAGGAGGGGCAGGAGGGGCAGGAGGGGCAGGAGGGGCAGGAGAGTTGTCGGGCTGCAGTCTCCCCCAGGTCCCCCTCTAACCCCTCCAGACATGATGTAGCCCCCTCCATAGACCCTCCTCGAAACCCCCCCCCCTCCACAGACCCTGCACGGCGACTTTAGAAATCCTATCAGCTCAGATTGACCGCAGCCCCCACCAGACCACGATCGACCGCAGCCCCCACCAGACCACGATCCTGGATGCGTCACTGGCCTTCCGAAATTCCTTCACGAAAGAATACTAAGCATACTCCAGAATTATCAATAACTGCTGCCACCATGCGTAATTTTAGAAGTTGACACCCCTGGTGTTACCCCTTTCACAAATACACAATTGTGCGGTTCTCGTTTTGCTTTGTTTATGTGTCTGGTTTACGTTACGAAGTTCGGGCCTGCATCACAAGCGTGGATGGACTGTAGTAACTTGAGTAACGTGTTTTAGTTCCATGTTTCTACACTGGGTGGCGAAGCAGTCGGCAAAGTCGGCGAACTTCCTGTACACTTACTGAGGCGGCAAGACAGACTTATTGACAAGGTGTTGATATCCTTGTTTTGACATTGATGCTATCATATCTGACTGCCAGTTTATTTTTATGATCCTGTGATGACTTTCAAAGGCGTGTAACTAAGATGGTTTAGATCAAAAATTTGTAGTGAAGGCCCAAACCAATTGTCTGGGTACAAAAGTTTTGAAAATATTTTTTGCAATAAATTTCTGTATGTATCTTAAACGTCCCTCTATGTTAACGTCATCACCTACAACCTTGGTTCCGAAAGGGGGTATTAAAGCAACTGCAATCACTTAAAATTGAGTCCACCAGTCCCAATTGTATATCCGTTTCCTTTCAGAGTATGCTGATGCAATAGCCCCATCCTAGTTATTTACAACAGCCTGGAAAGTTGCACAGGTTACGCCAATATTCAAAGAAGACAATGAGTGATCCACAAATTTACATGCCTATATCAATGACGTTTTGCAGAAGGATTTTATAACACTTTCCTCAAATATTATGAACTGCCTCTAACACCCAAACCTTCAGATTTCAGACACTCAGATCCACACCAAACGTTGTATATCGATAGAGTATCAACCGAAACATCTACATAATTCCTGATTTTTGCTGCCGTCCAGTAGAACGTGCGTAAATTATAATAAGTAACATCAAACCTACGGATTAAAGAAAAGCGTGTCTGAGGGGGCAATCAAGTCACGCCACCGTGGATTAGTTGGTAGAGCGTTAGCTTCTGGTGCAGAAGGTCCTGGGTTCAAGCCCCACCTCGCTTTAATTTTTTCATTGTTTAAACTACAGTACGTTGGAAATTGTTAAAAGGGGCAACGTGTTCCTCATATGTAAAAGGACTGTTTCCATTTTGTAGCAATGTGTTATTGGCAGTTTACTCTTGCTTCGTTTTATATTTAAGTAGGAAACCTGTACAGTGTTATTACTTTATTTACGCTTATTGGTTCTAACATTACTATTTTTTATTGTTATTACTATGAATTCAGCTGTGTGATGCAGTTTTTTTTTATTATTCATATGTTTTGATTATCTTTGTTCTGTGAAACTACGAATAAACCCTACAAATTAGCTACTTTCAAAAAAAACTAAGAGTAAACTGCCAACAACATTGCTACAAAATGGAAACAGTCCTTTTACATATGAAGAACACGTTGCCCCTTTTAACAATTTCCAACGTACTGTAGTTTAAACAATGAAAAAATTTAAGGGCTAAATGGGGGTTTGAACCCAGGACCCTCCGCAAGACAATCTAATGCTCTACTTACTAACCCACGGAAGCGTGACGTGATTATGCCTCACAGATTCGCCTTTCCTCTATTCCGTAGGTTAGTTATTATAGTTTATACACGTTCTACTGGACGACAGCACAAATCACGAATTATATACAAGTTTCGGTTGATACTCTATCGATATACAACGTTTGGTACGGATCTGAGTGACATCTGAAGGTTTGGGTGTAAGAACGACCTATTGACCAATAGTAAACACTGATTCAGAAAGTATCTTTCTTGTGAAACAGCTAGCTCGACTCCCGAGTGATATTGACAAGAAATGTCATATTCCGTATTTTTAGGTTTCCAGAAGGCTTTCGACACTACACGATAGTTCTTTGTACAGCTGATCGTAAACACGAATGAAACCATCAGTGACCTGATTGGGTAGTTTTATGGTGGAATTCGAACCATATTTCATTTCTGACGACTCTTCACATTGCAGAAATTTGAAGGCAAGGTTAAAATGAAAAGTGAAAATTATATACCCAGCGGGAATTCTCTGCGATAAGAGTACTGCCCTTTACCGCGAGACCAATACCAACACCTGGAGTACACTTCCTAGTCACCAGATACTGTTTCGTCAAGAGAAAATGAGTTCGAAAACGGATTTCTGATGTATAAATTTCTTCCATTATAGGCTAGACACTTAATACGAAATTTGACTTTTTACCTGCTAGAAATATCTTAGGATTTTGATGAGCTGTGAGTGATGGAAGTAGCGATTTTCGACTGTAAATATGAACTAAGGTGTATAATAGTCTCATTTGGAAATATACGTAGTTATAGTAGGTAATCTTAGTCACCTAAGATTCAGACTACCCTTATCCACATCGAAGATACAAGAGGGTCATTAGTGCCGTGCACGGATTAGGGAAGAGAAGGTTAGTGGCATAAAATATTCATTGAAACGAAATGGGTGGTCTACCTCATTGAGTGAAGTAGAAACAATGGACATTTTCGATTATCACCACTCAACAGCACTAACGCGTTTTACATATCCAGGGCGATGAGAGGTAACAGGCTTTCGTTTGAAGGGCGAGGTAGCGCATCGCAGAAACCTCTGTTGCTGGTAGCTGCCAGCAAATGGGCCGCACAGACTCCGAGAAATTATTCAGCGAATTGTTAACGATATACCAAACATTGAAATATACTGTAGCTATGTCTCCACTACGAGGCATGGCTACAATACTCCGAGAAAAGGTGGGTTAAATATTTGGCTGCAGGTGGTTTCGATCCCCAGACGTCGCAGATAAGAAGCACGCGTTTTACAACGACACCATAGACGTAGTTGACGTCTTACCTCTAACGACACTATCTGCGGCAGCCTACAGTGTCGCCATATTGTGCAGAACGCCGGACGTAGAGCATATCAGAGCTGCCGTGGTTTTGTCCCAGCGTGATCGGCGCGGACGTAGCCTCAGTGGCGACCGGCAGCCGATCATGGTTCTTTTCTCCTCAAGGCGTGTACGACAGTTACCAAATGCACCCAAGAAATGTCGAGGAAAACTATTCCCAGAGGATGTAGAACTCAGTATGTTCTAGTAATGTCCAATAACGACAAACTTCTGTAATATGTCATACACTATAAAGACGATCCACTTGCCGAAGAAATCATCCAAGCTGGCGAAACATTACGGCAAGCTATTGTAGCAAATCTCATGGCTAAGTGGAGTAATTGTTCTAGATTCTCGACGTGAAATTTAACAGTCAAGCCTAGACACTGCGTAAAAACCCGAATGGCGACCCTGTGAAAGTACATGAAAATTTTATAAGTGACTTCTGATAAATTTGCAACCTCACTCCTGCATGATGGTAAAATGAAAAGCTCTTCAGCGCGATTCGGAATCAATGATTTCCTTAGGGATCCCATCTTTATGGTTTAAGTCTAAGCTGCAATCTTCAATTTGAAAATGCAGAAGGCTACATGTATCTATGACCTTCCAGTCGAACAGATGAATGTAGAACGATGGAGTGGCTACTAAGTCAAATGAACGTATTCGTCGCTAAGCTACACATCCCAAAACATAGCGGAACTCTAGTCATAGCACTATTTAATCCTGGGAACCAAAAGGATCCCAAATTTTGATTTACTTTTATTACGCACCTTCAAGACATTTCAATAATACATGAATCAGTATCAACCTCTAAGAAGTTTATGCTAAATCTAGTATACCTTAGTGATGGCAAATTATACTGTAGTCAGATGTTCAACGCAGCACTAACGGTTTTAAGCGTGGTGAAACAGTCGTGTATGTTGAACGAACAGCCCCATACGACCATCATAGGAAACTAAGGTCAATGGCCTCACCAAAGACGACCAAGTAACATTTATGAGCATCTTTCATAACAAACGTGTCAATTTAAGGGACATAACTACGTTGGTCATCCAATTCCTAAGCTTACGAACTAACTTCAAGTAACCTACGCTAAGGACAACGCTAACACCCATGCTTGAGGGAAGAAAACCTCCGACAGCGAGCAACCGCGCGCTCCGCATCAAGGTAGCTCAACGCTCTGCCACTGCTACAACAGAAGATTCCAAATTTTATTTACGTGTAGCAGATGAACATGCACAAACCTTTTTCTCAGGACAGTGTGCTGTCTCCTGCGGTGTACCGTATCTATACAAATGACCAGCCAGTACCAGGAAGTGCCAGACTATCTATGCGGAAGATGATAGCATGTCAAGGGTCATTTGAAGAAGTAGAAGAAGTAGAAGAAAAGCTGTCGCTATCAATGGATGGACTGTTAAAGTAAGAAAAGTTTCTGCATTCCACCTACGAAACAGGAAAGCACAGTGAAAGCTGGACATGACCTGGCAAAGGTAGAGAAACATTGAAAATCAGTTTACCCATGTATCTCACTGGACTGCAGTCTAACGTACAAGTAGCAATGAACGTGAAACAGGTATCTGAATCATATACTTAGAAAGCTGATCGTCAGCAGCTGTGGAGCCAGCCAGCACATCCTGCAGACTTCTGTATTTGCGGTCCGATCATCAGCCGCTTGAAAGTAGCTTACTAAATTTATTCGAAGATCTCTGGCGGTAGGAATCAGAAAACGCAAGTCGAAGCGCTCACTGCTGCTCGAAATTACTTTGCGAATGGCCACAGATCTTATGCAACGGAAATCTAACTGCTTACTTATTAAGGGAGCAACCAACGTTTGAACAATATATAAGGCGTAGATATACATTGGACAGGGTGCATAAAATAAAGCAGGAGCTTAATAATTATGTATTTCAAAATTAGCAAAAATGTGGGGAGACCCAATAAGCACGATTAAGCGCACACCCTATGCACACCAGTGAATTATTAAGTTACTGCCCATAATAAAATGGTTTCTGCCCTTTCTGAATATGGAGAGAACATGGGAGGATATTTGGAAATACGAAGTGGATAAAGAAAGCACACTTATTCACTCACACGCATAATGCTTGTGACACTATCGATAACAATGCAAGGTAGTTGCAGTTCGAAGCATCGGCGGCGTTTTGACGAGATGGATGTCTTCAAGCACAATTTAGAAGCATACTATGCACGAACGAACTCTTGTGCGGGGAGGCAGTGGCATACTATCCGTAAGTACCACGTGGTGTACAAACACGAATTCCATAGAATTTACATAAAGAAATTTAAAAACAAACAAGTAAAGCACACGTAAGAATTCAACAGAAGAAAGCTGGTATCAAACAGAATGACTGAAGGCCGAAGTAATGACCGTTACGAAAGCACGTTGTGCAATCGGTCATACCAAGATAAGAAAGACAGAATAAATCCAGAAATTCCGAGAGAATTTAGCATGCTCGCTGAAATAGACACCACACGAAAACATTACTTGAAAGCAGCAAGTAATTCAAGCATACTTAGTTTACGAAAAGGCTGATTTTTTTTTTTTGTGGTTTTAGGGCGCACAACTTCTATGGTCATTAGCGCCCAGCCAGGAACATAGATTCGCTATGATCTAAAAAATGTAGACTGTCAGAACATCAACAAGAGGCTAAAAACGAAAGACAAAAGACAATTAAAAGAGTTAAATATCCTTGGATAAGTTGGCCAAGTTGATAAAACGCAAAACTCGAGCAGCTGCTCGTGTGTCATCAGCTAAAATTTCCTCCAGAGTAGGCGGAAAGTGAAGCGCTACACGGAGATGATTAAAATTAACACAAGTCAGTAAAAGTTCACCGCAGGAGCATAGCGGTGCAGGTTCGGCGGATAGCAAGTGACGGTGGCTAAAACGGCAATGACCGATCCGCAACCGAGCCAGGATGACCTCCTCCCGCCGAGAGGGGCGTGAGGATGTCCTCCAAGCGGTCGGGATCGGTTTGACAGTTCGCAATTTATTGTTGTACAGTGAAAGCCACACACTGTGCCATTGCGACACGATACTCCGGCGAAGAGCCCGTTGAACATCGTCCGATGGGACGCAAAAGGTAGCCATGCGAGGCAAAAGAGCTGCTGCCTTGGCTGCTGTGTCGGCGGCCTCATTCCCGGGCACACCCACATGGCCAGGGACCCACAGGAAAGAAACGTGACAGCTGTCATCCGCCAGCAACTGGAGGGAGCGTTGGATCCGATACACGAGAGGATGGTTCGAGAAAGGGTCCTTAAGACTCTGCAGGGCACTAAGGGAGTCAGAACATATGGCATAGAAAGGGTGGCGGTGGCGGCAGGTATACAAAACGGCCTGGTGGAGGGCGAAAAGCTCAGCCGTGAAGTTTGAGCACCAGTCAGGGAGCTTGTATTGGAAATGGTTGTCCCCAACGACGAAGGCAGATCCGACACCGGCAGTGCTCTTGGAACCATCAGTGTAAATAAATACGGCATTATCGAACCGCGAACGGAGTTCGACAAGCCTCGAGCGGAATACCAAATCCGGAGTGCTCTCCTTGGGGAGCGAACTAAGTTCGAGGTGTGTGTGAACCTGGGCCTGATGCCACGGTGGCAATGGGCTTTCGCTCAACCGAAGGGTGGAAGGAAGGGTAAAATCGAGCCGCTGTAGCAGGCGGCGAAACCGAACTCCCGGTGGAAGCAAGGCAATCGCAGACAGCTGGTATTGGCGATCGAGTGAGTCGTCAAAAAATAATCTGTAAGAGGGATGGTTGGGCATCGACCGTAGGCGGCATGCGTACCGACACAAGAGTATGTCACGCCGAGTGGTCAAGGGTAATACAGCAGCCTCGGCATACAGACTTTCAACAGGGCTGGTATAAAATGCACCGGTCGCCAAACGTAATCCACGATGGTGGATAGAGTTGAGACGTCGGAGAATCGACGGCCGTGCTGAAGAGTACACAAGGCTTCCGTAGTCGAGCTTCGACTGAACAATGGCCTGGTAAAGGTGAAGCAGGACGGTACGATCCGCTCCCCATGACGTGCCACTGAGGACACGAAGAACGTTAAGGGATCGGGCACAACGGGCAGCCAGGTAGGACACGTGTGTGGACCAGCAAAGTTTCCGATCCAACATGAGTCCCAAGAATTTGGTAGTCTCCACGAAAGGGAGAGCAACAGGGCCGAGACGTAGAGAAGGTGGAAGAAATTCCTTGTATCTCCAAAAATTGATACACACAGTTTTCTCAGTGGAGAATCGGAAGCCGTTTGCGATGCTCCAGGAATATAGACGGTCAAGACAGCGTTGGAGAGAACGCTCCAAGAGACACGTCCGCTGGGCGCTACAATAAATTGCGAAATCGTCAACAAAAAGAGATCCGGAGACGTCAGCTGAAAGGCAGTCCACGATCGGATTGATTGCAATGGCAAAGAGCGCCACACTCAAGACGGAGCCCTGTGGTACCCCATTCTCCTGGCAAAAGGTATCTGACAAAACAGAGCCCACCCGTACCCGGAACTTGCGATCCGCCAAAAACGCTTGGATGAAAAGAGGAAGGCGGCCCCGAAGGCCCCATGTGTGTAATGTGCGGAGAATACCCGCTCTCCAACAGGTATCGTATGCCTTCTCCAAGTCGAAGAACACGGCTACTGTTTGACGCTTCTGTAGAAAGTTGTTCATAATGAAGGTCGACAACGTAACGAGGTGGTCAGCAGCAGAGCGGTGTCGACGAAAACCGCATTGTATATTAGTCAGGAGGCGGCGAGATTCGAGGAGCCAGACCAACCGAGCGTTAACCATGCGTTCCATCACCTTACAGACGCAGCTCGTCAGAGAAATGGGACGATAACTGGAAGGAAGGTGTTTGTCCTTCCCTGGTTTGGGGATGGGGACAACAATGGCTTCACGCCAACTTGTGGGAACATGACCTTCAGTCCATATGCGATTGTAGGTACTAAGAAGAAAGCACTTGCCCGCAGGAGAGAGGTTCTTCAGCATCTCAATATGAATGGAATCGGGCCCGGGAGCAGAGGACCGGGACAGGGCGAGAGCACGGTCTAGCTCCTGCATGGTGAAGGCGACGTTGTAATTTTCACGATTAAAAGAGCGGAAAGAAGGCGGCCGTGCCTCCTCTACCTGTTTGCGAGGGAGAAAGGCAGGGTGGTAATGGGCAGAGCTCGAAACCTCCGCAAAGAAACGACCCAATGCGTTTGAAACATCAGCTGGGTCCACGAGGACCACGTTCTCCACGGTCAGGCCAGGAATCGGGGAGTGGACCTTGATGCCGGACAAACGGCGTAGGCCACCCCAGACATCCGTGGAGGGAGTAAAACGGTTAAAAGAACGGCACTGCGCTCTCATACGTTTGTAATTGATGCAATTCTCCAAAGTTGGGTGGCGGCGGAAGGTGCGTAAGGCACGGCGTCGGGCTCTAAGCGCGTCGCGGCAGGCTGCAGTCCACCAAGGGACCTGGACACGACGTGGAGAAGAGGATGTACGAGGTATGGAACGTTCAGCAGCAGTGAGAATAACCTCTGTGAGGTATTCGACCTGACTGTCACAGTTGGGAAAATGCTGATTGTGAAAAACAGCCATGGAAGAATAAAGCCCCCAGTCGGCTTTAGAAATGTTCCAACTGGTGGGACGTGGAGATGGGGAGTGATGTAGGAAGTGGATGATACAAGGGAAATTGTCACTCGAGTACGTGTCAGAAAGTGCATACCACTCAAACCGACCGGCAAGCTGAGGAGTGCATATTGCGAGGTCTATATGGGAATAAGTGTGTGTTGTGTCAGAAAGGAAGGTCGGTGCACCGGTGTTGAGGCAGACAAGATCGAGGTGTTGGAGAAGGTCCACCAAAAGGGAGCCTCTCGGACAAGGTGCCGGAGAGCCCCATACGGGGTGGTGGGCATTAAAGTCGCCTACCAACACGAAAGGTGAAGGGAGCTGGTCAACAAGGTTTAGCACATCTGCCCTAGTAAGGGCAGATGACGATGGCGAATATATATTACAGAGGGAGAAGGTAAATGTGGATAAGGTGATGCGGACGGCAACTGCCTGTAGGTGAGTGTGCAAGGAAATGGGATGTAAATAGACGTCGTCTCGAAGGAGCATCAGAACCCCTCCATGGGCTGGGACACCTTCCACGGGTGGCAGGTCGAACCGCACAGAGGTGTAGTGTGGAAAGTCTGCACGATCACGTGGACGCAACTTAGTTTCCTGGAGGCAGACTAGAAGCGGGCAGTGCAATCGAAGGAGTAATTTTAACTCCTCCCGATTAGAACGAATGCCGCGAATGTTCCATTGAAGGAGCGCCATGATAAAAGTGAGAGAAGAAATAAGGATAAAAACCAAGTAGCGAGCGGGGTCACCTCGACGGCCGCTGAGGACCGGATTTCGAGGGAGCACTGCTATCGCTGACCAGGGGCAAAGGGTCGTGGTCCATAGGTTCGACCGACGCGCTTGCCACCTCCCTGAGTTGATCAGGAGGGGCAGTTTCCACCGCCGGTAAAGGGCCGGGCGCCCGGCAAACGGAGCGTCCCGGTGAAACAGAAGACGGCCGAGGCCGGCAACTGTTGGACGGCGCGACAGATGGGTCACGCCTCGGCGGGGAAGGAGAGGAACTCTTTCTTGTCAGCTCTTCTGGAAGAGTGACGGCGGGAAGAGGCAGTTGACGGTTGGGAAGCCTGAGAACGCAGAAAATCCTCACGGACGGGTTCCTTTTTCAAGGTCCGGGCATCTTGTTTAGGTGCCCGCAGTTTACTAGATGTTGACGAAGACTGTACCTTAGAAGCAGCAGGAGGAAGCGGGGACGTGGAACGGGCAATCTTCGGGCTGGCGGATCGCACAACTGTGTCAGCGAAAGTGAAATCACATGTCTGGGTACTGGAATCTTTGGTAGGTCGAGGTGAGGTGAGTACCTTACTGTATGTACCCGCTGGGAGGACAGTGGGCTTTCGACTCGCCAACAACTTACGAGCGGCAGATGTCGATACCTTCTCCGTAACCCGAATTTGCTGAATGATTTTTTCATCCTTATATACAGGGCAGTCGCGAGAGGAAGCCGCATGGTCGCCGTTGCAGTTAAGGCAGTGAGGGGACGGAGGTGGGCAATCCCCCTCATGGGCGTCCCTACCACAAGTGACATTTTGCTGCATGTGGGCAATGTTCACGGGTATGGTTGTACCTGTGGCATTGGTAGCAGCGCGTTGGGTTCGGAATATAAGGGCGGACTGAGATAACTTCGTACCCTGCTTTGACCTTCGACGGGAGGTCAACTCTGTCGAATGTCAAAAACACAGTACGAGTCGGTGTCAGCTGGTTATCTACCTTTTTCATCACCCTGTGGACGGCTGTCACACCCTGATCGGACATAAAGGACCGGATGTCGTCATCAGACAACCCGTCAAGGGATCTCGTAAAAACTACCCCCCGTGACGAGTGTGCGGTGCGCTTCTACTTTGACTGGAAACGTGTGCAATAACGTAGTCCGGATAAGTTTCTGGGCTTGGAAAGCACTGTCCACTTCCAGCAACAATGAGCCATTGCGCTGACGCGAACAGGTTTTAACAGGGCCAGCAATTGCATCAACACCTTTCTGTATAACGAAAGGATTGACAGAATTGAAGTCTTTTCCGTCGGTGCGCGACACAACAAGAAATTTCGGCAAATTAGGCAGAGTCTTCTTTTGCTGAGGCGAGTCTATCTTACGTTTCTGGGTCAATGTCAGTGAAGAAGAGAAGGAAGTCATTGCGGAAGTGTCCCCCGTGATTACCGGCGTCTCCGATGGCGCGCTCCTTCCTAGTGGGGGCCCTCTCCGAGGGCTTACCCGCCTTAGGTGATTGTTCACACCTCAGGTCACACCTCCCGAGAACTGACGGAGGGACCAATTGGCATGTTCGGAAGGTACCAGCTCGGGTAATCACCCCTCCCTGGGCCTGGCCTTTACCAGGGGGTACGTACGTGCCCTACTTGTCTACCCGGGGCGGGGAATTACGCGTTACCCCGTCACCTGCTACGCATGATAATGCGTGGGTCGGCCTTCAGACACGCACAGGGAGGAAAGAAGAATAGAGGAAGTGAAGAGAAAGAAGGAAAGGTGTCTCAAACGCCGAGGCGGAGACTAATGAGGAGAAGAAGGCGAGGAGAGGACAAGGAGAGACAGAAACAAAGGGTAAGAAAGGAAGGAACCAAGGAATAAGAGAAACGACAACAAGAAAACACCTGAACTCGTGAAATACGCCCGTCTCCGGGCGAAGGCATAAACCGGGAGGGAAAGTGAAGCAGCCTGGGGCAGAAGAAAGGCTGCTCCGGCTCGGGGCCCCGTGCGCGCCACACACGTACCCACAAAAGAACTGTGGGCCCCCTGGGGGGGCGAAAAGGCTGAAGGCCACATGTATTCTAACTTGAGAAAACAAGACAAATGATTACCAGATTGAAAATACAAATACTAAATTTACACTAAATTACTGAAGTTCTGAAAAATAAACACTTCGCCGCCTCATAGCGAAATAATTAAGAAAAACTCGGTATTAACCAAGGAATGCCTGATAACGTTCTAAAGCATGCCAGCCCCTCAGCATTATTCGACGAAATACATTGGCGGTCGCAGCAAGAGTGCTCCGAAAGCCATGCGCAGAGCGTTCCCTGGCCGTAACGGATGGTAGGGTGCGTTCAAAGCCTGCTGTCTACCAACCCTCGCTACCTGAGGGAGATAATACTCTGCTATTCCAGAGGTCTCTTGTTACCTCTTTGGTCCTCTTTGTTGGTACCACACAAAGAACAAGCCACTGCCCCATCTTGTCAAGGGTGTTTTTTTGTGGTTTTAGGGCGCACAACTGCTGTGGTCATTAGCGTCCAACACTGCCCATAGTAAAATAGAACCGGGGTTAGAAATTAAATTGCTTTCGCCATATTTGCACGATGTATAAAAAGTAAAACATAACAGAATGCGGGTTATCAGCTAAAATATCAGACAATTCTAATGGTAAACAGATCATGACGGAGACGGTTAAAAATGGACATTGCACTAAAAGATGGTTCACAGTAAAAGGTTCATCACAGTGCTCACAAGGGAGCAGGACCACCACGTAATAAATACTGGTGACTATAACGGCAGTGGCCAATACGAAGCCGGGCCAGAACAATCTCCTCTCGGCGGGAGGGTCGAGATGACGTTGACCAGAGATCAGGCACAGGTTTAATGGCTCGCAATTTGTTCCCTGACAGGGATGACCAATGTAGATACCAACGGGAGATAATACGCTGGGAGATACCAGCGCGAAGGTCATCAGAGCTAGTTGAAAAGGTAGATAGCCGAGGAAGGAGAACTGCCTCCTTGGCAGCCGTATCCGCAGCCTCATTCCCCAACACTCCCATGTGGCCAGGGATCCACAGAAACGTCACTGTAGTTCCGCTCGTGGAAAGAGAAGTAAGGCAATTGCGGATGCTTTGTACCAGGGGATGGGCCGGATATAGCATGCGAAGGCTCAGCAAAGCACTCCGAGTCCGAGCAAATGACAGTCTTACTGAGCGAGTTTCGCCGGACGTATTGTGTGGCTTGATATAATGCCTACGGCTCAGCTGTAAAAATGGAACTCCACTCAGGAAGACGATATTTAAAAGAGACGCTGCCAAGTACAAAGGCACACCCAACACCCTGGTCTGTCTGAGCCATCAGTGTAGATGAACAAATTGTCATCAAATTTGAACCGAAGTGCGAGAAATTCTCTGGTAAACTAAACTAGGTGTGGAGTCCTTTGGAAGAGAATGAAGGTCAAAGTTAACACTGACTTCGGGGCTTCGCCACGGTGGAGAGGTGCTCTCTCCAGTCGAGAAGATAGCAGCCATTGTAACGCCAAGCTGGCCGAGTTGCGAACGCAATCTTAATCCCGGCGGTAGCAGAGCAGACGGGCGCATAGCGAAGAGACGAGTCGTTAAAGAAAACTGCGTACGTTGGGTGCCCTCGCATGGACGACAAACGACTAGCTTAACGGCTAAGCAGGAGTTCTCGACGGTAAGAAAGGGGTAGTTCGGCGGCCTCGGCATAGAGGCTCTCAACGGGGCTAGTGTAAAACTAGCCTGTCGCCAGACGGAGACCTTGGTGGTGGATTGTATTAAGGCGGCGCAGTATGGACCATTGAGATGAATATATAATGCTTCCACAGTCCAGTTTGGACCGAACTATGGTGCGATACAGATGGAGGAGAGTAGACCTGTCATCTCCCCACGAGGTGCCACTTAACACCCGCAGCACATTGAGAGAGCGGGTACAGCGAGCTGCCAAACGGGATATGTGGGGAGACCAACTTAACTTCCTGTCGAAACCAAGTCCCAAGAACGTCGTGGTATCCACAAATGGAAGTACTACGGGGCCCAGACGAAGGGACGGGGGAAGGAACTCCTTCCGCCGCCAGAAGTCCATGCAGACTGTCTTGTCAGCTGAGAATCTAAAGCCAGTGTCCATACTCCACGCGTGGAGAGTGTCTAGGCACCGCTGAACGCGGCGCTCCAGGAGATCCGTTTCCTCAGAGCTGCTGTAGATCGCGAAGTCGTCAACAAAGAGGAACGCCGACACTCCCAGTGGAAGGTGATCGGCTATAGACTTGATTGCCACTGCAAATATAACAACGCTCAGGACCGAGCCCTGGGGGACTGTTCTCCTGAATAAAAGTGCTCGATAAAACCGAACCAACATGCACTTTAAAAATACGGTCCGTTAAAAATTCGCGGATAAAAATTGGCAAGCGACCCCGAAAACCCCATGTATGCAGAGTGCGGAGGATGCCCATCCTCCAGCAGGTGTCGTATGCCTTTTCCAGATCAAAGAACACCGCTACTGTCTGGCGCTTCCGTAAAAAGTTTTTCATTACTGAGGTACACAGGGCAACAAGATGATCCACCGCAGAATGGTGCTTGCGAAACCCACATTAGACATTAGACAGATATCGCGTTTCAAGCCACCATACCAGGCGCCCGTGAATCATGCGTTCCATCACCTTGCATACGCTACTGGTGAGGGAAATGGGGCGGTAGCTGGAAGGGGGGACATTTGTCCTTCCCAGGCTTTGGTATGGGAATGACTATGGCTTCACGCCAGCGTCGCGGAAAGGTGCCTTCTATCCATATGCGGTTGTAGGTGGCCAGTAGGAAGTGCAAGCTCGTTGGTGAAAGGTGTTGCAGCATCGCCACGTGAATGCCATCTGGTCCTGGAGCGGAGGACCGCTAAGACGAGAGTGCGTGGTGGAGCTCTCGTACAGTAAACTCGGTATTGTAGCATTCACGGTTCTGAGAGATAAAGGGCAATAGAGTCGCCTCCACCGTCCGTTTCCTAGCTAGGAAAGCGTCAGTGTAATGTGAAGAGCTAGAGACCTCTGCAAAATGTCGACCCAGTGCGTAGGCTATTTGTGGAGGATCGACGACGGTGTCAGATGCGACACACAGACCGGGAATCGGGGAATGATCCATAGTGCCTGAAATTTTTCTGAGGTTACCCAAATGATGGAGGAAGGGGTAGACCTATTAAAAGAGCTCGTGAATGAGCGCCAACTGGCGCGTTTACAGTGGCGAAAGAGGCGACGACAATAGGCCCACAGCCGTTTGTATCGGATGCAGTTGTCGAGCGTGGGCCGTTGTTTGAAGATTCTAAGGGCACGTCGCCGTGCTCGCAGAGCGTCACGGCATTCCGCAGTCCACCATGGGACAAGGGGACGACGTGCGTAGGAAGTCTTGCAGGGGATGGAACATTCCGCGGCTGTCAGAGTAACTGTGGTAATGTGTTCCACTTGGTCGTCTATACTAGGATAATGGTAAGTACCAAAATCCGCCAGTGACGAGTAGAGCTCCCAGTCCGCTTTGGTTAACTGCCAGCGGTGTGGATGCTCAAGGGTGTCAGGCATCATTAGGTGAATTACACACGGAAAATGATCGCTTGAATGTGTGTCAGAGCAGACCAAGACGCCGTGCCAGCTGAGCAGTGCAGATAGCTAGATCTATATGGCTGAAAGTATTTGTGGTGTCTGAAAGGTAAGTTGGTTCACCAGTGTTATGGCAGATGAGCTGAAGGTGGTTCAGTATATCTGCCAGGAGGGAGCCCCGTGGACATGGTCGTGGGGAGCCCCAAAGGGGGTGGTGGGCATTGAAATCTCCCACCAACAAAACGGACGCGGAAGCTGGTCAATAAGATCTAGGAGATCGGATCTAGTGACGGGGAAGGAGGAAGGGGCGTAAATATTGCAGTGTGAAGACAAATCCAGGAAGGTATATCCAGACAGCAACAGCTTGTATTGGAGTACACAAAGGGACCGGTGTACTGTGTACGTCATTCCGAATAAGCAACATTACGCCCCCATGGGCTGGAATTCCTGCCACTGGAGGAAGATCAAAGCGAACGGTAGTGTAGCGTGGAAAAGTGATTCGAGTACCAGGGAGCAATTTTGTCTCTTGTAGAGAGAATATAATTGGGTGATATGTTCGCGTTAGAAGCTGCAGTTCTGTCCAATTCGACCGGATACCACGAATGTTCCATTGAATATCCACAATACGATAAAATGAGATGAAGGTGGACATCAGCCTGACGAAGGCGGCGGGCCACAGTGCGAATGTTCGCAACTGGTGGTGTCAGACAGGAGGGTCTTGCTCCATATTCTCAGAGGTGACCACAGCAGCTGCGTGAGTGTGGTCGGCACTCTTTCCTTTCCGTGCTACATTACGCTGCTTCTACTGTCCTTTTCCCCTCTTGGGGACCGAGTCTGTGCATCCTTCGGGGAACCGAAGTTCTGACCTTTGTCTTTACACTCTTTCACCTCTCTTTGCCTCCGCGTCTGCGTTTGAGGCTTCTCCTCCCACTATTTCTCTCTCCCTCCTCCCTGTACGCACTTGAAGGCCACCCAAATGGGTGACTGGGTAATGAGTAAGTCCCAGCCCCGGGCTGGCATGTAGGGTGCGTGCGTACTCCCTGGTTAAGGCCACACATTGGAATAAACTCAAGTTCTGAAGCAATCAGTAGTAAATTACAGGGAGCGTAAAGTTATTTACAACTTTTACAAAAACCAGACAGCGGTTGTCAGAGTTTGAGAGCATGAAAGGGATACAGTGGTTGGAAAGGGAGGAAGACAGGCTACAGCCCTTTCCAATTTCATTCAATTTGTACATTGAGCAAGCTATAAAGGAAAGCAAGGAGAAATTTGGTGAAGGAATTAAAGTTCAGGGGGAAGAATTAAAAACATTGCGTTTTGCCGACGACATAGTAATGCTGTCAGATACAGCAAAGGACCTGGAAGAGCAATTGAGCGGAATGGACAGTGTGCTGAAAGGTGCATATAAGATGAAGATTAACAAGAGCAAAACTAGGGTAATGGAGTGCAGTGTAAGAAAATCAGGTGATGAAGGAATTAGATTGAGAAACGAAGCAATAAAGGAGGTGGATGAGTTGTTACTTGGGCAGTAAAATAACAAATGATGGTCGCAGTACAGAGGATATAAAATGCAGAATGGCAATGGGTAGAAAAGCGTTCTTGAAAAAAAAATTGTTAACATCGAATATTGATTTAAGCCTTAGGAAGTCGTTTCTGAAGGCATTTGTATGGAGTGTTGCCTTGTATGGGAGTGAGACATGGACGATAAACAGTGCGGACAGAAATAGAATTCAGGCTTTTCAAATATGGTGCTACAGAAGAATGCTGAAGATTAGGTGGGTGGATTGCGTAACTCTTGAGGAGGTACTGAACAGAATTGGGGAGAAAAGGAATTCCTGGCATACCTTGACACTAAGACGGGATAGATTGGTAAGGTACATTCTTAGACATCAAGGAATTGTGAATTTAGCATTGGAGGGAAGTGTGTGGGGTACAAACCGCAGAGGAAGACCAAGAGATGGATACAGTAAGCAGATTCAAACAGATGTAGGTTGCCGTTCTTATGTGGAGATGAAGAGGCTTGCTCAGGGTATTGTGGAGAGCTGCATCAAACCAGTCTCCGGACTGAAGACCACAACGAAAATAAATCTGTAGTTAAGTTAGAATATTCAAAATTTTAAAGTGTTTCCATTGACGAGGGATTGAATTGGAAGAAACATATTGAAGATCTGAAGTGTCTGAGTTCAGCTACTTATGCTATCAGGATCACTGCAAAATTTGGTGATGCACATCTCAGTGAATTATTTTACTATGCCTATTTTCATTCACTGTTTACATATGGGATCGTTCTGGGGTAATTCAATATTAAGAAAGTATTCATTGCACAAAAGCGTGTAATCAAAATTGTTGCAGCCCACACAAGATCATCCCGCAGACATGTAGGGATCTAGTGATCTCTATAGCTTGTCATATAGTCACTAATGAAATTTGTTATTAATCCAACCCAATTCAAAAGTGATAGTGTTCATTGCTACAACACTGAGAAAGTGTGATATTCACTATTCAAGGTAAAATCCAACTTTGCCACAGATGTTGTATGTTCAAATGTTTGTAATCCTATCGGACCAAACTGCGTGGTCATCAGTCCGTAGTTTACTAACTACTTAAACCTAGGTAAACTAACCTACGGACGAACACCCATGCCCCAGGGAGGACTAACCTCCACGGCGAGCAACCGCGCGCTCCGCGCCGAGGTGATTTAGACCGCTCGGCTACTCCACCGCGGCCTTTGCCACAAAGGAATGAATTATGCTGCCACAGAAGTCTTCGGTCACTTACCAAGTAGCATCAAAAGTTTTACAGCCAACTAGTATTTAAAAAGAAATTAAAGGAATTTCTTAATGGTAACTTACACTGTAGATGAATTTTTAGATAAATTTTATTTACAAATTTTAAGTTTTTCATTTTTTATTAAAGTCAAAATATTGTCATGTATAGGCAATATTTACGAAACTAATACGTTGCACGTTATTACGAAATGCCGTATGTATGATCTATGGAACAAGTATTAATCTAATGTGTGGATGTGGTTTATGCCGAGTATTCTGTTGCTGTGCGGAATGCTTCAGCATTTAAGTAGATTGATATTGTTAACGTCACTGCAAAAATAATACCAAGATGCTTTAAGCAAACGCCAGTACAGAAACTGTACCAGATTGTTGGAATAACCCTACCCAATGTCCAGAGGGACGTTCCTGAAGATCGTACATAGCAGAAGAATGACTACTGACATCCTCTATGTGGTCATCACAAAGCAAAGTCTCGCCTTAAATCCCGCAGGAGTTTCCTTGCTAGGACTGCCACTGGAGTATGCACTAGAGAATCCGTCTTAGTAGATCTACCTCACTGCCTGAAAACATGTCAAAAAAGGAAGAATTAGCTACTGGCACAAATTTACCATACCCTGTATGGAGGTAACAACTGCTCAAGAACAAGTGTCCCTCGATGCATGACCAACGAGCAGAATTTGGGGATCCTGCCAGCGAACGCAGACATCTCTTGAGAATGTGGAGCTTAACGAGAATGAAGTCGCCTACTTCTTGTCCCTTCCTGGGCAACCCATGCATAGTATGTTTATGAAGTAAACAAGGCTATCGCACCTTTTTTGTAATGTTGACTGGACACAGAAATTAAAGTTGCATATGTATGCACTCACCAGTGACCACTCCACCTCGGTACTGTACTCCATGACGCTCTGTTCCTGCAGAGAGAGCTGCAGAGCCAGCTCCAAGTCCTTCCTGAAACGCTCTTCCTCTTCAGGCGAGTACTCGTTCTCACCCTACAGCAAAACAAAAGAGTGTTAAGGTTGCTGGAAAAGGTAGAATTAACTATTCAAGATATTCACATACATGAGTCAGCAATTTAAGGCTCATGGTCTAACAACTTTATAGTGTGCGACTGAACATTTTATGTTTCCTTAAGTCCATCAGGTACAAATCTCAATTGAGTTTATATTTTAGCATGGTACTCTTGTTGATTACCCTTTATGTTTTCAATGGGGATTAAATAGTTCTCTTCAGTGTGTGGCATCATTGATGCTACTATGTTAAATACTCTTGCATCCTTAGTTTTACCTGTATGTCAGCTTAGGTAAGTTTAGTGATTCAGAATATAGCTTTATTATTAACATTAATGAAATTATATTAACCCTCAGCACATATTTCATGGGGCACAATAGTGGTGAACCATTCGAGTTACGAACCCTAACAATAGTACTTAACTGAGGATAATTGTTTTAACACTTAGGCTGCGTTTATTGCCCACGGTTCCTCTGCGGCAGAACAACCGCTGGGATTTCTGAGGCTCCGCTCGTGTCACAGTAGGTGGTTCAGCCGCAGTAACCTCGAGCACCCTGTTCCCACCTGGCGGCCAGACATGGCGCACCGAACAGCCCCATTAGCTGCCGTGTAAGCAGTTTCGAAGTGCAGCCGCTGGTATTTGGACGCTGCAGCGTAAGAGCGGACGGGGCCGCCGCAACCGCGCGTATAAATAGGGCCCAAGCTGCCTTTTGTGAAACAGCTCAGTGCCAAATCGCCACGGTTTCTCCGCCGCGGAGCATCCGCGGGCTATAAACACAGCCTTAAGGTTTCCATATACAAACTATCGTTTATCACCACTGAAAGATGTGTTGCCTTACCCCATATTTTTGTCTAGTTATTGCAAATTTTCTAACTTTTTTATGGCAGGGCGAAGGCGGTCCAAAGCATGACATTGTGGACAGGTGTACGCAAGTCTGGTCTGGACTGTTTATGGTCAGCCATACTGTGTGAAACTGCCGCCGCTCTCCACATTACATATGCGAAGTTTATTTACTAATCTAGTAACTCCAGCATTACTATAGATCATGGTTACATGAGTCACGATTTTACAATTTTTTGGAAAGCAATATTAACTATAACTGAATACAAAAGACATCATTGGACAGATTCAACCAATAGTGTTGCCGGCTTCTTAAATTCAGGCGTCAAGACGTTACGGTGAGCTAGGTACCAGTCGCTTGTGGGCCTCGGCGAGGATGCCACGTAACTCAAGTTGCAAATAGTTTAATGACGTAAGTGGAAGAATTGCTTGGTGATAATGAATCGCAGTAGCTCCGATTAGTTTTATGTTTTGCATGTGGAAAGATTCGGCTGATTTTCATGAATTGTTCGAGCTATGATTTGTTGGTTAATGTCCAATATTTAACTGGATAAATTTAAGTTGATCCTGATAATTTGATACATAAAACAGATACAGGTACTCAGCAAGAGTAGTCAATAGATACCGCGTTATAAAGGTGTACTATGTGCATTTTGGCTTCATATTTAACTGCCTCACATGAAAAGAGTAAAAACTGCTTTAATTACGAGCAGAGAACTATTTCCTCATTGTGGCGTCTTGCAGCAACACGCTGCGCTTCACCTCAATGTCCGTGCCTTGAGAAGTGTTTCTAATGGCCGCGGCGGATCAGCCGCGCGTACTAGTGCGCCGTGCTGCCGTGCGCGCGGCCGTTCGCCGTCAGTGGTTCGAATCCCCTTGGGCATGGATTTTTGTTTTGTCCCTTAGGTTAGTTTACCTTAGTTTACGTAGTTTGTAAGCTACGGACTAATAACCTAGCAGTTGAATCCGATAAAATTACAAACATTTAAACATTTTTTTATGTTTGTAAGGCCGGTATTACACTATCAAATTATTTGTCAAAGAATTGGACAAAAAATTGGACGTAGTGTGATGGGAACATCGTCCAATATTTCATCCAATCTAGGCCTCGGCCTAGATTTGATCAAAGAAATCGCTCGTCTTCTGTTTCCTGCCGTGAGAAATGTGACCGCTTGGAGCGCTAGTAGTATACAGCTTCCTTGCCACTACAGCTGTTTTATTTGGAGGTTAAATATCTTACATTACTTGGACATAAAGTTCGTATTCGTAAACATGGCTAGTAGTGGAATGTTTGTGTAGCGTTTTCTAGCAACAAAATTTTAAAAAATCAGATGGGGCATTGTATGACAGGTGACAAGGCCAATTCACACTGTCCGTCACGTCAATTCGCGTAGCCCAATACCCTGCGGCAAAAGTGAGGTTGAGTTACAATCCGTGATGTAAAAAAGTCATATACTATCGGAATTGAAGTAATACCCCTAAATCTTAATACGGCCGAAGCAGATTTTAGAATGTATGATTTTGGTAACGTGGTGTGCTAAGTTCTGGGAAATGAAACAACTTTCAAAACATCGACATCTGTTTGCAAGCGAATCTATGTACATATAAATACGTCAGCCAATTTTTGTAAGGAAATAAATAGAGCCTATTTACTTTATCAGCAATGTTTCCCCCCTTACATTGTTAATAACGTCATAAACAATTTAGATTATCCTCTGTCAGTGCTCACATTTTTCCATTTAAACGTTATTTAATGAAACTTGCTTTATCAACTTAATCTTATTCGTATACACTTAGTCAGCCATTTTGTTACTCTATTGCAAACTGAAGGATGAAGAGAATTAGCAGTCAACAGCCTGGCTGTTCTGCCGACTGTATAAAAAAGGAACATCCTCGCGGTCCCGTAACATTTTATTTATCTCGCTCTGACACCCACGGTTTCATCCGAGTGCGTTTTCTTTTTCCCTCTTCTAAATGCAGACTGTAGTATAAATGCAACTGTAGTATAAACAATAGCTGAACATTACACCGCCATTTTGAAGCAAATTTGACAATATTGGATGATAGTGTAATACCCCCTTTTGCGTTTCATCCAATTTCTTTGTCAAAAATATGACCAATATTTCATCCAATTTTTTCGTCCAATTCTTTGTCCAATAATTTAATAGTGTAATACCGGCCTAATGGGAATATTAATTTGACAGCAGATACGCCATCCTGATCAGTGTTGGAGTTTAAGTGCACACGCCACGCTGAACTGGAAAGAATTAGTAACTTTGGTTTTAGCGAAACGTGGCAAACATGTCACATTGCAGGTATAGGTGGCATACCTTTAGTGCATTGAGATGATTACCAGTTCATGACGTGGGACTCAAACCGTTTAAATCCTACTTCAAAGGCCAGCCTCCCATTCGCTGTCTATGGTCAGGTGTTTACTGTAATTCATATTCGTATGGTAATTTTTTTTTATTAGGACTAACAACGGGCAACATACCAGCAAAATTATTAAATAGGATGAAGGGCTATAATCCTAAAGTGCTACCCACTTCAATAGCAATCTAACGGTTATGTTTTTGAACTTAGCTTTTGTCCTAGCCAACCACGAAATTCAAACCAACACTAACGTGTCTTAGCGCTGGAATGTTAACACAAATGGAGGTACTTTTGACAGAAAAATAGGAAATAGAAATGCAAGTTGGCGAAACGTCCCTTACAAGTAACAGACGACTAAAATGCCTTTTAAGTAAGAGTATTGAAATAACGACAGTTGCGAAAAAATGACATTACCGAAGATTTATCTATTGATGTTAATACTTCAGTCTTAAGATGCAGCAAAATGATTTCTAAAAAAAAAGACGAGTTAGGAGCAGCTTTGGAAAGATGTGATTCAATTTGCGTCACTTACCGCATCACACAAACGATTACAATACACTAATTATGGATGTAAGTTTATTACAAAAGGCGCCATTTTGTCAGCAGTATTCCCACACTTAAAACAATGTTTACAAAAACCTGCGTGAAGTACAAAACAGTGTTAATTTATGCAATATTTGGCTGTTAGCAGCATTAAGGGATCCCATGAACTATGGTTCCTGCCAAAGCGAGGTGGCTCTCATACTAAAACTACACAGCCATACTTAAGGTGAAAACAGGAGTATATAGGTTAAGGCCAGGCTACGGTTTGATCAGGACAGGTAAAACCCTCTAGGTAGAAGTTTGTTCGTATCTCCAGGCAGGGACTACTCAGGAGGCTTCTAAGAAATCAAAGTTGCATTCTACAAATCTGATAGTGATATTAGATCCCAATCAGGTAGGTAGGTAAACACCAGAGTAAATTTATAGGCTTTGTACCTTCACAAATGAATAGCTTGAACGCATGTAAAATAATGCTTGCTTAAGTAAGTTATTCACATTGTTAAAGAGAAAAATTGAGATAGTAAAATAAAGTTAAGGGGAACTAGTGGACAGACGAGAAATTATGGTTGGGAAACCAAAAACAGAGGCTATCTGATCGTTTCACATTTAATAGTTGGGGTGTTGCGACGTCTACGAGAAACGGGTCTAATGTCAGACCGTCACTGACCTACTGGTAACTGGTTATCAGCATGGAGCCATGTAGAAAGGCATTTTACTTGGACCGGCCGAGAACAATCCGTGAATGATTAAACTTAATAACTGGCCGCAAAGCTTTTAAATTCTTCCTAACCCTAACATTGCTACATGTAATAGCTCTATGATAGTCACCTATCAGAAGGTGTGGAATTGGAATCAGTCCTGCAGTATGTTCATAAGGACGAATAAAAATTTCCTAGCCTAATTTTGATCAACCTCTTGACAATGACAAGATGGACATTTAAATTAAGACCTATACCGGCACCTTCAGCATTTATAGTTTCATATTTAAATGAAGTGAATGAAACCATTTTTGCGAACTGGAGCATTAACGCTTTAGCTGCTGCTGCCGCCGATCATCAGGTCACGCGCGAACTTTAGTTTTTCTTGTGGTTTTACGGCGCACAACTATGGTCATTAGCGCCCAGACAAGAACATAGATTCGCTATGATCTAAAAAAAAATTGGTGACTGTCAGAACATCAACAAGAGGCTAAAAACGAAACATAAAAGACAATTAAAAGGGTTAAATATCCTTCGATAAGTTGGCCAAGTTGATAAAACGCAAAACCCGAGCAGCTGCTCGTGTGTCATCAGCTAAAATTTCCTCCAGAGTAGGCGGAAAGTGAAGCGCTACACGGAGATGATTAAAATTAACACAAGTCAGTAAAACATGTCGCACTGTCAGCAGTTCACCGCAAGAGCACAGCGGTGCAGGGTCGGCGGAGAGCAAGTGACGGTGGCTGAAACGGCAGTGACCGATCTGCAACCGGGCCAGGATGACCTCTCGCCGAGAGGGGCGTGAGGAGGTCCTCCAAGCGGTCGGGATCGGTTTTACAGTTCTCAATTTATTGTTGTACAGTGAAAACAACGCACTGTGCCAGGACGACAATACTCCGGCGAAGAGCCCGTTGAACATCGTCCGATAGGACGCAAAAGGTAGCCACACCCACGTGGCCAGGGACCCACAGGAAAGAAACGTGACAGCTGTCATCTGCTAGCAACTGGAGGGAGCGTCGGATCCGATACACGAGAGGATGGTTCGAGAAAGTGTCCTTAAGACTCTGCAGGGCACTAAGGGAGTCCGAACACATGGCATAGAAAGGTTGGCGGTGGCGGCAGGTGTACAAAACGACCTGGTGGAGGGCAAAAAGCTCAGCCGTGAAATTCGAGCACCGGTCAGGGAGCTTGTATTGGAACCTGTTGTCCCCGACGACGAAGGCAGATCCGACACCGGCAGTGCTCTTGGAACCATCAGTGTAAATAAACATGGCATTATCGAACCGCGAACGGCGTTCGACAAGCCTCGAGCGGTATACCAAATCCGGAGTGCTCTCCTTGCGGGAGCGAACTAAGTTCAAGGTGAGTGTGAACCGGGGCCTGATGCCATGGCGGCAATGGGCTTTCGCTCAACCGAAAGATTGAAGGAAGGGTAAAATCGAGCCGCTGTAGTAGGCGGCGAAACCGAACTCCAGGTGGAAGCAAGGCAATCGCAGACAACTGATATTTCCGATCGAGTGAGTCAAAAAATAATCGGTAAGATGGATGGTTGGGCATCGACCGCAGTCGGCATGCGTACCGACAAGATTATGTCACGTCGAGTGGTCAAGGGTAATACAGCAGCCTCGGCATACAGACTCAACAGGGCTGGTGTAAAATGCACCGGTCGCCAGACGTAATCCCCGATGGTGAATAGAGTTAAAACGGCGGAGAATCGACGGCCATGCAGAAGAGTATACAAGGCTTCCGTAGTCTAGCTTCGACTGAACAATAGCTTGATAAAGGTGGAGCAGGACGGTACGATCCGCTCCCCACAATGTACCACTGAGGACACAAAGATTAAGGGATCGGGCACAACGGGCAGCCAGGTAAGACACGTGTGTGGACCAGCAAAGTTTACGATCCATCATGAGTCCTAAGAATTTCGTAGTCTCCACGAAAGGGAGCGCAACAGGGCCGAGACGTAGAGAAGGTGGAAGAAATTCCTTGTATCTCCAGAAGTTTATACACACAGTTTTCTCAGTGGAGAATCGGAAGCCGTTTGCGATGCTCCAGGACTATAGACGGTCAAGACAGCGATGAAGAGAACGCTCCAAGAGACACGTCCGCTGGGCGCTGCAATAAATTGCGAAATCGTCTGCAAAAAGGGACCCGGAAACGTCGGCTGCAAGGCAATCTATGATCGGATTGATTGCAATGGCAAAGAGCCACACTAGACGGAGCCCTGTGGTACCCCATTCTCCTGGCAAAAGGTATCTGACAGAACAGAGCCCACCCGTACCCGGAACTTGCGATCCGCCAAAAACACTTGAATGAAAAGAGGGAGGCGGCCCCGAAGGCAATGTGCGGAGAATGCCCGCTCTCCAACAGGTATGCCTTCTCCAAGTCGAAGAACACTGCTACTGTGACGCTTCTTTAGAAAGTTCTTCATAATGAAGGTCGACAACGTAATGAGGTGATCAGCAGCAGAGCGGTGTCGACGAAAACCGCAGTGGATATTTGTTGTTAGGAGGCGGCGAGATGCGAGGAGCCAGACCAACCGAGCGTTAACCATGCGTTCCATCACCTTACAGACGCAGCTCGTCCTAGAAATGGGGCGATAACTGGAAGGAAGATGTTTGTCCTTCCCTGATTTGGGGATGGGGACAACAATGGCTTCACGCCAACTCGTGGGAACATGACCTTCAGTCCATATGCGATTGTAGGTACTAAGAAGAAAGCACTTGCCCGCAGGAGAGGTTCTTCAGCATCTCAATATGAATGGAATCGGGCCTGGGAGCAGAAGATCGGGACAGGGCAAGAGCACGGTCTAGCTCCTGCATGGTGAAGGCGACGTTATAATTTTCACGATTAAAAGAGTTGAAAGAAGGCGGCCGTGCCTCTTCCACCTGTTTGCGAGGGAGAAAGGCAGGGTGATAATGGGCAGAGCTCGAAACCTCCGCAAAGAAACGGCCCAATGCGTTGGAAACAGCGGGGTCCACGAGGACTGCGTTCTCCACGGTCAGGCCAGGAATCGGGGAGTGGACCTTGATGCCGGATAAACGGCGTAGGCTACCCCAAACAACCGTGGAGGGAGAAACGGTTAAAAGAACTAGTAAAAGCAGTCCAGCAAGCTTTCTTGCTGTCGTTTATGATACGACGACATTGCGCTCTCATACGTTTATAATGTATTCAATTCTCCAAAGTTGGGTGGCGGCGGAAGGTGCGTAAAGCACGGCGCCGGGCTCTAAGCGCGTCGCGGCAGGCTGCAGTCCACCAAGGGACCTGGACACGACGTGGAGAAGAGGATGTACGAGGTATGGAACGTTCAGCAGCGGTGAGAATAACCTCTGAAGTAGTCGACCTGACTGTCAAAGCTGGGAAAATTCTCATCGTGAAAAACAGCCATGGAAGAATAAAGCCCCCAGTCGGCGTTAGAAATGTTCCAACTGGTGGGACGAGGAGATGGGGAATGATGCAGAAAGTGGATGATACAGGGGAAATGGTCACTCGAGTACGTGTTAGAAAGTGCATACCACTCAAACCGACCGGCAAGCTGAGGAGTGCATATTGCGAGGTCTATATGGGAATAAGTGTGTGTTGTGTCTGAAAGGAATGCACCGGTGTTGAGGCAGACAAGATCGAGGTGTTGGAGTAGGTCCACCAAAAGGGAGCCTCTCGGACAAGGTGCCGGAGAGCCCCATAGGGGTGGGGTGCATTAAAGTCGCCTACCAACATGAAAGGTTAAGGGAGGTTGTCAACAAGGTGTAGCACATCTGCCCTAGTAAGGGCAGATGACAATGGCGAATAGATATTACAGAGGGAAAAGGTAAATGTGGATAAAGTGATGCGGACGGCAACTGCCTGTAGGTGAGTATGCAATGAAATGGGATGGTAATAGACATCGTCTCGAAGGAGCATCAGAACCCCTCCATGGGCTGGGATACCTTCCACGGGTGGCAGGTCGAACCGCACAGAGGTGTAGTGGGGGAAGTCTACGTGATCACTTGGACGTAACAGTTTCTTGGAGACAAACTAGAAGCGGGCAGTGCAATCTAAGGAGTAGTTTTAACTCCTCCCGATTGGAACGAATGCCGCGAATATTCCATTGAAGGAGCGCCATGATAAAAAATGAGATAAGAAATAAGGATAAAAACCAACTAGCAAGCGGGGTCACCTCGACGGCCGCTGAGGACCGGATTTCTAGGGAGCACTGCTATTGCTGTCTAGGGGCATAGGTTCGACCGACGGGCCTGCCACCTCCCTGAGTTGATCAGGAGGGGCAGTTTCCACCGCCGGTAAAGGGCCGCGTGCCCGGCAGACGGAGCGTCCCAGTGAAACAGAAGACGGCCGAGGCCAACAACTGTTGGACGGCGTGACGGATGGGTCGCGCCTCGGCGGGGAAGGAGAGGAACTCTTTCTTGTCAGCTCTTCTGGAAGAGTGACGGCGGGAAGAGGCAGTTGACGGTTGGGAAGCCTGAGAACGCAGAAAATCCTCATGGACGGGTTCCTTTTTCAAAGTCCGGGCATCTTGTTTAGGTGCCTGCGGTTTACTAGAGGTTGACGAAGACTGTACTTTAGAGGCAGCAGGAGGAAGCTGGGACGTGGAACGGGCAATCTTCGGGCTGGCGGATCGCACAACTGTGTCAGCGAAAGTGAAATCACAAATCTGGGTACTGGAATCCTTGGTAGGTCGAGATGAGGTGAGGACCTTACTGTATGTGCCCGCTGGGAGGACAGTGGGCTTTCGACTCGCCAACAACTTTCGAGCGGCAGATGATACCTTCTCCGTAACCAGAATTTGCTGGATGATTTTTTCATCCTCATATACAGGTCAGTCTCAAGAGGAAGCCGCATGGTCGCCGTTGCAGTTAAGGCAATGAGGGGACGGAGGTGGGCAATCCCCCTCATGGGCGTCCCTACCAGAAGTGACATTTTGCTGCATTTGGGCAAGATTCACAGGTATGGTTGTACCTGTGGCAATGGAAACAGCGCGTTGCGTTTGGAATATAAGGGCAGACAGAGTTAACTTCGTACCCTGCTTTGACCTTCGACGGGAGTTCAACTCTATCGAATGTCAAAAAAACGCAGTATGAGTCGGTGTCAGCTGGTTATCTACCTTTTTCATCACCCTGTGGACGGCTGTCACACCCTGATCGGACATATAGGATTGGATGTCTTCAGACAACCCGTCAAGGGATCTCGTAAAAACTACCCCCCGTGACGAGTTGAGTGTGCGGTGCACTTCTACCTTGACTGGAAACCTGTGTAATAATGTAGTCCGGATTAGTTTCTGGGCTTGGAAAGCACTGTCCGCTTCCAGCAACAATGTGTCATTGCGCTGACGCGAACAGGTTTTAACAGGGCCAGCAATTGCATCAACACCTTTCTGTATAACTAAAGGATTGACAGAATTGAAATCTTTTCCGTCGGTGCGAGACAAATTTCGTTAAATTAGGCAGAGTCTTCTTTAGCTGAGGCGAATCTATCTTACGTTTCTGGGTCAACGTCACTGAAGAGAAGGAAGTCATCGCGGAGGTGTCCCCCGTGATTACCGGTGTCTCCGATGGTGCGCTCCTTCCTAGTGGGGAGCCTCTCCGAGGGCTTACCCGCCTTAGGTGATTGTTCACACCTCAGGTCACACCTCCCGAGAACTGACGGAGGGACCAATCGGCATGTTCGGAAGGTACCAGCTCGGGTAATCACCCCTCCCTGGGCCTGGCCTTTACCAGGGGGTACGTACGTGCCCTACTTGTCTACCCGGGGCGGGGAATTACGCGTTACCCCGTCACCTGCTACGCATGATAATGCGTGGGTCGGCCTTCAGACACGCACAGGGAGGAAAGAAGATGGTAAATGAAGAGAAAGAAGAAAGTGTCTCAAACGCCGAAGCGGAGACTAATGAGGAGGAGAGGAAGAAGCAAAGGTTTGGAAAGGAAGAAACCAAGGAATGAGAGAAGCTACTACAAAAAACGACCTCAACTAGCAAAGGACGCAAAGCAAAGGCATAAACCGGGAGGGAAAGTGAAGCAGCCCGGGGCAGAAGAAAGGCTGCTCCGGCTCGGGGCCCCGTGCGCGCCACACGTACCCACAAAAGAACTGTGGGCCCCCTGGGGGGGGGGGCGAACTTGGACGCGTAAACCCGCTCCTGCGCTGTTGCGCTTCCCGACTGGCTGCCGCCTGCCACTGTGCCCGACCTTACCCTGTGCTGCCCTGGAGGCAGGGCGGTCGCGGCTGTGTCGCCTTCTGAGTGATCAACCCACAGTATACACTATCCGCACACTTGCTCCGTGGCAGAATTACTGAATTAACAATGTGCATTTAAACTGCTTATGGGTCATTTCACGTAAAATTTCTGAACAGTTTACCGATAAACTAAACGGGTTTTGAAGTAATTTTATATGAATAATCTAATGTCCACTATGAACAATGGTGAAGTATCACATCCAGTATAACATTGGCGATCGTTAGTCACTTGTTTGACTTCATGCACGACGTTGTGCATAGCGCACATGAACTTTTGGGGATTTTGAACCGATAGATCAATATTTTGTTAAATATATTAAAATTCGCTCTTGTGCAACTAAATTCGTTATCTTAAGAATAAAACAATTTTACGAGTCTTACTCCGCCGAAAATATTAAGCAAATTCGCCATAGAAAACCGGCGTCAGGAAAAATGTCTAAGTTTGGCATCTTACATCTCGGGAAGTGAAAGTATAACGAAAGTGGCACTTGGTATGTAGTAACATAAGGTTATCAAGTATAAAATTTCATTTATGTACCGATTTCCCCATACCGAGTGAATTTAGTTCAAATTTGCGCATCAAGCCATAGAAGTGACTGTCAGTATTATTTTGACTATCATTAAACGTTACTTGTGTTCACACCTTCTGAATATATTTTCCATCTTTTTTATCCGGGCTTTTGACTGGCAATGGCGAGGATAACTAATTTTCGTCCTGTGTTTATTCTTGCTTTCATTTACTTTAAAAATTTTCATTTTGCAGTGCGATAATCGACAGTTAATCTTTTTTGTATGATAAAACGTGGCACCACACAGATGTACATTGCACATTTGAAACTTACCTCGTTTCTCTGCGTACTCTGTTTCGAGCAAACTGCACATCTTCGCACTGGCCTACTTTCGAGTGCTAGTTCAGTTATATTGGGAAAAACTGCCTCCCGGTAAATCGCAGATGATTCTCGTCGTCGGAGCGCCTCCCTCTGCCAGCTTTCCTCCGTTCTGTGACCTAAGTTTCAACAAGTTTTCTTGCGAGACATGAAATTCCGCTTTTGGCATTATCGCCCTGTTACGTCTCGATGGAGAGCATGGGTATTTCCAACGTACAGATCTAATATATGTAAGAACTTTTACCATTTAACGTCTGACCGATTCGACTGAACTCAGTAGCATGACAGTACGGTCAACTTCTCTCATACTCGCGTTGTAATCCGCAACACGTTTATGCTTCTTTCACCAGCATTTCTGTCATCTGTATCAGACATTTGTGCAGTATTGCAAGTGGTCAACAGCCAAACTTATCCATACTTTTATCACACCATTTCATGGCAAGCATTCTGCGGACGTTAACTGTACTTCACGTTTCAGTTTGTCCTGAAATTTTGGCAAGTTACACCTTTTTTTCGAACAGTACCACATGTGTTCATGCCGTGGTTATGAAGCAAGAGGAACAGGTCTAGACTGGAGTAGCAGTTGTCGGCAGAGCGTGTGTCCCCGTTGCAAACATGGTTTTAGCAGTGTCGCTACTATGTCACCGCTTTTCCTCTGATTGTGAAAGCCAAGTTTGGTCGTGGTGCCTGAATACAGACTGAAGTCCAGGATGTAACCAGTAAGAATCTCACAGAACGAACGTTTTAATTCCAAACCTACTTCGGACGGAATAAATTGTTTGAAAGAATCATCCTTTTAAAAGCAAGACGCACTCAGCGCTTTTGCAGAGCTTTATGCAGAGCTTTTGGTACAAGTGAAATGCTGAGGATTGTTATACAAGATTTTACAACAATTTTTGTAATTTTAAATTGTCTCCAATACTGAAAGTTATCACTCGGAAGCATTTTTAGAATCAAGTGGAAGCGGTCCCTGGATATTATTTCGCTGAAAAAGGGTGTGCAAGAGAGTCTAACAATAGTCGCCAATCTTCAGTTTCTTCACTCGAGCCATGAGCAAACTGCAACGAAAGAATACAGTTACTCAAATTCCGTATCTTTCCACTTTGACAAACGCGAATGCTCCTTGTGTATTTTGCTTCGTATGTAAGTAAAACCCGTTTCGTCTACAACAAATTTCATCTGACCCGTTAAAAAATTACGAATCTGACACAAATTTGTGTGCAGAAGCTGAATCGTCAAATACATGCAGAAATGGACGATTATTTTTTTCTTCCAATCAAACGTTACTACAGCGTCGTCCTTTCACTGGCGTCTCGTTCAATTTCAGATTCATCAGATTCTAAAGGATTTTCATCTTTAAACATGGTTCTGGTATGAATGACCTAGGACTGTTACTCTGTGATTCTGTCTAAGAGTCACCACTATCATCACAGTCTAACAGTTCATTTTCACTGTCACTTTAAGTGTGCATCTTTAAGATTTCCTCATCTGTGCAAGTGCGACAGGGTGCCATTTTCTTCGCAATAAACGGTAACGTCAGAACCCAGATAAACTAAGACGAACAGCGGAAAACAAGTGTACAGGAGCAAACTTACACGAGACGAACTGAACTGGCCGAACGCCGAACAGGCACTAAGCACTTGCCGGAAATACCGGTGGCGCCTGAAGACCTCCAAAGCACACAAAGCGGCAGCGCGTCTTAACACGGCAAAATCACACAGAGGCCGTGGAAACTCACATGGAGGAGGAAATGGTAACGCCGCAGCGTGGAATACCACGTTCCACTACCCTGCGAAGCGTGGAATGAAGGATCTCGATGTTAGATATTTGCTTCGTGGAGTGGAACGTGGACAGTGAAGTGACCTGGTCTTCACGTGACAAGCTGAACTATTGAGCCGCCATATTGCAGACGGAACGCCGTATTCGTTCCTTCTGTTGTAGCGTACGATGTATTAATATCTTTCTTAAAGCGTCAGAATATTGACCTTTTGAAAACGTTTCATTTTAGATATTTGTTACAATAAATTACCGGAAACAACATTCTCATAGCTTGAAAGATTCTCGTATTTAATGTGTCTGTGTTAAAATTTGTATAATGTGAAAGGATATCGTTCCTTTACTACGGTATAACGCATTCTATCAACGATGTCTCTTTGAAGCTATGTCATACATAACGTAATACATTATCTTTTAGAAGGACTATATAAAGGGAATCATCGTGAAGTGTTGGCATGGCGTAGTTGGTAGCGTCGCAGGCTCTGGAGTAGACATTACAACTTAACAGGTTCGCGTCTGCACTTTCCAAATATTTGTTTTATTTTTTGTTTCCTTAACGTTTCTGGTTCGTTCTTGCTAACTGAAGTATATCCGATATTCGTTGTTTTCTAACACGACGTATAGAGTGGTGGATAGCGTCACGAGCTGTGGAGGAAACTATGTAAATAACAGGTTTGCATCTACACTCTCCCAGATATTTTTAACGTTTGTTTAATTACGGTTTATGTAACTTATTTGTTAATACAATATTCGGTATTCAACGTTATTAGAAACAAGAACGAACTTTGTCCAGGAGAGGAGTTTTTTCGGTCTAAGCAACAGGGACAAAATTCAAGACAGTACCCTACGTCATTCCGTTTTCCCCACGGTGTTTAAGTTGCAGTTCAGTACAGTGTTGGAATAGTTCAGTTTCACAGTGTAAAGTGACTAGCATGTGGTCACAGAAGCAGCTGTGTAGGAGGAACAGTTTACATACAATACTAAAAGCAAACATCACAACGAACACTGTCGAGCTGAGGCATTGTCCAGCATGTAATAAGTACAATATAATGATCAAAACCTATTATCACCGAATATGCAGAATATGTATAACGTGGAAAATGAGAATATAAGAGCAAGACAATTTGAACTGGTCCATTGACATTTCACCGTTGACAATTTTTTAAAGAATTTTTTTCCAAAGTGATTGTCAAATTTAGTTATTTTCAACCGCTTTCAGATAAATTTACCGTATGTTTTCTTGAAAAATATACAGTTTCTGTAAGAGTATTGCATGTCACATGCAAGCTGAAGAAAGCATTTCGCTTTTTTCCGGCGATCGCTAACAGATACCGTGTAATTTTACGCACATACCTCACTATACAAAATGATCTACGCGCCATCCCGCAACGGGCGCTGGAGAGCGCTGCGATCAGAAACTAACTCATCTCTGCAAATCACGATGAGCAGCACGTTCCGTGGGATGCAGCAGGTCGTTTCAGAGCGTGCTGTAGCTAGGTATAAAGCTCGTCTGGCCTGCACGTTGGGACAACACGTCCCGTGTGAGGAAGGCTTTACAGAGCACTAAGAAGCAGGGGTGAGGGAGGGAGGGGGCGACGGCATGTGTAAACACGTCCAGAGCAGTTAAAGGGTTAATAACTTTAGAGTAGAACGTTTGTAAATTATCGGACCAAACTGCGTGTCCATCAGTCCGTAGCTTACAAACTACTTAAACTAGGGTAAACTAACCTAAGGACAACATACCCATGCCCAAGGGAGGACTAACCTCCGTCGCCGAGCAACCGCACGCTCCGCAGCGAGGCGCCTTAGACCGCTCGGCTACTCCACCGTGGCTTTAGAGTAGGACTGTCGACTGCAAGTTCTCTCGCTAACAAGAGCTCTGATAACCGAGCTACCCAAGCACGACAAGTGCCACAGCTTTTATCACCAGCACCTCTCGACCCCATGTTTGAAACTTCAGATATTCTATGCACAGTTTAACCCTTTATACGACAAAACTTTTCTGAAAATGCTAATGCTTTTATTGCACCCCAATTGACTAACATAGGTATGTCATTCAATTACTTTCATTTAAATTTTGAACTGAAAGGAAGAAATAGGTGGTTGATGTACAGACCACTATCCATTTCGGTGCGGCTTAGACTAGTGTATGGTCGTGTGACAGTACCGCCCTACCAGTAGCACTGTTTGGAGAAATTTGTCAAGATTAAATGCACCGCAAACACTGACCTTGCCAATGCACAAAATTTTTACACTTACGAATTTTGGAAGCATTTTATCTACGTATTATCTGTATAAATATGTAATTTAGAAAAAATAATGTTTAGCAACCGTGTGGCCAAGGCTCGTAGTAGGTTGGCGAGAGCCTGTGTGTAAGGTGGCGGGAGCTTAGCGCTAACTTGCAAAGGCCGCGACGTCAGGGGGATTTCACTACACAGCCGGGGAGGCAGCAGCGTATTGTATACCATAATGTTAAATTTAAGAATAAAATATATTTTAGACAATTGCGACACTTTCTGAAAGTTTTTTCCTATGACGCCTAGTAACGCACAGACTTACATCCTATCAAGCACAAAGTTTTTACACAATGAAAAGACTGCAATTTAGTAATTAGTTAAATTCATAACGTTAATGGCTTAAGGTATGAAGACCTCGGGGGTAAATAGTGATAATCCTCAATTTTTTTATTTTTAATTTTTTGGTGCATACAATTATATCCGACAACGTTTTTCTTCGAGTAGTACCTGAAATTGCAGATAAATGGCAAATAATATTAAAACATCTAAAACTTTCAAACTTAAGTCATCAGAATGAAACAGTGTGCGCTGATATGAAACTTCCCGGCAGATTAAAATTGTGTCAGAACCGGGACTCTAACCTTTCGCGGCCAAGCGCACTGCCGACTGTGCTATCCCGACATGACTCACGATGCCGCCTCAACTTCTGCCAGTACCTCGCCTCCTCCTTTCCAAACTTCACAGAAGCTCCTGCGAACCATGCAAAGTAGGAGGCGAGGTACTGGCGGAAGTAAAGTTGAGGCGGCATCTTGAGTCGTGTCGGGATAGCACAGTCGGTAGCGCGCATGCCCGCGAAAGGTGAAGGTCCCAGGTTCGAGTCCCGGTTCCGGCACAATTTTAATCTGCCAGGAAGTTTCAGAAGTATTTCACAACTTTCATAAATGAGGGGTTTTTCCCACGAGGTCTTCATATAGAGGTGGGCGTGGGTTCATATGAACGGTTTAAGTAAGGTAATACACTTTCAGTCTACCCAAGATTGTTCGCAGAAACAAAATGTGCAAGTTGTTTATAAAACTCTTCTGGCTGTTGGACCGCATCGTCAATATATCAAATACTTCACCGAAGTTTCGGCCACTACTGCAAGCGGCCATCTTCTGATTAAGATGGCCGCTTGCAATAGTGGCCGAAACGTCGGTGAAGTATTTGATATATTGACGATGCGGTCCAACACCCAGAAGAGTTTTATAAACAATGACAACGGCCGCGGAAGCCTTCGTTTACAAAATGTGCAAATGTGTATAAAGCTTATGGGACTTAACTGGGGTCATCAGTCCTTAAACTTGCTACTCATGAACTAATTTATACTGAAGACTACACAAACATCCATGCCCTAGGGGGATTCGAACCTCCGACGCGGGAGTGGAGAAACCTAATCCACTAATACGATTGTATAAATTTGTTATTAAAGTACAAGGCAGAGACACGACCAGCATGGCTGTGTTCACAGGTGTCTGAATTCTTGTACTTCAAAATCACGTTCAAATTTACTTATGCATGTTCTATTTGTTTAGAAAATTTGTATGTAATCATCCGTAATTGCTTAATTTGAAATGGTACTCTAAAATGGCTTGTTCTAAATAGCAAGCCAACAATATGTAAAAACATTTCATACGGAATTTTGCAACAGTATCAGATAAATAAGTTTACAAGAGAAAAACTATCAGCCACTATCCTATATGGAGTTAATGATCCAAAAAGTGTACCAGCTGACGTCTGCAGAGTGAAATTCTGTCAAAGTATTTTAAAATTTCGGCGATGGCCAAATCAAGGACACAAAATAGTTAAATATTAATTATGAATTGTGCCATCTGCTGTACTCACGTTATCCATTATCTGAGGGTCACAGCTTGCAGATGGAAACCTGAAACAAAAATTGAAACTTCGTTCACTATTAAGAATTTAGTTACAAACGGTCATTGCTGATCAGAGGGTCGACGCCTTCGCTTAATTTCTACTCTGACTGCTGTTTAAACAAAACATTTACGTAACTAAGCTTGCTTACAACCTTATGTTTTCATCAGAAGTATGACATTTAGAGTCAAAAGCTGTCTGAGAATTTACCGTATTTGTGCGACCTCTTGAGGGTTTAGAATAGCGGAGAAGTCACTTCTCTATAACCTAAGGACAATTTTGATTACTCTATTTTTTATATCTGTCCCACATATCTTGCTATTAAAATACCACCACCTGTCATCCTTTGGTAGTTATAAGTTTAACTTCTTGCCTGTTTGGTTACGAATGACTATAGCCTGGAAGTAACTTAGCATATATTTGGAGTTCGGAAAAGTCACGTGACAACCTCGCCCGAAACGCACCGGTCAGCGTTGCTGACATGGTAGCTCAAACCTCTAACGAAAAAATTGCGTCAGCGATGAAACGATCAAAATAAAAACCAACGTCCACAAAGGACCGGTCAAACCAAAGAACCGATGAGAAGATAAGTGGGTTCAACGCAATATGTAAACTGAGCAAAATTCTCAAACAACCCAGAACGACAAAGCATTGATCTACCTGAACAAATAAGTCACTTATTTTTCTTTTATCTTTATTCCTAAAAGGTTTCCACACAATTTAACACTTCTGCAAGATTCCGAGTTGTTAAAAGGTAACAGCGATTTCTCTGAAAGTGTATTTTGTGAACATACCATGAAATATATACCAACGAATTGCAAACACTATCACATGCACACAAACTGGGGAGATACTTTCACAATGACTGCTGTAAATCTAATGATAGTAACTTAGTATGTAGATTTAAGTACTCGAGTTATGTGGAATTTAGTGTTACCACACTTATTCAGTCTTATGTTAGCTGTAAAGGAAAACGCAGAACAAAGTAACATTAACAAAGCCATCTGAAACAGTCAAAAGGTAGTACTATCTAAGTTATAAGCGTCCATAGCAACCATACCCAAGAGAATTTAGTTGACTGATTCTAATTAATGCATCATATTCAAGTAGTGAATAATTGCTTGAAAAGAAAAAGCCAGGTGATTTGTTGCGACGTACACACTTCCATTTCATTAAGGAACGATATTTGCCACAGAAATCTAGGACTATTTATATATGAAACTACAATTATCAGCACCTTTAGATTCATTATTGCATTATTATCCCAGTTTATGTGCGTATGGTTCAGAAGACCATTGTTCAGTTCATTGTTACGTTTTCCACGGCATGCCCTCAAAAGAACAAACGCGCATTTTAGAGGTAGCATTCTTACACATGCACAACTAAATGTTGCAGAACAGCTGTATTTCATTTAGGGTGCCTGAAATCTTAGGAGCCAATGTGAAAAAAAATAGTATCGGCGGATTTCGAACTACCGACCGTGTGCAACAGCCGAACGTGTTACACTACACTACGGCAGACAGTTACTAAACTGTTCCATAATTCTAGTATTATGGATGGCCGTTAACTGCTAATATGGCATTTTATACAGTAAATTGTTTCTTACTAAGAACATGGTTTAATTCAGGGCGCTATTGCTTTGAAATGACAATGCGTAAGTTATAAGAATAATACAGAAAGCAAGATGGTGTATGCCAGAGACTTATGGAAAAGGAATAAAACGTGACATCTCCCAACGCCTGGTTTACGTAAAATCAAGTGCCTGTCAAATCGCCATTATTTTTGCAAATAATTCTGTAACGGTTTGAGTTATGAAACAAGAATTTTCCCCTCTACAAAATCGTCTATTCAATTTTCATGTCAGATGAACGATTGAGCAGTTATTTTCAATTAAATTTCGAGCTGTCAAAAGGCTATTTCAAAGGCCCCATTTTAGTGTTACTAACGTAACAAAGTGAGCCAGAAGGTGACATGTCTGGTGAAAGCTTTGGTTTTCAGTGCTCTTAAGACAGAATCGCGAATAATTGACAGATGTTGACTTACGATAGCGATCGGTGATTATTCGCAACTATGCTCTATTCCTTAAAGGTAGTTACAGAAAATTAATGTGTTCCAGCTCTCATCAGCCGCGCGAGATGTCTACTTTCCAACAATCATCATCCTGATGGCTCGCCAAACTTGGCAACACCGTAGATTAAGTTTGGCAACTCTTTCCCCAAGTTACTTCCTCGTTGATACACAATTCGGCTCAAATTAACGTTACTTTTTTAATTTCCATTAAATGATTACTAGTTCCTCATTCGAGGTTTGACTACGCTATTCATATTTTTTGGGTCTAGAAAAGTCATTCCACGTGGAAATTTCAACTGATTTGGTTGCTTACATAATGATATAGTGCAAAACGTGCCAGTAAGGAAGGTATGTCGTCCAGACCTATCCGCTAATTGTGTGGTAACGTTTTAAGTAGAGGTGCCATTTGGTCCTGGTTCCGGTCTGCCTACAGTTTAAACTTTAGCTGTTTCTGTGACATTAGCTGCCAGTATTTCTAGTATTCTCTTATCTGAAACTCAGTTTTCAGTTCAATGTCAAAACTTTTACTGATCTCAATGTCGTCAAACAATGTTTTAAGAGCATTTTCGTCCGCAAAGACTGACGGCTGTTCGATTCGGTACTCTAAATATTGGAGGGCATATTATCGAAATAAGTGATGACTTCCAATACAGACTATTGGATGTTTTAACTTAGTAGGAAGTGTTTTTCGCTAGTAATATCTGATGCAGTTTTAGATTTTCCCGGCGTAATTTTATTCGCTTCAATGATTGCGGCGGATTTTAACGATCCTCTGACACGATTATTTCAGCGGTCCTCCTGGCCACCATGTTCAGATAGGATTGGTGCACAATCACGCTTTTATAGGTTTTTTCCTACAGTGCGACTGAACAGCATCTGTTTGCCTAATACCAGTTGCGATGAACCTACATCTTGTATGGAGTTAGTGCAAACACTTTCTGAAACATCACATTCAAGATTTTTTCCACCTGTATTTCGATCAAGTTTGTAAATAATGTCCATGCTCAGTGAATTTAGCCGTAACTGCATAAATGCGTCATTACTCGTCATTAGTAATGAAAGTGAATAGGAATGCTTTACGAGCTAACTGGTGAGTTTCAAGAAAATGTCACACATACACACACACACACACACACACACACACACATACACACACACATACACACACACATACACACACACACATACACACACACACATACACACACACATACACACACACATACACACACACACACACACACACACACACACACACACACACACACATACACACATACACACATACACACATACACACACACACAAAGCATCGCAAAACATAGTAGCTACACGCAATGAGGGACGGAGCTGGAGAGAAGAGATCAAGTAAACATTTTCTACTCAAAATTAAATCAAAGGAATTACAAAAGAACAGATTTATTCAACTATTTTTATGAAGTCTTTCTTTGGCCTAAATATGACGTCTTGCATTCATTGATTTCACTACATCCTTAATTACGCACGGAAGATCGAAATCTAAACTCGCGGTGCTAAAAACTATAACGCCTGAAGATTAAAACTTGTTTCGTCAAGTGTCATTTACGTATTTTAATTCGTGTACGGGTTCAATCTGAAGCTTTCAGAGCTTGACGTGTGTATATTTAAGCATTACACCTTAACTTGCTATTAAAACATCCATAATGTTTTTCTAAAATGGAGCCTTTCGTAAATCCAAAAAATCAGTTTTATCGCAATTCTTTTTTTTTCATTATTGAAAATATTCCGCATTCATAGATTTTAATGTTATTTACTGCATACTGGAACGTGGGCAACTGACATTGTCGTGCGAAGTGCTATTGTTTTAGACACTAACATTTTCGGAACAATCTCGCCATCTATAAATGGACACTTTAGAATAATTATGAACTTTATACCTTTTTCAGTTCTAATCGTGTGCTTGCTGAGACCACGTTTGTTAAAGCATTTAAGACTAGCCTTTTTAAAATCTACTGTTTTGCGTTTATAATTTACAACCAAATCCACGTGTTAACAGTTCACTGAGAATATCACCCGACTTTTTCCTGCGGGCTATTGCCAAATACAAGACTTGTTAAATTACTTATATTACTTCAGAACATTTGGCACAATGCTCTCAAAAAAGCTGAGTTATATTACAGAAGTATATATAGGCCCCGTGTTTCGATATGGAAACACTGCTCCAAGTCTGAAGACGAGGAAATTCGGATCAAACATGCCTATCTTTAATTCGAAACATACGGTCTAAATACCAGCATATTTATTCGTGACAATACCAAGTCGACAATTGTGCCTCATCACGTATCAAAATATCGCCCGGCATGACGTAGAAACTAGTTTCATAATATTGTGATTCAGATCACAGATTCTTGTGTATTGCAGGCTGTAATTGCATTGTGGAGAGTTATTGCTTAATTTTTGCATTAACTCCACTAGTAGTTCCCGGTTTTCAGTTATGCCGAATATGAAAGATCAATTTAAGATGTCAAACCTATTGGTTCACACACCGATTCGTAAAAAACGTCCGCAATACTATGCGACGAAACCAGCTTCTGTTTTATGTGCAATACAATCAAACATGGCACACCACCCAATATTACCACTGCGTTGAGCATCAAGCAGAGGACGAGTAACAATGCAATTCAGAGTGCAGTCCACACAATCATTAGAAACGTTATGAATCCGTCCTTAAAGAAACCAAAACAAAAGGAAAACTAAATTAACCAGTAATAAAACCAAGTGGCAGACAAACAGTATTCGAAATGGTGAGGTGAACCAATGTGTTCTCTGAAGACCATATGACTTTCAAACCCGTGTGGTGCATCCTGGCATTTTCAGTCTGCCACGACTGAAAATCTCGCGACAAGAAATCGTAAATTTTATATATTAAAAGACTAAGAAAACTGAAGTCAGCCGGCCAGAGCAAACTACCCGGCCGATTTCCTTCATTTTTGTTTTAAACTGAAGGTATTCATAGATTTGTCAAGAACCAGAATTTACCTAACTCCTGTTTTCTATACTCTAACGCGATTTCCTTCTGTAAGTTTCTTATCGGCCTGTCCTTGCTATAAACTGAAGTCTGAGACCGTTCTATCCTAAAGGTATTCATTCGCAGATTTATCAAATATCAGAATTAACTTAAGTCTCTCCATCCTTTAATCAAACGCAGTGTCCTGTCCTTGCATTGAATATTTAAATCTGTTTTACATATTTGGTTCTTATGAAGGTACGCAGTTCTTTTTGATCTAACAACACTCAGCGGATCAAGCTCTCATTTGCGTTTTTAAAAACTTGCACTGATTCTCAAGAAAGCTATGCGTGAACATTCACCTTTTTTCCAAAGTAATTCCACTGACGGTGCTACGTATTCGCACGGGTCCTCAAGTAAACGTTGAAAATAGTTTACGGCTAATCATGCAAGATTCCATTTAAGGGCACAATAGTTTTATCTGAAAGATTTCTTCGCCAATTGCAGAGCGCTACGTGAAGGGGTAGACAGCAGCAATAAACTTTACCAGCGGATATAATTCAGTTTAGACTGCTGTGGAAGTGTCATGGCAGGCGATGGTGTCCAGCTGCACTACGCGCTGACTCGCGATCTGTCACCTGCATTAACTAAGTCAGCCAGCTAGCTGTATTACCGGTCATGACACGAAGACGCCATTGTTTCAGCCGCCAGTCTTGGGCAAGTGTAGAAAATGTGTTGCGTTCTTTCAGTTACATACTCTGTGCACCAACTTAAATTCCTAATCAAACTAAGCCACGGATATTATGTAAGCTACATTTACTATCAATTACTATTCGTCGAAAGTAATAAGTTCTATTTTGTTTCCTGGTATTAGCCCACTGGAGCCCGGCTGCGAAATTAAGGATATTTGTAGTGACTCTTACGCATCTTATTTGGTATACACGTCAGTAGAATAAACAATTCTCCATAAATTACATGTTGAATACGTTAAAATTTTAAATGCCAGTCCTAAGTATCGTTAAAGGCCAGCCGCGAATCATACGTGAATTTACCATGCTATTAAGTATCTAGTACATGAGAGCAAAAGAATAGCCACTATTACTTCAAAACATGTCGCACTTACTATGGCCACTAACGGACAGTAAACATGGGCAAACAACGTGCGAGACAAATGTTCAAATGTTATGAACTACCTTATACTAAAGACGGCACATTCATGCCCGAGGTGGAATTCGAACCCCCGACCGCAGCGGCCGTGCAGACCGTGACTGGCACGCCGCAGACCGCTCTGCCACTGGTGCCGGCGCGTGCGAGACACTCGACGGAAACTCCTGACGAATCTGTAGTCCCCCACCCTTTCAGATTTCATACAGAGCATACAACAAAGCTTCACCATCGCCAAAACAGCAAATAAAGTTACTTAGACGAGATTGGGAACGGTGTCAAAGCTTCAGTTTATAACTTCCTGCATTGTAAGTCACTCCGATAATTTTTACGTAACTTAAAATTGTAGACAGCGCTGCACGAACTCCAGTATATGAATGAGTACAGTGTTTATTGTTTCACTTAATATAATTCTCAATTATGTGCGTTGATAGGCACCATGTAGCTGTCCACATTTTCTATTCAGTTATATTTTAATTATATCAGATATGGTCTACGCAGATAAAGATACCTGCATGGATTTTATAGTCTAACCTTACATTAACTTAATATTTTTCAATAAACATCGTACTCATTTTAACTACAAAAACGAATTTACTATGAGTAGGAAATTTTCCAGGATAATCTTCAAACGAGCCATACGCAGTTAAAGTTCCGTCAAATGCTGAGTAGCAGCTGCAGTAGGCCGGCTGTGAAGTCTGACTTACTTCAATCCTGGGAGGGGTAAACAGGAAGAGCTGCAATGGTGCCAGTGGAGGCGCGACGCAGACTGCCGAAGCCAGACTAACCACCACGGCTGTGGACAGCGCGCTCCGCTGCTGTTAACACTGCCGACAGAGGGGGTAGGCGCTGCCTGCAGGCCTGTGCAAAGATCACATTATGCTGACAGAGTTCATTCCTATCAACAGAACATGGCTAGACCGTCAAAATAATGTGAGTAGAAAGACACAGTCTTCAGCTACTAAAGAAAAATTTACTATCAAAGCTCAAAGCTATAGATGTGTTTATGTATTATGTATGACGGCTAGCATTATGAGTCAGCAGCCGAAAGACTAAGAGCTTTGTTTCGTAAAATGAATGTCGTTGGCGGTATTTTTCTTTTCATTCCACGAAAAGAAAAAGGAAAAAAAATAAGAAAGAAAAAAACTGATCAACGACTACAAGATCAACGCAGAACAAAACGTACCTACGTCCGCGAAGGATCCATCAAATAAATAAATAAAGGTTGGTAGAGAATTAGTTTCTTAAACCGAGGGTCGTGGGTTCAAGCCCTGCACATATCTTCTATTTTTACTGCAGCGCGTTGGCAATGGTATGGGGGCAAGGTGTTCCTGAGATGTAAGGACTCTTCGAATTTTATAGCAGTGTGTTATCGGCAGTTTGCTTTTTCTTCGTTTATATGAAAGTAGCGAACCTGGATGGTTTATTTGTACTTCCACCTAATAAACAAACACAATCGGAACATACGAATAAAGAAACAACTACGTCACACGTGCAGCAGTATTAATAGTAACAACAATGGCAACAAAAATAAAAACAGTAAGCATAATTAATTATACTAGTAATAAGAAAAATAAAGTTCAGGCATGGCCAGTAACACCACCACAGACGCACATTGTCGTTCATTGAGGAAAGAATGTTTCACAATAGTGGTTATGCAGAAAGAAGTGTGTGAGGCAAATTACTTTCCTGCACCAAGCACATTTAAAGAGTCCCATATTTGAGCATCTAACCTGTATATTGCAGAATGGAAGCTTGTGTTGGAAAAAGAATTGTGTCGGCGTTTCAAATGGTTTCGGTTTATCAAACAAGGTTAGCCAGTATCCATCCGTGAGGACGAGAATTATAGAAAAGCGGAGTACACAACTTATTGTACGTGAGCGACTGCGCTGATCAGTAACCTCTTCGGAAGTCTCTCGAGCAGCATCGCTGGTTTCGCGAACCATATGTTTTTACATTCTGAAAAAATTAAGATCAAACGGTTGACACATGGAGGTTGTGTTTAGTGGAATTACGTTTGTGTATTCTTATTCATTGAAACTACGAATAAACCCTACAGGTTTGTTACATTCAAATAAACGAAGCAAAAGGAAACTGCCGACAACTCACTGCTATAAAATCCGAACAGTCCTTTTACATGTCAGGAACACGTTGCCTCATATAGCAGTTGCCAAAGCACTGCCGGCCGCGGTGGCCGAGGTGACTGAGGCGCTCCAGTCACGGTCAGCACGGCCACTACGGTCGGGGGTTCGAATTCCCCCTCGGGCATGGATATTTGTGCCGTCCTTAGTCTTAAGTAGTTCATAAGTAGTTTGTAAGCTTAGGGACTGATGACCCCGTAGTTAAGTCCCATAAGTTGTACAAACATTTGAACTTTTTTTTTTGCCAAAGCACTGCATTAAAAACTGACGTTACTAGGAAGACTTGGACCCAGGACTTTCGGTATAACAAACTAACACTTTTACAATTTCACTAGAGGAACTAGGTATGACATGATCTCGCAGTTACGCTTCCTGTACTCCGTAGGTCAGGTGTTACTTATTATTATAATTTATAACATGTTCTCCTGGACAACAGCACGAAGAGTTGTACACGCTTATCAAGAATTCCGAAATGATCCAGGGGTTTTGGAAAGAATTCGAAATTCATTGCAGAGACGAGCATAATAATGCATCCAAACGTAAGGAAGACACTTCGAACATCTCCTTTAACAGTTAACCCATACGTGAAATGTGAATTAAATGCGATATAAAACCTAATAATAAAGTCTAAGTTCCAAATTAATTTGTACTAAGTAGGACGATGTTTACAATGATGTCAGTTCAAAAATATTCAAATGTTTGTTAAGCTTAAGGGACTTAACTGCGGGGTCATCAGTCCCTAAACTTACAAACTACTTACGAACTACCTTATACTAAAGACAGCACAAACATCCATGCCCGAGGGGGGATTCGAACCCCCAACGGGGAACGGCCTCGCGCATCGTAGCATAGCGCCTCAATGCGCTCGGCCCCTCCGCCGCGGCAATGACGTCAGTGGCGGCTTGGAACCACACATTCGTAATTATCTCGCAAACGGCTCGTTCGCGGGCCTATGTTTACTGCGACATATTTGCTTCTGTTTTCGTGTACTTTCGACCGTGTAGGTTTGCGCCATCTTTTCTTACAAAAAGATACGGCCAAACTTTCAGGAAACATTCCTTACACACAAAGAAAGGAAATATGTTATGTGGACATGTCTCCGGAAACGCTTAATTTCCATGTTAGAGCTCATTTTAGTATTTCTCTTTAAATGTAAATTGAAATAAGTCGTGCAGACAATTGTCAAAATACCCAATTGTTTCGTCAGTATGTACTGTACTTCCTCGATTCACCGCCAGTTGGCCCAATTAAAAGAAGGTAATGTTGACTTCAGTGCTTGTGTTGACATGCGACTCATTGCTGTACAGTACCAGCATCAAGCACATCAGTACGTAGCATCAACTGGTTAGTGTTCATCACGTACGTGGTTTTGCAGTCAGTGCAATGTTTACAAATGCGGAGTTGGCAGATGCCCATTTAATGTATGGATTAGCACAGGGCAATAGCCGTGACGCGGTACGTTTGTATCGAGACAAATTTCCAGAACGAAGGTATCCCGACAGGAAGACGTTCGAAGCAATTGATCGGTGTCTTAGGCAGCACAGAACATTCCAGCCTATGACTCGCTATTGGGGAAGACCTAGAACGACGAGGACACCTGCAATGGACGAGACAGTTCTTCGTGCAGTTGAAGATAACCCTAATGTCAGCGTCAAAGAAGTTGCTGCTGTACAAGGTAACGTTGAGCAAGTCACTGTATGGAGAGTGCTACGGAAGAACCAGTTGTTTCCGTACCATGTGCAGCGTGTGCAGGCACTATCAGCAGCTGATTGGCCTCCACGGGTTCACTTCTGTGAATGGTTCATCCAACAATGTGTCACTCCTCATTTCAGTGCAAATGTTCTATTTACGGATGAGGATTTATTCCAACGTGATCAAATTGTAAATTTTCACAATCAACATGTGTGGGCTGACGAGAATCCGCAAGCAATTGTGCAATCACGTCACCAACACAGATTTTCTGTGTACGTTTGGGCAGAAATTGTTGGTAATGTCTTGATTGGGCCTCATGTTCTTCCACCTACGCTCACTGGAGCACGTTATCATGATATCATACGGGATACTCTACATGTGCTGCTAGAACATGTGCCTTTACAAGTACGACACAACACGTGGTTCATGCACGATGGAGCTCCTGCACATTTCAATCGACGTGTTCGTACGCTTCTCAACAACAGATTCAGTGACCGATGGATTGGTTGAGGCGGACCAATTCCATGGCCTCCACGCTCTCCTGACCTCAATCCTCTTGACTTTCATTTATGGGAGCATTTCAAAGCTCTTATCTACGCAACCCCTGTACCAAATGTAGAAAGTCTTCGTGCTCGTATTGTGGACGGCTGTGATACAATACGCCATTCTGCAGGGCTGCATCAGCGCATCAGGGATACCATGCGACGGAGGGTGGATGCATGTATCCTCGCTAACGGAGGACATTTTGAACATTTCCTGTAACAAAGTGTTTTAAGTCAGGTTGTTACGTTCTGTTGCTGTGTGTTTCCATTCCATGATTAATGTGATTTGAATAGAAGTAATAAAATGAGCTCTAGCATGGAAATTAAGCGTTTCCGGCCACATGTCCACATAACATATTTTCTTTCTTTGTGTCTAAGGAACGTTTCCTGAAAGTTTGGCCGTACCTTTTTGTAACACCCTGTATAAGTTCCTATCTTATAATCCAGCGGAACATGCTGTAATTGCTGCCCAGTTCTGCCTGCTAATCTACGGGCTCGTAATATTCTCATGAAGGTGAAGCAACTTCGTCGGTTCTTCGACCAGCCCTTCTTCGTTGGTTTCTTAGTGGGCTATTAGTTCTTCTTGAGTTACGGGTTGTTTCTCTGATAACATTTCATAAACGATATGAAATAGTTCTTCTCCGATTTCCATATGCTCTTGTGTTACTACTGTAGAAACAATTTGAAGTGATGACATTATTTTGAGAAACAACCAATCTCTGTACACGACTTTTGAAACTGAACTGTAAAGTTATTCGGCTCTCCAGACATATCATTATATTTATTTGTAAAATTTGCATCTTGGTGGGTAGTAAGTTTTTATCCTATGAAATACCGTATTAATAAACTATTCTCCGGATGTTTTAACACTTCGCCTTTCTCCCTCAACCAACCAAAAGGTATCTATCCGCAAGCCGCTACTTCTAGTGGATCAAAACAACCCACAGGACGACCGGGAAAACAGACTCATAATGGGAAACGATTTCCAAAATTTTAGTGAAAAATCCCATTTTTCAAGGTAAAGATTATGAAGACAATAAACAATTTATTGGAAATTGATCATTTTCTCAGTCATAATGCTCGAATCTATGTTATTAAAACTACGTAGGTATGAAAACAAAAACCACCAGCAGAAAAATTCTATGCGATCCTGAAACTGAGGGCTTACCCATTGAATACCACTCACCATACAAAGTTTGTAAGAACACTGAAATGCTCAGACTCGATTTTCCCGAAAACGATTGAGTGCTTCGCATTCCTCATTACAAATACAGAAGTTCTATTCGTGCCCTACACAACCTGTCCACATCGCATCATCTTGATCATTGTAAATAAGTGCTATAAAGATTTTTAAAAATATTTTATTTTTATTTTTAGGATTCGGATTTCAATAGGCTAGGAATTTAGATATGCACCTAGTTTATTCAATATTTAGAATGTAGTAACAACTTTTATTTCCTTTTAAATGTAAATATTCTTAAGATTTAGTTTTTCTGACCAATTCTATATCCACAAGAGCAATTGCATTTGGGATCTGTGAAAAGTACATTAACACATATAATTTCATTATGTAAGAATTTATTGTGTATCTTGCTTTGACATGTCACACTGTTTGTATCAACTGGAACTAAAAGTACATCAAATCTCTACATACAAATTCCGACGGCCACCATAACTGGCAGTGGGTTCACCTAATCGCTTTTATGATATTTCTCTGCCGTTCCATTCTCTAATAGCGCGCGGGGAGAAGGAACACCCAAAACTTACCATTTTCGGTCTAGTTTCTCTTATTTTATTATTATTATCTTGTCTCCGTATGTAGGTGATACTAACAAAATATGTTCGCATTCGGAGGAGAAATTTGTTGACATTAAATTTCCCAAATAGAAAAATGTTCAAATGTTTGTAAAGCTTATGGGACTTAACTACGGGATCATCAGTCCCTAAACTTACAAACTACTTATGAACTACTTACGAACTAGGACGGCACAAATATCCATGCCCGAGGGGGGATTCGAACCCCCGACCGTAGTGGCCGCGCAGACCGTGACTGAAGCGCCTCATTCCCTTCGGCCACCGCGGCCGGCTTCCCAAATAGATCTCGCTGCAACGAATAACGCCTTTCTTTTAATAATTTCCATCGTAGTTCGTGCATCAGTTCCGTGACACCCTCTCATCTGTATTGGGATAATAATAAACGAGTTGTCCTTCCCTGAACTTCTCTATTATATATAAAGCAGAGTGTCCCTGTGTTTGTGTGTACGTATTGATACAAATCTACAGTTTATTTCAATCTTTACGAAATTTTGCTCACATAAGCTTCAATCCACGAGGACGGTCGCCGTTAGAGTAAGGATCATGCACAACATATTGTTCACGAGATATGGAACTATGAGATGCGCGAAAAACTGCTGCGTCAACCGACAATGCTGCACATTTCCTCCTAAACCACTCGGCCGATTTCAACCAAATTTGGTACACATATTCCTTACGTAAGGTAACAGTTGCTGTAGGGTAAGAACCACATACGACACATGGTTCAGCAGATAAAACGTTATAAACAATAGGAGTTGCAAGAAACTGCCATATAATGCGACGAGACTTTATAAATACACTGTATGAGAATGGCAGTACTTATCGACTTGCAATAAACTTTAAACGTAATTTCAAACCTTTATTAAACTTTTTCTCGCTGACAACCACATAAAAATAATGAAAAGAAAAAAGTTTCTCCCTTACTACTTTTCCGCTGTTCAAGAAGCAAAACTACGGCATTCCGTATGACGTTAGTTTATAATTTCTACATTAAAAATTGTAGTCACAGGAAATTTTACAGATAGTATGCACACATAGAGCTGAATGTATTTTCGAAATTGTATCGTAGTACGACACGTAATTCATGAGATCCAAGGACATAAACAGTAACGTTCATGGAAAACCGCCCCATCACGCATTAGGTTTTAATCTCTTACTTCTTTACAACTAACATTTTTCGCAATGGATTTCACCGACGTACAGTACTTATATAATTGAATAAAGAACTTCAATATTATACAATTGTGCAACATATAATTCAATTAATATGAGGTCATATATGATGCGATGGGTAAAAACCTGTCACATCATGCACCGCATATTAATACATTTACCTATTTATCACTTACACACTCCTGTATACCAGTCAGCTTAAGAAAATTCCTGAAAGCTGACTGCTCTTGACAACTTTGAACTGTGAAACGCACACGTCTGCAGGTGAAAATAATAGACTTCTATAGAGCTACAAGGAAAGGAAGAGAATGAAACAGTGTACATCCAGCGAATAGCCATTATTTCCGACAGATCTATCTTTTAACATCAACAGACTGCAGTTTCCAGTGAGACTTACATTTTCTATTACGATTAATGAATCACGGGGCAATCTATTCAACACTGTCGAGTGGATTTAACACGGCCAAGTTCCTCACACGGGCAACTTTGTCACTTACTCATGGCTGGGGCCGCGGTGGAGTAGCCGAGCGGTCTAAAGCGTCTCGCTGCGGATCGCGCAGTTGCTCGCCGTGGAGGTTCGAGTCCTGCCTGGGGCATGGGTGTTTGTGTTGTCCTTAGGTTAGTTTACCTAGGTTTAAGTAGTTTGTAAGCTACGGACTGATGACCACGCAGTTTGGTCCGATAGATTTACAAACATTTGAACATTTGAACTCATGGATGGGCTCACCAAAGAAATTATTCATACTAGATCCTGGACAAGTCACAAGAAATATCGTTTATAATTAAGTTGTGCATTAAATGGATGTATGAATGTTACATACCATTTGTATTATGATCACTATCTTTCTTTGTTTGGATACTGTACTTAAAATTTTGATTATTATGCAAGACAGCCTGATTTCTTATATGTTCTCTCATCTATGGAACATGTTAATAGAAAAAAGGAGATGGACAGAGAGAGAAGGGAGAGGAGAAGTACTAACTCTAGGGTTGAATAAAAAAATAAATACCCGGGCAAAGCCGGGGTTTCAGCGGGTTATCTATATCTTCCGCCAGTCCCAATTGGTGGAGATCCCACAATGCGAAGCAGTACTCCAAAACAGGACGCACAAGATTAGTATAGGCAGTTTCTGCAGTAGAACTATTGCATCTTCTAAGTGTTCTTCCAATGAAACGTAGCTTTTGGAGTGTCTCCCATTCCATATTTTCTGAGTGTTCTTTCCAATTAAGGTTCTTCGAAATTGTAATTCTTAAACACCTGGTTCAAGAATCACAAAAGAAGGTTGTATACATGGAAGAGACCAGGAGACACCGGAAGATATCAGATAGATTTTATAATGGTAAGACATAGATTTCGGAATCAGGTTCTACAGTGTAAGACATACCCAGGGGCAGATATAGACTCTGACCATAACTTGTTGGTTATGAACTGTAGGCTGAAACTAAAGAAACTACAAAAAGGTAGGAAAATAAGGAGATGGGACCTGGATAAATTGAAGGAACCTGAGGTTCTTAAAAATTTCAGAGGGAGCTTTAGGCAACAATTGACAGAAACGGGGGGAAATAAAACAGTAGAGGAGGAATGGGTAAAATTGAGAGATGAAATAGTGAAGGTAGCAGAGGACAAAATAGGTAGGAAGGAAAGACCTACAAAAAATCCTTGGATATCACAGGAGATAGTAAATTTAATCGATGAAAGGAGAAAATATAAAAATGCAGTAAATGAAACAGGCAAAATGGAGTACAGACGACTAAGAAATGAGATTGTCAGGAAGTGCAAAATGGAGAAGCAGGAGTGGCTAGAAGGCAAATGCAAGGATGTAGAAGAACGTATAAATAGGGGAAAAATAGATACAGCCTACAGGAAAATAAAAGAAACATTTGGAGATAAGAAAAACAGCTCTATGAATATCAAGGACACTGATGGAAAACCAGTTCTCAGCAAAGAAGGGAAAGCTGAAAGGTGGAAAGAATATATAGAGGGGCTCTACAAAGGAAATGAACTTCGAGACAGTATTGTAGGAAGGGAAGAGGATGTAGATGAAGATGAAATAGGAGATACTGTACTGAGAAAAGAATTTGACAGAGCCCTGAAAGACCTAAGTCGAAACAAGGCCCCTGGAATAGATGATATTCCCTCAGAGCTACTGAAGTCTCTGGGAGAACCAGCCATGACAAAATTGTTTCACCTGGTGTGTAAGATGTATGAGACAGGTGAAGTACCCTCAGACTTTAAGAAAAATGTTATAATCCCCATCCCTAAGAAAGCAGGTGCAGACAGGTGTGAAAACTACAGAACCATCAGTTTAATAAGTCATGGCTGCAAAATATTAACGCGAATTATATACAGAAGGATGGAAAAGCTGGTAGAAGCCGACCTCGGGGAAGATCAGTTTGGGTTCAGGAGAAATGTAGGAACACGGGAGGCAATACTCACTTTACGGCTTATCCTAGAAGATAGATTAAGAAAAGGCAAATCTACATTTCTAGCTTTTGTAGATTTGGAGAAGGCTTTTGACAATGTTGATTGGAATAAACTCTTTCAAGTTCTGAAGGAAGCAGGAGTAAAATATAGGGAGCGTAAGGTTATTTACAACTTGTACAAAAACCAAACAGCGGCTGTCAGAGTTGAAGGGCATGAAAGGGATGCAGTGGTGGGAAAGGGAGTAAGACAGGGTTGTAGTCTTTCTCCAATGTTATTCAATTTGTACATTGAACAAGCTATAAAGGAAAGCAAGGAGAAATTTGGTGAAGGAATAAAAGTTCAGGGGGAAGAATTAAAAACATTGCGTTTTGCCGATGACATAGTAATTCTGTCAGATACAGCAAAGGACCTGGAAGAGCAATTGAATGGAATGGACAGTGTGCTGAAAGGTGCATATAAGATGAACATTAACAAGAGCAAAACTAGGGTAATGGAGTGCAGTGTAAGAAAATCAGGTGATGCTGAAGGAATTAGATTGGGAAACAAAGCAATAAAGGAGATAGATGAGTTTTGTTACTTGGGCAGTAAAATAACAAATGATGGGCGCAGTACAGAGGATATAAAATGCAGAATGGCAATGGGTAGAAAAGCGTTTTTGAAAAAGAGAAATTTGTTAACATCGAAAATTGATTTAGGCCTAAGGAAGTCCTTTCTGAGGGCATTTGTATGGAGTGTTGCCTTGTATGGGAGTGAGACATGGACGATAAACAGTGCGGACAGGAAGAGGATAGAGGCTTTTGAAATATGGTGCTACAGAAGAATGCTGAAGATTAGGTGGGTGGATCGCGTAACTAATGAGGAGGTACTGAACAGAATTGGGGAGAAAAGGAATTTCTGGCATACCTTGACTAAAAGAAGGGATAGATTGGTAGGACACATTCTTAGACATCAAGGAATTGTTAATTTAGCGTTGGAGGGAAGTGTGTGGGGAAAAAATCCCAGGGGAAGACCAAGAGATGGATACAGTAAGCAGATTCAGACAGATGTAGGTTGTCGTTCTTATGTGGAGATGAAGAGGCTTGCTCAGGATAGGGTATTGTGGAGAGCTGCATCAAACCAGTCTCCGGACTGAAGACCACAACAACAACAACAAGTATGTAGTTGAATTTAAGGCCTCTAGATTTGACTGATTTATCGTGTAAATGGAGTTTCTTTCCGTGATTATATTTATGACTTCACATTTATCATTATTTAGGGTCAATTGCCAATTTTTGAACCATGCAGATATCTAAGTCGTTTTGCAGCTGCTTTTGATCTGCTGGTATCTTTACTAACTAATATATCACAGTATCATCCGCGAACAGCCAAAGAGAGCTGCTCAATTTGTCTTCTAAATCTTCTGTAAAGATAAGGAAAAGTACGGGCACCATAACACTTCCCTGGGGAACGCCAGATGTTACTTCTTTTTTTACGCGATGACTTCCCTTCAATTACTATGTACTGGGTCCTTTCGGACAGGAATTTGCGAATTCAGTCACATATCTATAGCGATATTCCATAAGCACACAATTTGATTTGAAGACGCTTATGAGTTTCAGTGTGAAAAGCATTCCACAAACGTAGAAATATGGAATAGATTTGAGATCTCCTTTGTTTATAGCACTCATCACTTCATATGAGTAAAGAGCTATCTGTGTTTGACAAGAGTGATACTTTCTGAATCCATGTTGACTTCGAGGCAGTTCATATTGTTTGAGAAAGTATATGTTCTAAAACCCTGCAGCAAACCGACGTCAATGATATAGAGCATGATATCAGATCGTGGAAAAGTATTCCAGTCAAAACTAGTATCAGAGGTAATGTCACAGTGCGACATTGTCCACAGAAAGACAATTGTATACCATCCTCAGACAAATGGACTTACGGAATGTTTTAACAAGACGTTAGCCGATATGCTGTCGATGTACGTCGATGTTGAGCAGAAGGATTGGAACACAATTCTGCCAGTCGTGACATTTGCTTACAATACCGCAAGACAAGACACCAGAGGGTTCACGCCGTTTTTCCTGATCCATGACCGTGAAGCTGAGACGACAATGGATACGCTGTTCCCGTTCCAACCGGACGACACTCAGAATGACTATGTTAAACAGCTCATCACCATGGTCGAAGAAGCAAGACAGCTGGCTCGCATACGGATCCTGGAAGCCCAGGAGAAGGACCGTCAGCGGTATAACGACAAGTACCGACCTGTTGTGTGCAGCCCAGGACATCTGGTATGGACGTTTACCCCAGTACGGAAGGTTGGACTGTCAGAAAAATTATTGAAGCGATACTTTGGTCCGTATCGTGTCATACGCCGCCTGTCAGACGTCACATACGAACTTGAGGATTATGAGCCGTCGTCGAAACGACAAAAACGAAGAGACATTGTTCACGTCCTGCGCATGAAGCCTTACTGCGATCCTGAAGAGCAGGTAGGCGAAAATGGCTTCTTGTTCAAGGACTCTAACGACGGTAATGTTACAGATAAAGCCACGACAGGAACGTCTGTCGTCGATAATCGTGGAGAAGGGAAGGATTCTCTTGAGCTGCCATACAGAGGACCCATGACAAGATCAAGATCCAGGAGACTGCAGCTGGCTCCACAGGGAATGTAACAGCGGGTTGCTGATTTTGCAGGAAAGGGAGCAATGCTGCGTGTATGTTAAGTTCGTAATAAACGTGCTTTCAGTATAAGTGCTGTGTTCAGTTGCCTTCGAAGTCAAGCCTGCTTCCATTTCAACGCGACAATATGTAACTTCCTGGCAGATTAAAATTGTGTGCTGTACCCGTGATTCGAATCTGCGACCTATGACTTTCGCGGGCAAGTGCTCTACAGTCTGAACTATTCCGACACGCTTCACAGTCCATCGTCACAACGTTACTTCTTCCTGTTCCTCACCTCCTACTTTCCAAACTTCACAGAAGTCCTCCTGCAAACCTTGCAGGACTACCACTCCTGGAAGAAAGGATGTGGTGGAGACATGGCTTAGCCATAGCCTAAGGGATGTTTCCAGAATGAGATGTGCTAGTTCTGAAAGGTTCACAGGAGAACTTCTGTGAAGTTTGGAAAGTAGGAGGCGAGGTACTGGCAGAAGTAAAGTTTTGTGGACGGTGCGTGAAGCGTGCCAGGATAGCTCAGATGGTAGAGCGCTTGCCAGTGAAAGGCAAAGGTCCCAGGTTCGAATCTCGTTTCTGGCCCACAATTTTAATCTGTCAGGAAGTTTCAAGTGTAATTTTGTTGATCACGAAAGCTTTCTTGAAAACTTATTTCGTTTTGCATAGCAACTTAAAAAAGAATGAAGAGGAAATTGATTCAGCACAGCGCAGACACAGGAAATCTGATTTTACGTTTTGATGGATTATCAAACTTCGTATTTACTTGCTGTTTGTCTCTGGCCCGTAATCGCGCGACCTTGTAGGATACACTGTTGTTTTTTTTCCAGTTTCTGCATTGTTTGGTAATGGCACAGCTACTCCTCCGGTTACCATACCATACTGTTCATCCATGGTAAGTTGACGATTCGTGCGCTGGCTGTTGGCAGCGGCAGGTGGCGTGTACTTTGGCTGCCGGGGGGGGGGGGGGGGGAATGGGGGGGAAAGCGAGCATCACCCGGGGGGGGGGGGAGCATCAATGAGCAGAAAGCAGCGTCACGGTGTTGGAAACGTTACCCGTAACAATGTGTGCAGTAATATTTCGCGTCTAGGGGCAGCGTAACGTTTACAGCAATCCGAAATAAATTGATGTCCTTCAACAAGTAGTGCAGATGTTTTGTGCTGTTGGCATCACCAGGTAAAATCGTTTTTATTTGTCAAAATAATATACGTCCATCTAATTACCAATGGACTACTAGTTTCGACGTACTATGCCGTCATTCTAAAGTTCCTATGATTTAAAAAAAATATTACAATGATTCAATCACATTAAACAGTAAAAAGTTTAATAATTTATCAAACCATGTGCGCCGCACGGGAATGGCCGTGTGATCTGGGGTTCAACATCATGGAGTACGCGGCCACTCCCACCAGAGGTTCGAGTCCTTCCTCGGGCATGGGTGTGTGTGTTGTCCTGAGAATAAGTTAAGATTGCAAAGCTAGGGACCGATGACCTTAGCAGTTTGGTCCCTTCGGATACAAGCATTTGAACTTTTTTTTTAAACAATATGTCCAACGTTTTTGTACAGTCACCATTAAGTCATTTGGCTCAATTAATATGTACAAAACAGTTTTCACCACATTGTACAATTGTGTGAATTTTCATTTGGTCAGTCGTATTCAGTGTTATAGTCAAGTTATTCCAAAGTTGTAAATATGAAGAGAAACCTATTCCAATTTCGCATAGCTTCCTCTGTATAGGGATTCGCATATACCCACCTGGCGAAGCTCAGAATCAGTTACATATTCTGCAGTTACATATTGAATTAAATTCAGTGTTCTGCTGTTAGCAAGTATTTCATCCTTTATGATGATGAAAGATGGAATAAAAGTGTGCCCACATATTCCAATTACATCCGAGATATTGCGACGCGAAGTTGACGCTTGAAATACACGAAACGCGCGACTAGCGCACGTCCTAAGACTCATGCGAGAACCCCATGCTGCTCAGGACGTGCGCTAGCCACGCGTTTCGCGTATTTCAAGCGTCAACTTCGCGTCGCAATATCTCGGGATGTAATTGGAATATTGCGATGCAATCAACGCCATTGTTTATGTGATTTGTCATGCTATGGATTGCTGAAGACGAAATATAGGGTGTCCATTTAAAAAAAAATAAGTTTGTGTTAAAAAACACATTTGCTTTCGTTTTAGAATGTTTCCAAATATATACATTCATGGGCCCCAGCCGTACTTTGATACGGTTGAAAGTCGTTTTCCAATAGCTGTTATTGTTCCAGAGATATTTTGGGTGGACAAGATAGCTGGATGTGTGTGTGTGTGTGTGTGTGTGTTTTAAAATTAGTCTCTCAAAGCCCTTAAGGACATGTTCACCCTCCTCAGCTTTGTGCCCCCTCCCCCCCCCCCCCCCCCAGAAAAAATTTGTATCCGCCACTGTGTGTCACACATTTGTTCTCGTTTAATAACACTTTTTTTAAATATATTTGTCTGTGTCACGTACAAGTTCGCCGCCCTACCGTAGTAATAAAGTTAGTAGACCACTGAAGTTGGTAGCAGTAGTAAACATAAGACACGGTGGCCTTCGTTACACGCTAGTCAAGCCTTGCGCGGTACGTTAAAGTCTGTGGAGCGTGTTTCTGGCTGGAATTCAACAATAATATTCAAATGTTTGTAAATCTATCGGACCAAACTGCGTGGTCATCAGTCCGTAGCTTACAAACTTCTTAAACCTAGGTAAACTAACCTAAGGACAAACACACACGCCCATGGCCCAGGGAGAATTCAACAATACTTGTTCATTGTTACTGAAGGTTAGGTGTTGGTTACCTGAGCAATTATTTTTTTTTAATTGCCAAGATTTACAGTCGTGAAAATTGTGCGCGACGCTTGTCTAGGCCTCACGAAGGCCATCAATAAGACACTCGAGACAGTGTCCCAGCAACGAGTAAGAAGGCAAAGCTCAACTAAGCATCGATTACAACTTACAGACACCCTGGTACCTTTCTTTGTTGGCAAAGTTTTCAGTCTAACTTTCATATTCCTCACACAATTATTGTCATTTTCTAATTTTAGCACAAGTGACAAAGAACCGTTCTTGGGGGGAGGGGGGTGGGTTGAACCAACACCACCTAGAAGACAAGGCATTACAGCAGGCCGTGCCTACGTCCCACTTAGCGGCCGAGGGATGGGAAAAACAGACCGGTTAAAACCGATACCGGTATTTTAGTTTTGAATAACCGGTTTTTTGTATTTATTTGGTGTCGGTTGTAACCGGTTTTTTTAGTTATTGCCAAGAACCGGGTAAAAAAACCGGTACGACTTTGTTTAGTAGTCGTTCAAAATGTGTTTTTTGTAAATAATTTAAAAAAATTAAAACTAGTAGACCCTAATATTCAAGGCTATTCCTAAAATTTCCACTGCTGTGAAATATTAGGTCATCGCAGTAACTAAGAAAAGAGATCAGTGATAATTTAAGAACAATCCCGACAGTCAGAAAAGCGCAACAAACGCGTGGCATAAGAACTTAAGAACTGGTGCAGCTATTGAGGCATCGATGCACCTGTTGCCGTGTGGCGTGGCCTATTAGACGACGCGCGTGCACCGGCAGTGAACGAGACTCGCCTCCTTCTGGTCATGCGGCAGTCCCTTGCTGTCGTCGCCAGACATCGATTGTGTCTTAAATGGCACCATCCCTAGTGTGGAAGTACTTCACGAAGTACGGTAGCAGTGAGGTACAATGCTCCATTCGTTTTAAAAAGCTGAGAACGGGTGGCGGTACTACAAACATGCTGTGCCATTTAAGAAGAAAGCATCCAAAATGTTTCTTGGAAGAGAAGGTAAATTCGATTCATGTACCTATTATGTAAGCTTGGAATAATAACATTTAATGTATTATCATATTGTTACGCTAACAAGTTTTATTAATGTGATTCCTTGAAAGCGAGGGGCTCTTTTAATAACCAATTTAGGTTTAGGTAACATTGATCATGTGGTGCCTCGCTAGGTAGCCGTGCAGTCTGAGGCTCCATGTCATGGACTGCGCAGCTGCTCCAGTCGGAGGATCGAGTCCTCCCTCCTGCCTTGGTCATGGGTGTGTATGTTGTCCTTAGCATAAGTTATGGATTAAGTAGTGTAAGTCTAGGGACCGATGGCCTAAGCAGTTAGGTCTCATAAGAACTCTCACCCATTTGAACATTCTTTGATCATCAGGTACACAGTTTTCCTAGTTCAATTTGCGTAAATTTACACTGACAACAATCATACTGTTAGTCGGAACTGTGCCTATATTTTTCGAAATACTTCTGCAGCACTGATTGAAGTTAATTTACTGACTGTAACTTATATATAATGTGTATATAACGAGATATTCGTATGCGCTGGCTCACAAGTCCAACTTACAGAGTGGTTGGAACAATATTCGCAACTGCCGGATGGAAATACTAGGCCAATAAATCTGTATGCTTCGTATATCGTCTTCTACGGACTCCTGGCTAGGCTTACACACACTCAAGAAGGCGTACTATTGGGAGGGGATCTTGCAGAATATGGAAAGGCTAGTGATTTGTCGTATAACGTAAATTCACCTAAATTTTAACTAAATTTCCTAAGTTTCGGTTTCGGCCGAAACTAGAAGAACCGAAAATTCGATTACGGTTTCTGTTTCGGCCGCAAACTATGTTTCGGTCGAACTCTACTGAAAATAATAGCAATAAAAAACCGAAAACCGGTTATCTTGCGCAATTTTTACAGTGTGGTTAAACTGGAGATGAAAAGAACCGGTATAACCGGAAACCGGTTGTTTCAGCAATAACAATAGGTGGTGTTGGTTGAACCCCCCGTCCGCCCCCCCCCCCCGTATCTACGCCCCTGATTTGTTCCCTTATTTCGAATCCAATTGTTTCATCATCATGGCATCATCTTGGATGCCATGAGAAGTAGCTGAGTTGACCTATCTTGTGGCGTCTTATGTGCTCTCTCAGTGCGGGGTGGTAGCGAGACAATGAGTCAATAGAGTTTAAAAACTTCGCACACCTTGGATCGCCAAAAATCAATACTTACATCTGAATCTCTAAAGGGACTGCCCTTTTTGGCAGAGTCACATCAACAATGACAGTTAAAACCGATTTCCAGTGCTTCTCCTCCTCCGATATTTGTTGTTGCAACTCTTTTTCAATGCCATCTTTATTTAGAGATGCCTCTAATGTTTTCCTAGAGCAAAACAGTTTTTTGTGGCTTAATGAGTTTTCGTACTCTGGAATCTTTTCATTAAATTTTTTCCACTGAGTGAGACTATTCTTAGCCATACGAGAAAGTTTTCTCTCGGGTATGTTCTCATGAAATAGTTTGCATGGTATGCAAAACAAAGCATTTTTTGATTTACTATAGGCTAACCAAGAACGGCACACCTTTTGTCCGTTAGGAAGCCCGTTTATAAAATCAGTCTTTTGACAATTTTCTTCCCCATCTAAGAAAATCACTTAAGTCTGGTTCAGTTTGTCTCCGCTTAACAGTTTTTCAACAATGAGGCATCTCGCCTCATCCGAAAAACACTCTGGCCAAGTCCCTGGATCCTTAAAATCTAATAGGGACTTTTGTTGACTTGTAGAGGAATCGGGATTTTTGTTGACTTGGAGAGGAGGCATGAGTAAAAGTAATAGCTGTAGCATTCCCTCTGTTGTAAAAGTAGACCCTAAATCACATTCTTGAGAATATATTGGTTCCGCTTCCTCATTCTTTGAATCGTGGGAAAGTACTTGAGGCTCGTCTGTAGATACGTGTTCGAAAATACGCCCACTGTGTAGCTCTGCTATCGTTTGAAATAAAAATACAACCGAAACTCTACTTCCATTCGACCACCCATAGGTCAGGCAGCATGATATGCATAATTAATCTTCGTAATACATAAGGAGAAGTGGTTACTTTATGTCCACCTTCTGAAAATATTGTAACCTAGCCAGGTACATTATATTTTAGAACTATTAAAAGAAATGTGTTGTTCTCCATAGAATTCTATTACATTCAAAAATCTTTGTGAAGCTTAAAGGAGTTAACTGCGGGGTCATCAGTCCCTAAACTTGCCAACTAGTTATGAACTGCCTTATACTAAAGACGACTCACACATCCATGCCCGAGGGGGGATTTGAACCTCCGACGGGGAACGGCCTTGCGCAACGGAACATAACGCCTCAATGCGCTTGGCCACTCCGCCGCGGCCTATCACATTCCATATATTTTAAATTTTTCACTGCAACATAACCCAAACATTTAAGTCTTAGTAGTAGATATCGCTTAGTAGCTCTTTAAAAGGAATGTTCGTCAGAAAAGTCCTCAGTAACTGTCTTTTTTCCATAAATTACCCCCACCTTCCGGTAACACGCGTCACGGAAAATGCACTGGCAATGCTAAGGTAAAGGACTTTACTAAGGAAGGACGGTGCGATAGAGTTACGGTAACACAACTGTTTCTATTTACTTTTTTTACGCGCGTTTGTTAATGGTAGGTAGACAAGTGTGAGGCTTAAAATATTAATAAAGACGATATTGAAAAGTGCGGTATGGTAGTTGTTGAATTTTGTAATAACTTCACTGAACATTCATGACTGATGTAAGTCGTGAACAAGTGTTCTTTTTAAGTTGCATTTACGATGAAAATCAACAAAACGGAGAGGTAGGGTGCCTCTAGCTTTATGATAACTGGATTTTTGGAAAGATGTTTCAACGGTAATATATTCCGAATAATAAATACAACTGATGCTTTTGAGATATAGCCTATTTGTGAAAAGAGTGATCACTTCACGGCTATAAAAACATTTGGAATTCAAACAGGCGAGTTGAAAAACATGATTCTGGCGTAACTCACCTTCCACATATCCTCTCAAACAAGTTGATATTAACGATTTTCTCGGGCTTTCCTCATGACTGCTGCTCCAGATAGTTTCTTTTTTTTCCCACACTTCACTCGTAAGTAATAGGCTAATACTTGATACGGTACTTATAATCAGTTACATGAGTCAGAACTCTTATAGTCTAAAAACACTTCAAATGCATTCCTCAAACATAGAAGGGCAACAAAGAAAACACTGACACGATTAAGTCGATTACAACAGAGAAAGTCAAAAAATGTTCAAATGTTTGTATAGCTTATGGGACTTAACTACGTGGTCATCAGTCCCTAAACTTACAAACTACTTACAAACTAGCTTACACTAAGGACGGCACAAATATCCATGCCCGAGGGGGGATTCGAACCCCAGACCGTAGTGGCCGTGCAGACCGTGACTGGAGCGCCTCAGTCCCCTCGGCCACCGCGGCCGGCAGAGAAAGTCGCAGTTCGTCTTTCTGCCACTGCGGCGCGGTTGTCGCAATACTGTATAAGCGTACTGAATGGTCTATGGTCAGCTCATTCCAGATAACTTGGCTAATACTTTTGTAATCTAAATAGTATGGGTGCAGGGGCAGCCGAGACATTCTGTATTTAATAGTTACAAACGGCCAGAAATGCAAATAAAAGTACTTATAATTACTTATTGCTCATATAACTAAATTAATACTATAGCTTACAGTAAAGTTGATTTAGTTCATGTAATTATCTCTTCAAAAATGATAATAATTATACTAAAGCTTTTTCCCATTTTGGCACCCCACTGAACTCTGCGACCGGGACACCTTGTCCCCCTCGCCTCCCCGTAGATCCGTTACTGAACACGAAAGCGAAAAACGGTTTACGAAATTCGATTTTCGTCTTCCGGAAGATGTGTTGCATGTAAACGTAGTGTGTGAGCAAGCCACAACGCAAACAAATGAGTTATGAATGTTACTGCGCGTGATAAACCAACGAGCTTAAATTGAAACTCTTTGGTGCAAACTAAAGTAGACACAGGCATGATGGCTGATGGAAACAACTTTAAATGTGATACGTCTGTACGATAGCTCCCATCATCCACCGCGCCGAGTATCAACTTTAATGATGCGCAGTTCGGATCATTTCACTGTTTCGAAACATACGGATCATCTGAGTCTAGTGAGTCGACTCACTGTTTCGTCACACGAAACATCTGGCGTGCTGCAGAGTCGTGCGACGCGCTACCTTCCCTGATTCACGTGAACCGCGGCAGCTGCAGGGCGCCGCAGTGAGTCGACCCACTGCTTCGGTACTCGAAAATGTCGAAACATTTGACGTGCCGCAGACCTGCGTCCCGCTACCTCTGCTGATTCACGTGAGCCGAGAAAGATGCAGTAGGGCGATACGGCAAATACAAAACATCTGTGGAATGCGGTTTCGTCTCACTGAAATTATTTGCCCTTGCTTCGAAAAGTTCGTTCACCTGGCACAGCTGTAGCAATAATGCATAACAACGCTTAGTTCACGTGAAACTACCACAAAACAATTAAGGATTTGACAACTTTTCTCGGTGGTATCCTAGTTTTCAAACCTCAGTTGAAGGGTACCGGTAGCATAATTCAACATCTCGCGTGGCGCGTTAGGGGAACAGCTTCAAACCCGTTGCACGCCTCGGTGCTGTGTGGAACTTACCCAGGCAGACGGACGGCAAAACGCATGTTAACGGTACCTAGCGTCCGATACATGAATAACAAGATACGTTGTTTCGAAACAGTGCCGATTCAACTTTTGACTCAGTCGAACAGTTTGCTGACTCGATTCACCGAGTCGAAACATCAACTCAGTAGCCAACTCTAATCAACTTAGTTTGTGCTGCACCAGGTGGCCGTGGCTGCACGTATGAAGTGTGCGAACCGTGAACAGTTGAAGTAGGCCTAATAGTTCACTGTAAATGAGTAATATACGGTAGTGATAAAGTATATCACTTTTTTTCAAGTAGATTAATAATTAATGATGATAATGTAGAACTATTCCAAGTTTTTGTATCAAATAAAACTATCCACTCACTTATAGCAATTTATTTATCTTTTTTCCCCATTCTTTTTGTGATGCAGTTCCATTAGCTTTCCCACCTCCTACGAAATTTCATCAGTATTAAAACCATTTACAGTTTCTTCGCTGCTGACTGTTTCTTCTTTCTTTCCTTTAGCTATTGTTCTGTCAATATCTGCAGTCTTTTCTTTGGCAGGGAGCTCACTAAGCCGCGGTGGAGTAGCCGAGCGGTCTAAAGCGTCTCGCTGCGGAGCGCGCGGTTGCTCGCCCTGGAGGTTCGAGTTCTCCCTGGGGCATGTGTGTGTGTGTGTGTGTGTGTGTGTTTGTCCTTAGGTTAGTTTACCTAGGTTTAAGTAGTTTGTAAGCTACGGACTGATGACCACGCAGTTTGGTCCGATAGATTTACAAACATTTGAACATTTTTTGGAGCTCACTAACAGTCTTTTCCTCTTCCTCACATTCATCATATGCAGATTCATCATCATTTTTTGCTGGTTTTGCTACCTTAGACGATAAGGCGGCCAACTTTTCCAAAATTCAATGCGGGACATTTCGATGATGTGAAGAAGGACTAATATCACGTGACTCATTGTGCCAGTTATTCTGAAACTTAGACAGAAATTTAGGCGATCAGAGTAGGCCTACCCATTTACTTTTAAGTAACATATCTAACATGAGTGGCATTTTATTCTTAATTTTCAATCTTTATTTACAGTTCATAAATATTTTCTCATGCTCCTATTTTGAAGTTTAGTCTTAATTTTCGCATATTCTTTCTCTGTTAACTTTTTCCGATGATCTTCGTTGTCTCTTACTCCTTTTATTTGTTCCAGCTCTTAGTGCATCGTGCTCCACACATTTTGATAAGTGGTTTACTCAGGGCCGTAGCTAGGGGGGGGTGGGCATTGAGGGGCAATGCCCACCTTAATATACCTATGCCCTACCTTAAGAAGTACCGTCAAGTAAGATGATATACTAAATAAATTGTTTGTTCATGTAATGGAAATAAAATAATTTACAGCTGTCAACAGATGCCATTCGAAGTATACCTGACAGCTGTGCCTACTTTGCAAATTATGGTACAGGGAATCTCCTTTTAAACTAAAAGAAGCAAACTGGAGTTATGGGAGCCGCGCCGCGAAATGCACGACCGGCAGACCTGCAGCCACAGCCATCTCGGCTAGGTTTGGTTTTGGTTGCCATGCGTTCGCCGGCGCGCCCGCAGGGTTACCGTTAGGTCACATTTTGGCAACTATGCGACCCGGACAGGCGCGCAGAATGCAGGGTTACCAACTTGGGGTTTTCCCCCCAGATTTAGGGGGGGGGGGAGAAATATTTTTCAGGGGGGATTTGGGGGGAAAGAAATGTTAGGGGGATGTTTAGGTGGAAAAAGAAGCATCGGGGATTTTTAGGGGGAAGAATAGGGTTTTTTTTTTTTTTTTTTTTGCCAACCGTGCGGCGTGCTATCAGCCTCTGATGATTATATTGTATATTGTCGCTGTTCTGTAACTATTGTCACGTTGTTTTCATTGTTTCTTCAGTTCATGTTGCCTGCATTGTTTACTTAGCGCACGGAGGCGGCGCATATTTTCCCTCTCTCCACCCCCATCCCAACACTCAACAATACCGTTATTTTTATCTCTCTAGTAGTAATGGACTGTAATTTCCCGAGGACACTGCACTGAATTACTGCTAAGTTACATGCTATGATTGGCAGTTTAGTGCATTAGTGATCATTGTGTTGTATTGGTAATACATCATTATTTTTACTTTAATGATCAGCTCAAGTTGTGATGTAAATGCGTTGTTTTATTGGTTAAAATGGCTACCAAAAATAAGAGGAAGTATGTACAAAAATGTGCGAAGATCTGGGAAACGGACCCTTTGCTGAAAAGTAAGATTGTAATTATTTCTTATTATGAACTATCTTTCTGTATTGCACCCCTACATTCGTGTCTGTGGGCATGGCTCTTAATTTTTAATATAGGTGAAAGAGATGGCGGGGGAGAGAGAGAGAGAGAGAGAAAGAGAGAGAGAGAGAGAGAGAGAAAGAGAGAGAAGTCTCAAAAACAAAAGTGTTTTTTTTATTATTTTATTTTATTTATTAATTTTTATCTAAAAGTCGGCAGGCAGCAGCTGATAAACCCCTCGGTTGCTCTTTTAGAGGGATTTCTTCCGATTTAGGGGGATTTTATAGTAAATTTAGAGGGAATCTTTGTGGCAGAGTTGGCAACTCTGGCGAATGCAGTGAGCCAGTGACAGGTGTGGAACGGGACTGGCTACACGTTTCTCGGCGAATCTGATTTCGCCGCAGTCCACTGGGTCGAGCTTATTTTGCGAGCTCCCCTCTGCGCGTACGGAAGTTGTAATTTTGTGCCGTCCGTTCACCCGTCTCGTTTTACCGCCACCGGGAAGCACACATCGATCTGCAGGTCAGGCAGACTTGTTTTTTCTGGAAACGTGTCCATCATTTTCCTGCAGTTACGCAATCGGACAACTCTCTCGATCAAAATCAAATGTTTGTATAGTCTATGGGACTTAACTACGGGGTCATCAGTCCCTAAACTTACAAACTACTTATGAACTACTTACGAACTAGGACGGCACAAATATCCATGCCCGAGGGGGGATTCGAACCGCCGACCGTAGTGGCCGTGCAGACCGTGACTGGAGCGCCTTAGTCCCCTCGGCCACTGCGGCCGGCTCTCTCGATCACTTTTGGAGTGTACACACTCCAGGATCAGTTGTTTAGTAGAACTATTTGTGCACTGCGACCTGATATTATTATTGTCACGTGAGAAGATTATTTGTTGTGTTGGTTAGTGTAGTCTAGGTATGGTGTTACGTAGATAGCAACACAGTACAGTTGTTTGTTTATTCCTGTGAACTGAAAATTTATTGATTTCGGGATTGATGTTCGGTCTTTCTTTAGCAAAAAAAAACGAAGAATTGAAGAGAAAATTGGCCGTGAAGAACCTCATTCCTCAAAAGAGATGGAAGCACAAGATACTATTGCTGCTCCTAGTCTTAAGGAAACGAGTTCAGTGAAATATGTTGGCAATGTTAACTATGGTGTTCCTTCTGATGTTGCACAAATTGGACGACCAATAAAGCAAGTTATTTTACAGGTATATCCAAAACAAAATAACAGGGCCTGTGTAGCCGACTGGTTCAAGAGATTTAATTGGTTGCAGTATTCTGTGGAGAAAGATGCCGCTGTTTGCTATCCTTGCCAACGATGTTTACCTAGGCCTAATGGAAGCAAACAGACTTCATACACTTCCACAGGATTCAGAAACTGGAAAAATGCCACAGATTCAAAAACTAGTTTTCCAAAACATGAAAATCAGTTTCTCACATACAGCCATGGCGATGTGACAAGACAATTACATAGAATATCTACAACTAGCACTGTTGAAACGTTGATACATAAAAAGGCATTAGAAAAAAACAGGTATTACATGAAGTCTATTGTTGAAGTAATACAGTTTCTAGTTGTTAATGAATTAGCTTTGCGTCTGAAATTCTATTTTAGAGGATGAAAAAGAAGTAGCATTATTTCACAATTTGTTTGAATACACATGTATGAAAGATCCAGATTTGAAGAAGGCTATCAGTAACGTCCACAAAATGCAACATACCGTTCACCTGAAATTCAAAATCAGATAATTCAGGAAATGGCTGAAGCAGTACGATGTTCTATTGTTAAATATGTTAACGAATCTGATGTGAAATGGTTTACTCTAATGGAAGACGGGACGAGAGATAAAAATAACCGCTAAAATATCGCAATAGCAATACGTTACGTTAAGAATGGAATCGTCAATGAGTCGTTGCTGACAGTTACAACGACCGAAAACCTTGATGCAGCCACTTTCATGGAATTGACGTTAAATGCACTAAAGGAAAATAACATTGACCTCTCTCGTATCCTAAGTCAGTGCTATGATGGTGCAAGTATAATGAGTGGAAAACTTTCAGGAGTTACGACCAGAATAGAAAATAAATTGGGCCGTAAAATTCCTTACGTGCATATTGCTATAATCATCGCTTGCATTTGATAGTCATCAGGATTATCTCAGAAATGACTTTCATTCGTTTATTTTTTGATCAGTGCATCAAGTTGCATGAATTCTTTCACCATGGTAAAATAGCGGCCTTGTATGGTGGAAAAAGAATTGGTTGGCTCCTCGAACAGCGTTGGTCAGGACATTTGGCAATTACAAAAGTTGTAAAATACAATTATTCATCGATTTTGAAGAATCTATATCAAAGGCGTCGCCAGCCCGACGGCTAGGGGGGGGGGGGGGGGCAGCAGGTGAGTGCATCGGATATTTACACACACACAGTGTGTGTGTCTGTGTGTGTTTGTGTTAACGACCGATGTAAAATACGGTATTTATAGCTGATAGTTACACAAACCAGGTTATAGCTTTATATAACTATTATGTATCTGTTAATTTTCGGCAGCCATAGGGTTTACTCTTCATATAGTAACAGAAATACAGCACACCTTGAGTATTTACAATACATTTTTGTGGAAAGGAATTGAAGAGAAAAATTTTCTTAAGCTGCGTCCACATCAGAATCGCCGCGTTGCCCGGCGCAGCGGAAAACCAACAAAAGAGGTTTGGTGCAGATCAGCGCATCCGGTGTGGACGTCATACCGCTACCCCCTATGCAACAACAATCAAGTTGCGAACATTGTCGGTACAACAAAGGAAACGCTTGATTCGTGTGCGATTCTGTTTCGACGGCGTTTCTAGTTTTCAATTTTTTATGGACGTGCGCGCGTACACACACTGCCGCATTCTGCTCCTCTTCGCGCCAGCCCGCACAGGGCAACTGTATTGTATTGTATTCTTTATTCGCCACATTGATCAAAACGGTACATCGAATTGCTTTGTCGTTTCTGCGCGGTGGACCCATCAGGTATGGCTTCGACTTTCTGCAATGCGCACACGAATAACGTACCACCAAAATTAAAAACCTTTAATAAGTAGAGAAAGAAACAAAAACATGCAATATCCCCTCCCTGTCCTAAACCTCCATTATAAACGTTTCATACTTTTGCCGCGAATCCTTAGAAGCCGCTTTAGGAGACCTACAGAATTTATGACTGGCCTGTCCTTCCCATCCGAGATTTGCAGTGTTTAAGACAACCCGTCCCTGAATTGTCGTACTTTGTCGACGCATGGGATTCCTCCTACTTGTTTTGTCATGAAGCTCTCGTAGTCGATGTCACTCGCAGTTCTGATAAAACGTTGATATTCCAAAGACAGTGCAAGGGAGATACTTGAAATTCTAATGAGCTGTTATTTACTCAAAATAAGTGTTGCGATCCCATTTGCAATGTGTTTATTAATAACGACACCATAAAACAAAATTAACAGCACTTCAAAAAAGAGCAATTCTAAGAACATGGTCACTACATGACCAGACTCATATTATGTCCTATCTCCATCTGGCTGAATTTTCGTACTCACTTCGTACAACTTCGTAATTACTCGTACGTCTTACTTTATATTACCATTATTCAGAAAGTGTTTATAACCAGCATTCTTGTATCAGTTGAATGTATTAAATACCGGATTCTATCATTTAATTTTTACTTTCGCCGGAACGACTGTGTTTCCCTTGCGTATCACTCGGCACAGCAACGCTTTCTTCCTGCGGCACATTTGACTCACCTACGCGACATATGGTCTTCGTCACTGCACCTGTGTGACAACTATGGTTGCCAGATGTCCGGTTTTCGACAGAACAGTTCGGTTTTCTATATGCTTGTCCACTCAAGAAAATCTTGGTAGACAGGACAAAATTTTATACATAACCTTAATAAAAGCAGTGACACCGAGTACTACATATACGAAAAAGTAGATTTACTCTTATTGTTTTAATAACTAAGTACAGGGTTACTTTTTGCCACAGCCAACGAACCCCTGTTTTCAGTAAATTATATTAATAAATAAAAATTAAAAACTTATCCGGTTTTTAACACTTCTAACAACCCTAGTGAGAACAGACGGCTGGTGACATGCAATGTCATGAAATTACAATTGTAATCCCCAACTAAGTAACAGAAAAAAATGAACGTTGGACGTTACAGCCGATATATTCGACTGAAAATTTGATAAAAATACATCGTTTTATATGATAAGCCGCAATAAGGGATGTCGTACTATGCAATTCAAATGTTCAAATGTTTGTTAAGCTTATGGGACTTAACTACGGGGTCATCAGTCCCTAAACTTACAAACTACTTATGAACTACTTACGAACTAGGACGGCACAAATATCCATGCCCGAGGGGGGATTCGAACCCCCGACCGTAGTGGCCGTGCTGACCGTGACTGGAGCGCCTCAGTCACCTCGGCCACCGCGGCCGGCCCTATGCAATTTTTTAAGTATAGTGATTTCATAGGATTTAGTTGTGACCATTACATTTCATCGTTATAGCCAATACGTCGTTAAAAGCGATGTCACTATAAGCGCTTTCAACTATAGGTATAATATGTGTGTGTGTGATAGAACAAACAGTCACAGGAATAATAAGTTTAAGAAATAAAATAAAATTTATTACAACACGACTTTATGTCTCTTTCTTGCGGTTGCACACCGCAGGGCGCTTTAGTCCAGTATTACACGGTCAAGTATTTACGTCAAAACTTTGAAGTAAAAATATTATCAAATGTTGGTAATTTTTCTTTCATGTAAATCTTTGACGTTCGCTTGAAAGGTATATTATACGGTCAAAGATTTATCATCATATTTCAAGGTGGCGGATAGCAAACATTTGTTATGTGCTGCAGTCGCTACTACGACAATTGCACTTGCTGCATATTTGAAGAAAAGGCGAGGGGTGCAATATCGTGCTTCGGTGAGACAGTGGGTTCCTCGTCGTGATAGAAGAAGTATCCAGGCAAATTTGTTGCGTGAACTGCAATTGGAGGATGCCAAAGCATACGCAAATTACTTGCGAATTCATATCTCAAAAAACAATGTACCCACATGATAAATCCTATATCAGTTGAAGAACGGATAACAGTGACACTTGGATTTCTTGCCACTGGAGAGAATTATTCTAGTCTCCAGTATAGTACTAGAATACCACAGTGCACATTAACCCAAATTATCCCAGAGCCGCGGTGGAGTAGCCGAGCGGTCTAAGGCGACTCGCTGCGGAGCGCGCGGTTGCTCGCCGTGGGGGTTCGATTCCTCCATGGGGCATGGGTGTGTGTGTTGTCCTTAGGTTAGTTTACCTAGATTCAAGTAGTTTGTAAGCTACGGACTGATGACCACGCAGTTTGGTCCGATAGAATTACAAACATTTGAACATTTTTTTTTATCCCAGAAACATGTCGAGCAATTTACGACTCACTGAAAGATGAAACAGCTGACGGTGAGGAAATTTTTTACTATTTGGTTTAATTTCACTAACGGCGGCAGTGGCGTAGTTTGCTAATGTTGGAAATCCGTCGACTTTGATCATGCACGTGAAGGCAGCCAATAAAAATAACTTTTCGTTTTACACCTTGTAAACAAATCGGCGTTGTCAGTGTCAGTGGTTTTACGAGTAACATTTTCCATTCGTGACATAACCGCAGAAAAATTATACATTCCACTGTCGTCACAAAAGAACAAGCTGGAGAAGTTAAAAGTACACCGAGAACCAGTCACTACATGTGTATAAGATTGTTTTATTTACGTAGATTTGGCCGAAAAGTCTCATTTAATTGACAATGACAATGATAAACGTTATTACAGAATTAAAGCAGTCATCATAGATAACGTAAAGCAAACTGTTATACCCATGTAGTGACTGGTTCTCAATGTACTTTTCCGATTTCCCGATGTCCATTGGCGCCATAGACAACATTTAACATTTTCATAAACATGTTTCTTTTTCATTGTAAATGATTAGTATTTTCAATTAAAACATTTTTCATTGTAAATGATTAGTATTTTCAATTAAAACATGGAGCTCTATAGGTAGAAGCGTGAACACAAATATTAGTGTCAACCCCCTTGGTGTTCACAAAGTACAAACGTCAAGTATAGCTGCAGCGATGCTGGCACTCAAAGCGGTTAGATTTTGCATTGCAGTGAACAGAAGACAAGCGACTTTTACATCAAATCTATGGCGACGCCAACTAGCAAGCTCGTTGGGCGAGGCTCTAGATTTGATAATATTTCTGAGAAGAAATTCGAGGTATGTCAAAGATCCTATTACACTATCATATTTCTTTTCTTGTAAATCTATGACATCACGCTTTTGATGTAAATACTTGACCGTGTAATACCAGCCTTACATGCACGGAAGGTCACGAGGAAAAGCTAGAAGCTCGACTAAAACCTTCCATCGGCAATAATAGTAAGGCTATATTTATAGCTCGCTGTTCGACACAAAAAAATTGTATTACACACAATCATTTAAAAACAATAATGTAGCCCTACTAAGAACCCTCTGTTTCCGTCTGTTCTGTATGCTTGGATTCAGGTATTGGCTTTAACAACAATACTAAACGATTTACATCGCTCTTTTGTAAGCGCTTCAAATCAAAATGTTCAAATGTTTGTAAATCTATTGGACCAAACTACGTGGTCATCAGTCCGTAGCTTACAAACTACTTAAACCTAGGTAAACTAACCTAAGGACAAACACACACACCCATGCCGCAGGGAGAACTCGAACCTCCACGGCGAGCAACCGCGCGCTCCGCAGCGATACGCTTTAGACCGCTCGGCTACTCCACCGCGGCTAGTAAGCGGTCTTTAATTAGAGAGTGAAACTGCTAGTTCGCACAACAGTATTGTTTAGAGCACAAAAATGAATTAGATTTACCAGTACATGAAGTCAGCAGGCTTCATACCTCATTTCTATACCTGCTCCTTCAGGATTGTTTAACGCTGTCCTGCTGCTCGTGAGCATCTTACAGAACGCAAAACCTTGCATTTATATCAACCGTAATAAGTAATCACAAAGATATGAACATAAAAAAACTGAAAGCAATCACTTACCAAAAAAGTTTCTGATGTCCATCTTGTGTGTTGCCGTCCTCGGTGCTGTCTCACGGCCCACTGGCCGCTGCTAACATTAGCTTCGTTCGAGTGGCGCTGCTGACGGTCAGGAACAGTTTGAGGCGTCCGAGTGGCACTTCTGACTCTTGCTGACGATATCTGACTGGCCAATCTGGTGTTCGAGTGGCGGAGCTGATAGTTGGCGACCGAAAGTTTAAGTCAGCGGATTTTCGTCAAACTGTTTTCTGACTAACTCCAAAGCGTTTAACAAGCCTCGGCCAAAAGACAAGCCTGCACATTTACGAAGAGTTTTGTGTTCCAAGTCTTCCATTTCCTCTTGATTGAGACTGAGTTTGTATATTAGACAGGCATTCTTTCAATTTATGTGGCCTTCTAATACAGTACGTCCCCTTTTTATTACACCCATACATACTATAAATGAAAGGTGTGGAAAGTTTCATAACACGAATTCAAAGATGAATGCGTATGTTTTTACAGATTGGATTGTGATATATTCGCCTGAAAATGAAGTAAAAATAGTTCTACTGAGATTTTCTGTGCCATCTGTAAATGAAGTGATTGACACATAAGAATAATATAGTTCACAACAGGCATTAGCAGTGATAGATTTTTATAACCGACATATGTGCCACTATAGCGTCTCACAATTTCTGTTCCGTGCTTCTCCTTGTGGTTATATATTATAGAAATCTATTAGTGCCAATGTGGGCGTTTCTACACGAAATGTGTAACTTCTGGGAAAATCGTGTACGATGATAATTCTTGCACAACACCTGCAAATTTTTGTATTTTTCATTTTTTAAATTTTATTGTAACTCATAATAATGGGATAAAATGCATATGAAGTTGTATGTTACCAAATATTCCTTTCACACACAACTATCCTAATTTACCTCATTTTGTATGAGGTTTTGTCAGGTTAAATTGGCTACATTATTTATAAATGGAGAGACATGTTTACGTATATTTTGCGTTTTGTCGAAGTTTATGATCAGAATTTAATCCACAATGTATTTCTAATGGCGGAATGCACAACTGTCCGTCGCCGGTCCGCCACCTCACGTCAACGTGAGCTTTCTCAAGAAGAATGTTTTGATGGAATGGTCGTCTGGTAACATCACGACTCGCAAGTTAACCTAGTTTCATCACACGAATTTTATACTTGACAGACACACGGTTTGCAGGCAAATGTGTCTTGTTAATCTTTATTATTATACTTTGGTTTAACGGTAAATTGCAAATGTTTCATGACGACTTAAATAGTTTTCTCAATTGAGAAATGCATAACATATCGCCAGTCATAACTTCACTTTCAACATTGGTAGAGAGAAAAGATGCCAACTAGCGCTATGGGTGGCCAATATGCGAAACAGGTGAAATAAGCGTTCGAGTTGGCTTCGGAGTTGGCAACTGTCAAAAAGCGCGCATGCGCAGTAGAGGCCTTCCAAATCGTCAGCAACTGTCAGGAACTATCAGCTTTTGGGCCACCCGAACGAACCTATTGGCAGTAGAAAACACGGCAGCCAGGCAAGCAGTGACGTCACTGCGAACGCTCTCGCCATGCCGTGCTGCATTTAACCATATACGCACGCGGGGTACAACATGCCGAAGTCACACATGGACATGGAGATTTCCTGTTTTAGTGTATTATCATTATTGTTAAAATTATCATGTTCTATGTTAGACAATTTTTTAACTTCTTATTCTCGATGAAATGATAGTTTAAAACCTCCAAAACGCGTAAAAAAAAAAAAAAAAAGGCTTTGAATCTCTGGGGGGGGGGGGGGGGGCAGCTGCCCTCCCTGCCCCTCCTTGGCGACGCCCGTGCTCTAGATGAAATTAAAAATGTCAGATTTAATGGTGACAACATTGCTGACATTGCTAAGAGTGTCCGCATAAAAAAAAATCATGCTCAGTTTGGAATTCCGAATTGCCATGGTTGTCGCCAAAAAAAAAAATATTATCCAGGCTTCAGCGTGCAGAGGCAGCTTTACTAACCCGAAGCACAGGATTGAAAGACGCCATAAAAATAATAAAGTGCGACCAAAATGAATTAACAAAACTAAGATCAAATTAAATGTACCAACAAATTTTGGAAGAAGCTAAGTCTGTGTCAAGCGAAGCGACGTTTCCAAAAATATGACCCATCTACTACGATGGAAGTCTAAAAAAATCAAGTCGTATGGATGACTACATAGTGGATGGCCTTTCATGTTCCTACACGAAATGAAATATGGAACATCAGGATAGGGTTGCCAGATCTCCGGGCGCCGCCCTGAGTGCCCGGGTTTGGAATGAATTCTCCGGGTCTACGGGCCAATGACTGTCATCTCCGGGCTTGAATGTAACCTTCATCTTAACTTATTTTTACGACGCTTTTTAAGTACTATGCTCATGTAGCGACGATCTACATCGAACTTAACATAACGTAAACTAAGGACGGACACAACATCCATGCCCTAGGGGCGGGGGGGAGGGGATTCGAACCTCTGGCGGGAGCAGCTTCGCGCACCGTGGCAAGACGCCTCAGTGCGCTCGGCCATTCCCGGCCGGCTCCTCTCTAGTAATTATGAATAACGTTATATAAATTTCACTTTCTTATTGCAACAAAACGCTACTTTTCTATTCTTCCTCTGAAAAACTTTTCATTGTTGCGTCGGTAGAAATCGGCTAGCGCATTATTAAGCAAACACTGTTGCGGCAACGTGTCAACTGGAGACGTCTATTATTTGTGTTCGTTCGTTCATTTTTTGTCATCCGTTTACCGACAATTTTTGAACTGACAATGCATCAGTTAATTTCGGGAAACACAATTCTGTCTTCACTAAATTGAAAGAAGAAAATGAAAACTTAATCAAAGCCAATTGTTGTTGTCATATTTTACATAACTGTGCTAAGTTTGGATTCAAGCTTCTAAAATATGATGTAGAAACTCTAGTTCTTAAAATATATTCAGACTTTTCTTTATCATCAAAAAATTCGGACGAACTAAAAACATTTTGCGAGTTTGCTCAGCATGATTACAGCGAAATACTGCGACACACTGTAGTGCGATGGTTGTCTTTGGAGTCAGCTGTGGACCGTCTTGTTAAGATGTGGCGAGTTTTAAAAATGTATTATGTAGCACGGGGTGAGGAAAAACCACATCCCCTACTTTGTAAGTTTATTAGTTCACGACAAAACGAAATAAACGAGTATTCGCTAACACTACCAGAGTGCTTTCTGTATTTTTTAAAAGCAACTTTGCCTGTTCTTTGTAAAGCAATCAGACTTTTAGAAAAAGAGGACACACTTTCCACAGATGTTCGCGAGATTATGTGGGAAGTGAGAAAACAAATAGAGGGTCGTAAGGAGGATAAGTTTTATGGATTTGAAGTTAATATGTCTTTAGAACACCTTACAGAAGAAGAAAAGAATATTGCAGTAAAAGAGTGCACACTTGTTTACGACAGGTTATTAAACTATCTTGGTAAATGGTACAGCTTTAGTGGGAATGACAATGTGTATGAAGTTGTATCAGTGCTAGACGTATGTCAACCAAAACTATTTTCATTTAAAGACTTGGCCAAAGTGGGAAAGAAATTGAAAATTAGTTATGATGGAAACGAACTGTATCAGAAGTTTTCTGTTTTGAAGTATGTACTATCAAATCTTGATAGGAAGGAAACTAATTGTTGTAAAGTATGGAGCGAGTTTTTTGAAAAAGCAGATGCACCAAACTTGTTCAATATAATGCAGCACGTCCTCGCAATTCCTGTCAGTAACGCGCACGTTGAACGAGTGTTTAGTGTAATGAGTGCATTATGGTCGGTTGCTAGAAACAGAATGTCCGTTGAACTTGTGAAAGCCGAGATATGTGTTCAGATGAATTTGAAAATGAGATGTGAAGATGTCTACAACGTGGCTCTTAAAAACAAGACTCTTCTGAATGCAGCGAGATCATCAGCAAAATATGAAGAATAAGGTATGTGCCTATAACTGTATTATTTTACTACTGTTATTTTTATTTGCTTCGGTGTAGGTTCGATTAGTGGTAAACTAGTAATGGCGGCATTAGTAAGTGATTGGTGATCATATATAGTAATAGAAGTTAATTTTGTTGTGTTTGTAAAACTTGTGACCGTAATGATACACAAAGATCTGTTTGACGACGTCTTCCTCCAATTAGTCAAATGTACAATCAGAAAAAAAATCAGATGTTTGAGTGTCTTGTGGATGGCTATACTGCCCGCGGTGAACGAAGGCGGCCGAGTTCAGGCACGTCTTTGCTGACCAAATTTGTCCCGCTAACTAGTTTCGGTGATTACACCATTTTCAAAGCATAAAATATGGGGCAAGTTGCATTATATACATTTTGGTAACTCAAACTGTAAAAAACATCTTATCTTATCAAATTGACTCAAATACCTAATAAAAATTGACACCGTTAAAACACACTGCACTGCACTGAACTACGCTAGAAATTAGATGTTTTGTGCAGCTGGAGCTACGAAAATGTATATAATGTAACTTGTCCCATATTTTACGCTTTGAAAATGGTGTAATCACCGAAACTAGATAGCGGAACAAATTTGGTCAGCAAAGTGTAAAAATATGCATTTTTCCAAATTTATTGCTGCCGAGGATCGCCTCACCAAAATGTATGAATTATTTTTTAATTACACATTGGGCACGATAGGTGGATGCGTGAACGTAAATTGATCAATTTGTATTGTAAAAAGTAATGACAGGTTCTTAAGATATCATGTCATTGTCCAAATCTCCCGCAGTGCACTGTTATTTACTTATGTCACGACAGTGAAGTAATTTTCGCGTAAGTACAACATAATGGTGAACGAAGCACCAGTCACTGGCCACTGCACTTCCTGTCGAACCAGGCAACTGCTCTGCTAGCTGTCAGAGCTCAACTCTCGCCGTACGTAGTATAGCACTGTCGATCAATTCACTATACAATTCGCGATCGTTGTTGATATCCTGTAATTCGGTGTATGTTTAATTGATATTACATTAGTACGCCGATTATCCGAACTAAACCATCTCCTTGACATTAATTAATGAAATAATTATTACAAGTCTCTCAATTTGTGGAAACCATTCATACAGGTAGTCAGAATATTAAGGTTTTAAGGGATGCCACATGTTACAACGGCTGAAGTCGATAAGGTAAACTGACGACGATTAACTTTAATTACACACAAAAAGGGAAGCCGTTTGGGAACAATCAAAACATATATCCACTTTATATATAATAAGGCTATTTGCATCCGCTGATTTCAGGCGGTTCTAGATTAATATAAATTTAGCTAGCTGACACTGGAGTTAAACAGTTGACTACATTTCCTTTCACGTGCAGTTTATGTTTTTATATTATCAAATCTACTGCAGCCCATTTCACTATTTGTTATTGCGAGTTTCACTAACAGTCAAACAGTCAGTAGTGTAATTCATCTTTAAGAAAGAGAGCCTCTCGTTACATTTACCGACAAAATATCGCAACATATCGTCGATTGCACAGTCCAGTGTTGCAAACCATACGAACATGTACCTACATGTAGGGAAATTTGGCTCATAAAAAAAGAAAGTATGTACAGATTTCCGACCCCTCTAGAAGACCTAGAAGACTTTTTGCACAAGAAAGAAAAGTTCCAAAATTAAAAGTATCTCAGTCACTGTCTGAAGAGAGTACATGACAGGGGACTGAAGTATTACTTGTTTAGCACTCCTCGTGCCGTGGAACTGCTGCTGCCTAAGGTAAAAAATAATAGCGCATGCAAGTATCAAAGATTCCAGTATGTACATTACGAGACAATTAAATTCAAATACGGTACTTATTTGTAGCAAATAACGTAAATTAAACTAAGGTTGTTGCATACAAAGCAATTAGAAGATTAATGACACTAGCAACAATCATGAATAGAAGACAATCAACGCTAATAAATGAGAAATATTACTACCCAATATGTAATTAGCTTCTCTACTTTAATTTTTTTGCGTCCATAAATACTTCCAACGTAAATGTAGGGATTTTTTTACATATTGTAAAGGGAGATAGTCGAAAACGAGTTGGCAACATTGGCACAATAGTCGATTGACGGCACAGCAATCGCACGCAACTACCAGTTTCGGTGTCACCCGCCATATAATGAAACCAGCATTCATCCACGCAGCAAATGAAGAGGAATCTCTAAGGCTTTAAAAAATTCTGTAGCATATCTTCCTCTAAATTCTGTTGATTTTCGATTTAGTTTTCATCAGCAAGCAATCGAGGGAAAAGTATCAGGTTAGAAACTGGAAACTGTTAAACAGAGATGTTTCAATTGCCTTGTACAGTTGTGTGAAGAAATGATTCTGTGGTTACCCAACAATGTGCATCAATTAAAACTGTTACAGAACCTTGCACCTGAAATTAGTTCTTAATAGTTACAGTGATCATGAATGGTATGGTATGGAAATAATATTTATATTCTCCTTCGTTAATTTATTTCAGAAAAAGTTCATATTAGAAACATTAGAAATTCAGTGTAAAAAATTGCCATTTGTGAACTGGAACACAATAACGCTTCTGAATGTATGACAATTCTGGTTTCTTATTACAAAGATGCAGAAGGAAATCATGCGTTCCCAACAATAATCTGGCAACCCTGTGTAGCACTGCTGTGTGCGATTCTACGTTTTCCACTTTGACTGCAATAATGATAATTATTGCTTTGTCTATTACAACTAAAATAAATTAATATTTTTGATTGCCATACGTGTGTGGCCCTTACAGTATGCAAGGCACACTGTCATACTCAGTGGCCTGAAATATACATTGATTTCTTTGCATTCCGAATTTTTGTTTCGTGCGGAGCTTAGGAACAGTTCTGGCACATTCAATTAATTATGGTGCAGTGGTACCGTATATAAAATTGTACTTATCATTTTTGTAGATATTGAGCTATATATGCCCTACTGCTTTTCCTGCTTTCTCGTTTTTTCTTCATTTTTCCCATGCGAAATTTCGTTGTTCCAGCTCTAGGGAATGACATTTGTTTAGATGTAATGTTTCTGTTGTTGTCAGTTCCGAATTTTGCCAACTGTCGAGCATATATTTGTGATATCAGTGATGTCTCTCTCTCTCTCTCTCTCTCTCTCTCTCTCTCTCTCTCTCTCTCTCTCTCTCTCTCTGTGTGTGTGTGTGTGTGTGTGTGTGTGTGTGTGTTCACTTTAACATTTCTTCTTTTAAGTTAAATGGTGAATTTGCATTAATGCGTGTCTATTCAATTAGCATGTGTTTGTTTTCTGCTATGGCTTTCTGGGTGTGACGCTGTTCCTCTGCTTGTACCTATAAGTTTTTGTTTTGTTTATTGATCTTAATGATTCTCCTGTCCTGTTCCGTGTTAGGACTGTAGGTTGTGGTGTTTTAGGTGTTTAGTAAACGTGGAATTATTTATGTCAGATTTCCAGCACTTAATGTGTTCTTTGTATCTTGGTTTAAACTGCATTTCATGCTTATCAAACTGTCACATTCAAGTTTGTTTATACCTAATCATTCACATGTGTCCCTATTGAATGCTGGTTGGTTTCAATTTGTTTGTAGGGTTTGTGCAGTTTTATATGCTATATGGCCCTGTTTCCTTAGGTGTATCATTCTGTTTGTCAGTTTGTGAAAGTCATAGTGTAATGTTTATTTTGTTTCTGTGTTGTAGTTTTCTGTTTTTGGTTTTTGTGAGTTTTCCATTTGATTTTTTTTTTTTTGTATGTACTACATGAATGCTGAAGATTATGTGGGTGGATCGCGTTACTAATGAGTAGGTATTGAACAGAATTGGAGAGAAAAGAAATTTCTGGCATGCCTTGACTAAAAGAAGGGATAGATTGGTAGGACACATTCTTAGACATCAACGAATTGTGAATTTAGCATTGGAGGGAGGAAGACCAAGAGATGGATACAGTAAGCAGATTCAGACAGATGTAGGTTGCCGATCTTATGTGGAGATGAAGAGGCTTGCTCAGGATAGGGTATTGTGGAGAGCTGCATCAAACCAGTCTCCGGACTGAAGACCACAACAACAACAACAACGTGTACTACATATGTATCTTATACATTGTTCTGAGCTATTTGTAGAATTGTGTTCATTGCTTTCTCATAGTTTCTCTTATTAATCAGGATCCAAACAATTCTGTTCGACATACTGTATGTCTTATTGCTGCTATGGGGATGATTAGGTTAGATAGATTACATTAGTTATTTATTTATTTATTGGTTTTTTCTGTTCCATAGGACCCACTTGAGGAGTAAGACTCCATGGTCATGGAACAAGTCAATGCATTGTTACACAAGAATGGTAATAGAAAATTTTTAAGTAGTCCTTTGCACACGACAATCTTAATACAAAGTGAAAAGAATCGATAAAGAAAAAATGAATTAGCTTAATTGTTTAACTTTTCTAGGAGTTCCTCGACAGAATAAAAGGAGTGAGCCACGAGGTAACTCTTCAATTTAGATTTGAAAGCATATGGATTAGTGCTATACCAAAGGACCAGGTTTTTTGGTGGGATCGACGGCTATCCCACAGAAGGAAGCAGTTAGTGAGTCAACAAACAGATCAGGTATGTGACTATCACAATGCAGACAATCACAATGTGCCAGGACTAAAGACATTAACAGAGCCTACAATGTCAAAAACAGTGTGGAACATCTCTCAGAGGACTAAAGATAAAGACAAACTTATTACTTTTTTACAAATTAACATATGTTGCATTAGGAATAAGCTACTAGAACTAGAACATTTGTGTAATGTGGAGAATGTAGATATTATATGTATATCTGAGCACTGGTTAAGCCAAGAGCAAGTAAATGTTTTTGTTCCTCATGGATATGTTGTGGGAGACATAATATGTAGAAAACAAAGAAAGAATGGTGGTGCTGGAATTTTTGTCAAAGAAGGAGTAAAATTTACCAAAATTGATCTATCCTCATATTGTTCTGAACTAGATGGAGAGTTCAGTTGTGTAAAACTATTAAATGAAAATATAGTGGTAGTTAGTCTGTATAGGTCTCCATATGGTGATGTTAATTTGTTTATTGAAAAATGTGAATTAGTAGTTAGAAATATCCTGAAGGGTAAGACTAGAATTGCAATCTGTGGTGATTTTAACATAGAAATGGCAAACACACAAAGACAAGTATCAAGGACATTCATTAATATGCTAAGATCATTAGACCTCTACTGTACAAATAACTGTGCCACCCGAAAGAATGCCTGCCTAGACAACATTGTTGTTAACTTCCATAGGGAAGATTTTACAGTCAGACTTGTGGGTGGGGGGCCAGCTGATCATGAGCCAGTACTCCTCACACTCTATAAAAGCAAATCAGTTAGGCCTAATACTGAAGAATCCAAAGTAGTACTTATTAGAGGACAAAAGGAAGAGCATATAAGAATGTTCAGTGAAAAATTTAGTGTGAACTGGGACTTTGTATATGATTGTCAACCTGGTAAAAGGGGAGCTGAAATGAACTTTGATAACTTCTTTAAAAAGTATATAGATTTATGGTATTCTTGCTCACCAATAAGAAAAATCAAGCATCCACATACACCAAAATATAAAAGGCTGAACTGGTTTACTAAAGAACTAGTAGAAATCAGAGGAAACATGCTCTTGCTATTCAATATGCATAAGAATACCTATCCCCAGAAAACAGAAAATAGTGAGAACATTTACAGGTCATATCTCAAATGCAAAAATTTTTACAAAGCTAGGCTTATTCTTGCAAAAAAGCTAGCAGTTGAAAACTATATTCAAAATGCACCCAATAAATGTAAGGCAGCATGGCAAATAATAAAACAAGAGAACTCACCAAACTACACACAAACACCTCAACTTGACCCTGAAGTATTAAATCATTACTTCTTAAATTCTGTCAAAGAAATAGAAAACAGTATTGAAACTACAAATTCAGTTGCAATGGACATGGTTGGAGCACCACAGTCAGCTGAGCAGGTATTTCATTGGAGTGATATCACGTCTGGTGATATTATAAAAGCTTTATCAAAATTTTCAACATCTAAAAGTATGGATTGTTATTGGTTATCTAACTACGTAATTAAAAAGACAATACACTCCGTCTCTGCTCCGTTAGCATTTATTTTTAATAAATGCGTGGAATTTGGTGTTTTCCCAGATACACTTAAGATCTCAAAAGTTGTCCCAGTGTTCAAAAAAGGGGACAAACAACTTCCCCAAAGTTATAGACCAGTGTCAATTGTCCCAGTATTCTCAAAGATATTCGAGGCACTGCTACACACACAAATAAGCAGCTACTTTGAAAGGTACAGTATCCTATGCGACAGCCAGTTTGGCTTTCGCAAGGGGAGAAACACAACGGGGGCTGTCTTGGAAATTATTGATCAAACCTTAGCAGCTTTTGAAGGCAATAACATGGTATCTCTGGTATTATGTGACCTTAGCAAAGCCTTTGATTGCATCCCAGTCAACATACTGCTAAGGAAACTTGAGTTCTATGGGGTGCGCGGAAGTGCATTAGAAGTTATAAATTCTTACTTAAGCAACAGAAAACAATTTGTATCAGTAAGAAATATAAATTCTTCCTTGATGGACATCAATACAAGAGTTCCACAAGGATCTATTCTTGGAACCTTCTTCTTCATTGTGGCAATCAATGATCTACCACAAAATATAGGCCACCCAGTCGTGTGCTATGCTGATGACACGACACTTATTACCACACATCTGAACAGCAAAGATCTGACTAAACTAACAGAAGAAAATCTAGACAGGGCCCTAGACTGGTTTTCAGCAAATAAACTTCTATGTAACCCTAATAAAACCCAACAACTGTTAATGGGAATGTCTAAAGAAGTAGAGAATAAGTCTGCAATACTTGTAGGCATTCACATAGACTCCAAACTTGGATGGGAAGAACATGTAAATCATGTATGCAAAAAAATATCTCGGGTAGCATTCCTCATTTTGAAACTCAGGGAAGTAGTGAGTGTGGAGTACCTTAGAGTGACATATTTTGGGATGTTTCAGTCCCATATTTCATATGGTCTGATTATATGGGGACACTCCCCTCACACTAAGAATATCTTAAAACTACAAAAAAAAGTCTTACGCATAATGTGTAAAAGGGGCCATAGGGAACATTGTCGTCCTATCTTCATAAAACTAAGAATTCTCACCATTATAAATTTATACATTTATGTGTCTGTGCTCTATATTAAAAACAATATCTCAGAATTTGTTGCTAGGGGACAAATACATGAGCACAATACCAGGGCTAGGAATAACTTGGATATACCAAGACACAGGTTGTCAAGGACTAAAAATTCTCACAAAGTGAACCCTCTTATATTCTTTAACAGATTACCACCGTATGCAAGATCTATGGATATAAAAATGTTTAAATTGAAATGGTACAGCTGGCTATCTGATCATCCTTTTTATGATATTAAAGAATTCCTAGAGATACCAGAGCAGGATATCAACATTTAACAATTCTTTTAATTAATAATATTTGATTTATTTGTATTAAGTGTCATGTAATTGTATAAAGAATTGCTATACAAATGATTTGCTACACCATTTTTACAGAATAATATAGTTTAAGACATTATTAAATAATACTTTCTTGTGTATGTTATTATTTCTATGTTTGAATGCATAACATGTCTAATCGGCATTAGATTACTATACTTCATTATCTGTGCTTAATACTTAATATTGTATTATATACCAATGACGAAACCAATATCATTGTACAATGATCTATGGTGAATAAAATTCTTGATTCTTGCTAAGATTCTTTAGTTCTTGTGGCAGCTTATTGAAAATGGATGCCGCAGAATACTGCACCCCTTTCTGCACAAGTGTTAAGGTGGTGTGGTGCAAATCTAGATTAGACATCTGTCTAGTATTCACCGAGTGAAAGCTACTAACTCGTGGGAATAAGCTAATATTATTAACAACAAACGACATTAAAGAAAAAACGTATTGTGACGCCAGAGTCAAAATTCCCAGACTACTGAAAAGGGGTCGACATGACGTTCGCGAACTTACACCAGATATTGCTTGAACCGCCCATTTTTGAGCCAGAAATATCCTTTTTGCAGCGGCGAGTTACCCCAAAAAACAATGCCGTATGTCATAAGTGAGTGAAAGTAAGCGAAATAGACTACTTTTCGTGTTGAAAAATCACTTATCTCAGATATTGTTCTAATGGTAAATATAGCAGAATTTAGTTTTGGAACAAGATCCTGAACATGGGCTTTCCATGACAGCTTACTGTCTATATGAACACCTAGAAATTTGAACTGTTCAGTCTCACTTATCACATGCGCATTATGTGTAATCATATGTCAGCTTTCGTCAAATTATGTGTTAGAAATTGTAAAAACTGAGTTTTACTGTGATTTAACATCAACTTGTTTTCTACTAGCCATGAACTTCTCTTGAACTGCATTATTTGATACTGTGTCAATATTACGAGCTACATCCTTCACTACCAAGCTGGTATCATCAGCAAACAAAAATATTTTACAATCACCTGTTATACTCGAAGGCATATCATTTATATAATTAAGAAACAGCAATGGTCCCAAAACAGACCCCTGGGGCACCCCATACTTAATTGTGCCCCATTGGGATTGCACGTCATAGCCATTTTCTACACTGCGGAGAATTACCTTCTGTTGTCTATTATTAAAGTAAGAGGTGAACCAGTTGTGGGCTACTCCCCGTATTCCATAATGTTCCAACTTCTGCAACAATATTTTGTGATCAACACAATCAAACGCTTTTGTTAAATCAAAGAAGACGCCTAATGTCCGTAGCCTCTTATTTAACCCATCAAGTGCCTCACAGAGAAACGAAAATATAGCGTTTTCAGTCGTTAAACCACTTCTAAAACCAAACAGTACTTTTGACAGGAAATTATGTGAACTGAAATGATCAATTAATCTTGAATATACAGCCTTTTCAATAACTTTGGAAAAAACCGATGGCATAGAAATAGGTCTATAGTTGTCTTCATTATCCCTTTCTCCTTTTTTATAAAGCGGTTTCACTACTGAGTACTTTAATCTGTTAGGAAACTGACCATTCTGAAAGGAAAAATTACAAATATGGCTTAGTACTGGGCTAACATATGGAGAACAGTACTTTAGAATTCTGCTAGATACCCCATCATATCCACAAGAGTCCTTAGTCTTTAGTGATTTAATTATTGACTCAATCTCACCTAAGGAAGTATCATGAAGGATCATTTCAGGTAACAGCCTCGGAAAGGCATTTTCTAAAAAGTTATATGATTACCTGTAGAAACTAGAGTTTTGTTTAGTTCCTCTACTATATTCAGAAAGTGATTATTGAATATTGCACATATATCTAACTTGTCAGTAACAGAAACATTCCTACTACGCACTGACTTGATATCTTCTACCTGCTGCTGCTGACCAGACACTTCCTTCACGACTGACCAGATAGTTTTAATTTTATCCCGAGAGTTTGCTATTCTTTTTGCGTACCACATACTTTTTGCATTCTTAATTACATTTTTCAGAACCTTACAGTACTGTTTGTAATGAGCTACTGCATCTTCATTCTGACTGCTTCTAACATTTTGATACAACTCCCGCTTAGTTCTACATGATACTCTTATCCCCTTTGTCAGCCACCCTGGCTGTCTGTTACTGAAAGTACCCTGTTTTGAGCGTTCTAGCGGAAAGCAACTTTCAAACAGCATAATAAATGTGTTCAGAAAAGCATTATATTTATCATCTGCATTATCAGCACTATAAACATCCTGCCATTCTTGTTCCTTAATTAGGCTTAAAAAGGTCTCAATTGCAACTGGATTAACTTTTCTGAGTAGTTGATATTTATGTTTAACATTTGTTTGAGAACAAATACTTTTTAGAATTAAAAGTTGGGCATCGTGGTCTGATAGGCCATTTACTATTCTGCTGACAGAGTGCCCCTCTAATAATAAAGAATGAACAAAAATATTGTCAATGGTAGAACTGCTATTACCTTGCACTCTCGTTGGAAAAAATACTGTTTGCATCATGTTATAGGAATTAAATAGATCTAACAGCTGACTTTTCCTTGAGCTATCACCTACACAATTAATGTTGAAATCTCCACACACGATTAAATTTTTATACTTCCTATACAGTGAACCCAGAACCAATTCCAGCTTGGGCAGAAACATTTTAAAATTTGAGTCAGGGGATCTATAAATAACAACTATTACTAGTTTAGTTCCATTAACATTAACAACTCCTGCACAACATGCAAATATCTGTTCTGTGCAGTGTTTAGAAAAATCGATTGACTCCGATGAAAAATCGTTTTTTACATACATGGCCACTCCCCCACACTGCAAGGAACTCAGAGTAGAAGGCAGCTAACCTGTATCCTGGCAAAGGAAGTCTCTTAATTGTCACACCACTTAAAAAGTGCTCTGAAATTACAATAATGTCAGAATCAGTATCAATAAGCATTTCATTAACTTTATCTCTGATACCCTGTATATTTTGATGAAAAACAGTAATTCCCTTATTACTTATATTCTTAGACTTTGTCAAAGGTGGTTCATTTCTTAGAGGGACTTCCTTTCGTTCTGTAGATCCATGTTGAGGAGATCCTTGTGGATGTGGAACATGTCAAGAAACAAAATTTACAAGCTGAATAATAGATAATACTAATAATATAAATACAGGTACATACATTTTTAAGGTTTTTTTTTAGCTGATAATATAATAATACAAATATAGTATGAGTAGCGATACATGCATCATTTGGTACAATTTAGAAATTCACTAATGGAGTAGAAGGAGTTGGCCACTAGAAAGTCTTTTAGGTTTCTCTTAAACTGATCTTTATTTGTAGCTAAATTTTTTATATTTGATGGTAAATTATTGGAAATGTGTGTTCCTGAGTAGTGGACCCCTTTTTGAACTAAAGCGCTTTTAAGTCCTTCTGTAGATCATTTTTATTCCCAGTACTGTATGTATGAACTGAGCTGTTTGTTGGGAAAAGGGATATATTATTTATGACAAATTTCATTAAGGAATAAATATACTGAGAGGCAGTAGTTAATATACCCAGTTCTTTGCAGAGGCTTCTACAGGACATCCATGGAATTTACTCCACAAATAATACGTATTACACGTTTTTGGACACTGAAGACTTTTGAGTGACTTGAAGAGTTACCCCAAAATATTATACTATATGACATTATGGAATGAAAGTAAGCAAAGTATGCAAGCTTTGTTATTTTTGTCTCTCCTATGTCTGATAACACTCGTATTGAAAATACAGATTTGTTGAGTCGTTTCTGCAGTTCTGTGGTGTGCTCCTCCCAACTAAATTTATTATCAAGCTGTAATCCCAGGAATTTAATACTGTCAACCTCTTCTATCTGCTCTTCTTCATACTTAATTAATATGCTGTCAGGAAATCTCTTACATGTTCTGAACTGCATGTAGTGAGTCTTTTCAAAGTTTAATGACAATGAGTTGGCTGTAAACCATTTATTAATGTTCATGAAAATACCATTAGCAGACCTTTCTATAAATATGCTTGACGTACTTTTTATTGCAATACTTGTATCATCTGCAAACAAAACGAACTCTGCTTCTGATAGTGTAACTAATGAGGTCATTAATGTACACAAGAAAAAGCAATGGCCCTAAGATGGATCCTTGTGGGACACAACATGTAATTTCTTCCCAATCCGATGATGACTGTTGGCTTAATTCACTTCTCACTTGCACTGACACCCTTTATTTCCTGTTAGTGAGGTAGGACTTGAACCATTTTGCAGCATTTCCTGTGACCCCATAGAATTCAAATTTACTTAAAAGGATGTTATGATTCACACAATCAAATGCCTTTGACAAATCACAGAAAATAGCTGCTGCTTGCAATTTATTATCTAATGAATTAAGTACATTCTCACTGTAAGTGTAAATAGCCTTCTCGATATCGGAAACCTTTGAGAAATCCAAACTGTGTTTTGGACAATGTGTCATTCGTGGTCAGGTGGTTGAGAAGCTGCTTGTACATTACCTTTTCTAGAATTTTTGAGAATGCTGGCAAGTGAAATCGGTCTATAGTTTGATGGTATCTCTTTATCCCCCTTCTTGAATAGAGGTTTAATATCTGCATATTTTAGCCAATCAGGAAATTTTCCAGTTACAATACACTGGTTACAAAAATAACTTAAAATTGTGCTAAGTTCACTAGAACATGCTTTTATTAACTTTGTTGATATTTCATCGTAACCACTAGAATGCTTTGTTTTTAAAGATTTTATTATGGAAGTTTTCTTGTGGTGAAGTGAGTGACATATTCATATATGTGAAGTTATTTGTAAATGCTAGTTTCAAATATTAAAGGGCATTATTTACTGACCCAGACAATCCCACACTATCAGTAACACATATAAAGTACATGTTAAATAGATTTGCCACACTATGCCCATCAGTTACTAATGTCTCATCTACTCTTAATGCTACCTGCTCTTGTTCCTTTCTGATTCTACCAGTCTCCTCTTTCACTATATCCCATATTGTTTTTGTTTTCCTGATGCTATCTTCTTCTCACAGTGCATTTGTTTAGATACCTGAATAACATTTTTAATATTCCTTATATTTAGCTAAAATCATCATCATTGCAACTACTCTTGGCTGATAGATACATTTTCCTTTTTGTCTTACATGAAATCTTTATTCCTTGTGTAATCCATGGTTTTATTATAGACTTCTGTTTAATTCGAGCTACATTTAGAGGAAAACAATTTTCAAACATGATACAAACATTATTAATGAACACATTATATTTTTCATTCATGCCATGAGCACTATATACATCTTTCCAGTTCATGTCTTTGAGGAGTTTTCTAAAATTTTTAATTTTCAGTCGGTTGTCTACTCTCCTGTATGTAGATTTTGCAGTCTTCATAATCTGTTTAGAATCTATACCTAAAACAAGGAGCTGCATATCATGATCTGATTGGCCATTTATTATTGGTTTTATGATATGATTTTGTTCCTTTGATTTGTCTATAAAAATATTATCAATTGCTCTCACAGAGGTTTTAGTTATCCTAGTTAGAAAGTTTACGGTATGTGGTAGGTTGAATATCTCCTGTTTATCTGATTTTTGAAGCTGAGGGTCTCTTCCGAGCTCTCTCAAAACTGGTCTTCTCCCCCCCCCCCCCCATCCCTATCCTAAAAAAGGCATCCCTCTGACACTTGTAACCACTGGTATTTTACCATTTGTGACTGTGCCCTACCCCCCTCCATAAGTTACTTGCAATCAACCCAGACAGTTCTCCCTTCCCTTTCCTGTTGAGGTGAAGGCCATGCCTAGTGTAGTCCCATCTACAGATATCATCCACAGGAATCAAACCAATATGGGACGCCATATCTGACATGATTTGCTGTGGAATGTTTGATTGTGTTTGAGGCTGTTAGTTTACTATAAATGTAATACAGTTGGAGAAATAATATGAACATAAATGTGGACATGCTTTGTTTTGGAACAAAAATATGGGCATAATGAGTTTTGGAATGGATCAAATATGAAGAATTCTGGAAATGATGAAAGTTTTACAACAAATCTGACGTGCTCCCAATATTAATACAATTATTAAAGAGTTAAATGAAGAGAGTAATACCTTATATAGTACTGGTATACATATTTTATGATCAATTGTCTTAATTCAATAAAAGGACAGATACTGATTCTCTTAGTACAATTTAGTAATTAATATTTTAGTTTTCTAGATGAAATATTTTGCATAATTAAAGTATATATTCAACGAATTTATATTTTATAACTGAAACTTATAATTTATAACAACTGGAATGGGAATAACAGTCTTATTGAACTAAAGTTAGCTGCCCATGGGAGACACTTTGAGCTATTAATGTATTACCAGTTATTTTGTTAATAATGAAAATTAAATCAAATTTGCATATAATCATCAAGAACTTCTTTCTTAACAAACTGTAAAATTTTTCTGACTTTGTGGTTACCCATGTGGTATACTTTGATAGTTCATATAGTATCCATTGAATATTAATGTATACTGTGGATGGAACGACCTAAAAAATGTGGTTTATAAAACATTATTTCATTGCAGAATGAGGTTAAATAACATCTTTGTCATTCATTTGTGTATCATCATCTTCTTCCTCTTATTGCTGTCTGATTTTGCAAGACTCCAGCAATTCTTTGTAAAATGTAAGCTCTGGATTAGTGTCCCATTTGGTACCATAATTATTACTTATTGGGCTCAAAAATCTTAGATTTTTGAACATTTAGGTACAACACCCCTTAAAGCTTTTTCTGCAAACAACCGTTGCTACTCCAAGCTCCATAAGATACCTTGTTTCACCTTGTAGGCTATAGTTATTACTTCAATTCTGTGAGTATATACTCCTTTTGTGAAGGGCCAATTTGCTGGAAGCTTCAGTGCATCAATCACTGCCTTTTTCCAATTACAGAATTCGTGCAGACGGATCATAATACTGGTCCAAATTACTGAAATATATATATGTGTGTGTAGTACTATGGATTAGGAATTTTTTTCCATCTTTGAATAATTTTCTTGATATGACCAATTGTTTGAGTATGTTGTGACAATCATAAGAAATGTTTATTTGAAAAACTTTGTAATTAAAATTCACATAGAACATATTATGTTTCGGAACACACAGTGTGGTGGACATAAAAAGTTATGGGATAGAATGCTATTTGCTTAATACCCAAGGGGATACGAGGAGTTAGGGATTAAAATATTTTACTACATTACAAATAATGTTAAAGAATATAGGAACATGCGATATCTCAATTTTCGATTCTTGGGATATGTTGAGTTGTAGAATTGACTGCCTAATATCAGGTGATCAGGTACAATGAAAATCGCATGACCAGAGTAGATCAAATAGCATTTTTACTTCTGCCCTACCTGTAATCATTACTGCCCTACCTTAAATTCAACTCTAGCTATGGCCCTGGGTTTACTCCATGCAAAGAATTTAGTTTTGCAATAACCTCAAAGTAAATTTTACTTTTTAAAACCATTTGAACTACTCTATTATAGCAGTTCTTTCAAAGAACGGCAGAGTTTAATTGTACCGTACCTCATGCAATGGTCACTCATATTCGCTGTTGCATTTCCAGAATTTCACTACCTTTTTTTTATTCCTGAAGGATGTGAGATGTCAGATTTTAAATATGGTTATACAGACTCTGATAATATTACATCATGTTTGCCACCTTGAGCACCGAAAAATATTCCATTACACTTATTGAAGAGTACCAGTACTTAAAAGGCCACAGAAAATATGTGGTGCGGCGAATTAGCTGTGCGCATTGGGGCGCCGTGGTGTGGTGCACATGGTCATTCGCCATGGCGGGTTCGAGTTCCACCTTGGGCATGGGTGTTTACATTGTCCTTAGGTTAGTTTACCTTATCTTAAGTGGTTTGTAAGCTATGGACTAATAACCACGTAGTTGACTCTGATAGATTTACAAATATTTGAACTTTTTTTTTAATATGCAAAAAACAATTTTTTAATAAGTTATCCTGTGACCAAAGGCAGTACCATCTTAAAACAAAAACACCCTCCACTGCTAGGGAATTTGTCATTTTGAAATAGATGATTGGTATCTTTTCTTAATTTTCTTCTTCCTCATTTTCATCACATTCAGATTCGTCATCATTTTTTGTTGGTTTTGCTACCTTAGATATATTTTCTTTTCTGGAGTCATATCGTCTCCTTAATCCTTTGAAGCTGTATATTTTTAAGAGTTTTGTATGTTATTAGTGGCAGCTTCCTCAGCTACCGCATCCACTTTGCTGGTGCGTTTCCTTCCACTGGTAAGAAAAACCACCTCACATTTATTAGAGTTCTGATCTAGATACTCTTGCCCAGCATTTGAGCAATTTAAATTGTCTAAAGTCTCCCATGTGTCACTTTCTGTATCATATCCTCTCCAGCGAATCCTGTACTTTCTTGCTCCCCTGATCACTTTCTTGTCTACAGTTTTTTCCATCTCATATTGTTCTTCTGAAGAATCAACATTCACCGACTAACACTTTATTTTCAGTGACCAGGTCTTTGCATTCTATATTGGCTTCCTTTTGTTTTCAAACTCCCCTGTTTTGGTTCCTCCCACCTATTGTATTTGGGGCTGCTCCGGGAGTACTGTCTTCACCCATAATTAGTCTGCTTCCTGATGAGTATTTTCTTTCATAAGTTTGCACTGCCTTGCGCCTACTGCTGCTGCTGTCCACATATTACGATTGCCTACAAACAAATCCGCTGCTTCTATCTCAACTGGCAACACTACACGACACTCAAGATAAGGTAAACATGTCTGCAAAGTTGTCGGTGTGTTCCATCAACAAAATAATAGAAATGTCTGAAGCAGATGGGACAGTGTATAACGTGAAGCAACCTTATTAGAAGAATAGTCTGAATAGATCAAGAATAGCAGTTGTAAGACAAATTATGTGTTCATCCAACATTGAGAAGATGTTGGTTTTTGCTGCTAAAAAAGCAAATAGTGGAGTATGTAGGTGAGTAAATTTTACAATTTTGTTTGTATAAAAAAGTAGGCTTTTCCCAATTTAGCTATCTATTGTTAAAATCTTTTGAATTTTGGTTTATGAGTAAATATGTATGGTTATGACTACATGTAGAAGGAACTTGCAAACTACATTTATTGTTATTGTTGTGGTCTTAAGTTCAATGATCATTTGATGTAGCTTTCCATGCTACCCTGTCATGGGCAAGTCTCTTTGTCTTTGAATAAGAATGGCAACCTACATTTCTTTGAACCATGGAGGCATAACATCAATGCTTTGAACATGCTCATTGTATCCACCTCTGTCTCCCTATGCCCCCCCCCCCCCCCCCCACCCAACACACACATACTTCCTTCCAATACTAAATTGAGGAAATCATGATGTCTCAAAATGTGTGTGTTTTAAAGGGCAGCAATTTCTTTTCTTCCCAATCTGTTCAGTACCTCATCATTAGTATAACGTGATATACCACTCTTCAGCATTCTGCTGTAGCAAGAAATTTCAAAGTCTTCTATAATTTCTATGTCTGAATTTCTTTATCATCTACATTTCACTCCTGTATAAGGCTGTACTCCAGACAAATGCTTTGAGAAAGGATTCTAGCCGCTGTGGAATAGCCGAGCGGTCTAAAGCGCCTCGCTGCGGAGTGTGCGGTTGCTCGCCGTGGAGGTTAGTCCTCCCTGGGGCATGGGTGTGTGTGTTTGTCCTTATGTTAGTTTACCTAGGTTTAAGTAGTTTGTAAGCTACGGACTGATGACCATGCAGTTTGGTCTGATAGATTTACGAACATCTGAACACTTTTGAAAGGATTCTAACATTTAATATTTGATGTAAACAAATTTCTTTTATTTAGAAATTATTTTCTTTCCATAGACATTCTGTATTTTATATCTTCTATACTTCGGCCATTAGAAGTTATTTTACTACCCAAATAACAATTCGTCTGCTCACTTTCATTCCTCATTACTTAATCCAATTCCTTAAGGATTGTATTATTTTCTTGGACTAGATCCAGTGTCCTTGTTTTGCTTTTGTTAATGTTCACCTTGAACCCTCCTTTGAAGACTCAATCTATTCCAGTCTGTTGCTCTTCAAAGGCCCTTGCTGTCTCTGACAGAATTATAGTGTCATTGGCAAACCATACAGTTTTTGTTTTTTCTCTCAGAAGTTTCATTTAAGATTTGATATAAATAGAGTTCAGTTCTGTATCAGCTGCCATTGGCTACTTGTCTTGGTAATAAAAACTGTTGTTTCCTCGTCATGCACAACTGGAGGTGGTTCGTGGATAGCAAGGATTGTGGACAGGTTCTGTAACTGAAAGAAGTAATTAGTTCACATATACTTTTATTATGAAAGAAAGGAATACTCAACTTTTATTTGTGCTTGTTGATGCAAGGTCCTATCTAATACATAGTTCTGCAATGATCTCTTCCATCGGTCCATAGTAGTGTTCCGGGTTGTGCCAACATAGACAGCTGGCTCATTGTACTTGCTCTGCACTATTCCGTCGATTTATTGACTGGAGTCCTCCACTATACTGAACTGTCATGGATGTGGTGTGTCAGCTTATCTAGCCGAGTCCTCTTTTTCTGATTGGCCAGTGCAAGGCAAAGAGGTACGAGACTTGAGGCGCCCTTGGCGGTTGAAGTACTGTGGAGCGAGTTATTGCAAGTGGTGAGGTGACCTGTGTAGACTGCCGGCATTGTGGCGAATGGTGACACAACAACAAAAACAAGTCATTTATCATATAATAAGGATACCCATAATTGCAAATCAGACAGGATATGCCTGCTTGTCATTGAATTTGCGATTTAAAGATAAGAATTTGAGACATTACAATTCCAGACTTACATTTGGAGGATTGATAGAGTCATAGCCAGAATGAAATTCTGCTTCTTAAAATATGTGACTCCAGAGGAGACATCTGCAGTTGTCAGTAGCATAAGGAAGGCATTTCTGAAAGATATGGAAACAATTTTAGTAATTTACTGGGGTGTGGTGTAGATGAGAATACCACCTGTTGGCTTTGGACAAAGACATGATTTATCCAATAACGCGGGGCGTTCAGGCAGCCAATAAGATTGCATGTTTCAGCTCTATATGAAATGGGTGAGCTTCATGACCTGCTAGCATTGTGCTTAAAAGCTAATGGTTAGGTGGTGGTTACCTGAGTCTCTTTCTTGTAATTAAAAACATTGATTGTGTTGAATACATGTGCCTAGCAGTGAAAAGCAGCTCACCCACGTGAAAATGGCATCAGTTTTGACATTCATTTCGAGATTTGGACAATGGCATCATATCTTAAGAACTTGTCATTGCTTTCACAATACAAACTGATCCATTTACATTCACACAGCCATCTACCGAATGCCATGTTTTAATCAGAAAATATTAATAATTTGAAACCCTCATCAATTGCAATGGAAATTAGTGTTCTGAAAATTTAATGTGTCATTTATGGTGCCATTCGCAATGCCGCTTTGTTTACAAAGTGTAAAATGAAAACTCATTTTTTATTTGCTGCCTGAATGCCACTCCTGATTGGTTGCCTTTTTGTGCCTTGTTGGGGGCCAATGGGTGGTATTCACATCTACACCAATCCCATTTACTGTAATAAACATGTAAAATGAACTGCTAGTTTTCCAGTTCTGTTTTTCAGTGGTTTTATCTACAAACTAATTTATTCATTTCCAGCATGCTAGAGGATAGGTCAGCTACTTGGCAGACTCATCACTATATATGATGTCAGTTGAAGTTGTGCAGAAGTATTTTATTTTATTATAGGTAGCCAGTTTTGGACATTATATTCATTTTCAAACCATCCCACAAGTAGCCTTTAACAACAAACACATAACTGGCCACATGATTTTACTGTGTAGCCCATTGTGTGTTTGCTGTTATAGGCTATACATTAAAGTATAGTCTGCTATCCACACAGTAAAATAATGTGGCCAGATGTGTGTTTATTGTTCAAAGCTACTTATGGGTTGGTTTAAAATTCTTATAATGCCCGAAATCAGTTACCTATTATGAAATAAAGTACTTCGCCTGACATTATATATAGTGTACAAGCTAGTTCATTTTAAGTGCACGACTGTATATTTTTGTGATTTTTTTCCACTTTTTAATATAGGCACTGTATTGACAGTATTTGTGTGGATATATATCACTATATAAGTGCAGATACCTAACACTGGAAAGTCACTTGGCACTCTATTTGGGGCAACAATACCGTCTTGTTTAAGTTGATAAAAAAAGTTTATTGAATAAATTATTAAATCTACACTTAAAATCGAGTTTAATCTATTCCATGCCATGTTAAAAACACTGAATTAGTGTGTTTGTCCATCAAACCCCAAGCCCTTAACACATCACAGGTAAGGTATTTCATAAACTCATGTTCTGTTTGTAAACAGATAAAAAGAAACATTTAGACATCCAAATTGACACACCATATGTAGAACTTAATATGAGCCATCAGCTGTTGAAGGACATTTTAAATGGTTGGGAAAGTACACACTGTCACAAGTATCACATACTGCAAAGGGCATTGGACATTCATGTTTTGATGAACACACACAACACTAGGCCCAGTTACAGCTCTCTTCAGAAACCTCTGTACTTCCAGTAAAGCTCACCACAATACTAGAGGGATTTAAATATGCTGGCTGCTTAGTTCAGGATACATTCATTATTCTGACAGCCTCTTGGTTGATGCTGCTACTCCTACAGAATCATACTGTAAATAATACCATTAACTACTTGGTGTATCAGATAAGAGACTGTATTGCAACTTTACAGAGCTGTAAGAACCAAATATTATATGCAGGTCAAGGGGCACCATGGTATTATGGGTAATGAAATTTTTAATGCTCTTGCTAAGAATGCTTTTCGCCACAGTACAAAGACTTACTGATGTGTACCTTAAATATGGGCCCTCTGCAAGATGTGTGGCAGCAGATCAGAACCTTATATTACAATAAGTGGCACCTATCAAACAAACAGAGTAAGGGGCATTGTGCCACTATACTACAATGCATCCCTGCTTGCATATGGTACTCACTTGTTATGTCTCACAGGAAATTTTTGGATACCATGTTCCACCTCCACTTCAATCACGGATGGTTTTGAGAACACCTCTACTGCCTACATGTGACTGACTTGCCGCTACGTGATTGTGGCATGGAGGAGGACAATGACCACATTATTTTTGGCTGTAACACTATGGGCACTTGTTTTTTTTTTATCTTTGATCTGTATGTGGAGCTTTTATTGGTAATGGAATGCTTCCCCTGAACTGTGCAGCAGTGACAGAGCTTTTCTCATGTTTTTCACAACTTCAGCTGATTGAATGGCAAGGTCTTCTACTCTGAATGCATGACATATCCACCTTTTCACAGGTGTTTACTATAGTCATTCACATACAAATTCTGTGACAACTGTTATCACCCATGTCTTTCTACAAATATTTTAAACATTCTTAGAAATTGCAGGGAATGCGAACCAAAGACTTCGTTTAATTGGCAGAACACTTAGATGCAACAGTTTTACTGCCTAAACCACACTTGTACATCCTATTTTGGAGTATTGTTGTGCACTGTGGGATCCATACCAGGTGGGACTGACAGATGATTTAAGAGAAAATTCAGAGAAGGGCAGATTGTTTCGTATTATCACAATATAGGGGAGAGAGTATCACGGAAATGATGACGAGTTGGGATGGAAATCCTTAAAAGGAATGCGTTATTTGTTGCGTCAAGGTCTATTTGCAAAATTTCTTTCACCAACTTTCTCTTCAAAATGCAAACATATTTTGTTACCACACACCTACATAGGGAGACATGATCATCGTAATAAAATAAGAGAAATCAGATTGAAAACAAAACGATTTAGGTGTTACTTTTTTCCTGCAAGCTATTAGAGAATGGAAATCTAGAGAACTATCATAAAAGTGGTTCGATAAACCCTCTGCCATGCACTTCAGTGTGACTTGTAGAGTACCCATGTACTATGGGTCTAATTTCCAATAAATGTGGGTTCTAAAAAACATACCTTCAGAGCTTTGAGCATGTCTTCATCTTCAATATTGTGAACACATCTCTTCTACTGCTCAAGTGATCATAGTTTTTCAGGTATGCATTTTAAAGTCCATGTTAACTAGACATTTTGTTCTTGTTTTAGTCCATCCTACCCATGAATGTCAAAGAGGTTTCACTTGAAGAGCTTTGTTTAATTGTGACTAACATAAAGAACTTCTCATAGCATCACAGGATGACATTTCTGGACATGAGTTCTGTATTACGGTATATTATTATCTACTCACTAAAAGTCCTTGAAATTTATGACAGTAAATTCTGAACACACTGTACATGGGGCCTTAGGGGATTCAGAAGGTTACTTGAGGAACAAAATTAGGATGGGAACTTGTATGCAAAGACATCATCCAATAGCACTATGAACACTTATTCATCTTAGATAGTATGAAACAAATCTATCCTACAACAATCTCTTTACCGAGCACATTGGCACGTGGGTAACACACTGGACTCACATTTGGGAGGCTTTCTGTTATTTTCCTAAACCATTCAATGCAAATATTGGGATGGTTCCTTTCAAAGGGCATGCCTGATTTCCTTCCCTATCCATTTTGATACATACTGGTGAGGAAAATAAGAGGATCAGAATTTGAAGCTGACTACAAAACAGTTCTACTGCTGCCAATTTACATATATTATAAAGACCACAATGATAACAGAAATTAAGACTTGTACAGAGGCATATAGGCATTCATTTTCCCTCATTCTGTTTGTGAGTGGACCAGATGAGGAAATCATAGTAGAGAAGTTTACACCACACATGGCCTTCACCTTAACCAGTATGGAAAAAGTTATTTAGCATCTATTATTTGTGAAATAGTCGTAAATGCTAAGAACAATGTGTACTCAAAACATGCAAATTAGAAAAATGAGTGCTCCACAACACAAGAAGACTGCAGGAATGGGTATAGACAGACAACATTGGACAAATGGCTGCTGAAAACACAAGGTAAAGCTGATTCTTCCCAGTCTCCCAGTGCATGGAAACAGCCCATCTTGGATAAATAGACAATGAGAAATACCAAACCAACACCATCCATTGATATGTCTTTTTTAGGGATAAATGTGTAAGTGGTTCTGGAAAACAAAATCTGACTAGTTATCATCAGAATATAGCCTATCTAGCTTGAGCAACAAGATTAATGAACTTCTAATTAATATCCATGAGCCATAAGGTATAGATTGTGCCCATGTTCTGTGCTTTGGTGTGCACCATATAATGCCAGGTATAGAAAAATGTGTGATAGATAATTACTGCTTAGCAACATCTTACTACAGAAGATTCCGAGAAAAAGGTGGAGTAGCAATCTGTGAGAAACAGTATTGCATATAGTGCAATAAATGTGCAGAATTTTTGTATAGATCAACAAATTGAAGTGTATGCCATAAATAATTCTTATGTAGCAGTAGTAGCAATATACAAAACACCTTCAGGTAACTTCGGCAATTTTTGAAACAGATGCACTCTTAATATACATATTTAAACGCAATAGAGATGTGATAGTTGTTGGAGACTTTAATGCAATTTTTCTTATGAAATCCAGAAACAGAATAGACCCAGAAAACCTGATGTCAACATATAATCTTGCTTCTGTTGTTAATTTTCCTACTGGAATAACTTCACATACAAAATGATTAATTGAAAATGTATTTATTGACCAAACCAAAATTGGTGATATAGCTGTCAGACAAGTCTTGAATGGTGTCTCTGACCATGATGGACAGAGACTCACTATTACCAATATGTGAGTATTTGTGAGATTTCCCAAATGCAAAACTACGAGGAAAATTAATGTTGAAACTACTGAGATCTTTAAATCTCGTCTCCAAGACATAGACTGGAGTCCATTGTATAATGTAGAAAATGCCAATTCCAAATACAACCTTTTCAGTAATGAAGTGGCATTAATATTTGTTAGTACCTTCCCCCAAAAAATATATAAAACACATACTAATAAATCCACCAACAATTCTTGAATTACCACTGGAATTAGGATTTCATGCAAAAGAAAGAGATAGTTGTACATTGCTTGAACAAAGTCATTCAGAAATCAAAGTATGTATCTGTGCTAAAAAATTAATAACTCTATTAATAAAATAAAAACATTTTGGGATGTGATACAGAATGAGATTGGTGCAAATTAGCTTAATATGACCCCAAATATTGTTTTGAACGATGAAGATAAGTTAGTTCAAGATCAAGAAATTGGGGCTAAAACCTTTTTGAACATTTTTTAACTGTTGCTGAGAAAACAGAAAAGGCAATAAAATTCTGAAAGAACATTTCCCTAACTCTATAGACATGATAGGTATGACCCCCATAACTGAGCAAATAAGTAAGAAAAACCATAATGTCTTCAAAAATAAAAATTCAACAGGTGTAAATAATGTTTCCAGCAAACTGCCAAAAGCCAGCTGTTATCACCTCACTAAAATTCTAGCTCATACATTCAATGCCTCTGTTAATCAAAGTATCTTCCCTGACAGGATGAAATATGTTACTGTGAAGCCCTTATACAATAAAGGTGATCCCACAGATGTTTCCTAATAACATTCTATCTCTCTTGTAACAGCATTTTCCAAAGCCTTTGAAAAATTAATATATGTCAGGATTCTCAATCACCTTGAAAAATTTGCACTAATTAATAAGCAACAGTTTGGTTTCAGACCCGGTATCTCTTCAACTGAAGCAATATACTCATTTACTAATAATGTCTTAGAATGCCTTGACAAGAAGAGTTTGTCCATTGGCATATTCTATGACCTGATTAAGGTTTTTGATTATGCCAATCACAGAATACTTTTAGAAAAAGCAGTCCAATATGGAATCTGCCACACAGTATGCAATGACATGACAAGTAAACTTTACCCCCTTAGAACACATTTTTTCTACTGGTCAAGTGCTCATAGTTTTTAAAGTATGCAGTTTAGAGCCCAGATTTACTAGGAATTGTTTGGTCATTTTGATGCACAGTACATCCTCCTAAAATATGGAAAGAGCTTACAGTAGATGAGATTGGTTTCACAGAACTGAAGATGAATAAGTAGCAATAGAGCCATTGCATGATGTTTCTGTGCATAGGTTTGTATCCTCATTTTGTTTTTCTCCATCTTTATAGGCATACAATGAACAGTTGTGGTATGCAGCAACTGGAGATGATGTTTGTGAACTGTGCCTGTGCTATTGTATGAGGCATGTTTTTTAAGTAAGTACTGTTTTGAAATTAAAAAAAAAAAAAAAAAAAAAAAAAAAAAAAAAAAAAAAAAAAAAAAAAAAAAAAAAAAATGCTAAGATATCTCAATAATTTTATTTTTACATGAAAGCATGTATCTTAATCTTGTTTTCTACATAATTTCCATCAATATTGAGGCACTTGTAATAACATTGTACCAGTTTTTTAATACCCTCCTCATAGAAGTCTGCTGCCTGACTTGTTACTTTGGTTACTTTATTATTGCTTAATTAATTTGCTTTAATTTATTTTTTGTGGATGTAATTATTCATAAACAATAAAATATATACAAGGAACTCCATAATAATCCTCATATGTGACATTCACCAACAGGATACAAAGGAGACTGATCAGTCACGCTCGTATCACTTTTTATTTGCTGCATCAGCAAAGAGTTCAGACCTTGTGAAGAGTGTTCCTGTACATTGGTTACGGTTTGTGTTTTGTGTGATTCCAGAGGAAGAAATACCTCATACCTATATAAATAACCTAAATTGTTTTTGTTATATCAGCGGAAAGTTAACTAAAATCGCAAAAACGAAAACTTGATCATCTTGTAAAAGAATTGTTATGAAAGTTATTTTGGGGGCATGGTTGGCAACAAACACAATAAACATGTGTTGTACTTCTGACAGGCTGGTTGAGAGAGTCACAACACTTATGTGGTGTCCGCATGATTTGGAGAGAACCATGACCTACAGATCACAGTGAAGAATTGCTGGTAGCATTGCCTCCTGAGAATGTAACTGTGAGTGAAGATGAATATGCAGACAACCAACTAGAAGACAGAAGACAGAAGGAGATATGGGAGCTGATACAACATTTCATGCCCCCCCTGTAAATCAAATTTACCACATTTTTTCTCAAGGGGATCTTATCCGTCTTATTTGTGAAGTTCATTGTTCAGGTCATGCAATTTCTTATTCCAATTGTAATGAACTAATTAGTTTCATCATAAATGATGAGTGAAAAGTTAATGTGACTACAAAATTTTGTGCCTATAGCTATCAGAAAATCCTTTGCACTAATGCATAGATTATGACGGAAGATCCACCGCTACATTATAAAGTAATTTCTTTTTTCAATGCTTGTTTACATTAGCACATTATCGATTAATTCAGAAGAAAGCAAGCAACGTTCCACCTTCTGGCCCCAGATTGGTTAATACTACCCAGAAAAGTGCCATGTCATCTGTCAATGGTGTCATTGGTTGCAGTTTTGGAGGGGCACGTAAACAGCATACTGTTCTCCCAGTTGTAGTCACCTTTCTTGACTTGGAACCATTTCTGCTAGTGAAAATAGTTCCTTAGTGACCTCACAAGGCTGAGGGTACCCTGTTTCAGTCTTCCCACCAAGGAGAAACCTTGGCAGTACCGGGACTCAAACTTTGATCCTCGGCATGTCAATCAGTCATTCTGACTATTCGGCTACAGAGGCAGACAGTTAGTTCAAAGGGTATTATTAAATAAATATTTCATCTTTTCCACTCTTTCAGTTTTATCAGTCACAGTTATAGTCCAACTACAGCAAATTTTCACAATATGTTAATATACTCTCGGTCTAATGACACCCACAATGAGCATACAACTTTTCTAATTAAAAATTTCTAATATTTTAATTTTGAAAATGGATCCCATTCTCATGAACAATGGATTTTCACTATGTAATAAGTAATAAATTATAATGCATATTTTAATAGCTACTGCTCATGTTAAAGAACATATTTACAAAATGTAATAATAAAATGATCTGCTGATTAAAGACAAACATAATAATGTAAGAAATTATAAACTATTGTGAACTAATCAGAATCACATAATATCCTGGTGTAAGATCAAAGCTCATGCCATTTCAGGCAGTCTACATTCACTCTGTCAGTGTTGTCTTAGTCTTGCTGGAGTAACCATTCAGTCTTGATCCATTCTTCATTCAGTTCACCTTGTCATCAATTATCTGTGCAATCCAACTTTTTGACCCACTTGTTTAAGGCTGATGACGGAGTGCACCAACCTCGGTCAAAGAGCGTGGTCACCGAGGGTTCCAAGAACACGGTTAAAAGTTAACCATGGTTAAAACGTCTCTGCGGTGCACCAACGTTAAACGCGGTCAGCAAACCAGCGTCAGCCAACCGTCCATTTGATCGCGGTCAAGTCCGTGTAGTGCAATGGAAAGCGCCTAAACGATGCAAAGGTGTTAATTGAGATGTGAATTTCACGACAATCTTTGGTGAAAGACGCCAACGTCACGTGTAAAGTATTTGTGTTGTGCTTCATGAAGATTGTTTACAGTGTACTTTTGTAGTTGCCGACAGTTTTATTGCAATCTGAAATGGAAAACAAGAGAACTCCTAATTTTTCAAAGTACGAAAGAAATGTACTGTTGGAATTGGTTGGGCGAATGCTTCAGTCATTGAAAATAAGAAAACTGACGGCTGCAGCCTCAAAGAAAAGTTGGATACGTGGTCACGTATAGCGACCCAGTTTAATTCAACACCTGGTAAGTTTGTTTTGTAAAGTAGTGATCTTTGTAGTTATACATTTACTGTGATAAGTCTGTCGCTGTACAATCCAATTTTCATGTTTAATATTATGTAATAACGGCTCCGTTCTTGTTGTAAATGTAAACAAAGATTTGTAAACGAACTTTATAAAGTTAATCAGAGTAACTTTTTACAATTCACTACCAGTACTTCCATTTCAAATGATTGGTTAAGTGATTACAGTATTATAGTTTATGTTTTTTATTTCAAAAAATACCTTCTCATAAGGTCTTCTGAATTTGTTGTTTGTGTTCCTGACCAATTCTTCCTATTTATTTGACTTATAAATAATGACTTCCCCCATAATTTTTAAATGACTGTGCGATTCATCAAGTGTACAGTAATGCAGTGTAGATCCATAATGAATAGTTGCTGTATTGTGGATATTTGGGTATGCTTCTTTAGGGTAACAGTGTACCAGTACAGAGATGTCTGGATCGTGGTACAGTTTGCTCAATATTAAATAGAATTATAAATTAAGAAATTATATCTGATAGAATGGCATACTGTACTTCAATTATGTTTTTGATAGTTTAATCTGAGTATACTAAGGGTAAAGACATTGGCATTAGATGAGATAAATAGCCCTGTCCTGTGAACTTGGTTTTTGAGACATGTTGATTTTATCCTGTGAACTGTTAAATAGTCTTGTTTTCCTTATTGGGGTTATGTTAGATTTCTGTGATGAGAAATAAATTCTAAAAGTTTTTGGAAACTGTGTGATAGGCGAATCTTCATGTCAACATTCTGACAAAATACCAGTACTATTATTGTAGCCCCCCCCCCCCCCCACACACACACACATACACACTTATTATTGTACCCCCCCCCCCCCCATCTGGGTTGTGCTGTACATCTACCATGTTGCAGACAGTCTAGTACCTTGTTTTTTTTTTTTTAAAGTAAACCTGAATTAATAGGCTCACAGTTTGTTTTGACTTCTACTTGACTCCTGATTTCATTTTGGCAGTTTAGTCACCACAGGTGTTAAAGCTAAATTATTACTTTAACAGGGTACAAATAGGAGAAAAATTACATTCAATGGTGAATTTAGACGCCACATTGTTGTACTAAGTGATAAATTTGGTGACCAGTAAGTCACTCTAAACCTGCAAAGGTTTATAATGGCAGTTCAACATTTATCACAACACTGTATATTTCATGTCAGATACACTTCTTTAGCACTGTTAGAGCACTTTTGCAAGTGAGCATGTTTTCTAGTAATACTCAACATCTTCACCCGAGTTAACTGTCCCTTATTCTTAAGCTATAATATGCCTTAATGATATTTGGATATTTATTGTAGTTTTAATGACACACAGAATACAACCTTGACATATACAAGTAGTATAAAAGTTTATTTACATTATTGGCAACTAAAACATTGATTTCATTTTAGGTGTCTTCATGCGGTCCTCAGAAAGACTGAAAACGTGTTATGAAAATTTGAAGCGGCGGCTGAGGAAGGACCTCGCCGAAGAAAAGGTTAATGCCTACAAAACGGGAGGTGGCAAGCCAACACCAAAGAAACCACAGGATGCCAAGTTGTTGGAGATAGTTGGTTCCGCATTCACCCCTCTCAGTAACACTTTTGATTCTGATGGGGCGTATAATATAGTCGTTGATGTGAATGTGCCTGTAATTGAACATACTGAAGTGGAGTGCAGTGCAGAAGAGCACAATTCATGGGCACTTGCTCCACTCACAAATATAATGTTGGCCAGCGATTACAGTGAACCAGCAGTTCAAGAGCCTGTGCCCACAACTCCATCATCATCAAAAAATGGTCTCAATAAGAAACCCGAAGTTTCAAAGGACTCTGGTGAACCCAACAAAACTTTGTCCACGCCATGTACTAGCTTTCGTCTAAGGATGCCTGCAAAACCGAGGCCTTCTGGTTCTTTGGTTGAAGGTGTGTGTAAGAAGCGAGTTGATGTATTGGAAGATCAACGCAAAATGATGATTTTAGAACACAAACATGAATTAAAAGTAAAAAGATTGAAGATTTTACTCCTGAGAGAGAAATTGAAATATTGGAGGAGTAAAAACAAACAAACTGATCTATGATTTGCATAAAATGTTATTAAAATGTAAAATTGTAATGAAATAAAATTGTCATAATTACTACTGTGTTTTTTATTTGTCCAAACATTAAAGGCCTACAAATAGGGCCTAAGCTACTATTTTGGCCACTTTCAGTTGAATTTTCAAGCTTGCTTTTGAACATCAGCCAGTCTTATTATAAAAAATATAAAAGGTGCTGTTACATTACCTCAGGAAGTAATTCTTGGTTCTGTGCTGCAGCGGTTGAATTTTCTGGATATTTTCTGTAAACAAAGCTGGATTTTCAATATTTTGTATTTGTGTAAAGTTAGTAGACTTGTATCAGGTAAGTTTAGGTATTACAGTTTATCTTCCCAGAAATTAAATGTGGAACAGCCTTAAAAGTTGTGTGTGCTGTTGTGGAAAATTTACATATTTTTTTCTTCAGCTGTAGTTTTCTCATTACTGTATGCCTACCATGCACCATTTTATTCCGTGTCACGGTAATCCAACGTGTGGTTCATAGACAAACTTACCTGTAAGTGGTACTTCTGATTTATGCCTACATTGGAAAGTGCACTATCTTGTACACTGGATTGCAAAAAAATTGTGTATCTGTGACTGGTTTGACAATGTTAGTATTTTGTGCTCCTGTGACTCGGGTAGCAATGCAGAGAAGCAAACAAAGTATTTGTTCAGAAGCTATGAAATCTTCTACAAAAGGGAGCATAATATTGTTTCACTTTTTTTTAGCAATACTCGGCATGTGCATGTTCTTAATAGGAACCCATAACTTATCACAACAGTTGTAATGAGGGATATTCTGGTGGCCCTTATCTAAAAGTATGAAATCGTGTGAGGCTTTTTAGTAATACTCTAAACCTGCAAAGATTTATAATGGCAGTTCAACATTTATCACAACACTGTATATTTCATGTCAGATAAATTTCTTTAGCACTGTTAGAGCCTCTTTTTGCAAGTGAGCATGTTTTCTAGTAATACTCAACATCTTCAGGCGACCCGTAACTTACAGAAACATTTCACAGGGGGATTTTTCACTGACACTCTTCCACTTAAAAGTGCTCTTAATATTGTGTTGCTTTCTTAGAAATACTCAGCACATTTAGGATTGGAGAGATGTAACTACGGCTTTCATTACCATTTACTGAGGGGGTGCAATAGCAATAAATGGAATAAACTTAGAATAAAATGGTTCATAAAAACTTGTTAGTGCTTAGCATTTAAATATATTTATCTGAAGGCAATGCTTACTTCTCACTGAGCCAAAACATCAAATTTGTCATTAAACAACTTTGTGTTGTAATAGACATCAAAGCTATACATACTTTGTACATAGACATTGGATGAATTTATACACAAATGAAAGAAAGGAAAAGGAAATATTTAGTTATACATCTGACTGATTACCAGATTGTCATAAATAGTTACAGCTATGTCTCTGATGGGTATATATTTGTAGAAACACACTAGTTGAATTTATACACAAATAAAAGAAATCTCTTTTCCTGAAGAAGCGACCAACGGTTGTGAAAGCTTGTATGTGTGTGATTTTATTTGTGTCTATCGATGAGTCGGTCCTTTGGGTAAGTCATCCGTTTTCTATTTTTTTATATTTGTTGTTTAGTTCCCTTACTGTGGGTGAAAAGTTTTTAACAGCAAAGCAAATAGTGAGGGTTTGTTCAAACACTTTCCTGCAATGTGTAAGCCTTTTCTAAAATACTTTACACACAAATTTCTGTAAGAGCAGTTAATAACTTTTAGCACAATATATTCGTAGTGAGGGACTTTTCAGTAGCTTTGTGCTACAATGCTGCACTTCTTTGCAAAAGTGACAAAGTATCTAAAAAACTTTATAAAGAACAGTGGCTAAGGGTTTCTTTTCTCTCTCCAGGAATAACATATCGCAAATGTTACAGCAGTCTGCAGGCATTACAGTTACCCTCCAATATCTAAGTAGCACACTCCTTAGCTAATTACAGTTCTTACAGTGTTAGCCGAAATCTTGAGTACTCCACTGTGGTACCAACAGTGGTGTAGTTTGGCTGGAACGGAGTGCTGCCTAAAATTCCAACTTGCTACGAGAGTACAGGCTGAACTACTTTCATTCGGAATGAGCAGAGTACTGACTTTCTCTCTCTCTCTCTCTCTCTCTCTCTCTCTCTCTCTCTCTCTCTCTCTCTCTCTCTCTCTCTCTCTCTCTCTCTCTCTCTGCAAACTACTGCACTGTGTAGCAACATTGTTTCCTGTCCCCAATTAAATTATTAACTCTAGCCAGTACCGTAAATTTTCAATCTTTGTATGGTTTTGCTCTGACAACTTTGTAAACACAAATATAGCAGTGCACAGATTAGATCAATTCTTATTGTGAACAAAGAATACATTAATAAATACTCAAGACAAAATTTATGTAATAACAAATAGTAATTTATTTGGTATTTAGGGCAAATCCACACATTTACACTAAATGAACAGTGAACAGATACATGGTAAATAGTTTCAAATCTGCAAGCTTTTCATTACCATAATGTATTCTTTTAATAAATACAATTGTTTGACATTATTGCAACAGTAACTGTAATGACTATATTGAACACACATACTGTATTAAGATCACATATTTCATTTATCTATCTTAAGGGGACTATAATGAATACATATTGAAATAAACAGCTAATAAAAGTGGTAAATGACTACTTCTGTACTACCACATCAGAATACATATCTCAACACAGAACCTCATCAGTAAAATGTATGAGCCTGACCATGTCTTCATCGAAGAAAGTAGCAGAACATTAACAATAAACAATCCCCACTGTAAACACAATTACTCCCTGCAGCAAATATGAGCTCATTATGTGAAAGAACAATGGTGCTGTATGTTGCCTTTAAGGTGAGCCTTTCGGCTATTTAGGACATTTGAGTGGCAAGTAACCATCTTTCCTTCCCAGAAATTAAGTTTAAATTTGGGATGAACTATAGATCTTGCTACATGTGTAGGGGTTTTTGAAGCATCAGCTGTGGCACTAACACTCAAAGTTGTTACTGCAACTGTTCACACAACAACAGCATCTGATGAAACATTTCCAAAAATACTCTCTGCTTCAATCTCAGTAAGTGCTAAAAACAGTTACTTTTCATCACAAGTGATATTAACGTAGAGACTGAGTCAATAGAAAAAAAACGTGATTTCCTTCCTAAATATGGTAAGATCAATAACGTTTTACTGCTTTAATGAAAAACTATGATAGAAGCATGCCATGACAACATAATTTGCAATGTATGTAGAAACCGAGTAGTATGAGACACCATCAGGCTAGGAATACACTAGGTATTAACTGCCCCCTAATAAGTAAAAGAAGCAACACACACAAGCCTATAACATACAAAAACTAACAACATACAAAAATGGTACACACCACAACTGAATAAGATTGATATACTTCTACTGATGCTCAAGGACAGATATGCTGACAATTAGGAGAACAAGGTATGATTGATAAAATCCTTGAAATCAAATTCTGAAACTAAATGTAAAGCAGGCTGGAATGTAGTAGATAGTGAAATCAACAAGGGAAAGGAAGAAATCACTGTCCCACTTGACTAATACATCCAATGGACCTGCAATTGTAAAGCCTGTGCTTAATACTCCACAGACATAAAAAAAAATAGTCACATGGATCAGCCACTGGACATTTTGCATGCCTCTGATGAACTTAAAGAAACTTCATCCACTACTGGTATTGTTGGCGGACGTCAGCATACCCGAAGCCTTCTGGTTCTGTGGTTGAAGATGTCTGCATGAAGAGGGTGGATGTATTTGATGATCAGCTGAAAATTATGAAAGAGCAGAAGTATGAGTTGGAAGTAAAACAATTAAAGCTTATACTTCTGAAATTACAATGCTGGAGGAACATGAATGAAGAAAAATGATGTATGTTTTTGATGTTTTAATTAAAATATATTTTTGTTAAATGCCTTATATACATATTAGTAAAGTGGAATGAAATCTAGACTTTCGCCATTCATTATCATTACAACTATATTAAATAATTGTAGCTTCTACAAAACTGGATTAAAAATGATCAAAGGTACAACAGTTTCCCCTATAATGCAGAAGTGACTTGTATTACCCCACTTTTAATTAAATATTCTCATTTAAATTTTCTACTGTATCACAGAAACAATTGGATCCCGCACTATTGTCTATCCTTCTAAACAAGTCTAGTGACATTTATATTTCCAAGTTGTGGAACAAAACATCTGAAGAGGTATAACTTAATGTTTGGAACTTTGTAACACAGATAATATTCCCTGGGTGGAATGAATTGAAGGAAGAGAGATACAAGTGAAGGAGCATAGAAAAAGGAACAGAAAAGCTGTAGGGGACAAAGTTCGAAGAGAGGTAATTAGCAGATACTTCTGGAAAATATTTTTGAAACAAGAAACTGGCAACAGTAGGTGGTAGACCAAGGTAGCCTTCTAAAGAAGAAGAATGAATACATAGTGGAAGCAGCTTGGATAACAATATAGAAGATAAATTGAATGAAAATGAGATTCTCTTGTAGGGGAATTTATTATGGTAAAATTTAGTTTAACAGTGTGTGTGTGTTTTCTAATTTGAAGTGAGACATATTGGCTAAAAGTAATTTTTCTCAGAAAACTTGGTTTAAATACACTGGAGTCATGGTTATACTTGTAATGCACAATGATATTTTAGGCCATCAGTCAGATGCAGTGATGAAGTTAGGACAGTTGTTTCATTGGCACACATGAAAAAAAAAAAAAAAAACATTGAAATTTATGATGAAAATTTTTTAATGGTAACAACTTTGCATGACCTAGGAAATCTCTATTTACAATAAAACAATTTTTATGTTAAAATGTTTCTAAATGTAATATTTACCTCACATGAAGTAATCATTAATTATAGTCTGCTGAACTGCTCTTCCTGTCAATGTATCATCCCGATACATTTGTTGTTCAGGGAGTGCTGGTTCATTATCTTGGATGGCCAAGCCTCTTTCATCACGCAGCTGCCTCAGTAGTCTTACAATTTCAGGATCTTCTGGTGGCTCTTCATTGCTGGTGATTCTTGTTATGTTGTGTAACACAGCTGTACTAACTATTATCGCCATAATTTCCTGTGGATTGCGCCTCATTCCTACTGATAGAATAGGAAATCTTCTCTTCCACAGACCATACTGTCTTTCTACAGTATTCCTAGTTTTAATATGAGCTGTGTTATACCTCTGTTCCGCTCCGTTGTGTGGATTTAAGATGGGTGTGAGTAAATACGGCTTGCATGCATAGCCACTGTCTCCCAGTAAGTGGCCTTGTGGAATTTCACCGTTTTCGAATTCGGCTCTGCGAGCACAGTTACAAAATATCGTACTGTCATGCACAGAACCCGGCCACCGAGCTACAATGTCTCTTATCAGTAAATTGTGGTCACTTATGGTTTGGCAGTTGAATGAAAAGTACGATTTCCTATTACGGAAAAGCTCCGCATTATGTCCTCCAGGAGACTGAATCCTTATATGTGTACAGTCCAAAGTACCAATTACTCCAGGAAATCCGCCAATTGCACTAAAACCGTCCATAACAGAACGCCCTTCTTCTCTTCCCGGAAACTTTATATAGCGCCGATACAGTGAAGCTATAAGAACAGATACATCACTGACAATCCTCTGAGCAGTAGTGCAGTGAATATTACTGTTGTCACCAATTACTATATTAAATGCACCAGTTGCATACGCCCTCAGAGTTATCAAAAGTCTGTTCATCGGTGATACAGGGTTATTTCTATTTGTGGGAAACTCTAACCTTCCATACAGTTCATCCAGCAACCACCACACTGTTTCTTTGGAAAGCCGAAATCTCTCCTGAAACTTCCTGTCGCCATAATCTTCGAAAGGTTCTCCTCTTTCAACTATTATCCCAACACGATTTTCTTCGCGATTTATAAGATCAAAATCCAACAAATCTTCCTTCAAACCATCCAATACATCGAATCGCGCCGCCATTGTATCGCACTTTAACCTCGATTAACTCCAGTAAACCGGGCGAGATCCCCGATCAAATTTAAACACGGCCAACTCCCTCGTTTAACTTTGATCGAGGTTGGTGCGCCAGAATTTGGCGCTGAACACGGTTAAATGTCGACTTAACCACGGTTAACTTTTAATCGAGGTTGGTGCACTCGGCCGTGAGTGATAGAGATCAGAAATGGATTGCATACAAGACCATTGTTGAAGTTTACATACACTAAAGGTCAAGGTGCAACTTTTCCATTGGTGCTATACCACCACAGTGGTTTCACAAGTATGATACATTTGAAGATGTGCCACTTTTGACACTTCCTACTTTTTGACTTGTCTCAAACTGAAGAATGCAGGGGTGTAAGGCTAATTGTGACTTATAATATGGAAGCTGGGTGCCCATTAATGCTGTTGTAAAATAAGGCTGGCAGGGAAAAATGACCCATTATTGGAATAAGAGGCCCCCCCCCCCAAAAAAAAAAACAACCTGTGTTTTCTGAAGGTCTTGAGGGTATAAGGTGAATTATAAGTTGCACATGAGTTCCATTAGAGGTGCAGTGGTCTGGACTAATTGCCATGCTATAGTCTACACTTTAGATTAAAAGACACATTTTTTGTGATGCAAGCAAAGTGGCTGTATTCTGGTTTACCCTACCTATAGCATCAGAAAAAGTATATTCTGTGTCAAATGTAAACTGACCAGAAATTGAAATCCCTGTTATGTCCCTGCATCAAAAAAGTACATTATTTATGTTTCAGTTCGGTCATGGTGGCCTGTGTTGATGGGTCAACAGTTAAGTTCTGTATCTTACCATTTATTGGTCTACCTGATTCTAAGACTACTGTATATTTATTTTGATAGTTAATCACAATTAATAGTCTACAATACATCACTGTATCCTGTTTTCTGGTAATCACAGACTCAGAAAGACCTAAAAACTACGTGTATGTTGTATCTCAACTCAAGAGTAAGATACATTCTGGATAGAGATTACATATTAAAATAAGTTTACAAGCATTTTTGAAAATGTTTCATACGTAATATAGAAATACATACATAAATCTACTACAAATATAAAAATCTATGTAAATGTATGTATAAAGAGAACAACATTTACTGTTATCCAATTAATCACTGTATTGTTATATAAAATCACCATGCACAACACTTCTGTAACTCCATCTACAACAATACACCACTAGCCACCTTATGGTACATAGCGGCCAGGGATAGGCAGGGCAGTGCCCCGGCGCCCCCGAGCTCAAGGGGCCCCTCGCCCTCCGTGAGCGACGTTCGAAAAGTGTTACAGTAGAATTTATTATTATTATTATACATCATCTCCCCCTCCCCCGAACCAAGTTTCCCACTGTAACCTAATGGGCCACCGGGTGGCAGAAAACTCCATACGATGCCACTCAGTGGTGCTACAGACCGGCCAAGCAGCCAGTTGGTGTGTACAATAATTCTGTTAGCATTACAGCAGAAGTAGCGGCAGCATCAAAGCTGCTCACAGCAACAGCTAAGCATTTGTTGCGGCTTGCCACTCGGCGGCCGGCGCAGTGTGAAGGATCATGCGCCTCCTGTTACTGTATAAATACATTCACTGTACACTACTTCTTATTGTCAAATAGAAGTGTAGAGTTTGATTATCCAAATAAACCAGTTTTCCGAACATTCATGTCACCCAATTACTTCGGTTAATTGACGTTCTACTGTATGTAATATTTTAGATGAATGAATGATTGTTGATTTTGAACTGTTTGAACCCTGTTCAACAAACCTCAAACGCATGAAATCCCATTTCAGAATATAAACATAAAAAGGTCTAATGCTTGTCCACTAAGAGTGGACCCTGCCATCGTTAGTGTGTTGTCAGTTGAAGTTGGAGTAGCTATGGCTGCCAATCTTTGTGAAATAACAGTGAATGGCGCTGAATTAACAGCAGTTTGAATCTTCCTGGCAGATTAAAATCGTATGTGGTGTCGGGATAGCTCAGACAGAGCACTTGCCCGCGAATTGGCAAAGATCCCAGGTTCGAGTCCCAGTTCCGACACACAATTTTAATCTGCCAGGAAGTTTCATATCAGCGCACACTCCGCTGCAGAGTGAAAGTTTCATTCTACCAGCCGTTTGTTTGACAATGCAGGGTTTAACCACATTTGAGTATTAAAGACTTTACAATGTATTATTTCACAACGGTGTTATTATGGTATCAACTGTTTGTGTAGTGAATTCCCCCAAGGGAGTGCTCCTTAATCGTAGATCCCAATGTAGTGCTGTAACCAATTTCACTCTAAAATTCATGCAAGATGAAGAGAAAATATGACCGTAGATGGTTTTGTGGATTGTGTTACTGATCGGTGCTTTATCAGTGAAACAGAAAACAGCTCAGGTTGTGATATGACTGTATCCATAGAGACTCTTACAATCTGTTCATATTTTAACTGATGTATTTGATATTTCGACTAAGTGCTAATTTGCATGTGCTACGATGAGCCCATTGAAACCGGCCGTCATAAAATAATTATTTTGCGATCTTGGCTTTCTACTTTTGAAATTAATCTATCAGATCACCTACACAACCTATGATGCGAGGTAATGTCATTTAAGGTACATTTCTACCCCCACACTGTTTATTCTGCCATTTAACGGTTTAGTTACATTCATGGATCAGAGGTTTCATGTAATAATTACTTTTTTAATAGTGAGTTGTGCATTCAAGATGCTGCCCTCTATCCCACTGTCACGTTAATAAACAAAGATGTGGACTTAGTTATTTTACTTGGTACTTCTTCCTAGACAGACACTAACATATATTTCATGAAACATGGCAGGGGCACAGCTCAATCCAAAGTGTTTCATCAAACAAATTTCCTTTTTCTGAAACCATCCTACACGAATATTTCCTGTATTTTCCTTCTTTGACTGGGCTATCAACGAAATTAGGCTGATGGGTACGGAGCAATGAGCTAACAGCACAGTAGTTCGGTGAGAGTTAGTTGTCGGCACTGGCAAGTCCACCTGCCGTCACCGCAGATGCGCGAGTTCTGACCTGAATGTTCCCAGTTTGCTTCGCGGCAGGGTCCATTTTTTCTTGGGTGACTATTACTTCATTGTTTATTTTTTATTAGCTTCTGCCTGTAACCTCATCACTTAGTACGGGGCAACTTCGAAAACTATCCCATGCGGTCGTTTTATCTGTTTGTTCTACACAGGTCCAACTCTATCCATCTGCAAAATTTCATCCAAATCGAACCAGTAATTTTTCATGAAAGCATATCAAACAAACTTTCACAGTTATGTTAAAGATTACAATTAAACATCTGTTGTGTGACAAATAATAATTTACTTAGTAGTATTTAGGTTTCTTGTATTATGTCTTCCCGTAGGCGGTGAGGAGCTGATGATGTAGTTTTGTATCTCTATAGTTTTAGTTTAAAGAGGGCCCCAAAGTCATTTTTGCCCCAGAGCCCTTGCCACTGATAGCGGCAATGCAGTGTCTTCACAGTTATGCTCATTAACTCATGTATTCACTCTCTTTTCTGCACAGATTGATTTCACCAGTACATGACAAGACTCATGGCAGTTTCCAATTATACAGGCAGTGATAGAAATTGGTGAGTCAAGTGTGCAAGCACACAAAGATGGCGAGTTTGGTGATGTCTAGCACACTGGTGGGTTTCAAGTAAGTATACGGACCTCATTTACGATCACTTCAAAGCACCATCAATATGAGCAATATCCATTGAAATGTGTAATGATGCTTCAGTTGAAGAAAAACAATTATTTTATGAGATATCTTTGTAATTAAGAGGAAGCAACATCACAGTGTTCCATAAGTATCGCGTTAAATTCTGTTTATGAAAGCTACAGTGATTAATTAGCTCTTCATGTGTCCATACTGAGTACCAGTAAGTAAATGTTATTAAGAGGCTGTTTGAGACCTGGTCATTACCAATAGGAACTTAGTGAAGCACTTGGTGATGATCTTCCATTTAAATATATCTGACTCTTGCTTTATTGTAGCCACCCTTAACAGTCTGTGATTACATGGCAAGCATTTATTTCTCTCTCTATATATATTTATTCACATCAACTCCTCTGTCTTCTTTATCAAAACTGGTGGATGTGACCTTATTGTGTTTCTTTCTTCCCTTATTAGCTCCCTTCTTCATTCTTTCTCTTGATAACCTCTTGTTTCTTGGCAAAGCCAGTTCTCTAAGCAGTGGATAACTCTCTTCCCTCTTCAATAATGTTTTTTCTTGTCCTTTTTTAATCTACTTTAAATTCGCTTAGGTAAATCTCAGTAAATTCATGCCACAAGTTATTAATAATTTTCAGAAAGCCAAGAATGTTGTCACATTGAAATGGAAGCAGGCTTGACTTCGAAGGCAGGGTTGTCAACTGAACACAGCACATATACTGAATGCAGGTTTATTGCGAACTGAACGTACACGCAGCACTAACTGCCTCTCGGGCAGAGTGCTCTGCTATTTATACACAGACAGAATGTACCAGAAATTAGGAGAATAGTTAATATAAGAAACAAGTAGAAATTACAAGTGAACATAAGAAATATGTAGAACATTCTGGAAATGTTAATTACAAAGAAATAAATTTTTGACGGTGGACGGGATTGAACCAGTGACCTTCAGAACCGCAGTCGGTGACACTATCCCCTGCACCACGCTGGCAGTCGGTTTACGTAAGGTCTTGTGACATTGCTCCCTCTCCTGGAAAAACAGTGACCTGCTCTTATGTTCCGCTTTAGAGTCAGCTGCAATGTCCTGGATCTTGATCTTGTCATGGGTCATCTGTATGGATGTTCTGGAGAATCCTACCCTTCTCCATGATTATCGATGACAGACGTTCCTGTCGAGGCTTCATCAGTAACATTACCATCCTCAGAGTCCTTGGACAAGGACCCATTTTCGCCTCTGCTCTTCAGGATAATAGTAAGGCTTCATTCGGAGAACGTGAACAATGTCTCTTCGTCGTTTTGACGACGGCTCATAATCCTCGACTTCATATGTGACGTCTGACAGCGGCATATGACACGATACGGACCAAAGTATCGATTCAATAACTTTTCTGATAGTCCAACTTTTCGTACAGGGGTAAAAATCCATACCAGATCTCCTGGACTGTACACAACAGGTCGGTGCTTGTCATTATACCCCTGACGGTCCTTCTCCTGGGCGTCCAGTGTCCGTATGTGAGCCAGCTGTCTTGCTTCTTCGACCCTGGTGATGAGCTGTTTAACATAGTCATCCTGAGTGTCGTCCCCATTGTCGTCTCAGCTTCACAGCCATGAAGTAGGAAAAACGGTGTGAAGCCTGTGGTGTCTTGTCTTGCAGTATTGTAAGCAAATGTCACAACTGGCAGAATTGTATCCCAGTCCTTCTGCTCAACATTGACGTACATCGACAGCATATCGGCTAATATCTTGTTAAAACGTTCTGTAAGACCATTTGTCTGAGGATGGTAGGCAGTTGTCATTCTGTAGACAATGTTGCAACATGACATTACCTCTGATACTAGTTTTGATGGGAATACTTTTCCACGATCAGATATCATGACACGTGGTGCTCCATGCTTCAAAATAATGTCTTGTACAATGAATTTTGCAATCTCTGGAGCCTCTGCAGTCGGCACAGGTTTGGTGACAGTATAGTGTGTGAGGTAGTCAGTGCACACTATTATCCATTGGTTACCGGTTGTCGACTTCGGGAACCTGCCTAAAAGATCGATGCCAACTCAGTGGAATGGAGCTGCTGCAAGTAGAATCGGCATGAGATGCCCTGGAGGTAATTGCGGCACATGCTTCCGTTGCTGGCACTCTTTACAGTGACTCACATAGTGCTTGACAGATCGGTAGAGACACTTCCAGTAATACCTGCATCTGATTCTGTTTAGGGTCTTCACGAATCTCAGACGGCCAGATATTGGAGCATCGTGGAAATACTTAAGAATAGCTGGCTGCAGATGAGCTGGAACGACCAGTAGCCATTTGGGGCCCAGTGGATCATAGTTGCTCTTATACAATGTCCTGTTTATAAGTTGGAACTCTCCATTGGTAGGTTCTCCTTTGTCCGAGGCCTTTATGGTTTTTAATAGTGTTGGATCTTCCCTCTGTTCAGCTGTAATGTCACCTAATTTAGTGAGGACTGAAATTTCATTCATGCTGTTGTGTTCCTCTAATGGATTCCTTGAAAGGCAGTCGGCATCCTTGTGTTTGCACCGTTCTTGAATACCACTGTGACATACTCTTGGAATCTTGGTGCCCATCTTGCTAGTCGACCTGATGGATCCTTCAAGTTAGTCAGCCAACACAAAGAATGGTGGTCTGTCATGACAGTGAATGGTTTGCCGAATAAATATGGCCAGAACTTGTTGATAGTCCAGATAACTACGAGACATTCTTTCTCAGTTGTAGAGTAGTTTGTCTCGCACTTTGAGAGTACTCTTGATGCATGGGCTATCACCTTTTCAGCACCTTCCTGAACTTGTACAATCACTGCACCAATCCCATAACCACTGGCATCTGTGTGAAGTTCAGTTTCCGTATTCTTGTTGTACAAGGCTAGAACTGGTGCAGAAGTTAGAGCCTCCTTAAGTGCCCAGAAAGCTCTTTCTTTTTTTTCATCCCAGTAAAACTTGGCATCTTCCTGCAGAAGTTCTTGCAATGGACATGCCTTGGTACAGAACCCTTTTATGAAATGTCGGTAGTATGAGCACAGCCCGAGAAAACTTCTCACATCACGAATATGCTGAGGAGTTGGAAATCCTGTGACTGCCCTTACTTTATCTGGATCAGGCCAGACACCATCTCCGTTGACTAGGTGCCCCAGGATTTTTATCTCTTTGGCGACAAAGGTCTTCTTCAGTTCCTTCTGGAATGTTTCCCAGTAATTCAGCTTGTCTTTGTTGTTTTCAAGCCATTGCTGGGCTGTTCTGTCCAGATAGAAAGAAACGTTGGCCAAGCACATTGTATGATCCCTCCTGTTGTACTTGGCAACTCGGTCAAACCTTTTTAGCCTTTTTAGCATGAGGATGCCCCGTGAAAGTGAAATGCTGATAATAAATGTATATTCTGCAAGCAAGACTGTGTTGTATCTAAATTATCTTTAGAAATTTGAATGTAATTTGTATTATTCCTTTCCCAACACTCCTTGAGTAACATGAAAACAGAACATGGCACGTATTGGACGGCAATCCCATTATCCCTTCCCAGTGCTGGAATACATCTAATGATAGCCTGCTGTCACTCCTTCATCCAATAATTTGAGGAATTTAAAATGAAGCTTCTATATTGTTTGACAAACCTTTGCAGGTAATGCCCACCATATAAATTCTTTGACACTGAGGTGAATCTTGATATCTTCTGTTTTTCATTAAAAAATTGCAGGAAATATATTTAAAGTCTCTCAAATTATCTACAGTCTGAATTGATCATGCCTGCATGATCGTCCATGCATACATTTCATTAGCACATATTCCACAGCCATGTGTTCTCCAATTCCTAATGTAGACTCAAATACTATACTGAAATATTTCACTGTATATCTGTTTACTTCTTCTTTTACCCCTTCAGTATTTTAAGCTATTAGATCTTTATGTTCTGTCACAAATAGTACTTGCACATGAATTAACTGATCTTCCAGAGAGACTTTAATGTCTTACAACTATCACTACAATCACATTCAAACTTTCTTATCATTTTATTACATTGAGTTTCCAATACTTGAGCTACTTCAACACAATGAAGAACCTTTCTTATTCCTCCTTTCCTTTTTTTTCATCCTCTTCAGCATTTGAGGCCTCCCATCGCTTCTTCTTTTCACCTCCCTGTGCATTTTTAAAGGCCACCAAATGCATTAGACACATAAAAGTTGATTGCATAACGTGTAACACCCAGCCCAAGGTTGGCATGTGAGGTTCACACGTAGCTCCTGGTAAAGGCCAGGCCCAGGGTGGGTGATTGTCTTAGCTGTCACTTTCCCAATATGCCTATTGGACCCTACCTTCTGTCTGCTAGACTTCAGGAGATGTGACCTGAGGTGTGGAAAATCACGTAATGCAGGTGAACCCCTCTCTGAGTGGGAAAGGGTGTGGGGGGGGGGGGGAGGGGGCTCAGTGGAAAGGAGCCTACCATCGGAGACACTGGCAATCATGGGAGATTCCATTGCAGTGGGTTCCTCAAATAAATTTAAGTATACAAGAATAAAGGGAACCAAGGACTCAACAACTCTCCCATCTACACCAAGGTATCTAGTGGAATTCCATACCAAAAACGAAATATTTTTCCTTGGTCATTCGTTTTGTCACCCAGAAAGGAGTTAGATGCAATTGCAGGTCCAGAGAAGTCTTTCTTCCATCTGCCTAAGGGAACTCTTTTGCCAGAGATGGACAGTGCCTTTCAGGCACAAATTCTCCTCAAAGCCACACTTCTGCATGGCTACCCTGTGCATGTATAGGCTCATCATACTCTTAATTCTTTTCATGGGGTTGTTTCCAGCAACTTGCTTGATGGACTGATTGAAGACGAAATTGAAGACTACCTCTCAGATCAGGGAGTCACAGCAGTGCATCTTGTAATGAATAAGGCTGGCAATTAATTAATATCAACCCATACCCTTTTCCTGTCCTTTGCGTGGTTCAAATGTTTGTAAACCTATTGAACGAAACAGCTATGGTCATCAGTTTCTAGACTTAAAAACTACTTAAACTAACCTAAGGACAAAACACACACACACACTCACACACACACACACACACACACACACACACACGCACACACGCGCGCGCGCGCGCGCTTAGGGAAGACTTGAATCTCCAACAGCAAGTAACCCTGCCCTCTGCAGTAAAGCGCCTTAGAGGGCTCAGCCACTTCACCATGGTCCTTTGTGTGGTCCTTTCACCAAAGATCAAAGCCTGTTATGAGGTTGTTACTATCAGACCTTATATTCCCAACCCCACTTGTTGCTTCCAGTGTCAGTGATTCAACCACATCTGTCAGTCATGCAAGAACACTGCCAAATGTGTCACCTATATCAGGGATGCCCATGGAAGTGATTGTCCCACCCTGTCCCCTCGCTGCATAAACTGCATGTGCATGGGTAATCATGCTAACTCCTCATGAAAATGTCCCATCTACCATGACAAGAAAGCCATTCAGGCGATCAGGATGAAGGAAAAGGTGACCCCACACATTTTGCCTGAAAGATAAATGCCAGTTGCAAACCTAGTGTACCGCCTTCTGGCACTTACAGCATAGTTGTTACTACACCTCAACCAAAGAGAGACATTGCCATGCAAACCTGTGACTTTCAATTCAGTGCTGAAGTTGTGCCAATGCCTAGCACCAAGATAGTGTTATTGTCATCTGCTAAGGGTGCACACCACTCCACCAGAGGACCCCCTGCACCGATGAAGTCACTTGCCCTGCAGACAGGCATCCAGAAATTGGAGGACTATTACCATGATGACTTTCTGTGCATACTTTGCCAACAACCATCTGGGTCTTCATCTAAAACCCACCATGATTCAAAGAAGTTGTACAAGAGGAAAAGATCCTCCCCTTCTCCTTTTTATCCTCTTCAACAGTGTCATCTACTGATGCTCTTCCTCGGATGATCTCAGTGTCACCAGGGTCTACCACCAACGGTCAGTCAGGAGGCCAACATAATACAGATTCTGATACCTCTCTCTAATTAACTGACCAAGTTTGTCCATCTTCCAACCCCAGCATTTGCAAACAGTCACAGTGTGGTACTCCATAGTCACTGAGATGACTGCTCCTCATTTGATCCAACTCCGTTATGGTGATTCTTTAATGAAACATTTGGGGCATCCAGTCTAATAGGACTGAACTGCGGCTTCCCTTGTGATCCTCACTCTTCAGTGATTTTCTGCCTTCAGCAAATGAAATTACACCCTAACCCCTTAATCTTCGCTTCATTCTTTTTTTTTTACCTTCACTCAAAGGAGGGACTCTGCTGTCAGTCGTTCCATTCCTGGTTTTACCTTCTCTCTGTGCAACATCTACACAACCTCAATGTCTGCGACACCAGGGCAAACCTTTTACACCACATTCATCAGCTTCTTCCTCTGTTTCCAGTGGTTCTGCTAACTACAATGCCCACCATCCCCTTTGGGGCTCTCCGTGCCCCTGTCAAGGAGGTGCTCTTTTGGCAGATATTTTTAATCAACTTAATTTCACCTGTCTTAACACTAGTGAACCCACATTTCTTCCAGACTCCATGCATACTCTTTTCCACTTGGACCTTTCACTCTGCACTGCTCAGCTTGCCTGTTGTCTCGAGTGCTCTCTTCTCTCATGTACACACTTGATTGCTCATTTCCCATGTGTTATTCGTCTGCTGGTGCCAATTCCATCTGTGTGTCCACCCAACAGGCAGATTTTCAAAGCTTACTAGCAGCTTTATTTTTTTATTGTGAACTTTCGGTGAACATAATTTTTCCAACATCGATGACCACATCGAATATCTTACTGCTGCAATTCTCGCTGCTGCAGAATGTTCCATCCCATGCACTTCTCCCTTGCCACAATGAAGCCACATCCCCTGGTGGAATGAGGCATGCCACCATCAACTCAGAGCTCTGAGATGTGCTTTCCACATATTTACACGTCATCCTACATTGGAGAACTGTATTCGTTGCAAACCATTGTGTGCCTAGTGTCACTACCATTTTATAAAGATAGTAAACAAGCTAGCTGGCTTTCATTTACTGGCTCTTATAACAATTTTACTCCCTTTTCTGTTGTTTGGAGTTAACCTCCATTGACTTTTCAGGACCTCGGCTCATTTTCCAATCCCCAGTCTGACTGTTGTGAATAAAGTCATTGCGGACCTCATTGACACCTCTAACATCTTCCCAGGCAGGGACATGAGGGCTAAATCTTTTTTCTCCCAGAATCATGAATCTGCAATGTTGATTTTACTATGAGTGAGCTTCAACATGCACTCTCTTAATCATGATCCTTCTCTCCATGACTGGATGGTATTCACATACCAAAGTTACAAAATCTTTGTATTATTAAATCAGCTACTAAACAAAATAAAAAATTTATAGTCATGTTCCACATCCATGAGGATCTCCTCAATATGAATCTATGGAAGAAACAATCTAATTTTCTCCTGAGGGCCTGTATTTTCTTTCTCAAACCTATAGCCACATCTGGACAAAAAGCATGTTTCCTTAGACACTGGTCTGAAACAATAATCATTCCCATACCTAAGCCTGATAAAGATAAGCATCTTTCATCTAGCTACCATCCAGTTTCCCTCACCAATAGCATCTGCAAGGTGATTAAACATTTGATTAATGATCAGTTTGTATGGTGCTGGAGTTTAGAAATTTCCTCATTTATGCACAATGTGGTTTTCATAAGCACCAATCTCCAGTTAATCATCTTGTCATCCTATCAACTCACATTAAGAACAATTTTTTAGGAGCTGCCAAACAGTGACTACGTTTTTTGATTTGGAGAAGGCATACAACACCTGTTGAAGGACAGATATCCTCCATACTTTACTCACTTGAGAAATCCAGGGTCACCTGCTTATTTTTATTCAGGAATTCTTAAAAGATCTTGTTTTTTAAGATGTGTCTTTGTTTGTCCCTTTCAAACACTTTTATTCAAGAGAATGTTGTACATTATGGTTCACTGTTATCACTGCCATCAGGGCATGTGTGGAGGAGAATTTGCGTAGGTGCTACAAAGATTGTAGCATCTATATCTATTCAGACAGCCAGGCAGCCCTGAGATCACTGGCAGCTCCTGCAACAAGGTCTAAAATTGTTGCAGAATGTCACAGGGTTCTGGTGGAGCTAGGGTAAAGCAATAAAGTGAACCTATTGTGGGTCCCTGGCCACTCAGGGATCAGTGGCAATGAACATGCCGACAGATTAGCCAGGATGGGGGCAGAGACTCCATTTATTGGATCGGAACCTGTCCTGACAATCACCAAGGCAATGATCAAATTGGAGCTATGTAACTGGCTCAGAAGACAGCACGTAGAATATTGGACCAAAGTCTACCAACAAAAACATGGCAAGGTAATGACGCCAAAGCCATGTTTTCAAGGAAGCTCTGCAATCCTGGGCCTGAACAGGAGAGAGATTAGACTCATGGTTGGATTGCTGACAGGCCATGGGAATTTCAAAAAACACCTACATACAATGGGAATAACAGAAGAGGACCCTAAATGTAGGATCTGTGATGGCGGTGATGAAACTGCATGACATCTAATCTTCGAATGCATTGCATTGGAGAGTAAAAGGCACAGAACATTTGGGACAACCAGACCCGAAGAAATTGTGTCTAATAAAGAACTGGTAAAGGGACTCCTTGCACTGTTCAAGGGCATTGGTTGGCTTCACTAGATATACAGGGAGTGATACCGCACAATAAACTTAGTTTCGGTGTGGGCAATGGCGGGTTGGACCAAGACTGTTTTGGCTTCCTTGGAAAAATCAAATCAAATGGTTCACTGTTGAGTGTCATTCTATATGCCATAGCAATCAAACCTATTATGGATTGTCTTGTACTAGGCATCTCAGTTTCTCTCTTCTTTGGTGACCTTGTGATATATTGAAGCTCTCAATGAAATTGTCTACTTGAGTGACATCTTCAGCAGTGTCTCGACCATCTCTACTCCTGGAGCACCAACAATGGCTTTCAGTTTTTGGTTGACAAGACAGTCTGTATGAATTTCTGGTGGCTTACACAGTTTTTTCCCTGTCTCTTCATCTCAATCCTGTCACTCTTCCCCTCATTGACACACAGAATTTCATGGGACTCACATTTGATAGGAAATGTTTTTGGCCTTTCATTGTCTCTTAGGTGGCAGCTCACTGTACCCTTTCACTCAATGTTCTATGTGCATTATGCAGTACTTCATGGGGTGTGGACCAGACCACCGTCTTCCACTTTTACTGATCCCTTGTCCATTCAAAACTGGACTATGGATGTACTGCTTATTCATCTGCACGACTGTCTATTTTAAATCATCTCAACACCACCCACTATCATGGGATCCATTTAACCACAGGAGATTTTTATACCAGCCCAGCTCAAGCTGCTAATTGCCACTGTCCTATCAAAGAGAAGTCCTTCTCAGTCATTATACAAGCTGTTTGTCATCTATGCATGTTCACCCATCCTATGCTGCCTTTCTAATGATTATCAAGACCATCAGTATGCAGTTAGTTCATCTTCTCTGTTACCTCTCAAAGTTTGCTTTTGGTTGCTGGTTCAGGAGCTTGACATTATTCTTCCTGTCACATTCCCAGCAGGTGTGAGTTATTCGCCATCCTGGTTCTGTAGCAAGATCCATGTTAACTTTGAACCCCACTGATTTTCGAAATACACAACCCCTGGCCCAGTTTATCACAGTGAGTTAACTCGCACTTTGTACGCAGCTTGGAGACATTATCTTTGATTACACTGATGGTTCCAAGACCAACTGAGATGTTGGATGTGCCTTTGAATGAGGGACGATTCTTTTCAGTATCGTCTTCCTGACCAATCTTCGATCTTTACTGTGGAACTTTTTGCCCTCTATCAGGACACACAGTACATCAGACAACATGAACATTCTAACAGTGTTGTATGCTCAGATTCTCTGAGTGCTCTTCAGAGCCTATGTGTGCTATACTCAGTTCACCCCATCATACAAAGAATCCAGGAGTGTGTTCATTGTCATGTCACTGTCGGGGAATGAGATTTCAGATGCTACTGCAAAGGATGCAGCTCTCCTCCCTCAATTTGCTAACTATTCTGTTCTTTAGAATGATCCTTGTGCCGCTGTCTCTGGGTGTGTGGTATCATTCTGGCATGCAGTTTGTTCTTTTCTTGAAGGGAACAAACTCCAGGATATTAAACCTCTCCTTATTGCTGGGCTGCACATAGCACATTGTTGTTTCAATCACCACAACTTACTGCTTGATGATTCTGCTCCACTGTTCTCAACCCTTAACCGTACACCATCTTTTGGTCCAGTTCCCAATTTTTAACCATCTATGTCAAAGTTTGTGACTTCCGTCTGAGTTATCTGGTGTTTTAGCAGAATACATGTGATCTGTTGATCGTGTCTTACTTTTATTCACTGCACCAATATGCCAGAGGAAATTTAAATTCCCCCTCTGTGGAACCCCACTATGTCCCTAATGTTTGGAGGAATCTTTCCCTAGAGATGGCCTTGGGTATCTATTCCTTTTCTAATTTGGATCAACTGTGTTGTGCCTTTTTCACTTTTGCCCCTACTTAATCTTTGGTGCTTATGACCTTCGTAGTTTTACACCCCAACCCCCCCCCCCCCCCACAAGAAGAAAAACAAAAATTCCACCATGACTTATCTGATGTAAGTAAATTCAGTGCAGGGGAACACCATCCAATAACCAATTTTCATCAGGTACTGAGTGCACTTTTAGGATACACCAAGAAAAGTAAAACTACAAGCCGGCCGCGGTGGCCGAGGGGACTGAGGCGCTTCAGTCACGGTCTGCACGGCCACTACGGTCAGGGGTTCGAATCCCCCCTCGGGCATGGATATTTGTGCCGTCCTAGTTCGTAAGTAGTTCATAAGTAGTTTGTAAGTTTAGGGACTGATGACCCCGTAGTTAAGTCCCATAAGCTTTACAAACATTTGAACATTTGAAAACTACAATAGCTATGTTCTAAGCACTTTGCATCATACAGCAGTACTAATGAAAGGAAAACTGGAAACAGTTACTTTCTACAACACAAAATACAGAGTGTACAGCATTGACCAAATGATCTGTAAATACACAACAATGTTTGTATGAAGCAAACAGCCAATGCCATCTGCATTATCTTCAGTGTAAAAGACATGTAAACAATTTACAACAAAGTAACATTTGAAAAGGAAGTCACTCTTTTTTGAAGCTAGAAGTTGAACTGAGAAAATGTACAAGCCTAATGTAGAATGAGAAACAGTAATAATTCAGCATTTGTGGATAGTGCATCAGAGCCATATGCAAAATGCGAATACAGCATAATGCTGTTTATAATGGCAGTACCACATAGCAATAGTCTAAATTCTTACTTTCTAGAAATACGTTTAAAATATGCATTGTCTGAACTAATAATTATGTTTAAAAGTGTATTCAGAATTGTTTTTAAGTAATTACCACAATGACATTATATAAAATTAAATGTTTGGATCAGAAGCATACTTGCACAGCATTATTTGTTGACCAAGATTTCAGTACCAGATTGATTACTGAAAGATATTGATAATAGTTTGGTTGCAGCATAATATAATCACATTTTGGTTTTTCTCTTTCCTCCCTTTCTTCAACATTTCATGAATATTACAGAAAGATGGTGTCTGTTCCAAATTTTATTAGAAAAATATTTCATGTTTCAGTTAACACTACATTTCTAAAAAGAAATAGGCCTACACTGTCTCCAACATCTTAATTTTTATAATTCACAGTTTCTCATGAAAAATACATCACTAACTGGAACTTTCACTAACTGCCAAATTAAATGAGTTTCATTTGGCTTATTCAGAATAATGTTTTTTAAATATGTTATCATTTTTTGGGTGTGATGCCTTGGGGGGGGGGGGGGGGCAAAATCCCTAGGGCCCAAGCCTTATGGGGGCCCCAAGCCACTCAAGTGTTCAGGGCCCACCAGGATCTCATATGGAAAGTATCAGAATGTAAACTATCAGATTTCCATTGCAAATAAATTTTGTATCATGCTGCAGGCAGCAAGTGTAGAGAAAAGTGTTTAGGCACACTCTGCAGAACAGTGTGGCAGCACACAACATGTGGGCCTGCTGTAGCAGAGTGTGGCAGCAGTCAGGTGGGACAGGGCAGGGCAGACAGGTGCTCTAATGTTTTCCCACACCTCACTGTCTGCTGCACCTGTCTCACAGGCAATAATCCGGTGACTCCTGAATTACAGCAATACAGACAGCAACATTAAACTTATTGCTCATTTTTCTTTAGTAGGTATAGGAACCCACATGTTAAGTGGTTTTCCTCATCTTCTGTAAGTGCGTGAATCTTACAGAACTAGTGTATACTAAGTTGGAATCTTTCTCTCAATATTTTAGTAGGAAATTCCACAGATAAAATCTGACCAGTGTGTGTCACTTTGCATGTACTGTACTTATTCGCCACTGAAACCTTCCATTGCTTTTATATTCTCCATACAAGTACTGGTGCACAATCTAAATATGACTATGTGATAGGTTTGTGGCAGACGTACAGTGGTGGAGCTGCACTAACTGACTTGTCACAGGCCCTCTTGCCCTGCTCTATCTGTCCTCTGCTGCCTGATGTGTGAGTATGTGGCGGGCCTGATTGGCTCAATAATGCTGTACTGCCTTTAATGTTATGAGACTGTTATTGAATGAGCGCTACTTGCTTCAGTTTTAATCCAGTATTTGAAGGCAATAGAAATATTATTGATAAAAAGATTTTATTTAGAACCTGCATATTTCAGCACCACTGCTGATGCAAGTTGAGTTTTTGACAGTTTTCTTTCCCAGTTTATTAGTTGCCTTCCCCCCCCCCCCCTCCCAAAGCAATTAAAACTGAAATCAATGAATAAGTTAGTTAGTAAAATACTGGTAGGTTTTTCTCATCCCTATTTCTCAGTTTTCTTTGTGACAGTAGCAGACTTCACATGCCATTGATGAAGTAAATCCTCTACAGATGATTGTTGTAGCACAGAGCTATTACATGTCAGTTGCATGTAGAATGTGGGAACTGCCAGACAATGACATTTTAATGACTCAGAATTGTACATACAATAGTGATATTAATAGCAGACAGCAGCTCACCTCCAGTTTCTCTCAATAAATTTCATTTAGTGACAATGTGATTGTCTTTACAGATTCAACAGTTGGGATAGTTTGGTGTGACACCTTGATTTAAAGAGATGGAATGTAACCACATGTCTGGAGCAATGAAGAGAAGAGAAAGAAGGAAAAAAGGAAAAATGGGTAGAGAAGTTGATTGAGCCTGGGATTTTTTTCTATCTTACTGTGGAAGTGATAAAGATAACAATAATCAGTTATCTGATGTTCAAGCTGCAAATCAAAAACAGTAAGGATTGTTTATTCATTTTTCATTTCAAATAATTTTATTTACTAAAGTGTATTTCTGTAAATAATTTCCATTTATAGGTTGATACACACATAAACATTATAATATCTTAGCAATGTCCAATTACAATGCAGAAGACCTTCACTGATAATCAAGAATAGTTTGAATTAAATTGGAATTGGGGTGAAGCAAACCAGTCAAAAACAGCAAGGATGAAATCCTTTTTTGAGTATGGCAAATACAGTCATACGACCAACTTCACTTTATGTGGCCTAAGGCATCATGCTATGAACTGGCTGACCATTCCTGCCAGAGGCTTGAGTCCTTCCTCAGTCGTGTGTGTGTGTGTGTGTGTGTGTGTGTGAGAGAGAGAGAGAGAGAGAGAGAGAGAGAGAGAACTGTTTTCTTTTTATACCTTTCTCTTTTTTGCAGATGATCACTCGACCAGTGCACATGACTGTTTTGATGTTTGATCTTTAAACTGTTTAAATTCTGCAACTAAGGAAATGGATTAGGCAGTGAAATATGGTTCACCTAACCATCCAACACATTTTCCAGTTGGTGTTCATTCCTCTGCATTTTGTACATCTTTACTTCACGGTAAACCTTATAGCAATAAATGTGTGCCCCATGTTTGCTTAGTTTGGAGTGAAAGTCAACAACATTTATTTTGATTTTCTTGTCATCTGTTTTCCAGTCAGACTGAGATAGGTCATTTATACTTCTTTTCAAAATCAGGATATTCCAATCAATTAAACTGTAAAAAATTATTTTATAGCATCCTAGAACATGAATTGAGCAATCTTCATAGAGAATGTTACTTGAAATGACGAAATCTATAGATGCAGTTAAGACCCTCTGGTACTATATTCCAAAGAATTGAGAAGCAAATGCAAAATGAAATCTATGTATGGAAACAGATAATACACTTTTCTGTGCCATGAATGCATCATTTTGGACTTATAGTAAAATGAAGGAAGCACTATAGTGGGGAAAAAATATTCACTGTAAAACAAGTATCAAATTTAGAGCATCATCTTATCGAACATCATGCAAGTGTACTACAAATTGTTTTCTTTCTATGACACAATTATTTTTAAATAGAGAAAACAATCTGATGTATTTTAACACCTGAAACAAATTTTACAGAAGATATTCTCTGCAGCATAATAATGAACTATCTTCAGTAGTTCATTGTTCCTAGGATAAGAGACACAGTTGAAAGAAGTCTGAGTAATTAAAACTGCCTCTGTATAGAAAATCAAGCTTTGCAGATACAGTATTAGTGTTAATTCATGTTTATATTCATGTCTTCATGACAACAGAAAAATAGAAACAGTTATTCCAATACACCTCTATATGATATTAGTATTCTGTGCATTTTCTTTGGCAGATTCTGCTTTTTAAAAAAAGTAATTCAATGGTGTCACAATCTGCATAATTTCCTCGAATGTTTACAGGCATTATAATACAGAATAAAACTGCATCTGAGATACAGTAGAAGTTAGTGCTATTAGTAGTGGATCGACAGTACACATGTGCATACTACCAGACTGAGGATTCAGTCAACTGCACCATAAACAACTGTTAGTTTGCTTCATTTCTGCTGGCAATATATCATTCAATGTATATTACCATAGTGTAAACTGCATTTGTAAATATACATTTTCTGTTTAATAAGAAATTATATTTTATATATCTCATCTCACTCATTATTTTCGTGTATTTCCAATATTCACCGAATTATGTGACATTTATATCATCTCAGGCTGTCTTCAAAATAAGTGAAATTGGATTTATATGTTTAATGATGGTGCCTAGTAGCTCTTCCATCCCCAGGCCCAGTGCTGCCCCTCAGCAGCCCTGCTTGGTCATACACATGGAAACATTAAAATACCAGCAATGAAAGCCTACATTAAATGATCTTGTTCTCATGTTTCTCCTAACACACCACCTACTAAGCCCCCTCACAAATAGTTTTACTACCGGTATATTTTTACATTGACCACCAATCTGTTGTAATTTTTGAACCAGACTGTTTTCAAGACTAATCAGTTCACAATAGGCTATTTATTCACTTTGACTTAGTATCCAGTTTCCTGAATATTGAATACTGTATATTCAGTATATGGATTCAGCTTACATTAAACACTTCAACAATTTCACAACTGTTTCTATTTAAAATAATTTATTACGGATGACATCATTTTGTTTTCCACTTCTAGAGATTTCTAGAGACTTCTATTGTTGTTTCACATATTTTGTTCTAAACTCTTCTACAATATAGAGTCACACGGTGGTATTTATTGAATATATTACTTAGTGGAGCCTACTTTAATGTAACAGGTGCTTAGTTCATTTATATAAACACAGGGTGTTCAAAACGATGCTAAATACTTTGAGAGGTGGTAGTAGTGGTAGTATTCATTGAAACAAGAAAAATAAGTACAATAAACGTGGGTCTGGAAACATACTTCCTGGGGGGGGGGGGGGGGAGTGTTTATAGGTGGTGTTCCACGTGGTGTCCATTCATGGCAATGCATCCCTCTGCTCTTTACCATAAGAAATGATGCACTCTTTGAAGTATACTCAGATATTGGTGTTGTTGTTACACATCATTGACTTGAGTTCTGTTGACCACTTCTTTCAAGTGTCCTAGTAAGCAAAATTGTAGGAGATTAAGGTCTGGGGAATAAGCAAGCCAAGATGTTGGGCCTCCATGGCCATTCAAGTGGTCCTGAAATATCTGTATCATATGTTAGTCTACCTTGTGACAAAAGAGTGCTAGAGTACCATTGTGCATGAGTCACAGCTGCAGCTGTTTTGACATGGCACATCTTCCAGGAAGGTAGGCTATACATTAATGAGAAAGCCCAGAAAATGCACCTCATTGAATATTTGTGGTAGCACATACAACCCTATTAATCTATCGCCAAGTACACATGTCCACGTGTTGATTGAAAATTGGTGTTGATGCCCTCTTTTCTGAATTGCTTGGAGATTCACATCTGACCATACATGATGATTATAGAAATTTACAAACCATCTTTTGTGAGCTCTGCCTCATTGTTAGGGACCTCATAAACTCCCATTTTCGGATAAATGCAATTAGACAAGCAAATTTTGTGTGAAAATGGATAATCATATAAAAGAAGCTATATGCATTTTTTAATTTATTATTATTAATAATATTTTTGTAGTGAATCATGTCAAAAGTAACTATTTTATCAGATATATTTTGAATAGCTTTATTATCTGCAAATCATTATCAAAATGTGACCAATTTTTATTACTAATATTTTACAAAGCCCAATTTGGGAAGATATGTGTAGAAGAGCATGTTAGCAAATTAAAAAATGTACAAAGTGTGAAGACATACCAGTGCACCCAGTATTCCAGTTCGCTGCCAACTGTCAGCACAGCAAAATGTTCTGTATAAGATATCTACTGTGTGATGCAATGCAGGAGCCTATTGCTGTGGGACCTACATTTTATAATAAACAAATACTTATGTTTGTCTACATACTAAAGTTTATGTAAATGCCAAAACTTTTATTGTGTCAGTTTTAGGTTGTGGCTGTTTCGAACTTGGTTGCATCAAATTCTGATAGAAATCAAGCTGGAAATTCCTCTTTTTTTAACACAGTGAATACACTAAACATGTCAGCAAGAAATTGTGCAGTAACATTTGTCTTGTTCATTTTTTTACATTTCCTGTTTTGAAATGAGTGAATGTACTGCGCATATTCCGTAACTGATTTTGACAATGAGTCCTCTCAATAACCGAAAAAATCAATGATAGCTGTGATCATGTCCCACACATGGGAGGCTCGATGTGTTTCTCTGTACTCTTCCACTCCCCTCTGGGATTAAAACTTCTGGTTTGTTTACACTTGCAAGTGTCTGTCAATGTATTACAGTGGCTGAAGGGGAAAAAAAGCTGTCAGCATACATTGAACACACAAAAAGTCACCCCTTAAAGTGTCAATAAAGATACTTTTAGTTCAAATTATATTCTAAATACTTCCCTCGTAGGTGCAAATAGTTATTTTTGCATCTACTTCCATGCTAAGTGCCTTGTATGTTTTTATCTGTATCATTATGAAGTATGGGCAGTAGGGTAAAGAATGCCCAGGAAAGGACAAGATTAATGTTCTTCAGATTTTGTGGTTAACATATTGGTCAGGAAAAGAAAAATATAGTCAAGAAATGCCTTAAATTTTAAATGCATTGAGTTAAGGAAAATGTTGGTACATCTTGACAGGACAATCATTTGCTGAAAGATTGTGATCAGAAGAAGAATACCAAGGCAATTTTGGAAAAAGAAAACAGTTGACATTTCTGAAAAAGCAAATGTTCCAGTCAAAGTACCTCAATCATGACTCTCTTTTAATAATTTGATATCATTAAAGTTTTGTCTTCATTCAAGTAGCCTATGAACTTATTAAATTACTGTGTCTACTCACTGACAATATGTAAATGAAATACGAGTGTTGGAACTTAGTGGCAACTATTTATTCATAACTGATACAAAAGCATTACATGTTTGCATCTGTTACTGTCCTTCAAAGTAGTCACCAGCGTTGGGTAGAACCCACTGTCAGTGATGTGGAAGGCATAGTATACCGTTAGCAGAGTCTGTTGTGTTGCTGGTGCGAATGGAGTGGTGTACTGCCTGTTGAATCTTTGGAACAGTTCTGAAGCGAATGGCACAAAGTGGTTCCTTCATCTTTGAAACCAAATAAAAGTCACAAGGACTTTAGTCTGGGGAGTATGGTGGATGGTACAGTACTTGCCAGTCCCATCAACCGAACAGAGCAGCCACAGCTTCCACTGTATGTGTCCATGCATTGTCGTGCAAAATGATGGGTGGTTGTGCAGAAAATGTTGCTGCTTCTTTTGCAAAGCTTAAGTCCTTGTGATTTTGATTTGATTTCGAATATGAAGGAACCATTTCTTGGCATTCGCTTCAGAACTGTTCCAGAGGTTTGAGAGACAGTAGACTGCCCCATTCGCACCATCAACAAAACAGGCTCTGTTAACGGTATACTACGCCTTCCACATCACTGGCAATGGGTTCTACATAGCACTGGTGACTACTTTGAAGGACAGTAACAGGTGCAAACATGTAACACTTTTGTATCAGTTGTGAATAAATATTTGCCACTAGTTATGTTCCAGCCCTGGTAGATGTGAATTGAGCCAAAAACAGAAGCAATTTTTGCCAAAAATAAATGTGAATTTTACAAAAATAGATGCTACCATTTCATGTCCCTACTCATTATTGAATAAAATCTAGGATATAAACAGTGGATCTGCACAATACTTCTGCAATGGCCACTGTCAGTGCAATCTGCCATGATAATTTTGTGACCTTAGGGTCTGGATGCACTGTAGATGATATGGGTACAGCAGTTGCTCATGAAGACACCCCCCGCCACCACCAGATAGGGGAGTAAGACACACATTCTGCTGCTGCTGCTGCTAATAATAATCAAACACTAGTTCCAGGGTTTTCTTTGACTGAATATAGCATACACTCCTCCACTACAGACATATGCAGACTGAGTGGCACTTTACACTGTTAGTCTCCTGAGGTGCTAGGGTATCTGTATCCATAAGAGGCTGGAATAGACTGCCAATCAACTTATCAGAGGGCACTTTATGCTATGGATATTTTTAAGGGGGCACAAGTTCACAGGCTACATTCATCTTATCTATAATTTCACTTCTTGATTAGTAAGCTTTCATTGCTGATGCATGGTGTAAGAGAGAAACTGTATGTGTAAATTGCACAACTGCAGTAAACACAAAAGTGAATAAGATTTTGTAAGAAGATAAAACACCATGATACATACAGTGGAGAGTACTATTCAATAAGGCACACGAACACAACAAAAACTTATGTAGCCTACAACACAACTTGAACATCATAACTGACTGCAAACTACCTGGTGGTTGGTAGAGTACTGTATGAGTAAGAAAACATAATACCATTCTGACAGGTGATGCAATAGCAGTGCAATGACTTTAATATTTGCAACCCATCTTGGCACCTTCCTATAAACACACGTTTATCTCAGAAAGCATGTATGTCCATACCCCAGTTTATTGAATTTATTTTTCTGTTTCTATGAGGACTATGAAGTATTCAACATTTTCTTCAAAGATCTCCACCTCCAAGGTGGAAAAAGAAAAAAAGAAAAAAAAAAATGTAAAGCACCATGTCACATGAGATGCCTGCCTTTTTGTAAAAATATAGAGTTGCAGATATGAAGATGACAAGTAAGATTGTGGAAACCAGTCATCTAAAATAAATTAAAATAGTCAAAAAGTGATCTTGGCTTATATATTCTTAATAAATAATTTAGATACCCCCCACTTGTTAAAAGTCAAGCATATACAAAATGTGATAAAGTTACATCCCAAAGTCACAGTAGTCAAATGGAAGTATCCCCATATACCGTTATAGGTGTGCTCTTTGACTGTATGACACTTGTCATAAATCACAATAGTGTTGTTTGCAATTTTACTGCCCAATTATAACAGATTGGCTCCTGAAGAATTTAACTGAAACAATAAGGTTTCACTCTATCAATTGTGGGAATAAGCAATGTGTGAGGTGACTAGGGGACTATCGCTATTTTGTTTTTCATAGTCTTTGTTTACTTTGTCTGTTGTTAGTTTTGTTTCATTTCTTTGGTTGTTTGATTTTTGATATTACATTTGACATCTACTTTTCTACTTTTATATATAAAAGATTATAGAGGAAAAACTCCTAGCAGGAACATATATATAAAAATTAGATGAGATTTACTTACCAGGCGAAGGAGCATAGGTATGTGACTATAACATAAATAAAAACACACACACAAATGCTAACTTTCGCAACCATTTGTTGCTTCTTCAGGCAAAGAGCAGGGAAGGAGAGGGAAAAGGAAAGGATGTGTGTTTAAAGGAGCAGGTGAGGAGTCATTCCAATCCTGGGAGGGGAAAGACTTACCATTGGGGAAAAAGGATAGGTAAACAAACACACACACCCTCACACTTATACATGTGCACACACACCAGGGCAGACATATGCAAAATGCAAATAAGTTGGACAGAGATGCCAGTTGAGGCAGAGGTTCTGTCCAGAGATTGGAGGCAAAGATGTTGTAGAATGGTGGGCGGGAAATTAAAACTAACAAAGGTTGAGACCAGGTGGGCAACAGGAAGAGAGAATATGTTGAAGGGCAAGTTCCCATCTCCGGAATTCTGAAAGGTTGGTGTCAGTGGGAAGTATCCATATAACCCGGACGGTGTAACACTGTGCCAAGATGTGCTGGCCGTGCACCAAGGCATGTTTAGCCACAGGGTGATCCTCATTATCTACAAACACTGTCTGCCTGTGTCCATTCATGCGAATGGACAGTTTGTTCTGGTCATTCCCACACAGAAGGCCTCACAGTGCAGGCATGTCAGATGGTAAATCACGTCGGTGCTGTCACAAGTGGCTCTGCCCTTAAATGTGTACACCTTCTGGGTTACAGGAGTGGAATAAGTGGTGGTGGGAGGATGCATAGGGCAGGTTTTACACCGGGGGCGGTTGCATGGGTAGGAGCCGGAGAGTAGGGAAGGTTGTTTTGGGGATTTCATAGGGATGGACTAGGAGGTTACAAAGGTAAGGTGGGTGGCGGAAAGACACACTCGGTGGAGTGGGAAGGATGTAATGAAGAATGGATCTCATTTCGGGACAGGATTTAAGGAAATTGTATCCTTGCTGGAGAGCCACATTTAGAGTCCACTCCAGTGCTGGAAAGTAACCGGTGACAAGAAGGGCACTTTTAGGGTCCCTCTGTGGGAGGTTCTGGGTTTGGGGGGAAGAGGAAGTGGCCCTGGCTATTTGCTTTTGTACCAGATCAGGAGGATAGATGCGGGATCTGAAAGCTGTAATCAGGTTATTGGTGTACTGGTTCAGGGATTCAGGACTGGAGCAGACTTGTTTGCCATGAAGACCTAATCTTTAGGGAAGGGACCGTGTGGTATGGAATGGATGGCAGCTGTCATGGAGGTACTGTTGTTTGTTGGTTGGTTTGATGTGGACAGAATGTGTGAAGCTGGCCATTGGATAAATGGAGATCAACATCAAGGAAAGTGGCATGGAATAGGACCGGGTGAATCTGATGGAACGAAAGGAGTTCAGGTTGGAGAGGAAATTCTGGAGTTCTTCCTCACTGTGAGTCCAGATCATGAAGATATCATCAATAAATGTATACCAAACTTTGAGTTGCTAGTCTTGAAAGGTTCGCAGGAGAGCTTCTGTGAAGTTTGGGAAGTAGGAGGAGAGGTACTGGCGGAAGTAAAGTTGTGAGGCGGCATCGTGAGTCATGTCGGGATAGCTGAGTTAGTACAGCGCTTGCCCGCAAAAGGCAAAGGTGCCGGGTTCGGGTCTCGGTTCTGACAAACAATTTTAATCTGCCAGGAAGTTTCATAACAGCGCACACTCCACTGCAGAGTGAAAGTTTCATTCTGTAATCTTTTGTTTTTACCATTAAATAAATAATTAATGCCCATTCTGTAGTTGGGAGGTTCTTGTACGCACACTTTCCCAATCATTAAATTAATTATCCTCATAAAGGAAACATTTTGTTGCCAACATTAATACACTATACCACTGCCAGCTCAAATAAAGATTTAACCAAGCAGTTTCTTGTAAATGCCATGATGGGTCAGTGGCTGCGATGCTAACTATGGTGTAAAAGATTCTGGATTCAAAACTATGTATATGCTGAATATTTTGTTATTGGTACAGTCCCTACTGCACAGATCATAAAATAATTGTAACAACATTACCATAATGTAACACACCATAATTATAACAACACTACCAAATCATAAAACTTCAGTGCATTACTTACATGCTGTACATTTTTAGAGCATTTTAGGCTACTGTTGAGCAAAATGCTTTTTGCAGCAGCCACACATGATGTAAATTACATTGTTTCATTTCTTTTCCTTTCCTTTACTTTATAGATATGTGAATATTTCAATTTATCTACTGAGGACCATGATGAGATCCAATGAGCTCCCGCAAATTTCTGTGAAAGGGCAAAACCTGTCTTGAAATTAAATGATGACTCACTTAAGCTGAGGTTTTGCTTGGATAAAAATACTGTGCAACAGTTAGAACTGTGATTGAGAGGTGAGCTGCTGAAACAAACGAAAAGAAACAAGCCACTGACTCCAAAGTGCATGCTACTTTTGACATAATGATTATATGCCACATGTAGTTTTCAGATAGTCATAGGGGGCTCTGTTTAAAGTACATTTAGCATCAGCTGACAGGGCTATTCACAAGGATTTGGTCTGCATTGGGTCACTGAAACTATCAAAATGCATACAGAAGAAAATGACTTGAGGAAAACCCAGCATGATTTTTATGAAATAACACATTTTCCTGGTGTTATCGGAGTTGTTGACTGTACCCATATCCCTATCAAATCTCCTGTTAGTGAAAATGCAGAGATATGATGGAATCATCATGGGAGGTTTTCACTAAACGTGCAAGCAATCTCAGAAGCTAAGCTGCGATCTTTAAATATAGTAAATAGGGGGCCGGGGCCTGTGCATGACAACATTTTCAGAAACTCGTGCATACATACCATTTTGCCGACGACATAGTAATTCTGTCAGATACAGCAAAGGACCTGGAAGAGCAATTGAACGGAATGGACAGTGTGCTGAAAGGTGCATATAAGATGAACATTAACAAGAGTAAAACTAGGGTAATGGAGTGCAGTGTAAGAAAATCAGGTGATGCTGAAGGAATTAAGATTAGGTAACGAAACAATAAAGGAGGTAGATGAGTTTTGTTACTTGGGCAGTAAAATAACAAATGATGGTCGCAGTGCAGATGATATAAAATGCAGAATGGCAATGGGTAGAAAGGCGTTTTTGAAAAAGAGAAATTTGTTAACATCGAATATTGATTTAAGCCTAAGGAAGTCCTTTCTGAAGGCATTTGTATGGAGTGTTGCCTTGTATGGGAGTGAAACATGGACGATAAGCAGTGTGGACAGAAAGAGGATAGAGGCTTTTGAAATGTGGTGCTGCAGAAGAATGCTGAAGATTAGGTGGGTGGATCGCGTAACTAATGAGGAGGTACTGAACCGAATTGGGGAGAAAAGAAATTTCTGGCATACCTTGACTAAAAGAAGGGATAGATTGGTAGGACACATTCTTAGACATCAAGGAATTGTGAATTTAGCGTTGGAGGGAAGTATGTGGGGTAAAAATCGCAGAGGGAGACCAAGAGACGCGTATAGTAAGCAGATTCAAGTGGATGTGGGTTGTCGTTCTTATGAGGAGATGAAAAGGCTTGCTCAGGATAGAGTAGGTTGGAGAGCTGCATCAAACCAGTCTCTGGACTGAAGACCACAACAACAACACATACCGAGCTGGAAACAAGAGAAACTCTGGTAGGCATACTTCTAGGTGACAGTGGCTACCGTGTTGTAGGTATTTGTTAACACCAATACTCTACAAAGAAATGGCAGCCAAGCAGATCTACCACTGATCTCACAAGAAAACCAGAACAGCAGTTAAAGAATGTTCGGAGTTGCAAAAAGATGATATCCTTGCTTAAGTTTAGGACTCATTGTTAAAGTGCATCATGTAACAATTCTTATAGTTGCAGCATTTATCTTGCAAAAAATAGCTGTCAATGTGTTGGATGAAGAGACTGAAACGGGTGACAATGTTTTCTTTGGGAGAAGAGTTAATTAAGAAAATTAAGCAAACAGGGGTCAAAATGCAGTGAGAGCAGCATTTCTTAACAACATATTTACATGAAAAGTTAATAAATTTGCAAATTGTCAACTACAGATGTGAAATAAATTTACATTGTTTCAATTTGAAAGTCTGATTGTCTTTTAATTTCTTTCAGATGCATTTCTTTAGTTTCTTTATTTAGTTTTGTTTCCATCCTTGCTTCATATTCTGCAAGCATGCCCTGTACTTTGAGCTTGTGTTCATGCTCAAGGCATTCTAATCTTCTTTTATAAAACTAATTTTTCACTGCAATGAGATTTTCTATTCTTTTGTTCCTGTGAGATGTATCTGACACAAAAGTTGAATTATTGCTTGTGTGTTGTGCATGTACCTATAATTAGGAATTTCTTTTTAGTTCAAAATACACATTGTCATGCTGTCAAAAGTTTATTATTAACTACATAATTTAATACAACATTCTTATCATCTCAATGTAAAAATTCTCTGCTTTGTATTCATTTTCGATGGCATCCACAGTTACACCATTATCATTTGAAATTACTATAGTCTCATATCCTGATATCATGTAAGAGCTACAGCCTTCAATACTACAAACCAGTGCTTATAACTTCTGGATGAAAATTAGCACCATTGTCGTAGGGATTGGATACTGGAAAAAATTATTGCTTTATAGTAGTAATGAGCTTCTGTCAGCTTTCTGTAATGGTAAGCCTGACAATATTACCACCTCCAGTCAAATGCATTTCAACCTTGAAAAGTTTTCTCTCTGTTTTATACAGCTTACACGCCATATGCAATTACCATACTTAAAGATGGAATGTACCATAATAATTGTAAACAGTCTTAAAATTGTACCTTGTCATGTGCAAGTACTTTCTTAGTCCTTGTCTTAATATTTCCATAACATAGTTTTAAATTGTTGGAGTCAAGATCTATTCCTATGTTCTGTGAATTAAAAGCAGGAACTTCTTTCAATGTCTGTACTTTCTTGGCTGTAGTAACTTTGTCCAATTTTTTGCTTTCTAATCTCCTATCACCCTAAAGTGATATCTAAAAGTAAATCCTTTTTGTCTTGGGAAAAGTTTGAAGATTGTTGTTTTATCTGTCTACTTTTTTACATCTTTACATTATGAAAGTTTAGCAAATACTTTGTATTGATTAATATCTGCAATTGGATTGCAATAATCATGTTAATTGCCAATTTTAGCTGTGTTGCCAAGCATCTTCTGTGCTAACTCTGATCTGAGTTGAACCAGCTTTGGTTGATCTAGGTTTAGCATTATACAATAGAGTGGAGCCCTGAACTTGGTTTAATTTTTGAACTACCATCATATTTGATCTCCAGTCAGTGATGTTTGTACAATTGGCCCTAACAGAAACACCCAACATTTGAAACATATTCTGTTGGTTGTGGTCCCATCACATACGACAACCACAATTTATTGACACCAGTTTCCCATAGTTTTCTTAATTACTAATGTGCTAAATTTATTTTACAGCTGCAAAAATTCCATTAATTAAGCAATACCCAACGAGGCTTTTTATTTTCTGTTTAATGCTATAACCATAAAAAAAAGTGCCACTCTTACTAAATCAAAGATACCACAGTCTACCTATCCATGGCGCAAATCAACATATTCATAGATTCTTTGCAGTTCTAGGTTAAATTTTTATGGCCATTTCATCAAAAACTAATACACAATGTATTGTGCCTGAACTCTTATTTACTTCCTGTTCTAGTTTACTGAAACTTTCAGTAACAAATCCAGAATTTCCACCCACTGCTATTGCTCAGTGCCAAAGGCTGTGCAGATGAGGAAGTTTCATGAACTTTCTTAAGTAATGGTAGACATGGGCTGAATAAAAATGTCATTTTAATGCAAACTTTCTAACTGACCTAGGATACTGACTGATGTGGTTTTTGTTTGAAAATCCAGCAGTTGTTTCACAACACCTGAGAAAGACTCTAGTACCACAGAATTTCCACTTTCAGAGAGCCTCTTCTCAAGTCCTTTAATCACAGAATAATAGTCTGACACTCTTCTCTGTTTTGTTTCAGCTGCCTGGTTAGAACTCTTCAACCTCTTTTCCAGAGAATCTAATTTCAACAACATGTGATCATTTTCTGATAACTGAGCAGACAATGAGTGTGGTCATGTTCACTGGACTTGGCACTGTTTGCAAAAGAAAGAAATTTAAAATAATGAATTACAATGTAATTCAATATGTAGTGATACAAACAAAAGATATATGCAAATAAATGTTCAATTTTATGACAGTACTGATCAACACATACAACTAACTGTGCCCCTTACATTTTTTTATGATTGGTCACAAAAATGACTTATGAACAGCAATGTATAGTGGTAAGTATAGAATGTTTCACCACATACCCATAGTGAAATACAGTAAAATTTGAAATAGTTGAAGCCTTCTATAATTTGTAACACAATAACTCAATAGTGGATTTATTTTAAGTACCAGTGTAGATACTTCAAAACAAGGCATATAAGTTCTCTCAGAACCAAATGGTTTCATGAATATTACCACAGAACGTAAATGACAATAGAGTGTGGCATTGATAATGCCTAACGATAGACTGAACAGTGTGTCCTGTCTTGCTATGTTAAGATCTTTGGCGGAGTGCCACCTAATGATCGCTGCGACATATTCCACTCAATCTGGGCTGTGCTGTTGTATCGTATGGGTTTCCAATGAATACTTGTTATCTGTACGTTGGTATTACAGTGATTTCTAACTGTAAATACCACATTGGTGACCCCCGAGTTGGAATTCAACCCGCGCCAATGTGATACGCAGATGGTACCTGTTTTTCATTTCATGCTTCCATCTCAAAAACGTGTGCATTGTCGTGCCGCCATGACTACGCACCAATGAATTCTGCCAGGTTTCACCACTACTGTCCAACCACTGACAATCCTATGTTTTCACGCATTCCGTTGAGTGCTCTGAACGTTTCTGTGAGTGTTCCTGACGCTAGTTTCAGCCCAAATATGTTTTTTGCATCTCCGAAAAATGGCGCCTCATGTCGAACAGTTGACTCAGACTTTGACACACGCAGTGTTTCGTATGGTGCACTTCCACAGAACAGTTAAGAGTGCTCCATAGTATTTCAGTGTGTGTGATCATTTGCGGCTTGCTCCGCAGCCAAACATTGTGAACTTTCCCGTGAACTGTGTTTCAGCGGTGCCACCTGTGTGTTACTCCCCTACTCACAAGTCCAGTAATGTTCAACTCTGTGGCATACAACCTTGGGACTACTTTGTGTTGCCCGCATTTAATGCTTGAAGTTTTTCACAATTTCATGACTATTTGTCAAGCTTTCCTACGATTTCAGGACATGTACAACAAAGTTTGACTGTGTTATTTGCTGCTCTGGTCGAGCCACCCAGTGCTTTCACAGTGTTTTTGCATCGCGACATGCACCATCAAAACTGTTTCATCAGTGAGTTTATGCCTGTGCAATCTACTCACTCAAATGATCTTTCATTCACAGACATTCCGTGTTCACGAAAGTGTTTTGTGTGAACATTAGTGTCTGATGCCTACAAGCACTGTGTCCACAACACGACCAAATGTACTTTTGACCACCGATCGCGCGATCATGACACCATCCGTCAAAGTTCTGATGTCGTGCCTCGCTCATTTGATGCACCTACATGCTCCTGTGTCCTCCTCTTCGAATGCTGATGTTCTTGCCACCGGCTCTCCGCCTTCGCCTCCACCAAGGTGCCTACAAAAACTGCCGCCTTTCCTGTTTGACGTGCCTGCTGCGTGGTTTCCCCTCGCTGAACAAGTTTTTGAACTTCACAGCTTGCACAATTTTTCGCGTTATTTGTGCCTCGTGGCCTACCTTCATGAACATTTGGACTTAATCTGTGACCTTGTCAAGGCACTGCTACGAAGCATGTCTCGCACGCCGGATGAGATAATCAGACACATACTCGAGGAGGAAGAGCTGGGCATCAGCTGCACTTGCTTGTCTCATTGAACAGGCCATGATGGATGCTATCCTCATGGCCATGTGGACAAACAAGCTTCCACTGCCAGTGCAAACAGCCCTCGCCTACCACGTCTTGGAGAAACCCAGCCACCAAATTTGCATTGCTGATATGGTGCACACTGCTCTTCTCTGTGAAACATGGCTCGCCAAGCTTCCTCAACTGGGTTTCTTTCAAACATTCACATAAGGACCCCCCCCCCCCCCCCCGCATTCCTCGGTGTCACACTACAGAGATGCCCAGGCCAGGTTTGGCTGCCACCACAGAAGATGCTCCACCACCACTGCTTCACTCCCAGCCTGAGCAGTCGGCACCATATCCCTACTGCTTCTTTCACAGCCACTTTGGCGCAGTTGCCAAGTAGTTCCGGCCACCTTGCCAGCACCCACTCCGTCTGTCATGCAACTCCTCAACATGGTCACCTCTATCTTCAAGATGTCACCTCATGCACTCGCTACCTCATCGACACGGGAGCTGACTTGTCACTGCTTCCAGCTTCCATGGTAAAAGACAAGGTACAACCCCATAAACTGCTCCTTTGAGCTGTCAGTAACTCTCACCTTAAATGCTCCGGCTTGGTCGAGCATACTGTGACCCTCTCCCAAAAATGTGCACTCAAGTCGACCTTTTTGGATGCTAACATTCATGAACTGATTATTGGCATGGACTTCCTCATGCACCATATACTTTCTTCTAATGTTGTGTCACATACTGTGCTCCATCATGCCTCACAAAAGACCTTTCTTTGTGACAGTTCGAGGTCTAGGTCTCTGCTTGCCCCCCCCCCCCCCCCCCCACAAAGTGACAGTGTTGTGAATTAATGCTATGACATTGTGAACTGAGTGTACAGTATGCTGCCCACATGAGTTAATCAACGTGTTGCAGTCTTGGACCTCAAACGCAAGCATCAAGACATAAAGCACTGGCTTCAAGTCGTGGAGTCACTGTTGTCTGCCGCCAAACAAAACCTCACGGAGCTGCAACACAGTCACAAGGTCAGTACCAGTGCCTCTACATGCAGTGCTCTTTCATCTGTGCATGACAGTTCTTGTGACTTGAACTGTGTACCTCACTCCGCCCCATGCACTTAAGCAGACGTATGTAAACAATCTCCGGTCAAAACAGTACATGCACATCTGTCATCTGCCATGTCCATGTGTGCCAAATCTGTGTTGAGCGGGCTTAGGACTGGAACATTATCTTCCCCGGCTTCCGCTATTTCTTCTCTTTTATCCCTCCCGTATCTCACCCCTCTCCCCCTCAATTGGTCATGCCTGCTCATCCCGCTCCTGTTCGAGCTCCTATGCCGAGCTCTCCAACTGTTCGCTCAGCTGGCCTTCCCTGCTTCACTGCTCAGAATTCTTTTGTTTACATGTCAAGAGTGCTCTCACCACACCCTGCGGCTGTTCCTGTAACTAGCCGGCCTGCCGATCCGTCACCTGCTCTGGCCCAGCGGCCATCTTGCGGTTGGTCACAGGTGGCGCCCTCCCACACAACAGTGCCCGCCACTGCAAACTACCCGCCGACCAAGCTGCACGACAACTTGGCGCGGCAGCCAAGTTGTGCCGCACCACTAGTTGCTCCCTACAGCTCGCAGCTGGCCACCGCGCGTACTACGTGCTTGACCGGTCGCACGCAGCTTGTGACCTTGCCTGTTTTGCCGGCTCCTCCTTAAACTACTCGCGGCTCAGCCGAGCCGCAGCCACCAGCTGCCACCACCTCCGCCTCTGTGCCTCCCTTGGCTGCTCGCTCAACCTCGCCAGCCGGTGATAGTGCACTGGTGGCTGCCGCACGCTCATTAGCTGTTGCGCTACCAGTGGCCCGGTCGAGCGGTCCACCTCCCCGCCCTCGCTCTCTCCCTCCCTCTCACACGTCTCCATTGTAACCTATGCAATGTGCATCGACTCCGCTTAACGGATAACATTCCTGTCTGCAGTACACCACGCCGACTCTGACCCGAGAAGTTTTCTGCCGTTTGTGACCAGATTAAGGAACTCTTAGATACTGGCATCATAGAACCTCTTCCAGCAACTGGTCCTCTCCCATTCTCCTCGTCAAAAAGACGGACGGCTCATGGTACATGGGCGGTGACTATCGCCACCCTAATTCAAAGTCAAAAATTGATCACTATCCGATTCCCAACATATCGGACTTTTTCCCATTCCCTTTCTGTCGCAACAGTTTTCTAGGTCATGGATTGCAAAAGGGCTTATCATCATTTACCCATGACCCCTGAAGATATCGAAAAGACAGCCATCACAACCCCTATCGGCCTTTACCATTATAAATTCATGCCCTTTGGGCTCAAGAATGCCACACAGACGTGGCAGCATTTTATCAATGACACACTGCTCTCCCTTCTGTTTTGCTCCATCTACCTGGACGATATCCTTGTTTTTTAGATCTTCCATAGAGGAAAGCAAGCGTAATTTATCCATTCTTTGTAAAACCCTTGCCTCTGCATGCATCAAACTCAATCACACCAAGAACAAGTTACACCAGACCTCCATCAAATTCCTTGGGTATACAGTCTTCGCACCGGGTATCCCCACTCGGACAAAGCCGAAGCCATAAAGCACGTCCCTGCCCCACCACTTTTCAAGCAGCTCTGCCACTTGCTTGGCACAATCAATTACTATAGATGCCACTTGCCTGGAGCAGTGGAGATCAAGGCCCTCCTCACAGATGCCCTCGCGTGCAAGAACGCCTCGGGTGACTGCCACGTCCCATGGACCTCTTCCATGTCCTCTGACTTCTCCGAATTAAAGAACCTCTTGTCACAAGCGGTCACCATCATCCACCCCCATCCTGATGGAGACATTTTCATCACGACTGACATGAGTGACTCGGCCATTGGCACAGTCCTCAGTAAGTGGCAATGTCTCCCCCCTCCAGTTCTTTTCTAAGAAATTATCCCCCACCCAGTGTAAGTATTCTGCCTTTGACCACTAGCTCCTCACAATCTACGATGCTATCAAGCATTTTCATGTTGAGGTCGAAGGCAGAGCATTATATGTCCTGACCAATCACAATTTCCTCGCTACCGCCATCCAGAACCCTCTGTCCAATCGCCCTCCCCACCATTTCCGTTACCTCGACTAGATCTCCTAGTTCACCACCGATGTCCGCTTCATCAAAGGAGCTGACTTCCTTTCCAAGGTGGATGCTGTTTCGTCCCTGATCAACCTCTCCAACCTCATCCTCCTGCAGTCCAGATACGATGAGCTTATGTAGCTCATCTCTGTCCACTCCTCTTTCCTCCACCCGATCCGCTCCACTTTCCTGGGTGTAGCGGGCAAAGTATGGTGTGATGACTCCACCGGGAAACTCCGCCCCTTCATACCCTGCATTCTTCAGTGGGAGGTTTTATGGTTGCTGCATAATCTGTCGCACCCGGGAATCCAAGCATCTACCAAATTCGTCATGAACAGTTTCATCTGGCGGGACCTTAGGCACGATTGCCAGGCCTGGGCTCCTGCCTGCCTTCTCTGTCAGTGGAATAAGGTCTTGACACACACCTCCCCTCCCCTGGCTCCCATCCCTCCTCCTGCAGGTCGATTTCAACATGTCCATATTGACATCATGGGTCCCTTCCCCCCAGTCGATGGCTACCAGTACATGCTATCAGTCATCAACCGGACCAGCCGCTGGGTGGAGGCCAATCCCCTGTCGAATATTTTGGCAGAAACGGTGGCCAAGGCCTTCCTTTCATCCTGGGTATCCCGTTTTGGGTGCATCATTGATCATTGCTACTGATAAGGGCCAGTAGTTCGAATCCCTCCTGTTCGCAGACCTCTGCCACCATCAATAGTATCCACAGCACTGCCTACCACCCCCAGAGCAACGAGCTGGTGGAGCGGTGGCATTGGGCCCTCAAAACTGCTTTCCAGTGCCACAATTTCTTATGGATTGAGGCCCTTCCTCTTGTGTTGCTCGGCCTCCGGACAACATACAAGGAGGATCTCCCCTGTCCTCCGTCAGTCCTCCAACACCTTTGTCCTCCTGATTAACAACAAACCCACCACCATTTCTGTTAACCGCCTTAAGACTGCACATGTTGAACAGGCCTCACCTTCCTCTCCCGAGTTTCCTCTTCGCCCGTCACATCCTTCAAGGCGGCCACCCCTCCTGCCTCCAGCTTGAGCACTTCCCTTCGTGCTCCCTCTCCCTCCTGCTACCCCCTCATTCCTCCCCCTTCCCCCCGTGCGACACATCCCACACCTCCCTGCATGGTCTCTCGTCTTGATGTTCATCCTTCTGCGACCTCTCCTCCATCCGTTTCCTCCCCCATCCAAGGTTTTCCACTCCCTCAGACTCCTGTCCTAAGGTTTGAGGCTCCCGTCTCCCCCCCCCTCTCCGCGGACATATCAGTCATCTGCCAAGATGACATGGTCTTTATTGTATGTACAGCCATTACTTTCTCCCCCCCTTCTACACAGTGCCACTACAACCTGATTCAGAGCTTCACTCCTTCCCCACGCTCGCTAATCTCATCAGCACGAGCATTCCTTTTATCATCGGGCATTGTCAGGGTATCTATATCTACATCCACATACATACTCCGCAATCCACCATAAGGGTACACTGTACCATTATTACGAATTTCCTTTACTATTCTACTCCCAAATAGAATGAGGAAAAGAAGTATGCCTATATGCCTCTGTACGAGCCCTAATTTCTCTTATTTTATCTTTGTGATCATTACGCGAAACGTAAGTAGTCAGCAGCAAGATTATACTACACTCAGCTTCAAATTCCGGCTCTCTAAATTTCCTCAACAAAAATTCATAAAAAGAATGTCGTCTTTCCTCCAGTGATGCCCAATTGAGTTCCTTGAGCATTTCCGTGACACTCATGCATTGGTTGAACCTACCAGTAACAAACCTAGCTGCTCGCCTCTGAACTCCTTCTATGTCTTCATTTAAACTGATCTGCTGCGGGTCCCAAACACTTGAGCAATATTCAAGACATGGTCATACAAGCAATTTATACGCGATCTCCTTTACAGATGAAATACATCTTCCTAAAATTCTCCCAATAACCGAAGTAGGCAGTCCGCCTTACTCCAAACTGTCCTTACATGTTCATTCTATTACACCTAGATATTTGAAAGCCAAGAAGCTCATTACTAATGCTGTATTCGAACATTATGGGATTGTTTTTTCTACTCATGTACATCACCTTACATTTTTCTACATTTAGAGCTAGCTGCCATTCTTCACACCAACTAGAAATTTTGTCTAAGTCATCTTGTATGCTATTACAGTCAATTAAAGATGACACCCTCCCATACACCACAGCATCATCAGCAAACAGCCTCAAATTACAAGTTACTCTGTCCATCAGATCATTTATATAGATATAAAATAATAGCAGTCCTATCACACTCCCCTGGGGTAGCGGTTCCCCTTCCTCCCATGATCCTCCTGTCCACTCGACAGATGGAGTGCCCGGGAGCAGCTGCCGGCCCCGTCCTCACTGCCCGATGGCACACTGGAACTCTCAGTGGATCACCTGGGACACATGCCCCCATCGGTCGCTGCTCTTCTGCAGCCCCTGCCTACCCCCCCTCGTCCCAACAACAAGTGTACTCCCTACTGCGGGGGGGAGGGGGGGGCTGTATGGCATTGATAATGCCTCTCGATAGACTGAACAGTGTTGCTACGTCAAGATCTTTGGCGGTGCGCTGTCTAATGGCCGCCGTGCCATATTCCAGGCAATCTGGTCTGTGCTGTTGTATCGTATGGTTGTCCAATAAATACTTGTTATCTGTATGTTGGTATTACAGTGATTTCTACCCTGTAAATACCACAAGAGCAACAAATACTAAAAATTTCATAATAGAAATGAATGATACAACCATGCTCTTAGTGCTTTAAACTAGTCTATGAACATGATCGACGCATTTAAGACTGTAAATGTGGCTTAAATTTAAAAACACTTATGAACACTAGTGAATTTACTAACAAGATACAGATGATAGTGTCTCTGTTCATTATGTTTTTGCAAATGGCTAAGAAAAATGAAAATACTAGGCACAACATTGTGATACAGTCACCTTACATCATTCATATCCTACATAAATTTTATTTCAAAATGTAAAGAACAAATACAAGTGGTTGCTATTGGAAACCAATTATCTCTTCTCTTTGCAACAACCCACATCTTTGTCAGCAGCTTGTTTCTCAACGGAAACCTTGGATAAAATAATAAATGTTGATAAATATAACTTTTAATTCTCATGTGCAAAACAACTAACACACAAAATTTAAATAGTACTGACTTGAAATAAGAAAGGATAGCAGCTTTATTTCTTTTGTTAGTACACTTATACACTGCAAAATGTTTAGCACATTTACTGTCTCAATTTCAGAAAGCCTTTCCCTGACTTCTGAAAATACAGTGATTAATAATAATGAGTGGCAACATGATAGCCGGTCGGTGGAGCTTCTGGTACTTAAATCACAGCCCAATAGTTCTTATCAGCAGTCCACCATTGTGCTACTTGCCGTGTTCACTGCCACAACCTAACATCATGGGTATAATTTTGTGCATTTGTATTATTATTTTATATGACTTACTATAATGTGTTTTATGCTGTTGTATATGTCATCTGAACTGATATGTTGCTTTGCAGTGCTAGTCATCTGAAGATGGTCTACATTCACTGGAACTGGTCATGAAATAAAAATAACAATTCTGCAATCTGGACTGTTTTAATTTCAATTTTAACCATCACACCTAGGTATTTGAGCAAGTTGATTGATTAGAAGTATGAATAATTTATATTGCACTCATGTTCTGTGTTTTTTGAAGTGCATGAACTTAAATTTCAGATTATTTAAAAGATGTTGCCAATATCTGCACCATTCTGGATATCTAATTGGATATATTTTCAGCTCTCATCAGTTAGTATTTCATTTCAGATAACTGCATGATCTACAAAAACTATAAGGTTACAATAGTCCACGTAATAAAAATATGAAGTAAAGTACAAATTTTTCAGGATCACATCCAAAATTACTTGTACTCATGACAACGCTTATATGTTGAATATAAACATGTTGCCTCTCACTACCAATAAATTCTCACCCCAGTGTATAATTATAATATCCTATGTAATAGTCTTTTGTTAATAAATGTAGTACCTTTTACAAGGTGTAAAATAAAATTTGCCTGTTATCAGGAACTTGCAATACTGGAAAACCATACTTTGCCTCTGGTACTTGTATGGGACAGAAACATTCTCTTGAACTTGTGTGCTGGATGGGTCAGACAGCGTGACAGTTATTGAGAAATGATGTAGCAACCATTCATTCTTTTGTATTATGAAAAATTAATCTCTACTTATTATCAGTTTCAGATTCTTTCACCATCTTATGAAGCTCTGCATTTCTTATGGCAACCTAACTCATTTTTCATGTACTGAAACATCTGTTCCTGTCAACTACTGTTAGTCACTAAGACTGCAGCCTTAAATCTTAACCTTTTCGTGATTGGCCCATGGAAGGTCAATTGGTAGTGTGGTGATTTTAGTGTATGTGTGTGTGTGTGTGTGTGTGTGTGTGTGTGTGTGTGTGTGTGTGTGTGAGAGCGCGCATTCTTTTCCACGAATCTACCATTATGCTCCTCACCTCTCTGAGTATCTGTGTGTACTGCATGGCAAAACAATTTCTGCATAACTAAATGTACATTAAATTGTGTAAGTAGACTGGAAAAAAAAACCAACAGAAAAAAGTGAAGGGAATGAGGTATGTGTCAACGCTGGAATTGCACCAGTTTAAGCCTTGTGCACCTCGGCCAGAGTTGCCAATCTGCACTGATGCAATTTGATCTCACAGCCAACTGGCGCTGAGCTGTGCACTGATGAGCACACCCAAGCAAGAACAAAGCTGTGGGGGCTGGGCTGCTGTCAGGCAAGGTTGCCACAAGTTTCACCGAGCAGAGCACAATCTAACAATCGGCTGTGAAAGTAAGGGGTGCAATGGGTTGCTGCCTAGTGACCGAGCTTTTTATGGGTTGCCTGCCAGAGACAATGGATGGTCGATTTGTTTATAAATTGTCTTTGCCCAGATGATAGATGCAGCAGAAAAAAAAAAGAAATAAAAAACTAGTTTTGACTGGTGTGTGTAAATGAAATATATGGTTCGACCCTTTTATCACCCCCCCCCCCTCCCGTGCCTTTTTGAAAAAGTGCCCGTGATGTGTTCTGCTTAAATAATAGCAGGGCACATCAAAGCATTTTCATAACATAAGTAGCAACCAGCAATGTGATAAATACTTTCTAACAGTAACTGACAAACCAACAGGTTTGAAACAAAGTCTGCACTCTAACATACATAATGTATAGTAGTAGGAAATTCTCACAGTTAAGCATAAAAGTGTTAAATTTACTGATGTGAGAATGGTCTGAACATTGTCCCACTATAGGAAGAAAATTAAGATGTAAGTAAAAATATACAACCAACAAATAAATATTACAATTATTTATAAGAAAATAAATTACACAAATTAAGGGAAAAACTATCAGTAATGTGTCTTATTTATACATGATATTAAAATTCTAGCAGAAAAAAAATCTTGTGTTCAAACAAGCAAACAAATGGGTAAAGTTTACATGAGACTGCAACCAGCCACTGGCCATTAGCTCAAGACAATGAATGAAGGAGTACTGTCAAATGATACATGTACAGACAGTGAGGGCAACAACCCGTGAAGCATTGTTTTGTCATCAGAAGGGACTAAATCACTTTTCTATTTATTGAAATCATCTGGTTTGTAATTAAAATAATTGGTGTCAAAGTATAGGGTGCACACACAGCAGCTGCATGATAGTGGCCTCCTCCAGCAGTGGGTGGGTGGGTGTGAAACAGTGGCCACCTTCAGCAGTTCAATGGTGGCCCTTGATTGAGAAGTCCATGAGAGGCTCCAACATAGCTTAATGGCTCCTGTCGTAAGTCCCATTGGTGCCCTCATAGCTAGACAGTTACTATCACCCTTGGTTGTCTCTGTATAGTGCGATGTCCCCAGTGGTAGTGGTGGTGCCCAATAGATGCGCATGGAACACAGGAAAAAAAAAAAAAAAAAAAAAAAAAAAATTATAACATGAAAATATGCATCACAAGAATGTGTATAAAACTTGATATTACATAGCTCCTCACATTAAGGCAAATTCATTATGTACATAAAACGTACCAACTGCTATAAACTATTTACATCACTAATACATCCAATTTTCCCTCTACAGGAAACATCATGTTAGTACCTTTAAGAATGAAGTTACTTAAGTGTTATTGACTAAATGGACACAGGCATTGCATGTATAGAAACTCTGTATTAAGTCCAATTCATGAACACAGGGTAATCAGACTAACCAATTGAATTGAATTGAATTTTTGTTTGATCCTGTAGGATTACTCTGTGTACAATACATGTATGTGTCATATAGGATAATATATTCATTTTCACTTATCTCCTAATGTGCAAGAGCAAACATATACATATTTAATTTAATACAAGTTATGTTACGTGTAAGACTTGTATATAACAATCAAATGTGACTTTTCACAAATTAACTAGAATGTATTATGTACAAAATTAACTAAGCAAGTATTCTTCAATGCTGTAAAATTCTTTCTCCAGTAGATAGTCTTTCAGTTTCCTTGAGAAATTATTACCATGTATATTATCACGAAGATTTTTAGGCAGGTTTCTTAACAACTTGATTCCCCGAGTACAGAGGTCATTTTTCAAGGATTGTCAGTCGATGGGGTATGTTTCTTATTTCGTTCTTCCCCCATGTGTTGTGGGTATTCACACTAGCATTTGTATCATACACTGAAATCTCTTTTGTGATGTACATTATTGTTTTATATATTATAAAGATGAAAAAGTTAAGATGCCTAGACTTTTGAAGCAGTTTCTGCAGGTCTCCAAGTTCTTTCTTTTTAGTATGATCCTAATTGCTTTCTTTTGTAAAGTGAACATTTTTTTTGTTTCTTGGATGTTTGAATTTCCTCACACTGTTAATCCATACTGCAGGTATGGTCCAAAGAGTCCATGATATACTGTGCACATTAGCTGATTGTCTGCATATTGTGACAGTTGCTTCATGATGAATATAACAGAGCTTAGTTTTCTTCAAAAACTTGCTTAATTTTTGATCCTTTGCCCATGTCAATATTGATATCTCCACATCTAATAATGTTTCTCTTCATATTCATTCGGAGTAAACTAGTAAATTTTTTCAGGAAGATGCTAATATCACCACTTGGTGATCTGTACACACAGAATGACATACTAAGGGGGGGGGGGGTGGAGGAGGAGGGGCAGACCGCCCCATGCCTCCGGTCTTGGGGGGCCTCAAAATATCTCTAAAGCAAGGGTTTAATCGTCCTGTGTACAATACTTGAGAATAATACTCATTTGTGACTTGACAATAAACATCAAGTTTGCATTCCAAGATACTGATATGCCTGTAACACTTCCTTAATGTGCAGTAACTGATTATTTTGAATTGCTTCATGTTTTCTTTTGAACCCAGAATACTCTGAAAGTGATCAGAAATTAACTGCTTCTGCCCAAAGAAAAGTGGTAGAACTGTATTTCATGCGGCCTTAGCTAGTGCTCGCTAGGTGGCGTTGCATTTACATGTTAGGAATGGTACAGCAGCCAATCAGGAGTGACATTATAACGACCAATAAGAGAGGTCTCTATGATTATGCCATGTAAACAAATTGGCATAGTGCATGTAAATGTTTTTTACAATGAACATATTGAAGTGTCATGATATAATTGTAGAAACACAATAGATTGCAGTTTTGTCGGAGAAGAAATCACTGAAGAAGTTAATGAGAAATACATTGAGAATCATTAACTACATGGGTGTAACTGTTTTAATTATGTAGTTTTGGTCAAAAAGTCTTTTAACTGACAATAAATAAAAAAACTAGTAGTTCTTACAAGGATAATTAATTTACTAATTGGATTAGGATACATCAAAAACCTGTCAACCATAGAGCAGGAACAGTGTTAATTATGTATTTCATTGTCAACAAAAAGTCACATGCACTTTGAAAATCCATTCACATATAATGAGGGGAATAAAACAAATAATTAATGCTGTTCCTTCTTTATGATTGACAGGTTCTCAGTGTAACCTTGTGAAGTCAGTAAATTAATGCTCAGTTGGTTTGGTTTATTGGTCCATCACAAACACACCTTTCATATATACGCCAACTTCATTTAAAACTAGAAAGTAACATACTAAAGATGTCGTGTAATATGTTACATATTTTATATGTCAAAGAAAAACTACATTCACTGTCTCACTTTAATAAATGAAATATCAAGTATATTTTCAGAAATGCTGCACCCAAATCCCCAAACAAATATTAAAACTGATGCCACATTTATTTAACATTAAAGATACAATGTTATTGGCCACCATAATGTGACTCCTTGGCTGCTGTGCCATTGCAAACATATTCATAGAATGTCACCTAACAAGCGCTATCTGGGGCCACATGAAATACACTTCAACCAGAAAAGTTCTAATAATTTAAGGCAACTCCATTTGTAGTCTGAACTTCGCCTTCAAAGTACTCTTTGAATACAAGCTGTTCCAATAAAATTCTTGATAAGATGGCAGGTATTCTTTCTGTGACATGTATGTAATACCTAGAGCTATGTGACAATTGCTATATGCGAAATTGGCACATTTCCAAATAATTTATTAAAATTAGTAAATTTCCAAAATATTTATTGAAATTAGTATATTTCAGTGACATTTACTACAGTAGTGTCAAATACTACAAAAGAGCACAAATTGCCATTATATACAAATACTTGTGTAGCCATACACTCCTCGCAAAAATTGTCACTCGGCGCAGTGTTGTGTTGGAGCAACGATAAATGGTCGCTCCCGTCATACACAAGAAATAAGTCTATGACATTGTAAGTCAGAGAAAGTGAACACAAAACCAACGATAATTTGGGCAGAATCTTTTTTTTTTTTTTCCATTAGCTCATATGTTATGGGAGGAACTTTAGTGCATAAAGTCACTGTTGCTAAAGAGTGCTGAAGGCCAATTTTTTAATGACCACACCAATTTGATTTCATAAACTCCATAGTGAGACACAGAAGGCATATGCAAGAAATTGTTTCAAATCTGCTGCAATGAAGAGTTTGTAAAAGTTATATAAACAGACAGCACCAGACTCAGACAGTAATTTTTACAATAATATTGGTGAGCTTTTCAGTCCCACAGTTTATGTTGGATACCTTTCTTTGAATGATTCTGCTATTGTTAATATACCGAGGAAAATTCCACAACTGGAAAACATTTCGTTGGTCTGCTTCGTTGAAGTGTATTCGTCATTCCATCGGCATCATCTTGGGTGTTTGCAGCATGGCGAGAAGTCTGATAGTGTGCAACCTTTTTCTGTAAGAAAAACTGAAGTATGAAGATTTTGCAAGTGCTGCTCTTTTTGCAATTTGGTCATCTGTTAATATTGTGGATACAGAGGGATACTTTTCAACAAACAATATAGTTGTAAATGACACCACTGAATGTACTTCAATGATATGTTCTATCAGTCAGAACTTGTGCTCACAAAATAATCCAATGAAGGCACTACGCATCATTTTGATACACAAACATAACAAAACTTTTAAACATATATGCCCCCCCCCCCTCCATACACACACCTTTACTGTTGAGTTTAGCGAGTAATTCATTTACACATTCCACATCCATTTGTACTCTGAGCAAATTCTTCCTCTGGTGCGAGACTAATAGCTGCTATATAATTTTTTTTTTCTGCCTCTGGTGTAACTGTGTTGCTGCCTCAAAATACGTACAATACCCCCAATAAAATGCCATAGAAAAACAACTGTCTGGCTAGTTTTAGAATTGTACTAATCACTCTACTTAACTCTTGTCCATTTACTATTCTCATGTTATTTCTTTTTCATAGACACTGAAGATCTTTCATTCCTTCCAGAATTTCCATTGTTTAATAATTAACAAATGAATCTAATATTGCCAATTACCTTGACAAATTGTTTCTATTAGCTTTCTATAAATGGTTGTTCATTGTATCAGATACAACCATGACAAATTGCAAACATTAAGAGAATGATAGCTTTGTAGACTTACTTATCACTCGCAAACATTCTCAATGTACAGTAAAAACTACAAGCCCAACTTCTTTTAGATTACCATCATTAACACTACTTTATCAACTGTTACCAGTAAACAAATTTACTACAGAATGCATATATGTGTCTCAGTGAGCTAACAATTTTTTTTTTTCAATTATTAAAACACAAAGATGAGCAACTTTAGCTCGTTGATGTAACACTTGCATCCCAGAATGAAACATTTTAAACAGAAGGAGAGAACATTTGGTTTGTCACTCATTAGGAAGAAAATCATGTGCATACTTTATAAGTGGCTGAAAAAAATCCTGTAGACTTATGCTCTAAATTTTCTTATATTTGTGGCAGGTTGGAGATCTCTCTGAGAGCATGTTGAATTCTTGCATATGTCATAAAGCCAGACTCTATATCATATGTTCCTTACAGTATAACTAATTAGTGTAGTCTCTCTCTGTTCACTCGTATACATGAAACTCAGCAGCACAAGAGCTTCCCAATGTGGTGAATACTGGAGAATTTAAAGGAAGGGAGTAATCTTTATTTTGAAGAGTCAGCAACTGGTGTTTTGGACATTTTACTATACAAAGTATAATGAAGGAAACTCTGAGTACTGGTTTGGCACATGCTTAAAATTGCTATGCATAGTGACAATACAAGCCTAATCTCAGGAATAGAATCACCCACTGTGCAACACAGTGTGCTGTCATTGCAAGATTTCTGGGTGTAAACAATGCCTCTAGATCATTCACAATTTTGTAATAGTGCGTTTCCCCTGCTGATCCTTATCCTGTTTATTGACTTAACCATTTGCAGTTCACTGTAACATATATTACAGTTTTCTTCTACACAATATGAAGTCTACCAGCTAAACCAAAATTATCCAAATCTGATAACTAATCACTGTCATGTGCAAGACAAATTGTCCTACTGAATTTTATTATTATTATTTCCATGGGTACAGTTTTTACTATATAAACAGTAATAAAATATACAGTATAAAAATGAAACAAGCATTTATTAAATGATAAGTTTTATGAAAACAGAACATCAATCTTTTGAAATTATTCATTAATTTTTAGTTAAATAGTATCCATATAATTTTGGAGTACACACAAATCATCAGAATTATATTACATGTGTAGTAAAAATCCAATAATTGTAATGCCAACACTAAATGTTTGATACATACTTATGTTAGCAATACATTATACATCATGACCAGTGATATTGTAACTATCTTAACAGGGCAAACAAATGTCCAAAAACTGACTTCTCTTTCTTATTTTCTACCCAATAAGAACTACAGTTATTAATGCACAACTACGGTAAATAGCAGCGAACTCTGGTCATGCAACATTGAACTGAAATGTTCATATTAAAGAAAATGCCATGCAGTTACTATTTTGGTGCATTTTTATGGTATTTCTGGACAGACTGGCCAAAACATCCACACTGTACAGATAACACAGTCTTGCATCCCGTGAATTACACTACTAATAAATGCAAAAAAAAGGTGAAAGTAGATCTTTTGTAAAGGTCACCATGCTACTGTGGGTGTGAAGGGCTCTACAAATAATAAAATATCTTGTCTTTTTTTTGTGCTTTTAGGGTGCACAACTTCTACGGTCATTAGCACCCAGACAAAAACAAAGATCCGCTAGATCTCAAAAAAAAAAAAAAAAAAATGGTGACTGTCAGAACGTCAAGAAGAGGCTAAAAACCAAAGATGAAAGCAATTAAAAGGGTTAAATATCCTTTGATAAGTTGGCCAAGTTGACAAAACGCAAAACTCGAGCAGCTGCTCGTGTGTCATCAGCTAAAATTTCCTCCAGAGTAGACGGAAAGTGAAGGGCTACACGGAAATTATTAAAATTAACACAAGACAGTAAAACATGTTGCACTGTCAGCAGTTCACCGCAGGAGCACAACGGTGCAGGGTCGGTGGATAGCAAGTGACGGTGGCTGAAACGGCAGTGACCGATCCGCAACCGGGCCAGGATGACCTCCTCTCGCCGAGAGAGGCGTGAGGAGGTCCTCCAAGCGGTCGGGATCGGTTTTACAGTTCGCAATTTATTGTTGTACAGTGAAAACCACGCACTGTGCCATGACGACACGATACTCCGGTGAAGAGCCCGTTGAACATCGTCCGATGGGACGCAAAAGGTAGCCATCTGAGGCAAAAGAGCTGCGGCCTTGGCTGCTATGTCGGCAGTCTCATTCCCGGGCACACCCACGTGGCCAGGGACCCACAGGAAAGAAACGTGACAGCTGTCATCTGCTAGCAACTGGAGGGAGCGTTGGATCCGATACACGAGAGGATGGTTCGAGAAAGGGTCCTTGAGACTCTGCAGGGCACTAAGGGAGTCCGAAAATATGGCATAGAAAGGTTGGCGGTGGCGGCAGGTATACAAAACGGCCTGGTGGAGTGCAAAAAGCTCAGCCGTGAAATTCGAGCACCGGTCAGGGAGGTTGTATTGGAAACGGTTGTCCCCGACGACGAAGGCAGATCCGACACCGGCAGTGCTCTTGGAACCATCAGTGTAAATAAATATGGCATTATCGAACCGCGAACGGAGTTCGACAAGCCTCGAGCGGTATACCAAATCCGGGGTGCTCTCCTTGGGCAGCGAACTAAGTTCAAGGTGAGTGTGAACCTGGGCCTGATGCCACGGTGGCAACGGGCTGTCGCTCAACCGAAAGATGGTAGGAAGGGTAAAATCGAGCCGCTGAAGCAGGCGGCGACACCGAACTCCAGGTGGAAGCAAGGCTATCGCAGACAACTGATATTGGCAATCGAGTGAGTCGTCAAAAAATAATCGGTAAGATGGATGGTTGGGCATCGACCACAGGCGGCATGCGTACCGACACAAGAGTATGTCACGCCGAGTGGTCAAGGGTAATACAGCAGCCTCGGCATACGGACTTTCAACAGGGCTGGTATAAAATCCACCGGTCGGCAGACGTAATCCCCGATGGGGAATAGAGTTGAGACGGCGGAGAATCGACGGCCGTGCAGAAGAGTATACAAGGCTTCCGTAGTCGAGCTTCGACTGAACAATGGCCTGGTAAAGGTGAAGCAAGACGGTACGATCCGCTCCCCATGACGTGCCACTGAGGACACGAAGAACATTAAGGGATCAGGCACAACGGGCAGCCAGGTAGGACACGTGTGTGGACCAGCAAAGTTTACGATCCAACATGAGTCCCAAGAATTTCGTAGTCTCCACGAAAGGGAGAGCAACAGGGCCGAGACGTAGAGAAGGTGGAAGAAATTCCTTGTATCTCCAGAAGTTTATACACCCCGTTTTCTCAATGGAGAATCTGAAGCCGTTTGCGATGCTCCAGGAATATAGACGGTCAAGACAGCATTGAAGACAACGCTCCAAGAGACACGTCTGCTGGGCACTGCAATAAATTGTGAAATCGTCTACAAAAAGGGATCCGGAAGCGTCGGGTGAAAGGCAATCTACGATGGGATTGATTGCAATGGCAAAGAGAGCCACACTCAAGATGGAGCCCTGCGGTACCCCATTCTCCTGGCAAAAGGTATCTGACAAAACAGAGCCCACCCATACCCGGAACTTGCGATCCGCCAAAAACGCTTGAATGAAAAGAGGGAGGTGGCCCCGAAGGCCCCATGTGTGCAATGTGCGGATAATGCCCGCTCTCCAACAGGTATCGTATGCCTTCTCCAAGTCGAAGAACACTGCTACTGTTTGACGCTTCTTTAGAAAGTTATTCACAATGAAGGTCGACAACGTAACGAGGTGATCAGCAGCAGAGCGGTGTCGGCGAAAACCGCATTGGACATTTGTTAGGAGGCGGCGAGGTTCGAGGAGCCAGACCAACTAAGCGTTAACCATACGTTCCATCACCTTATAGATGCAGCTCGTCAGAGAAATGGGGCGATAACTGGAAGGAAGATGTTTGTCCTTCCCTGGTTTGGGGATGGGGACAACAATGGCTTCACGCTAACTAGTGGGAACATGACCTTCAGTCCATATGCGATTGTAGGTACTAAGAAGAAAATACTTGCCCACAGGTGAGAGGTTCTTCAGCATCTCAATATGAATGGAATCGGGCCCGGGAGCAGAAGATCGGGACAGGGCGAGAGCACAGTCTAGCTCCTGCATGGTGAAGGCGACATTATAATTTTCACGATTAAAGGAGTGGAAAGAAGGCGGACGTGCCTCGTCTACCTGTTTGTGAGGGAGGAAGGCAGGGTGATAATGGGCAGAGCTCGAAACCTCCGCAAAGAAACGGCCCAATGCGTTGGAAACATCAGCGAGGTCCACGAGGACTGCATTCTCCACGGTCAGGCCAGGAATCGGGGAGTGGACCTTGATGCCGGATAAACGGCGTAGGCCACCCCAAACAACCGTGGAGGGAGTAAAACGGTTAAAAGAACTAGTAAAAGCATTCCAGCAAGCTTTTTTGCTGTCGTTTATGATACGATGACATTGCGCCCTCATTCGTTTATAATTTATGCAATTCTCCAAAGTTGGGTGGTGGCGGAAGTGCGTAAAGCACGGCGCCGGGCACTAAGCGCGTCGCGGCAGGCTGCAGTCCACCAAGGGACCGGAGCACGGCGTGGAGAAGAGGATGTACGAGGTATGGAATGTTCGGCAGCGGTGAGAATAACATCTGTGAGGTAGTCGACCTGACTGTCACAGATGGGAAAATTCTGATCGTGAAAAACAGCCATGGAAGAATAAAGCCCCCAGTCGGCTTTAGAAATGTTCAACTGGTGGGACGAGGAGATGGGGAATGATGCAGGAAGTGGATGATACAAGGGAAATGGTCACTCGAGTACGTGTCAGAAAGTGCATACCACTAAAACCGACTGGCAAGCTGAGGAGTGCATATTGCAAAATCTATTTGGTAGTAAGTATGGGTTGTGTCAGAAAGGAAGGTCGGTGCACCAGTGTTGAGGCAGACAAGATTGAGGTGTTGGAGAAGGTCCACCAAAAGGGAGCCTCTCGGACAAGGTGCCGGAGAGCCCCATAGAGGGTGGTGGGCATTAAAGTCGCCTACCAACATGAAAGGTGAAGGGAGCTGGTCAACGAGGTGTAGCACATCTGCCCTAGTAAAGGTAGATGACGATGGCGAATAGACATTACAGAGGGAAAAGGTAAATGTGGATAGAGTGATGCGAACGGCAACTGCCTGTAGGTGAGTATGCAATGTAATGGGATGGTAATAGACGTCGTCTCGAATGAACATCAGAACCCTTCCATGGGCTGGGGTACCTTCCACAGGTGGCAGGTCGAAACGCACAGAGGTGTAGTGGGGAAAGTGTGCACGATCACTTGGACGCAACTTAGTTTCTTGGAGACAGACTAGAAGCGGACAGTGCAATCGAAGGAGTAGTTTTAGCTCCTCCCAATTGGAACGAATGCCGCGAATATTCCATTGAAGGAGCGCCATGATAAAAAATGAGATAAGAAATAAGGATAAAAACGAACAAGCAAGCGGGGTCACCTTGACGGCCGTTGAGGGCCGGATTTCGAGGGAGCACTGCTATCGCTGTCTAGGGGCAAAGGGTCGTGGTCCATAGGTTTGGCCGACGTGCCTGCCACCTCCCTGAGTTGATCAGGAGGGGCAGTTTCCACCGCCGGTAAAGGGCCGGGTGCCCGGCAGACGGAGCGTCCCGGTGAAACAGAAGACGGCTGAGGCCGGCAACTGTTGGGCGGCGCGACGGATGGGTCACGCCTCGGCGGGGAAGGTGAGGAACTCTTTCTTGTTGGCTCTTCTGGAAGAGTGACGGTGAGAAGAGGCAGTTGACGGTTGGGAAGCCTGAGAATGTAGAAAATCCTCATGGACGGGTTCCTTTTTCAAAGTCCGGGCATCTTGTTTAGGTGCCCACGGTTTACTAGAGGTTGACGAAGACTGTACTTTAGAAGCAGCAGGAGGAAGCGGGGACGTGAACGGGCAATCTTCGGGCTGGCGGATCACACAACTGTGTCAGCGAAAGTGAAGTCACAGGTCTGGGTACTGGAATCCTTAGTAGGCCGAGTGGAGGTGAGGACCTTACTGTATGTGCCCGCTGGGAGGACAGTGGGCTTTCGACTCGCCAACAACTTTCGAGCTGCAGATGTTGATACCTTCTCCGTAACCCGAATTTGCTGGATGACTTTTTCATCCTTATATACAGGGCAGTCTTGAGAGGAAGCCACATGGTCACCGTTACAGTTAAGGCAGTGAGGGGATGGAGGTGGGCAATTCCCCTCATGGGCGTCCCTACCACAAGTGACACATTTTGCTGCGTTAGGGCAAGATTGATGGGTGTGGTTGTATCGGTGGCATTGAAAACAGCTCGTTGGGTTAGGTACATAAGGGCGGACAGAGATGACATCATACCCTGCTTTGACCTTTGATGGGAGTTCAACTCTGTCGAACGTCAAAACACAGTACGAGTCGGTGTCAGCTGGTTATCTACCATTTTCATCACCCTATGGATGGCTGTCACACCCTGATCGGACATATAGGATTGTATGTCTTCATCAGACAACCCGTCAAGGGATCTCATAAAAACTACTCCCCATGACGAGTTGAGTGTGCGGTGCGCTTCTACCTTGACTGGAAACGTGTGTAGCAACGTAGTCCGGATTAACTTTTGGGCTTGGAATGCACTGTCCGCCTCCAGCAACAATGTGCCATTGCGCTGACGCGAACAGGTTTTAACAGGGCCAGCAATCGCATCAACACCTTTGTGAATGACGAAAGGATTTACAGAATCGAAATCTTTTCCGTCAGTGCGAGAGACAACAAGAAAATTCGGTAAATTAGGCAGAGTCTTCTTTTGCTGAGGCGAATCTATATCTCGTTTCTGGGTCAACGTCACTGAAGAAGAAAAGGAAGTCATTGCGGAAGTGTCCCCCGTGATTACCGGCGTCTCCGATGGCGCGCTCCTTCCTAGTGGGGGCCCTCTCCAAGGGCTTACCCGCCTTAGGTGATTGTTCACACCTCACGTCACACCTCCCGAGAACTGACGGAGGGACCAATCGGCATGTTCGGAAGGTACCAGCTCGGGTAATCACCCCTCCCTGGGCCTGGCCTTTACCAGGGGGTACGTACGTGCCCTACTTGTCTACCCGTGGCGGGGAATTACGCGTTACCCCGTCACCTGCTACGCATAATAATGCGTGGGTCGGCCTTCAGACACGCACAGGCAGGAAAGGAGAATAATAGAGGAAGTGAAGAGAAAGAAGGAAAGAAGTGTCTCAAACGCCGAGGCGGAGACTAATGAGGAGGAGAAGAAGGCTAGGAGAGTACAAGGAGAGAAAGACAGAAACAAAGGATAAGAAAGGAAGGAACCAAGCAATAAGAGAAACGACAACAAGAAACCACCTTAACTTGAGAAATACGCCCGTCTCCGGGCGAAGGCACAAACCGGGAGGGAAAGTGAAGCAGCCTGGGGCAGAAGAAAGGCTGCTCCGGCTCGGGGCCCCATGCGTGCCACACACGTACCCACAAAAGAACTGTGGGCCCCCTGGGGGGAATATCTTGTCTTGATTACAGACAGTGAAACTTGAATCATGTGTACGGTTAGGCTCTACTGTCTGAGACTTTCAATCATACTACACAGCAAATGCCTGATGTAAAAAACACATTTGAATGCAGAACCTACATGGAACATATTTTTTTATCTCGCTATTTGTGATTTGTAATGCTCCTTGATAGAGAAATGAGAATTTCCTTGTGTTTTCTCAACACTAAACAGAGCCATTAAATTTTCAATTTTCCCCTTTCATACACTATTTTATCCTTCAGTACTTTATTACAAATTCAGTGCAAATTCACATACATTTTTCCATCTCAATTTTACCACCAGCTTTGGCTGGAGGCCATTTCATGAAACCCAGATCCCAGATGTCATTCATGAACTAGTTAATGAGCACTCTTAACTAAAATGGTTTCATATCAAAGGAAGATCCAGATTGGAATATCAATACTATGAGGATAGTTGGTAACTCACCTTAAAGAGGACTACTAAGCTGCCAACAGGCTTTTACAACAGAATCACATTCACACTGTTTGAATTTTTGGCCATGGCTTTCATCAGGAAAGAATCACTCACTCAGAAGGCCTTGGCCAATAATTCAAGTTGCGTGAATGTGATTTCTGTTTTACATGTCTGTCGATGGCCCAGCAATCCTCTTTGAAGGTGAGTTATCAACTATCCCTGTATTAATGATTACATATCATACTTTTGTAATTATAAATAAGATTAAGACAAAATTATCACAACATCCCTTTCCTAAACGTTGTTTTTTTTTAATGACTCCACATGGACGCAGATCTATTAAATTACAACTATCTTCAAATACTTTTAAGAGATTATTTCCCTTCTCTCTTAAGCATAGTAGTTCTGTGGAAATTTGCAGGTATCTGTCTTGTATCTGATAAAAGTAATAATAAAAACTTGCAGTATACTAATATATGTACGAATACTTTCTGGCTCAATGATTTACTGTTATAAGTTTGCTCGTTTGAGATAATTACCTACAATAAATATCGTGAAATCAAAATTTGAAACTTTACACACCTGAAATAACAAGAGTTGTACAAATAATTTATATTACATACATTTAACAGGTGGTTCATCACACATGCCATACGAGTCCTCCCAAATCAACACCAACAATTTCAAAATTGTGGTGGTGGGAACTATCCCTCCAACCTATTCTGCATTCCCCAAATCCTTCTAATATTAATCTTTGCTAGATCTCAGCAACAAAATTTTATTCCTCTGTTCACACACTTTCCTCTCTTGTTCATTCCAATCTCTCCCAAGATAAACCACAACATAATCACTGAATTTTGGGATGACGACACCCCCCCCCCCTTGCGGAAAGGGTCACTCCTTGCTCTTACTTCATTACTGCTAATATCTAACAATGGAAGGTCCAAATTGGAATATCAATAAATCAGGGGATAGAAGCAACTCACCTTAAAGGCTATCACTGAGCTACTGACAGAAACATCTTTATGGTTAGTTGCTTCTATCCTCTTATTATTGATATTCATAACTGCTGATATCTAAATTTCCTTCCTTGCTTCCCTAGCTCATCATCTCTTCTCAAACACAACTCCATGCCCTCCCCTCATTCCAATTATCTCCACAAATCCATTGTGAAATCACTGTACAACTTCAATAACATGCTCTTTAATGCCTGTGAAGGTGTTAAGTATATGCCAAGGGACTGACAAAAGAGCAAAGGCTAAAAATGCCCATTTACTTAACCATTTAGTATTAATATATGGACAGCCACTGTGAGGCTTTTGTAACTGAAATAGACTCAAATTTAAAGCCATCTCCAGCAGGAAACTTCACAGTATTTCCAAAAATATATACTAAACAATGGGAAGCCCATGTTGGATTTTAAGCATACTATGGATAGCTAACAACTCACTGCAAAGATAATTGTATTGTATATTTATTGGTCCTGTAAAATCATACATTGTACAGCAGTGTATAATGATATAGGACAAGTCATAGAATGTATATAGTATATTTTGAAATACAATACAATTATTTAAGCCATACATAAAAAGCACATAAATGGCACTTTCTAGAATACACATACATTTCTAAGTTTAAACACTTTTTTTTATCTTATATACATATTTACAATTTTTCATTTCCCAAATTATTTTTTAGAAAAAAATTCATCCACACTATAATAGCACTTTTCAGACAAAGTTACTTAAAGCAGTTTTAAATTTATGCAAACACGTTATTGCTTTAATGTTCTTTGGTAATTTATTATAAAGTTTTGTCCCTGCCTGCAGGGGACCTTTTTGCTTTAGTGTCGCACGAGCAAACTGTACATGTATATCATGATGCTTCCTTGTGTTGTATGTGTGAATACTGTGATTTGTTGGTACGAGCTTGTTTTCGGAATCAAAGTTTTCGTATGAACACTACTACTTCAAGTATGTAGAGGCTCGGTAGTGGAAGAATACGCAGTTTTTTAAATAAAGGTTTGCATGAGAAACGTGGTGCTGCAACTACCATGGCTCTTATTATTCTTTTCTGGGCAATGAAACAACTTTTGCTGGGTGGTGATTTTCCCCAGCAGATTAAACCATACATTAACTGTGATTCTACTTGAGCATAATACACAGTTTTGAGGACGTGCATTGATGTGCAACCTGCAAGAATTTCGATACCATAACAAGTGCTGTTTAGTTTGCTACATGTACATTGTATATGGTTGTTCCATCTTAGGTCATCTTGTATCCAGACCCCAAGAAATTTAGTAGCATTTACAGATTCTAGTGTTTTACTCAGCAGTTCTATGGTTGGAGTTAGATTCTGTTTGTTCTGTATTGTATTGTATGTAGATTCATGGTGATTGTTTTCTGTGTATTTATTATTAAGTTATTCGCAGAGAACCATTCTGATAGGTGAGATGTACACTCTTATTTCATTCTGCAACTCTTCCAATGTTCCACCTTTGATAAATATGTTTGTGTCATCAGCATATTTAATATATTTCTGGTTAGGGGTGAGTGGCTCCAAGTCATTCACAAAAAGAAGGAACAGAATCGGTCCCACGACGGAGCCCTGTGGCACACCGTATTTTATACAACATTTCTGTGAATAGTACGATTGTATGTTTTTCCCATTTTTGTGCACTACTTCAACTACTTCTTGTCTATTTAGTAGGTATGACTGTACCCACTCATAGGCGGGACCTCTGATGCCCATATTTTCTAGCTTACTAAGTAATAAACTATGGTTAATTATGTCAAAAGCTTTTGACAGATCTAAAAACATTGCTACTATATGTTCTTTTTTGTCTATTGAGTTTAAAGCTTCATTTAGAAAATCAATGATAGCTGTCTCAGTAGATTTACGTTTTCGAAAACCATGTTGCGTAGCTGAGAGGAGTTTATGTTTTTCAATGAAGCCTATGAGCCTCTTGTAAAAGATTGTTCCTATTATTTTAGAAAAAAAAAAAAAACAGATATAAGAGAGACAGGCCTATAATTTTCTATGTTTGTTTTTCCCCTTTCTTGTATAGTGGCTTCACTTTTTCTATTTTCAGCTTTTCTGGAAAAATTTCCTTCGAAAGCGAGTTATTTCAAATGTCGACCAAGGGCTTTGTTATTAAGGGAAAACACTTTTTAATGATGTCGTCTGGTATATTGTCCACACTGTATGAAGATTTTGATTTCAGCTCACCTATTATTTTTAACATTTTCTTTTCATCTGTTGGATATATGAAGAGAGAGTTACTACTACGGCTAGTTTTAGTCTGACGTAATGGTGTCATTCTGTGAATTTTGCTTCACCAGACTGCTGGCTGTCAGTAAAAAATGAATTGAATTTATTTGCTATCTGTTGGGGATTAGATATTACAGATGAGTTTTCCTTAAGTTTGAAGTTTTCATGTTGTCTTAGTTTTACACCTGTTTCCTGCCTTACAACATCCATGTGGCTTTCATTTTATTTGGTGCATTTTTTATGAAGGAGCTGTTTGCCATTTTCTTTGTTTCTTTTATAACTTTCGTTAAAATCTTTTTGTAATTCTTAAAATAGGAATCAAACTCGGGAGATGATGTGCACTGTTTAGATATTTCATGAAGTAATCTGTTTTTCTTTGCAGATACTTGTATACCTGTTGTGATCCATTTTACTTTCCTATCACTTTTTGTGACTGACTTTCTAGCGGAAAGCACAGTTCAAAATAGTAACAAAGTACTTATAAATGTGTTGTATTTATCATAAAGTATTTTTACATTCATAAACCTTTTCCAAAGTTTCTTTAGTCAGACAGTACAGAAAATATTGTATATTCTGTTCATTATACTTCCTAAAAGTAGTGGTTAGGTGCCGAGTTGAAATAAGCTGTTTCTCTAGTCTTATTTGAATCTCTTGGGCTGAGTGGCCCCCCAAAACCTGTGTTGAAAGTTTGTAGTGTGTATTCCATGAGCACATTTGTAAATATTTGGTCAAGGATTGTGGCTGTGGTTTTAGTTACACGTGTTGGTGTTTTTACAGTGGCTTTTAAATTGAAAGTTGATAGTAGGTTTAATAAATCATTTCTATGCTTGAACTCTTCTCCACAATCAATATTAAAGTTCCCACATATAATAACCTTCCTATTTTGTTGTGTAATCTTGTATAAAACATTTTCAAGTTTTTTTTAACAAGATACTTATGTCACCAGTTGGTGCCCTGTACAGACAAATAACTATTTTTTCATTAGTTATTTCAATCCCATTCACCTCAAAATCTTTCTCCACAGATAATTTTTCTAGATAATTCATACACTTAAAATCTATGCCATTTTTAATGTAAATGCAACTGCCTCCACAATTATACTGTTTTCTACAAAAATAACTACCCAATACAAAATTTGGAAAAGATACCATATGCAGCTTTTCTTTGTTAAGATGATGTTCAGTTATACATAATACAGAAGTGTTTTTATATCATTTTTAACCAAATTTGAAGTTCATTTAATTTGTTTGATAGAGATTGTACATTTTGATGCAACACTGTCAGGAAACTTGAGAAGCACTGAGCACTTCTTATCTTGTAGGATTTTCGTTTCTCTTCACTTGATATAAAAAAATCATTTTGACAATGAAGAGTTGCAGTTTTCTTGCCAACTGATTCACTAACAACGTTAATTGTCAAGCTGCATACAGGCACAACACAGAACTGTTGTCTTGACTGCTGCATTCAGAGTACGGAACACAGCAGTTTGAGATGGTGGTTGTCTGTTTGTCCGTAGCTCAACAGTAGTCTTTGTGGCGAGCTTCTGCCTCATTGTCATAAACATACATCATATAGAGTTCAGTTACATTTTATTTACACCATCTAACAACTAACCTGGACCAGTAATTTTATCATAATTATATATCAGTGGTCATACAACAATGAACCACTTATTTTAATTCTTACAAAAAAGATGAAGGAACACACTGAAAGAGGCTTGTGTCTCTTGAATTGGAAATACTTCTATAGCATAGATTAAATTATTGTACAAAGAACCCGCATAGTTTACAAGGTACAATAATTCAAAATGTATGACTTTTCCCCCATCACATAATCAATTACGATATTAAGCAACTGCTGATTTTGTAAAACATGTATCAAAGTGACTCTATGCAGCTGAAAAACAATCACACTATCGCCTTGAATTTTTGTTACTATTGTGTGGCATGACTAGGATTTTCATGTGCTTTCCTCATACTGAACAGAAAGGCGAACAATTCCCAACACCATGTACAGTTGCAAACACGTGCACATACTTTAAATCCATACAGGACTGCAGATTACAAAGTTAAGACAAGAAAATCCCAAGACGATGGGACTGAAAGCACCACTTTTTGACCACATCACAGGCAAAAAATAAATCAAATAAAAATTTGTTTTGCTACTTGTGTATTTGCAGTGAATTGGTCTTCCACGTCAGTTGAAATATCTGGGCAGGCTACACGCTAGTTGAGAGACTCTACAAAAAATATAAAACAGTAAGCCTGCTCAGATCAATTTGGAATGTAGGGATCGGTGACTATGAACAAAATTCTCATTTACTATGTTGTCCTCTTGCATTACACACTAATGGGACTAGCAATAAAAAGTTTTGTAACTTGAATCTACTGTAATACTGCTGTGTAAATGAGGTAAATCACTGTTACTCTTCAAAATTAATGGGACACAGCATTTTGCTAAGGTAACTTGTCTTTAAAGAGATCCGAAGAACTAGTGTTCATACCATTGTAGGATATGATGTCTATTAGAAATTTTATGTTCCTGTGCCATTGCTGCTCGGTGTACTGGCAGTGGTAGCAAAAGGAGAACCTGCAAAAACAATATGAAGCAGCTGTGAATCAATAACTTAAAGAGATCAATGCATTTTAACAGCTCTACAACTTTATTTGCAAAATGCAATAGGTTTAACAAGGAAAGAAGTAACCCAAGTGACATTTCAGTACTTTTCTTGGTGCAAGACGAATCGTGCATTATGTCCGAGACCATTTATTTCACGTGTGATGAGAACCATACTAAGAAATCAAACTCTCAAATGGTTAATGAAATCTAATTACATAGTATGTCGTACTCTTAAGAATTATTTAATACTGCACATACCACTACAAGTGTTGTCACTTGAGGACAGGAGGCCACACACCCGATAGCTCTAGCAATGGTGGTAGCAGTGTCAGCGGGAGAGCTTGAACACACAATATCAAATAACTGTATTAACATTTGTAAAAGACTGGGGCATTTAGTTTAGCCCAGTGTTTATCAACCTGTGGGCCAGGACCTAGAGAGGGTCAATAGGTTTTGTTCAGGGTGGCATGGACACAGAGGAATTTAGTTGCACCACTGAACAACCAGCCCAGTGGACATTTGAATACTAGTGGTTCCATAAAATGCAGCTATGTTACAATTTAATTCCTTGTTGAACATTAAATCAGAATGTAAGTTGGGTGTCTAATAATAATTACACCACATTAAGAACGAATAAAAACAAAACCTGGAAACTAATCAGGAACCAATCAATAACTAAATGAACAAGATACAAGACATTTTGAGGCATTGAACTACACCTTTACAAATCCACTACAGTCCAACCTTGTTTAACCCTCCATTACACGCACAGACACACACTCTGCACTTCACCTGTTTGCTGCTTTCTGATAATTACTTTTTAGAATTAATGCCAGCAATTTATTCTCCAAGGAAAGCTGGAAAAGTGAAAAGCTGCTAACGGAAATTTTGAATTTCTAATTACATAATTAGTGATGTAAAGTGACACTGCAGTTTCACTGTTTTGGAGAGCATGTAATGGAGGGTTAAATAATATAACTCATTTCAGAGTCATACCTGAAATGTGAAACACACTAGATGTAAAATATTTTTCTGTAAGAGTTTATGAGAAAATAGGATAATTTCCTCCTATCCAGAAAATTACACTTAAATAAATAAAAAAATAGTCATAATGTACACTATCATACATTATTCCTTTACTATACAGTAATATCAAAGCCAATGAAATAATTCTATGCTTCAAGGGGAGAGGAGAGGACATGGCTTCATCAGCCTGTTAAAAATTGGAGATCCCACATTAAATAAAGTTCAGAAACACTGGTTTATCATCTCCATATGTAGTCCACATCATTGAAACATATTCAGTAAGCGAAACATCTGAACAGTTAACTATTTGGTATGACTGCAAATTTTATCACAAGCATTTCATAGTGAACATAACATCAGTAGTAATACGATGCCACATGACGACAGGATGTCGCATACTCACGTTTGTTGTCCTAGCCAAACTGGTAGCAGCAGACCCTGCACACACAATGTCAATTTGTCCTGTATTAATATGTCAAACATACAGTTTGTCCTATCCCCTATAGTGAATATATTCTAGTAAGGAAACCATATAACTCATTAACATTTTATATTTATCTAGTACAACTGGATATTTTAGACAACACTAATTTATAATGCACATACCGTCAGAAGTAATGTGTTGGAACTTGACGACAGGAGGCCACACTCCCACTTTCACGGTTGTAGCCAAGCTGGCAGCAGACCCTGCACACAATATGAAGTAATCCTGTATTAGTGATGTTTAACATGTACAATATTACAGCTGATCCTTTCCCCTATGATTTGCAGTCACCGCCAACATCTGCTATAGTGATATCATTACTGTCCTTTTAAGTTTAAGAACTTCTGCTTGTGTCCACATACCATTACTGTGGTTCAAACGGTTCTTGATCAGTGACTGCCCAACAGTATGGTTTGCTACGCCACTGGCAGATGCAGTTACATAGTGTGATCCTGCAAGCATTGTATAAGTCATTAACACTCACATGAAAATGCAACACCCTCTTTGTTGCTAAGCAGTGTAGTGTATATTAGTAAAAATAAGCACTTGTCTACACTTTCTACAGATAAAAGAGCACTAAGTTACATGAGGACTAAAGTCCAAAAAGAATAATTGTACAGGGTTTACTGAAACATACCTTGCTGCAAATTGGTAGGAACTGGATTTTGGAGAATATCCAAGAGAGACTTCTTAATCTGTTCTGATTCCTGCTTGGTTGGAACTGCTAGAGGGCCACAACGAGATTTTTTTTTTTTTTTTCGTAGAAAAGAATTTCCGGCTAAACTGCAGAGTGTGTTGCCCTCACTCTGCAAATGTTGGCAACACCACAGCAGTCAATCATAGATCAGGTATGTGTTTTATTTATTTTGTGATCTGTATGAAACAGTGATCATTTTAAGTAAAAGTTAGGTTAGGTATAGGTTAAACCAGATTTTTGTTTGTTTGTGAGGGCGCATAGCACCCGAATCTCCAGTTCATAAACTATCTATTTACAGTTGCCAACATATGAGCCATGCTAAAAACATGGGCAACAGACTCTACAGTTTTACCTAAATTTCTTTGTAGGCTGATTGTTCTCTTTTGTGATATTTGTGTTGGTTTTATTGCCACCAGATCCTCTCATGCTTTAGAGATTTCATAAACTTTTCAACCACTTTGCGCCCATTTCTTGTTGACACAGTGTCCAGTAAGTGTGAAAAGTCAGTGGTTACATTATTCTTCCACTCAGTAAAGGCCACATCCTTACTAACATTACTGTTTCTACTCAAATGAACTTTCATCTCTCTTTTATGACAGCTGCATTTTCCAAGGCATTCTCCAATAACCCTCACTCTTCAGTGTTTTTGCTAATATCTGCATGCTCTAATTTCAATGTGCACACATTATGTATGTGTACACAGTACACACATATTTGCTTTGATGCAAGCATCAACACAATTACATTCATAACTATGGATGCATGCCCTACATTTAGTACAAACCAGTTTGCAACTGCAGTCGGTGTCATTGATTTTCTCAAGAAACACCTCTCTCTGATTTTTAGAAGGTACTTTCCATGCATCACCTTGCTTAACAATCAGAGCCCTGTCTATTTTTGAGCTCCACTTATGTCTCAGCCGAAGGGCTCTCATTTTTGGTGTAACTACTAATTCTGTCAATCATTTTGTCCTTTATGAAGGCCATAAGATCAAATAGGGATTTATCAAGGCATTTGCCTCGCATTCGGTGGAGGAATGTGTGTGTGATTGTACGATGCATCCTCTCAAGGTGAATATTCGTATTAATACCTGCATTCTGCCGATACCAATATGCCCAAATTTTGGTATTTCGTGTGTAGTGCTCTCTGACGTATGATGCAAATGAAGATGTAGCATCATCATCTAACCACTGAAGCACAACAGGAAACAGCAGCTCAAATCGATCTGCATATGGTCCAGACAATATGGCTGTGAGAATCAATGACATCTCATTTTGTATGTTTTGGCCTTGAACTTTCTTTCGCATCTGCTTTTCCCCAAGCCTTGATTATGTGCCATGTACAATACAGTCTCTTGACGGGGGCTCCCATTACCTCATTCCATGAGATAAATGCTGACTCAGCTTGGTCGGACATGAAGACATTTGGTATTATCTTACCCACTTTTGTTTCTACAAGCCTAAAGAATTGAGAAAGTACTGGCTAGTCTGTCCTGTTTGAAATAAAAAAGGCAGATGGAAACCCTTGCCTCATGTTGTCAGGCACCATCACAGTTGTAAGTTCAAAATCATAACTTGTTAGACCATGGGTACTATCAATGCAAATGCAGTCTTCACCATTTTTTAAGCTCTGTGCTTGTCACCTCGTCATTATTATTAAAATAAAGGGTAAAAGTGCAGTTTATGAGTCCGCGAATGTTGCTTCGTGTTTAGACGTTGGCTACGGCGTGACGAATGACACAGATGAAGGCGGCCAATCAGGAGTCGCCTTCGGTTGGCCAATAAGATTCCGCGTTTCATGTGTAATGAATTTGGCGATTGGTTTAAACACCACAGTGTAGTGATGGGCAGTTCGGATCATTTCAATGTTTCGAAACATACGGATCACCTGAGTCTAGTGAGTCGACTCACTGTTTCGGCACACGAAACATCTGGCGTGCCGCAGTGCCGTGCGCCACGCTAACTCTCCTGATTCACGTGAACCGCGACAGCTGCAGGGCGCCGTAGGAGTCGACTCGCTGCTTCGGCACACGAAACATCTGGCGTGCTGCAGAGTCGTGTGCCGCGCTATCTTCCCTGATTCACGTGAGCCGAGACAGCTGCAGTAGGGCGATACAGCAAATACGACACATCTATGGAATATCAATATGGTTTTAATACGTTATTCACTAGACTTAATTGAACGGCATGGGATTTGTTTGCTATTACGATTTTACAATCGTGTTAAAGCGTAAACGTTTCCTAAGTTACTCACAGTTTCATACAAACAATAATGTAACAAAGGAAGCACAAAATAATAATGTTTAAATTTCAAAGTGATGAAACATTCCCAACCTTCAAAATTCCATAATAAGTCTAAATTATGGTTCAAATGTCTATGTGCATCCAGAAATGAATAACTTTTCTAACCAATCAATATAAGCAAACTATTAAGATTTGTTCCCAAGACATATTTAATGCAATAAACAGATATTACTACTAGTGTTAACACAAGGAAACACATTTCACAATTTACGGGACGAAACCACAAAACTGAACTAAAATCTTTCAATGTCCACAATCATATTCTAATAATCAGATTCATCTTCAGTCAGTCAAATAAAAGAGAATCAGTTATAGTTTCTGTCAATTGAAATAAAAAAGTTGTTTTTGACGTCTTACTGAGAATGCGGTTTCGTCTCACTGAAATTATTTGCCCTTGCTTCGAAAAGACGTTCACCTGGCACAGATGTAGCTACAATGCATAACAACGTTTAGTTCACGCGAAACTACATAAAAACACCGAAGGACTTCACAATTTTTCTCGGTGGTATACCTGTTTTAAAACATCAGTTGAAGGGTACCGGTAGCATAATTCAAAATATCGCGTAGCGTGTTAGGGGAACAACTTCAAACCCGTCGCACGCCTGGGCGCTGTGTCGAACCCACCCAGACAGACGGACAGCAAAGCGCATGTTAACGGTATCTAGCGTCCGATACATGAATCACAAGATTCGTTGTTTCGAAACAGTGCCGATTCAAGTTTCGACTCAGTCGAACAGTTCGCTGACTCGATTCACTGTGTCGAAACATCAACTCAGTAGACAACTCTACCACAGTGCTTTTACTAGGCATGGTCCTGTTTGGAGGTGGTATGCCGTTGCCTTCCTCCGACCTTTCGAACTGACTTACCTAGCCAGTTATAAGGGGACCTACAGTTTAACGTGGGTTCCGAACCACGGTGTTACTCGGTATTTTTCACATTAGCAATACGGCAAGAGGTGAAAGAAGTGGAAAGTGACAAATAAAAATCCTAGGCCCGGGCGGCGATCGAACCCGCGACCTTTGGATTTTTAGTCTGGCACTCTACCACTGTGCAACCAAGGCGCACAGGGATCTTAACTCGAGTTAACTTCGTTCACCCAGGCAACACTTACTGTATCGTTCTGGTGACGGACCGCCCCTAAAAACGAATTATAACATCGCTCGATGTTATGGAGATCTCCTTTCTAACAGTGTGCCTCGAATTTCATTAATACTTTCCTTAATATGGCTGTTGTTATACTTGCCCTATCTTTTTCAGACAGTCTCAGATGACCAATGTCAACCTTATGACCCACATGTGTAAAAACATTTCACACTACGAAGTCCATTTGAGTCTTCAGTAACCGTAAGACCGGCAGCGCACATTCCCCCATTGTATTTTCAGAGTTCTTGCACCTCTACTTGTGGAGTGAAATTCTCCCGATCTATCACATAGGCCTATATAATAAGTAGAAGACTCACCAGTACGATAGCTATTACGTTTTACATAACATGACTGTGTCGCATGTTCCGCGTAAAACTGCAGTGTGTTGCCCATGTTATTAGCACGGCGCTTATGTTGGGAACTTTGCCGCGAGAGACTATGGGAAAACAATAATTTGTGTTTCTGAACCGGAGATTAAGGCGCTTCACGCCCTCATATACTAAAAAACTTCTTGTTTAACTTGTACCTAATCTAACTTTCAGTTAAAATGATCACTGTTTCGCACAGACCATAAAATAAAAGATGCAACACCTACCTTATTGTTGACTGCTGTGATGTATACATAGATATTCTGTAGTGTCCCCAACATTTACAGCGCGTGGGCAACAGACTCTGCAGTTTAGCCCATGTTCCGTATTATCCTTCCATGTTTTAAAATCATTCATGGATGAGAAACAACTTCTGACAAAACAACAATATTGTGTGCCGATTGCAAATGTTTCAATAAATGGCTCCTTGTCTTTATTACACTAGTGCACAGGCAGCATTTACCGGCATTTTTATTACGGTCTATCTGTTGTCCATGTACACTTTACTGTTGGCGTTTCAAAGCATAAACAGATGCATAACACTTGCCACAGATTCTTCCGAGCGGGCTAAAGACGTGTGTTTGCGAAGATTTCTGTTATAATTGTATTGTCTTCCACATTCCGAACACTGGAACATGATTACAGCTATCCAACAGCACTCAAACCATAAACGCATACCCTGAACAAAAATGTCATACACAATAAAACAACATTCATCACTATCGCACGGTTCAACAGCATCCAAAGTCTCAAAAGCATATCCACAATAAACAACACAAACTAGGCACACGCGTATAAACACTGAATCAGTAGTAGCTCTGTTTGCCGCACATTCGTTCCAGGCGCTCCTCAGCCGATGACGTCACATCCGTCTCTCGTTGGTCTTGTGTTTGAAGCAATTGTACCCAGTGAGCTCAAAGCGTTAATTATTGAGATCAGTGGCGGCGAGTGGACGTTAGAAGTGAGGGGGGGGGGGGGGGCAAAATAAAATCTAAAACTAAAAATGGCATTGTAAGAAATTGTTTCATGTTATAGTTTGATTTTTGCACCTACAGGCCTATAATACCAAATGCGAGGAAAAACAAAAGACAATATACAATTGTAATTGCCATAAGTTGTTTAATTAAGTTGTCTAGTAAAATACAACTGTTACAAACAGAGGAACATTAGTTTAATTATAAACAAAAAGAACAGACAATACCGTAATTTAACATGATACTACTTGTCAAAGCATAATTGCTTTAAAACAAAGCTATGTGCCTTGGTTTCCGCCTGGCATAAATTTCTACACATTCTTCTAATTTGATGTTTTAGCCACATCTTTTTCAATGGCTAGTATAGCTAAATGTGTTGAACGTTCTTGAAGCATAGAATTCCTCAAGTAGTTTTTGATCCGTCTGACGACACTGAAAGATCATTCTGCGCTTGCAGTGGACACCGGAACAGTCAAAAACAGTTGCAGTAGCTTGAACAAATTAAGTAATACATACTGGTTGTGAACATTTTCAGACTTAAATTGTGAAACTAAATTTGGCACAATATGACGATCTATTTGGTCTGAATCATGCTTCTTTCTTGAAAATACATCGATTTCTGAGACTAAATTATCATTTTCCAAACCAAATGCGGAACTCACAGCAAAACATGCTTCTTTGATACGGTCGTTACAAAGTGAGCTGTTCTTCATCGAAACCATCAGCAGTAGTTCCATATTGCAGAGTAGAGCCAGCTGTTTTTTTTTTTTTTTTTTTTTTTTTTCCGTGAGCATCTCCACCAGTTTTGGAGTCAGTAGCTTCAATATTTTCCAGAGAGTGCAGTATATCTATTAGGTGTTGTTGAACTGTTCGCAAGCTTTCCTATCTGCTGCTAAATCTTGTGTCACTTAGTGCTTTCCAGGACAAATCCTTATTTATTCCTTCTCTGACTGCAGATGCTGCATTTTTTACTGTGGCAAATACTGCATGTCTTTTAGGCGAAGCCTCAATTAAACAGTATAGTTGTTGGACTGTGCTAAAAACGTTGGGAACAGAAGGAATGTTTTTAGATGCACCGGAAGTGCACGATTTAGAGAATGCATATAGCAATGTACAAACTTAACATACTGGTTTTGCTCTTTCATCCTCACAGCGACACCCTTGTAAGAACCACTCATGTTTCCCGCTCCGTCATAGCACTGAGCAATTATATTTTTAAGGTCAATGCCAAGTTCACCGAAAATTGAAACAAGCAGCTTATATAACGTTTTACAGTCAGTTAAATCAGTTTTGTAAAAACCAAGAAAGCTTTCTTTGATTTCGAGCTTTTCTGTTACATATCTTATAACAAGAGTCAATTGTTCTTGATGTGACACATCTGGAGTTTCATCAACAATCACGGAGAATTGTTTCGATTTTTTAGCGTCATCAAATATGTACTGCCTGGCCAAATTTGCTATGATTTCAATCATTTCATTTAGAACATCGTGATGAACATAATTGAAAAATGTTGTTTTAATAAAGAGTTTTCTGTTGATCTCAGCTTCAATAACTTGAAATAATTACCCCTGTTATCAGAGTCCTCATTTTCTCTATGACTCCGAAGTGCTATTCCCTGCTTGGCCATGAAAAGTAGGGACTGGAATAAAATCTTCAGATAATCACAATTTTTAACTTCTTCTTGATGTGTTGATATTTTGCTTACTACACTTTGTTTACTTTTAAAACCTTCACTGAGGTGAGAAGAAGTTTTTTCGTGCTCTTTAAACCGTTGGACTGCTTTTTTTCCCTTTTTTAAGCCCATTAGATATGAATGTTTCATCACAACAACCTGTGGAGCCGAACAAACGACATGAGAAGGAAAAAGCTTTATCAGCAGCAACACTATTCTAACCAATTGTAATTTGTGTACCACATACTTCTAAACTTTCAACCCTTTGTTTATGGGTACCTATCAATAATAGGTTGAAAAGGACCATTAAAAAAAAAAAAAAAAAAAAAAAAAAAAAAAAAAAAAAAAAAAACGGTGATGCTGCTTGTCTACCATGAATTGGATCTCTTGGTTCAAATTGAAGCTGAGAAGGACTATTAGACTGAGTAGTCGTACTTACTGGCAATACACTCTCAGCACTTGAAGGTGTAGGTGTAGGTATACCGGTGACTATTTCAATTGTTGATTCTGTCACTGACGAAATTCTCTGTGGTTCATCTATTGCTGGTGTAGCCAACACTGACACTTCAGCCAAGTCACTATCTTGATTCGGAGCAACAGCAATATTTAGGGCTGTGTGGGACTGTAATCCTTCTTGGGATTTCTGCCTTTTGCTGAAGAAATCGAATAACGTTTTTCCTGAAGAACGCTTCATTGTTAACTAAAAGGCACAAAAGTGCGTACACAAACACAACTGCATTCGATTTGACCAGAACTACGACAAACACAGAGGACAACCTTTGTGCTGGAACTGTACTATCTGCAAACTGTAACCTGGCTTGCGGGCCACCTCTCGGAAACTCTCGGCAGCAGTCGGTAGATTTCGTGGCGTAGCGAGTTGCAGATGTTTGTCGCCAACTGTGCAGCGTAGCTGCATTTGTCGTTTCCATTGTTGCTTAGCCGTGCTGTTGCTGTCAGTGTTTATTTGCTGCGTTTACAAGAAAAGGAAGCTTGATCCTGTAGAGGTGGTTGTTGTGGTCTTCAGTCCGAAGACTGGTTTGATGCAGCTCTCCATGCTACTCTATCCTGTGCAAGCCTTCTCATTTCAGAATAACTACCGCAACCTGCATCCTTTTGGACCTGCTTACTGTACTGATCGCATGGTCTCCCTCTTACAGTTTTTACCCCCACACTTCCTTCCAGCAATAAATTGGTGATACCTTGATGTCTCAGAGTGTGCCCTATCAATTGCTCCCTCGTTTTAGTCAAGTTATGCCACAATGTTCTTTTATCTCCAATTATATTCAGAAATTCTTATCTAAATTTCAGCATTCTTCTGTAACACCACATTTGAAAAGCTTCTATTCGGTTCTTGTCTTCACTATTTATCGTCCACGTTTCGCTTCCATACAAGGCTACACTCCAGACAAATACCTTCAAAAAAGATTTTCTAACACTTAAATCTATCTTTGTTGTGAACAAATTTCACTTCTTCAGAAATGCATTTCTTGCCATTCCGTGCCTACATTTTCTATCCTCCCTGTTTCGGCCATCGTACCTGTAGAGGTATAGCTCGTAAATGCACCGCACTGAAAATCCAGTCGGCATATGCCTTTTTTTTTAGCGGGATAGTTCCAACTCTGGAATCATTTGACGACGATGAGGTAGTGGAATTTCAGTTAAGGGTTATGCAAATTGTTTCTGAAATTAAGAAACGTAAAATGTTATGGGATAAAATTAATACTGCAGCTCAGCCTAGTACATCACGTGCATATGCGTCATGTTTAACCCTTTATCACTAACAAGCATTTAACAAATGCAAAAGAAAAATAATCTCTCACCCGCTACCGACACAAAGCGTTACGAACGAACAGTGGAGCAATTTTCAGGGACATGTTCCAGATCCTCCACGCCATTACAAATCTCTGAAAATTCATGTATTGGGTCGTTAGATTTTTAACCTATGTTTTACTTTTCTTAATATGATATGAAAAATGTACATTCTTTAGAATAACAAATCTTTTTAAAATTTTTAACTATTGGTTTTTCCACACATCAGATTGTAATTGATAACATCTGTATAGGCTGGAAACATTCTCAGAAGGATGTGTTGCTGTGCTGAATGGAACTCTTCATTCGTGTACGTAGTCATCAAAAGTCCATAAACTTATCCGAAAATGATTAAAAACTTATCTCCCCTTAATTCCTTAAAATGGACAGAGAATGCATCCACTTCGTTTATTCTCGTATTGAGTGGATGAACCCAATGCAACCTTCTTCTTCTTCTTCTCTTCAAACGTCTGTACAAGACAAGCCACGCTAATAATTGATCGTGCTCCATTTGCAGTCTGGGAAGGCAACTGCAGACGGAAGGCTGTCACGACACGGCGCGGCATGCCGTGTAGCTGTTGGGTGGCTGTGAAGAGGCGTGGATCTCGTGTCGGTCCGGCAAAAATGCCGGCTTGTCGGCTGCCGGGTTGATCGAAGTAAGCCGACCCCCGCTCACCAGAAGCCAAGTAACAGTTTGCGTATAGTACTGGCGCGCAGAGAGATATTTACGATGAGGCGGTGCACATGTCACTGGGTTTGGCTACGATCGTCAACTGTCGTCAGATGTCGTGTGCGAAGGCGGAGCCTCCTTCTCTACTACAATGTCGCGCCGACATGTGTACCACCATAATTCCCACTTATAGCTATGTTACAATTGTGCAAAATCAGTTTTAAAAGTATAGAAGTGTTACTACGCTAAAAAAGTGAACAATTTAATCATATTTTTCTCAGAAACTACCCCCCTGCCCCCCCCCCCCCCCCCAATCGCCGCCACTGATTGAGATCACTGGTTGTGCCTAGGAGGTTTACTTCTTGTTACGGTCGCCGCTATAACGATTGACAAATCGGTACTTTTGTTTCAGGTCGACTTCATAGCCACCTACGTCACTATTACGCCAGTTCCTGCAAAAAGTTGTGTGAAAACTGTTCTACCCGTCCAAGCGCGTTGGAGAGATAGAAGCCTAATTTGGAACTTGTATAAAAGGCAGGAAATAAGAGTCAGAAGTGAATAGAGTGAAAAGGAAAGCAAAAATAAAGAGGGGTGTAAGGCAAAAATGCCCTTTATCCCCACATTTATTTAACTTGTTTTATTAAAAAATCCAATGCAAAACTGAAAGGAATAACAAAGGAATTAAAATTAACGGGAAGCACATACACTGTATCTGTTTTGCAGATGTAGTTGTATTTGTTGACCCAGTAAAAGAAATGGAGTTTGCCGGCCGCGGTGGCCGAGGGGACTGAGGCGCTTCAGTCACGGTCTGCACGACCACTACGGTCGGGGGTTCGAATCCCCCCTCGGGCATGGATATTTGTGCCGTCCTAGTTCGTAAGTAGTTCATAAGTAGTTTGAAAGTTTAGGGACTGATGACCCCGTAGTTAAGTCCCATAAGCTTTACAAACATTTGAAACATTTTTGAAATGGAGTTAATGTTGTCAACGTTTGCCAAAATATTAAGAGAAATTAATCTACTAATAAATAAGAAGAAAATAAAAAACTAGGTGTATGATAGTAGGGAAGAAAAAATAATGGTAAATTCGATATCAAACTAGAAGATGACGTTATGGAACAGGTTGGGAGCTTCTGTTATTTGGGGAGCACGGTCATGCAAGATGAATGTATTGTTAAGTAGCCTTGGCAAACAAGATTACCAAAATAAAAGGAATTTTACTTACAGACCACTATTTAAACTTGGAAATTAGGAAAAAATTTGCCAAAACGTTTTTGCCGATTGGATGTGAAGTAAGGACTGTCAGAAAGGTGGAGGAAATAAAAACTGGAGGCAGTGGAAATATGGATTTGGAGAAGGATGAAGAAAATAACCTGGGTGGATAGGGAAAGTAATGAGCAAATATTAACAGAAGTGAAAGAAAGCAGAATGCTGCTAAAGTATATAGAAAGAAGAGAAGCAAAAACGACAGAGCATATAATGCGACACAATGAGTTCTTAAAGAATATATTTGAAGGAAAAATTATAGGGAAAGAAAAACAAGGGAAACTTTTTTAACAACGTCAAAGAAGAAACGGGCCTAAAATCATACGAAGAACTGAAGAGGATGACAAATGGTGAGACGGACGTGGCTAAATCGACAAGGCATAGCCTTCAGTTAATGATGATAAAGCGTGTTGAGGCATCTTGTCACTTGTGAATCAAGATTCAAGTAGCAGTAGCGGCAGTACTACAATGTTATGAATGTGGTGTGCTTGTCGCCTTGCTATCTGTGACAAACCACTATGTAGGGACCGTTTTTATTAGCAGAATAATGTTTTAAATGATATGTTTATTCATCTGGGTAATACATACATAACGAAAAGTCGTCTAGTTTCGTCTACAAAATGTAGCCTTACCATTTAACAAACCAATGAAATCATAACATTGTTAATAGTAGCATTCGCAAAATGTTAATTTATAGTAGAGTAGAGCTACATTGCTTAACAAAGGAAGCAAATACAACAAGGTTGTAAGAAATAGGGTTTCACATAGCAATTTTTACTTGCTGGGCAACATTCACGTGTACGGTATCTTTATATAAAATGAGTTTACTGACATCTTTTGCTTATGTTAATATACCCATAGCTTCTCTTTCTTCTACCTGGCAGGAAGTTACTTAATCCTGCAACAGTATTCACAATTTTTTACTAAATTAGTTTTCAAATTGAGTGGCACTAATGGGCTTCACGTCTGTATTAACTGATTTGAAGAGAACAGTTCCCGTAATTCATGTCTACGTGGTGTCCACTGCAATATATAAATACCGCCGCAGTAGACGGTGATTTTTTCAAAATATCACTGTCCGTACTCCTAAATACCCGGTGGTTAGGCCTATAACTAAACTGATGGTGTTCCCAGTGCTGCAGTACGTGCTGTATACATCGCAGGACGCTGAAACTTAGTGGGTATGTTCAGTAATCGATGCAATCGCAGATTATTTTGCAAAAAATATATTTCTACTTTCCGCCACCAGAGGGAAATATGAAGATGTGAGTAGTCAGAATGTGAGACGTTTCCTAGTTCGATATCAGTATACTGTTGGTTGTTTGGTTCAAATGTTCGTAAATCTATCGAACCAAACTGCATGGTCATCAGTCCGTAGCTTACAAACTACTTAAACCTAGGTAAACTAACCTAAGGACAAACACACACACCCATGCCCCAGGGAGGACTCTAACCTCCACGGCGAGCAACCGTGCGCTCCGCAGCGAGACGCTTTAGACCGCTCGGCTACTCCACCGCGGCTGGTTGTTTGGCAACGTATTTTTTATGTCTTTTGGGAAGTGATGGTGTAAAGGGTTAAGAAGTTTGAAGTTTTTCGTACGAACTGCAATTGCTATTGGGAAGAAATACCGTGCATTGCTGGTAAGAGTTATCTGAATGGCAACAACAGCGGTGCTGCATTCTGGGAATAGCGACGACAAACAGCTGCAAGGAGACTCCATATCTTATGGGCTAAAGGATATCAAGAAATTTGAAGAAACAGGTGAATTAGGCGGTGCAGTAGGGGGAGAGGGGTCTGCTGTTGATAAATTCAATCTTAATTTGGCACAACTTAGTGGGATAGGGACCGATAACGTCAGTGTTATGGTGGGTGTGAATAATGGCATATACAGAAAATGGCAAAGACAGATATACCTGTTGTGACTTCGCGATGTTGTGCGTCCATGAGGTGGACCGTGACGAGCAAGGATGTGACATAGGTCTGCAACTAAAAATAAGTGAATAATCCACATAATATTTTTATTACAAATGAAATGAATACTTAACTTTGATGTGCTCGTGGTGGTACGACTTCTTCCTGCGGAGTGGGCGTCGTCTGTGCCGGGTGCAAGAGATGCAGCAGAGTACGGTACCGCCGTCCATGCAACTCCGCAGGTGACGGTCCGTTGCGTGGCTGCGAGCGGTAGGAGGGGAGGAAATGCAGGAGAGTTTGTTCCCGCGTGTGTTGGTACTTGAGCTTGGCCACCTGTGACTTTAATGTTCTCACAAAACGTTCACTCAGGAAAGCGTCTTTTAACGCTTGGAAAGCAACGTCACACGTTTTTGACCAAATAAACTTAACATTCTTTCGCCATAGGCGATGCAGCGGTGCCACTAGTGGCGCTGCGGAAAGAATTTTTGCTGCGGCGGAGTGGCCAAGCTATGCTCCGATGCGCGAGGCCGTTCCCCGTCCGGTGTTCGAATCCCCCCTCGGGCATGGGTGTTTGTTCTGTCTTTAGTATAATTTAGTTCATAAGTAGTTTGTAAGTTTAGGGACTGATGACCCCGCAGGTATGTCCCATAAGCTTTACAAACATTTGAACATTTTTGAATAAATTTATATAATATGAGATTTTGTCCAGGGAAGATTGCTATTCTGTAATGTTTGTGGGGGCCATGAGCTCGCGAATGGCTTGCAAATGCGACTGCAATGGATGAACACCCTGCGAATTGATGACATGTCCTAAATATTGAATTTCATTCTGAAAAAAAAATTGTTAAAAAATGTTTGTAATTCTTATGGGACCAAACTACTTAAACTAAGTTAAACTAACCTAAGGACATCACACACATCCATGCCAGAGGGAGGATTCGAAACCCCGACGCGGGAAGCCGCGCGAAAACACATTCATCCTTGTTACATTTGAGACCAGCTTCCGATATGACTGTAAAAAGCGTACATAAATTGTTGAAATGCTCTTCAGTTGTGCGGCCACAAACAACAATATTGTCTAGATACTTTGAGCAACAAGGCACTGCTTTTGTTGGTTGTTCCAGGTATATTTGAAAGATTGCCAGAGGAGAGGCACAACCGAATGCTATCCAGAGAAACTTTAAGAGGCCCAAGTGAGTATTGATAACTAGACATTTCTGTGATTGCTCAAGACGAAGTTGCAGATAGGCATCCCGAAGATTAATTTTGGAGAAATATTTGCCAACTCCTAATCTGTCCAGAAGCTCGTGAGTGTGAGGCAACGGAAAAGTGTGGATCACTGTTTGAGGATTCACAGTGCGCTTAAAGTCCACACAAATCCTCAGTTCGCCAGATGGTTGTTTGACGATCACTAAAGGAGAAGCCCGCTGGCTTGCTGAAATGGGCGTAATAACACCTAGAGTGTGCCACTTTGTGAGAGCCTGTGCTACTTGGTCGCATAATGCAAAAGGAACAGGGCGTGCCCTGCAAAAACGTATCACATGCGCGGAAAAATTAGTTGCCTCTCTAAGACTGTCGGAAAAGAGTCCAGGAAATTCGGCACACGGGTTAGTCATCAAATCACTCAGGTCGAATCACGTCACTAAGAGAATATTCCCGGTGATGCTAAGACCAAATAAATCATACAGATCCAAACCAAAAATATTTACACTGTCATAGGATTCAGGAATCAAAAGATACATTATACGTGTATATCGTCATACACTACAGGAAAGCTACAAGTACCTAGCACTGGTATGTTTTGTCCTGTATATGCCATAAGCAAAGTGTGCATTGTTGTCCGAAGTCTTCCGTTGTACACCATAACAGTTCCATACCGATAGCTATAAGGGGGTGAAAGATATGGTGGTTGAAAGTCGTCAAATTATTAAAAAAAATTCGGACTGAAGGCCAGCGATGACGTTTGCGACTCTATAGCAAGGAAGTTACATACAGCGAAACGTGATGCCACAGACCATATCTTTGGTCTATGCGTTCTACAATGTCTTCAGCTATTTCCCTGTAAGGATAAGGATACGTATAAGAAAATTTAAGAATAAATAAATAAAGCAGTAAAAAAGAAATTTCTTTTAATACATCTCTTTAAAAAAAAATCGATTTGACGTTTCGCGCATTACATCAAGTGCTCGATCTGTGATATTATTACAATAATTATTGTTGAATTTCCTATAATTCCTTCAGATATGCCGTTTTAGTTCTAAAGACTTCAGTTTCCAGTTCGTCTAGATTTTGCCATGACAATTAACAAAGCTCAAGAACACTCATTAAAGGTAACAGGAATCCATGTTTTTCACATGGTCAATTATAAGTCGCTTGCTCAAGGGTGGGCAACCCAAAATATCTCTACATTTACGCTCCAAACACTACTACAAATAACGTAGTTTACCAGAATGCCCTAAAATGAAATTAAACTGAATTTGGACATTACTCTCACCATACGTGTTGAGATATTGCAACACAGGCTATAAGGAATAATGTATGTATTATTTATTGTAAATCATTAAGCACTTCACATAATTTTTTTATTTGAATGTTGATTTAAAATGTTTGTTTCTAAAGAAGGTATTGTATTTCACTTCATCCTTCAAAACCAGTGTCATAGTACACTACTGAAAGATAGCTTATCTATCATAATCAACCAAAGCGCGAGCCGAGCCGCGGGTTTAAGCTAGTATTTCATATGTGGCACGATTTATTAACAACACTGTGGCGCACTCGTATCAAGCAAGATATGTTGAAATCGGTCTCTAGGAAGCAGTTTAGAAAATATTGGTGAAATGAATAACTGGATTGTCAGACCAATATTCAGACAGGCTCAGTTTCTTTACTCTTGTCATGATAAATATAGTGTCAATAAAGCTGTAAATATTATTTTCATTCACTTCACTCCATGCTCTTTGGATCCTTTATAGAACGCGACCACCAGCCACCACTTGGGAGAAGTATCTGTTAGTTTCCTCACACAAAATGTTTATGAAATCTGTGCTAAAGAACAACTGAAAGAAACTTAGCATGCTGTCACTGTCTACGATACCTTTCAGTCCAGAGGTAGCTGCGTCAAACGCGTGTTTCTTCGGATTCAAGTTGTTATTTTTCCACTTTATTTTTTCCTTGTTCGGTGGTTCTGCTGCCTCTTCGTCTATCTCATTATCTGTAGACTCGTCTTACGTGCACAAATCCAACTCTGTGGAAGTCAATGGAACAGCAGGAGTAGCATATGTACGTGTATGTTCATCGTCAGATTCGGACGATGATTCACTTTCATCCTCAAAGTCACTACCCAGTATTAGGGAAAGAGCTTCCTCCACAGTATCTCTCTTCTCTGCCATATCACTTCTAGTAGAAACTAAGGTTAACAACACGTCAGATACAAACATGGAGGGAAACGAGCAGTACAACTCAAGCGAAACGAACGCTTTGAAACTGAATGCAACTGCCATCTAGTTAACTACAGACTATCAACAAAGCTGATAGATGGTGCATAAGTCAAACTTCCACACAAGTCGAGCGTAGTGAAGCGGAGAAATATGACGCGAGGCGGAACTGCTGCAGCAGTCCACCGGCTGGGCGGCACAGGCAGCACTCGACTGCTGCAGCAGTCCACCACCTGTGGAGCACATTCGCTCCCGACTTCTGCAGAAGTTCACCGTAGCGAAAGGGTTAAGCCTGAATAGTACTTGCCACAGTCACACTTCCTAATTAAACCTTGTGGCTCCGTTACCCACTGTCTATAAGGTTCTCCTGCCTGCCCACGACAATTATGAAACTTAAATCTAGCCGATTGTTCATAATGGTTAGCAATCGCTTGCACTAATTCCTCAAACGGCACTTGTTCCAGGCGAGTTGTGGGGAAGAGCTTTACACAGAGCGGATAAATGCTCACTTCCATTAGAGACAAATAATAAGGGAGCAACACGGTACCTTATATTAGTCGCGCCGCTACGTGGCTCCGGAATTGTGCCGAGTTTTCCGCCCAGTCCTCTATTTTGTCATCAAACTGTAGAAATGGCGGTAATATTGCAGGCGATTGCGCCGCGCTTAATTGCTGTTGTGCGGCGGCGGCTGCAGCTTATTTTTGGCCTTCGATCAAAGACGTCGTTAGGTTTGTCAGTTGTTGAATTGACTGCATCTGGAACTGAATAATTTGTGTTATATCGTCTGGCAACGGAGTAAGATGATGCGCAAGCAATGGATTAGCTGCAGCAGCGTGGGCGGCAATAGGGTTAGTCACAGGGGTTGTACAACCATAATGTAAACGAAAACAAGACAAATCTAGAAGCTAATGTAGTACGTCCCCTGAAATAAAAACGATTAACATGCAATAGGTTCGAAAATCCTCGTCGCGAGTTCTTGTGACTTCGGTATGTTGCGGGTTCATGAGGTGGACCGTGACAAGCAAGGATGTGACATAGGTCTGTAACTAAAAGAACTGATTAGTCCACATAATATTTTTATTACAAATGAAATGAATATTTATCTTTGAAGTGCTTGTGGCGGTACATCTTCTTCCTAGCAAATACAGTTCCGCAATGTATCACAACTGACATCTGGCAATAGTACTGTTCTGGCTTGTAGACTGCCGGTTTTAGGCGATGGAACTCCTGGATCGTAACTGTCGAACCGTAGAACTGCCTCGTATAATCCGTGTGGCGCTGTGGCATATGTAGGCGAGCCCGCTTCTAGCTACTGGCTGGCGTGCGAGGTAAGCAAAGAGGTACCGAGACTGCGGGCGCCCCCGTCGATCGAAGTACCATAGAGCGATTTATCGCGTCTTGTAGTGGCGCGCCGACTTGCGTTGTGGTGAATAGCGACGCCACAACACTAACATCTCTTAAGACGTGTGTGCCATTCAGTACAGTTGGCTGTGTCTTCTGCCACTGCAGATGCGCCTCCGAGACACCCACAATACCTACTTTCTAAAACCTATAATTGGTTTGCTATATCATCGAGTAGACAAGTTTCTTATAAAATTGTTTATGAAACAATTAATGAGGGCTACTTATTTGAAACTTGTAAAAGTGTCGAAAACAAGGTAGCTGTCTATAGAGGTTGCTGTCAATCATATTGTTGACCAATGGTGTGAGCTGAAAGGACGTTTCGATGTTGTAAGAAACACAGAAAAGTGTTATACAGCTGAGATGCTTTATCAATTATTCAGTGATCCAGGAAATGAAGTTTATTTTTTCTTCTTGAAACACACTTTGGCTAAGGCACAGAAACTTAATAAGGCATTTCAATCGGATTCTGGTGATCTCTGAAACTTGTCAATGATCTCGTTTCAAATGTTTGTAGAGCTTATGGGACTTAACTACGGGGTAATCAGTCCCTATACTTACAAACTACTTATGAACTAGCTAATACTAAGGACGGCACAAATATCGATGCCCGAGGTGGGATTCGAACCCCTGACCGTAGTGGCCGTGCAGACCCTGACTGACGCGCCGCAGACCGCTCGGCCACCACGGTCGGCAATGATTTCGTTTTTCTCATTGAAGGATTAGCTAAGAAAATTGTCCCTCCCGGCGGCAGAGCTTATTTTCTCAAAGACAAGACATTCAGTTTTATAGATCGAGAATAGTATCAATACTATGCAGTAGAAAAGAAAATACAGGAGTTGGAAAACATAAAATTCATTTCGACTGACGTTAAGATAGTGATCAGGGAAAGGTGTATTAATTTTTATAGCGAAATTCGTAACTCAACTGTAACAACGGTTACCTACAAATATATAAATTCTTCAAAAAGTGTCAATGCTTTCACCCAGTGAATGGCTGCGTGTGTTCAGACCATCATTAGTTTCACTGACAGATCTTATGAAGTTTAGAGACGATGATATAACGAAAATAGATTTTCATTGAAAGAAGCTTACGTTGGTATATTGCCTAAATACTGGAAACATAGTTGACTTTTGGCACGAATTTGCTAATTACATGGATGCTTGTGAAGAAAAACCATATTAAGATCTTTTTGAGTTAGCTTTTTGTGTATTAGTTTTGGCCGCGGCAGAGTGGCCAAGCGCATTGAGGCGCTATGCTCCGATGCGCGAGGCCGTTCCCCGTCGGGGGTTCGAATACCTCCTTGGGCATGGATGTTTGTGATGTCTTCAGTATAAGTTAGTTCATAAGTAGTTTTTAAGTTTAGGGACTGATGGCCCCGCAGTTAAGCCTCTAAAGCTTCACAAACATTTATTATTTTTATTTATTAGTTTTGCTATGGTCTAATTCTGAAATTGAGCGTATATTTAGCCAGATGAATTTAATGAAAACTTAATTAAGGAACAGAATGGGTGAAGATGTGCTAAATGAAATTATTAATATTAGGGCGGGTGTAAAACGTGTTTGGAGGTGGTGTTTCGACTACCAAATTCCTGATAGCGTATTGAAGAACATTGGTGCCCTTGGTATTTCTTCCACATCAACACCAACTACATCCTCTACACCTACCGCAACTACATCCTCTACCAGTACCGGTACTGTGACTGAAAGAATTGACATCGATTCAGATCCTGACGATCCAACATCAAGGCAATGAGGTAAGTGAACCAAGATGCAATTTTTTTCAGCATATACCGAATATTCCATTTTACCGGACAAATTTAAATAACTCGCCAAATACGCATCGTACCCAAAAATGTACCAGACACAAAATGAATACCTCCAAGGGAGGAAATCTGCCTGACCGGAAATCAAACCACCTCCCCCCTTCTCCCCGCCCTCTGCATGGTAATTTTACCCCTTTTTTTGTTAAATTTTACTCATCGTGTCGTGTCATAGTGTGGAGTGTTTCGACGCTGGCCACGGTCGCTGCGTGTGATGTTAGCCATTCTAGTAACAGGTGGTAGTATACGCCAGTCATTTCGATATTCAATAATTTGTCTTCGCGGAATATCCAAATGTTTTACATTGATGTATGCCTTCATAGCAACGAAAAGGTTTTGTTATGAAATGTTCCGTTTACGATGTTAATTTACTGAGCGGACAAGGGTAGATCCAGGACCTGTCAACCATGGAGCAGAAACAACATTAATTTTACAATAATTTGCAGCCGTAAAATATGTTCACGTAGCCACCTACCGAGCGGCATGAATTACATTAAAGATACCGATAATTTGAAATATTGATCATGCGTGTTTCTGCCGGAAATTAAACACTAGTACTTTATAAGTTACTGACGGTCAGGTGGTGGTTACCTGAGAACTTTATTATTATATTTTCTTAATTAAATACATTGATTGTGGTTACAGTGTGGTAAAAATTGTCCCGATATTTACGTGTCGTTTTGAGCTTTGGACATTGACGTTTTGCCAAGTAAATAACAATGCTGTGCGAGAATAATACTTCGTTTTTAGTTAATAGAAAACGGCAAGAATTATTTCCGTGGTTGTAAGTGGTTACGATTACAGATACTATTTTCACACGTCTAGTCTATTTGGCTATTGTACATGAGATACATCGCCTTTCACAGCAAATTTAACGTTTTCCAGGTTAAAAAATTAAATATTCCGTAAGGAAATAAAATTATTTATTGTGAAGACAACAGAGCTGTTATGGGCTAATACCTGATTCGCTGTCTCCATCTGAGCTACGATTGGTCTGCTACGGCCGCTGCCAACATCGGTAAACTCGACATTACGCCGCGACACGGTCAGTAAAATTCCCCCCCCCCTTCCTTTTTTTTCCCATTGCAAATTATGATTTTACGAAAAAGAACCTACACTTTACTCATACAGTTTGTTTTCCCATTCGTGGTAGATGAAACTGTAAACTTTGCTTTAAAAGTAAACTGCATGTTTTAACTTCAGACTACGAAATATCTCGGATAATACGCATTCTACGAAAAAAAATTTCTAGATCAAAAGTTGATATTTTAAAATTGAACACGTGTTTTAAAACTGGCCACTCCCTCTAAGTAAGGGTGAAATTTTTATTTTCAAATGGGAACCCTCCATTTTATTGTAGATTCAGATTCTACGCAAAGAAATATCTAGTGTTCACCAGGAACATATTTTCGTGTAATACGTATTTTTTTGGATATTTCGTTGTTCAAGTTAAAACAAACACTTTTAACATAATATTTACAGCGTCATCTAACACGAATGGGATAAAATGGTATGAGTAAACTGTAAGTGTTTTTGCCGCATAATCGTAATGTGCAATAAATAAAAAGGGTTCTGATTTAAGATTTCAAAGTTTCCATCTACCATCCACGCACAGAGCGGGGATATTTGATGTCAGGTCCATGGAGATATTCATTTTTGGATATGGTGAATATTTTTACTTTTCGACTTCTTTCGATCTGTCAGGTTAAATGGAACCCACTACCACTACACACACACAAATAAATAAATAAATATTTGTAAGTTGAAAATAATAATTACAAATATTATTTAAGTAATTATATTACAAAGGAGAAATCTGGAGGTGTTTTTCCGATTCAGAGGGTTTTCAAACTGTGGTCAGAGATATTTCATACTATGGAGTTGGCAAACCTGCCCTTTGTTCAGGTTAGGCGGATGAAGTCGGCCGTTACCGGCAGCGGATGTGCAGGTAGACACGAGGCACTGCAGCGATCAGCATCAGACCTATGTCTCCGTAGACAAGGCTGCAGATCGCGGGAACCTTACGCATTGTATTTTATAAGTAAAATAAAGTATTATAATTTGAAGGTTGAGTTTTAATTATGTGAGTGGAAAGAAAGGGAGGTCAGTGAGTCCTCTCATACGGAGTGTATGCTGATTTGAAACTTCCTGGCAGACTAAACTGTGTGCCAGAACCGGAATTCGAGCCTGGGGCCTTTGCCTTTCGTGGGAAGTTTCATATCAGCGCACAGTCCGCTGCAGAGTGGAAATTTTCATTCTGGAAACATCCTATCTTCCAGGAGTGCTAGTCCTGCAAGTTTCGCAGGAGAACTTCGGTGAAGTTTGGTAAGTAGGAGGCGAGCTGCTGGCAGAAATAAAGTTGTGAGGACGGATCGTGAAGCGTGCCGGGATAGCTCAGTCATCAAAACAAAAATAACATTAAGAATTATGAGCACTTGACCAGTAGAAGAGGCGTGTAAACAGTACACAACCGAATATGAAGACGTGCTCAAAGCGAGAATGTATGCATTTTACAGTTTTTAGAGCCCATGTTTACTAGACAATTTGTTCTTGTTTTGATTCCAAATGTGGAAATCAAGAGCTTGCAGTAGTATAGATTTGATTAACAGTGTCAAAAGTAAAGGAATACTCAAGCGTCATTGGACGACATTCCGTATCAAATTATTATGCATTCATTCCCCTGCCTACAAGTGCTCAAAGTTTGTAACGAGAATCTCCGAAGCCCTGTACTCTATCGATTTGGTTCCAATTTTTACACGACACTTTACTGAACATTCCGTCAGAAATAGACAGAAAGGGCGGAGGACGTAATGCGCCGCGCGGGAGTAGCCGAGCGGTCTGGAGCGCCACGTTGCGGATAGCGCAGCCTCTCGCGTCGGAGGCTCGAATCCTCCCTCGGGCATGGATGTTTGTGTTGTCTTTAGTATAAGTTAGTTCATAAGTAGTTTGTAAGTTTAGAGACTGATAACCCGCAATTAAGTCCCATAAGCTTTACAAACGTTTGAACATTTGAGGAAGTAATGCACAGTGAGGTGAGGGGGACGAGGAGATGAACGGAGAGAGGGAGGTGGGACTGAGAAGATGGGCTGCAACATTAGTGTCGCTTGAGTTCGTCGCTTCAACAAAATGTTTTGTAGACTGCTTGTACATGAAATAAATTTTCAATCCGAAATATCTATATTGTTGTATTGAAATGATCACAAAACCCTCTTTCTAGCTGCACTTTTTGGAGCTTATACTCTGATATGCCTTTAATCTTCCCATACAACGACGAATATCTCAAAGAAGGATCTGTACCAAAAGATTGGAAAGTTGCACAGGTCACACCTATATTCAAGAAAGGCAGTAGGAGTAACCCACTAAACTACAGGCCTATTTCATTGACGTCAATTTGCAGCAGGGTTTTGGAACATATCCTGTATTCAAATATTATGAATTATCTCTAACAGAATGATCTATTGACCCAAGGTCAACACGGATTTAGAAAATAGCGTTCATGCGAAACACAAGTAGCTCTTAACTCACACGAAGTGATGAGTGCTATCGACAAGAGTTCTCAAATTGATTCCGTACTTCTTGATTTCCAGAAGGCTTTTGATACCGTACCTCACAAACGGCTTTAAATCAAATTGCGTGGTTATGGTACATCGCCCCAAATTTGCGACTGGATAGGGGGATTTCCTGTCATAGAGGACACAGTTTGTAGTAATCGATGGTAAGGCATCGACTTAAACAGAGGTGATATCGCGCGTTCCACAGGGTAGTGTCAATGGTTCTCTGCTGTTCCTTATTTACATAAAAGATTTGGGAGAAAATCTAAGTAGCTCTCTTAGGTTGTTTGCAGATGACGCCGTCATTTAACGTCTAGTAAAATCATCTGGAGATCAAAACCAACTCCAGAACGATCTAAATAAGATATCACTATGGTGTAAAAATTTGCAATTGACTCTAAATAATGTGAAGTGTGAAGTTCACATGAGTACGAAAAGAAATCCGTTAAACTTTGTTTACAAGATAAATCATTCAAACGTGAAGGCCGAAAACTCCACAAAATATCAAGGAATTACTATTACTTCAGACTTAAACTGGAAAGAACACGTAGATAATGTCGTGGGAAAGGCGAACCAGAGACTGCGTTTTATTGGCAGAACCCTTAGAAGATGCAATAGAAATACTAAAGAGTCTGCATACACTACGCTTGTCCGTCCTTTTTTGGAGTATTGCTGCCCAGTGTGGGACCCTTATCAGGTGGGTTTGACGGAGGAAATCGAAAGAGTTCCAAGAAAGGCAGCTCATTTTGTTTTGCCACGATGCAGAGGAGACAGCGTCACGGAAATGATACAGGACATGGGATGGGAATCATTACAACAACGGCGCTTATCGCTGCGGCGTGGTCTACTTACGAAACTCCAATGACTAACAGTCTCCTCCAAATGCGAAAATATATTGTTGACTCCCACCTACCTACATAGGTAGAAATGAATGATCATCAGAATAAAATACGAGAAATCAGAGCTCGAACGGAGAGATTCAGATGTTCTTTCCTCCCGCGCGCTATTCGAGAATGGAATGGGGGATAATAGTATAAAGGTAGTTCGATGAACCCTCTGCCAGGCACTTAAATGTGATTTGCAGAGTATCCCATGCAGATGTAGATGTGGCCGAAAAGTGTATCCCGGTGAGAGGGTCTGGCTTCATGCGTCAGTTAGGGCTCAACTCTGAAAATTTTCATCAGTTTCTTTTGAAGTTGCTGTCCCAGATGTAGCACGTTGCAGAAACTATGTGACTAGTAGTAATATCTACAGCTACAGGAGAGGATTTCTCGTAACTGAAAGCAGATAAGATTAAATTCTTCTCCATTTTCATAACTTTTTGCTTTATAAAGCTGAAATTAAGAACGTAATGGAAGGTAAGTAGGAAAATATTAAAGAAGTGCACCGCGCTCCCTCATTAAAAAGAACAGACACTTGGAGCCAGCGCCAGCTTTAGGTCGGGGCGCCGCGTACGCAAACGTATTTCCAAAAACACGCCGGTGCCGTACTACACCATCATTATTACAATTTACAATCATCCGTCTTGTGAAAATCAAATATTATTCAAATATCATTCAACATACGTCAGTAATCTCACAAATGTGCGCTGAATTCAGGATACCAGAAGAGAAAACGTGCTGAATGCAATCTCCGGTCCAAATAAAGGGGAAGACTGACTGAAATACTCATTACATTTGAAATTAATTAATTTGGATGGATTTAAATCGAATATTTGTGACTTAAGGACTCATTTACTGCAATTAATAGATCATGTACTGCATTCATGGAGAATGCTCCTCTAACGTACTGAAATAATACAGTGCCACCAAATATGTGTTGGACTGTATGTGTTGGCAGCGCTACGATTTACACCCACATCTCAGAAACTGTTATTACGAGGCGGAGGCAGGGTTCGTGTTTCCGTGATGAATCAAGTGACTGAAAAGAGTGTTGTGACGGGGACAACATTTCAATTTTCTGGGATGTTTAAAAACATTTTTATCGTTTAGTTCATTTTTTTCTAATTATGTCTAATGATAGGTGGTTTCATTTATCTGTTGTAGATCTAATATTATGGTCGCGAAGTAGAGCAGAGTCTACGTCATAATTTGCCCAATTATTAAATCATGTCAGAAGAGAGGGAAACGATTAAGAAAAAGCTTTCTAGTCCAGAAAATCGGAAAAGGAAAGCTGAAAAAAGTTCTTTAAGAAACTAAAATCATATTTATTCTATTAACAGACTGTAACTATAATTTACCGCTGCTCCAGTACGAGTGAACAATGGGACGTCCTTAATCCTTGAAGTAGTGCTACAGTAAAAAATAAAAAATAATAATAACAATTAAAAAAAAAACGCTCGTATGGGTGTAGACGAGCGTGCTGGCCTGCGCTTCACGCAGCGTGAGAAGCGCCCGGGTGGCCAGTGCTGTTGCTGCCGCGAGTGTTGCGTTCGAATTCTGACAAAAACGCACGTGGAAAAAAAAGGTCGTGTATTCTTGCAGAAACAATCGGGGGCCTACTGTGTTGCTATATGCTGCTTGCATAGTCGCGATAGGTATTATTGTGTAGGAGGAAAGGCCTCAGGACCAGATGGGATACCAGTACGTTTTTACACAGAGTACGCGAAGGAATCTGCCCCCCCCCCCCCCTTTCTTGCAGTGGTGTACCGTAGGTCTTTAGAAGAACGTAGCTTTCCGAAAGATTGGAAATTGGTGCAGGTCATCTCCGTTTTTAAGAAGGGACGTTGAACAAATGTGCAGAACTACAGGCCTATATCTCTAGTGTCGGGCCGGCCGCGGTGGTCGAGGGGACTGAGGCGCTCCAGTCACGGTCTGCACGGCCACTACGGTCGGGGGTTCGAATCCCCCCTCGGGCATGGATATTTGTGCCGTCCTTAATCTTAGCTAGTTCATAAGTAGTTTGTAAGCTTAGGGACTGATGACCCCGTAGTTAAGTCCCATAAGTCCTACAAACATTTGATTTTCTAATGTTGGTCAGTTGTAGAATTTTGGAACATGTATTATGTTCGAGTATAATGACATTTCTGGAGACTAGAAATCTGCTCTGTAGGAATCAGCATGGGTTTCGAAAAAGGCGATCGTGTGAAACCCAGCTCGCGCTATACGTCCACGAGACTCAGAGGGCCATAGACACGGGTTCTCAGGTAGGTGCTGTGTATCTTGACTTCCGCAAGGCGTTTGATACAGTACCTCACATACGTTTAATGACCAAAGTAAGAGCGTATGATCTATCAGACCAAATGTGTGATTGGATTGAGGAGTTCCTAGATAACAGAATGCACCATGTCATTCTCAATGGAGAGAACTTCCGAAGTAAGAGTGACGTCAGGTGTGCCACAGGGGAGTGTCGTGGGTCCGTTGCTGTTTACAGTATATATAAATGACCTTGCGGGTAACATCGGAAGCTAACTGAGGCTTTTTGCAGACGACGCTGTAGTGTATAGAGAGTTTGTAACAATGGAAAATTGAATTGAAATGCAGGAGGATCTGCATCGAATTGACGCATGGTGCAGGGAATGGCAATTAAATCTCAATGTAGACAAGTGTAATGTGCTGCGAATACATAGAAAGAAAGATCCTGTATCATTTTGCTACACTATAGTGGGTCAGGAACTGGAAGAAGTTAATTCCATAAAGTATCTAGGAGTAGGCATTAGGAGTGATTTAAAATGGAACGACCATATAAAGTCAATCGTCGGTAAAGCGGATGCCAGACTTAGATTCAGTGGAAGAATCCTAAGGAAATGCAGTCCGAAAACAAAGGAAATAGTTTACTGTACACTTGTTCGCCCACAGCTTGAATACTGCTCACCGGTGTGGGATCCGTACCAGGTGGGGTTTGATAGAGGAAGTAGAGAAGATCCAACGGAAAGCAGCGTGCTTCGTTACAGGTTCATTTGGTAATCTTGAAAGCGTTACGGAGATGATCGATAAACTCCAGTGGACGACTCTGCAAGAGAGACGCTCTGTCGCTCGGTACGGACTTTTGTCGAAATTTCTAGAACATACCTTTACCGAGGAGTCTAGCAGTATATTGCTCCCTCCTACGTATATCTCGCGAAGATATCATGAAGATAAAATCAGAGAGATTAGAGCCCACACAGAGGCATACCGACAATCTTTCTTTCCGCGAACAATACGTGACTGGAATAGGAGGGAGAACCGATAGTGATACTCAAGGTACCCTCCGCCACACACCAATCGGATGGCTTGCGGAGTATGCATGTAGATGTAGATTTAGCCATATTATAGACGTGAAACATATTTTACATAATTTAACCAAGTTTTGCACTGTTTCTTGCGGAAAAAAATGCGAGGTTAATCCCCTCTCCACCACGTGACATTTGGTAGATTCGGTTCGATCCTCACCCCCCCCCCCCAAACACGTGACGTAATTAATGGACGCCCCCTTAAGGGCGCCAAGTGGGCGACTCGCCCGGGGCGCCTGGATGGGTAAGGCCGGCTGTGCTTGGAGCATGTGATCCTTATCTAGGGGTGGGAAAAACCGACCGGTTAAAACCGATACCGGTATTTTAGTTTTTAATAACCGGTTTTTTTCGGTACTTATTTCGTGTCGGTTGTAACCGGTTTACTTTAGTTATTGCCAAGAACCGGGTAAAAAAACCGGTACGACTACTTTCTGTAGTAGTGGTTCAAAATATGCTTTTTGTAAATAATTAAAAAAATTAAAACTAGTAGCCCTACTATTTAGGGACATTCCTAAAATTTCCACTGCTGTGAAATATTAGGTCATTGCAGAAACTAAGAAAAGCGATCGGTGTTAATTTAAGAACAATCCCGGCAGTGAGAAACGCACAACAAACGCGTGGCACAAGAACTTAAGAACTGGTGCAGCTATTGAGGCATCGATGCACCTGTTGCCGTGTGGCGTGGCCTATTAGACTACGCGCGTGCACCGGTAGTGTACGAGACTTACCTCCGTCTGGCCATGCGGCAGTTCCTTGCTGTCGTCGCCAGGCATCGGTTGTGTCTTAAATGGCACCATCCTGAATATGGAAGTACTTCATGAAGTACGGGAACAGTGAGATAATATGCTCCATTTGCTTTAAAAAGCTGAAAACGGGTGGAGGTACTACAAACATTCTATGTCACTTAAAGAGAAAACATCCAAAATGTTCCTTGGAAGAGAAGGTAAATTCGATTCATATAGCTATTATGTAAGTGATGTACTCTAAGCTTGGAATACTAACTATTAATGTATTATCACACTGTTATGCTAACAAGTTTTATTAATGTGATTCCTTGAAAGCGAGGGGCTTTTTTAATAACCAATATGGGTTTAGCTAACATTGATCATGTGGTGCCTCGCGAGGTAGCCGTACGGTCTGAGGCTTCATGTCACGGACTGCGCGGCTGCTCCAGTCGAAGGTTAGAGTCCTCCCTACTCCCACGGTCATGGATGTATATGTTCTCCTTAGCGTAAGTTAGTTTAAGTTAGATTAAGCAGTTTGTAAGTCTAGGGACCGATGACCTAAGCATTTAGGTCTCATAAGAGCTCACACCCATTTGAACATTCTTTGATCATGTGGTACAGAGCTTTCCTAGTTCAATTTGCGTAAATTTACACTGACAAAAATCATACTATTAGTCGGAACTGTGACTTTATTTTTCGAAATACTTCTGCAGCACTGATTAAAGTTTATTTACTGACTGTAACTTATATATGTTGTGTGTATAACGAGATATTCGTATGCGCTGGCTCACAAGTCCAACTTACCGAGTGGTTGGCTCAATATTCGCAACTGCCGGATGGAAATACTAGGCCAGTAAATCTGTATGCTTCGTATATCGTCTTCTACGGACTCCTGGCCAGGCTTACACACACTCAAGAAGGTATAGTATTGGAAAGGGATCTTGCAAAATATGGAAAGACTAGTGATTTGTCGTATAACGTAAATTTACCTAAATTTTAACTAAAATTCGTAAGTTTCGGTTTCGGCCGAAACTAGAGAAACCGAAGATTACGGTTTCTGTTTCAGCCACAAAATATGTTTCGTTCGAACTCTACTGGAAATAATAGCAATAAAAACCGAAAACCGGTTATTTAAAAAATCGGTTATCTTGAGCAACTTTTACGGTGCGGTTAAACTGGAGATGAAAAGAACCGGTATAACCGAAAACCGGTTGTTTCAGCGACAACCGCCATCCCTATCCTTATCATGACAACTCTTTCGTGTCTAATTATTCCGTAGCTGCTAACGGACCAGTCTCCATAGCCGTATCCCTTCACTTTTCTTCACTTTCTTTTCCATTCTACTGGGAAGACATGATTTTTTGCCACCCTACCAGTTTTTCAATGAATAGAATAAGAACATACATTTGTATTGCTCGTCAATAGTGTGTGGATAAACAGGAAAATTGTGTTCGAAATGCGATCTTGCACAAATGTTCATGTTCGCCCATTTATTTAAATCATAGCTCAATGAGAGCTAAGGTCGAAAGTACTTCTGTGTCTTGCTTTAATGACGGCCAAGTTCATATTGAAAGTCAATTAGTGGTGTTTTATGATTGTAAAAAGAACGCAAGGGAAAGGTAAATGATTCCGATTGGCTATGACTTACAGCAGCGATCGAGACAACACATACTTCGCCATTTATTGTTTTGGAATTAGGAAAGAACGTTTGTGATAACTTATCCATTGGATAAAATTACGAATAAAAAACAAGCGAAATAAATTATTCAGTAGCGTCCAATATTTCAGACAGGTTAAATAAAGATAGCCTTCGGCATATTGTTATCTGTAAAGTCACATATTGGTGTAACAGCTGCAACCTTCAGCAACAGTGATATTAGCTTAAGAGTAGTCAAAAAGTGTTGGTAGCCTCCACTGCGTAAAAGCAATCGAGACGACACGCTCCCTGCCCAGCGTGACTAGCACGCACAAAAGAAAGGTCGCTGACAGGTATTCTTTTTGTGACAACATGAAAGAAATCGTAACCGCGTCGCCAGACCTGAGGAGCAAGTAACATATTCAGGAAACAGCTCTTCTGCTCTTAAAAAAGAAACCATTGTACCTTGGCCACAGATTTACAAGTTTGAGTAACAAGTAGAAGTAAGAGTGAAGTGGAAGTATTCGTTAATATAATTAATAACAGCTTTCAATCTCGAGAACGCACTTGAGCTAATCAAAAGAGTTATAAAAATAAGTATCCTTCAGATACTATTCCACGATATTATTTTACAAGTAGCGATTGCTTCTCAAAAGCCGTGGCGGAATAGCCGTGCGCACTGAAGCACCGTGCTGCGGTGCGCACGGTCTTTCGCCGTGGAAGTTCGAGTCCTCCCTCGGACACGGGTGTAGATGTTGTCCATAGGTTAGTTTAAATTAGTTCAAGTAGTTTGTAAGCTAGGGACTAGTAATCAAGCAGTTGAGGGGTATAGTTCCAAAAATCGACATCTGACATTTTGCTCGAAAATGAGGTACCGCCATTTTCTATTTCTCTGTCTTGAAATACATCTATAAAACACTAGTGCACTCTACAAATCCCGCGTTATCGTGTATAAAATAAGCAGTGAAATTAAGAGTTATTTCCAAAACTTGACATTTCCCCTTAAGAGAACTTCCAAAACTCGACGTATGCAGTTAGTTACAAAGTCAGACATTTGCATTTATATTGTTCACTCCAATAACATGTAATGTTCCAGAACCCGACATCTTATTACAGGTTGTGTTTCGCTTTCAGATGTGTAAATTTGTTTTTCTGAAGTTTGTAATTCTGCCTCTTGTTTGCGCGCTTTTCACTGGGGAGAATTTTAACAATGCAGCATTAGCTCAATGCCATATTATTACGCCGCATTATTGTGATATTCATAATTGTCCGTCGTATTTCAAAGTGACTTGTTGTGTTATGAGCTTATAAAATGGAATCTCCTGTACAAGAGGTGTCGCCTGTAGAGCCAGGACGTGGCAGGAAGCGAGTGCGTGATACCACTAAATGGGCAAAATACAGAAAACAAATAGAAAGGTAAGTACTGGGTATTTTGTATTGCTCCATTATTTTGACTTTTTTACTTTACTACGCTATATGTTTGTTAATGTTCTAATGTGTTCTTATTTAATATTGTAGGTACTCAGCGAAAAGCGGTCCCAGAGTTCCAATTTGTAATAATAAAACAGAAGCTTTCCAGTGCAGTCTCTTATCCATACGTGATATAAAGCATTTTCTTAAAGTGTTTTATAGTGTTCCTAGAAAGATGGTTCAGGATGCATTCATTCTGAAATACACAGCAGCTGATCATCCAAGAAGACAGAAGAAAGACACTACAGGCAAAAAAAAAAAAAAAAAAAAAAAAAAAAAACTGTCTCCATTAAGTATTTTGTAAAAAGAGCAGTGAGACATCCAGGGATGAAATCACTTGTTGTCTCTGTGTGCCGCCAAACTTTCTTAGGACTCTTGCAGCTCTTAAAGGATCGGGTAGGGTTTGTGTGCAAGCGGCATTTAGAAACTGGGCTACCCCCAGTAGAGAAGAGAGGTGATACACGTAGCAAGAAATATGAGATCAAAAAATTGGCTATGAAGACTCATCGAACAGTTAAGTGTTGTAAGTGAACTCCATTACTGCAGCGGTCAAATTAATGGCCGCCAGTACTTGCAAAGTGATCTGAATATTAACAAACTATGGAGAATGTTCAATGAATCTGTTGCACCTGATCAAAGAGTAAACAAGGCTTATTTCAGACATTTTTGTACGAAATACATTATAGGCTTTGGAAGTCCATCAACTGATGTTTGTTCCACCTGTGTGATGCGGAAAGAAAAAGTAAAGCACTCTAAAACACCCCAAGACAAATTAGAAGCGATGACTAGCCTAAGAGTACCTAAGTTAAGAGCACAAGCTTTCCACGACATTTTACGAACGAAAGAGACCAATAAACTCATTCTTAGTTATGATTGCCAAAAAATTTTTGTATTGCCGAAAATTCCTGACCAGGCAACTTATTTCTCTCGGCAATTGTACAATTTCACTATTTGTGTTGGTTCATCTCATGATCCCCAAAATAAGGACAATACTTTCATGTATATTTGGCTAGAATCATGCGCCCTAAAGGATCCAACGAAATCGCGTCGGCACTTTATGACAGATGAAACAAGCTTGATCTCTCTGCCATAAAAATTATTAAGCTAATTGCCGACGGCTGTGCAGGACAGAACAAAAGCAGCACAATTATTGGCATGATATCCTACTGGATGAGAAATGAAGCACCACAGAATATCGATGAAGTTCAGCTGGTCTTTCCAGTTGTTGGACACTTTTTTATCTCGCCTGACCGAGTATTCGAAAGAAATGAAAAGGAAATGAAGAAAATGGACACGATTATTAAACCGGAAGAATATTACAATATATTCAACAAATATGGTTCCCAAAACAAATTGGGTGTGGACTGTCCAGTTTATGACTGGAAAACCAGCATACAAAGTGTATTGAAAGCACCAAGCGCCTGGTATTTCAAATTGAGATTTTGCGAGAGAATTATGATAAAACGGTCGAAAAATGAGCTCGTAGTTAGAGGTGAGCAGAACTACAGTAATGACCTGAATGTATTCAGAGGAATACTACAACGGGGAAAAACACTTTATGCCATGGAGAAAACGGAGCTTCCAACAGATGCCTGCATCATCAAATAGGAAAAACTGCGTGACGTTGAGCGATTACTTGGCAAACATTTAGGAGATGGCTGGAGACAAATGGAATCCTTGGCGTATTACAAGAAAATAACAGATCGTGTTTATGAGGAGGAAAATGTGCATCCAGATCAAGAATGTGTTACTTGTGAACCGCAGGAAGATGAACACCATCTGACAATATAAAATAATATTATGTTACCTGTTATTAACTAATGTAAAACAAAAAGGAGCTTAAATTGAGGTAACTAAAATATGTTATAAAATGTTTTTATGTACAGAATTTTGAACAAAATAAACGTTCTTAACTAAAATGTGAAAAATGGCGATATTATAAGTTCCAAAACTCGACATATTCAAAAATTAGTTCCAAAACTCGACATCTCCATATTTAAGATCCTTATTATTCATGAAATAGGTAATTTATTTTATTCACACTTATGTAACTTTTACTTGGAGTTATTTATAATGACAATAGAATATAAATTCAATCTATATGAGCACTGTAAACATTGAAAACAGTTTTCTTCGTTTTTCTCAGAATGACTTAGGAAGCAGATGTCGACTTTTGGAACTATACACCTCAGTTAAGACCCATAGATTTACAAACATTTGAAGTTTTGATTCGCATAAATTGTGCAACAAGGCCCGTATACCACCTGACGTTGTTGAAATTCGGGTCGTTCGCCCCTGCTGATTAACGGGGATGTACCGGGTGATCAAAAAGTCAGTATAAATTTGAAAACTTAATAAATCACGGAATAATATAGATAGAGAGGTAAAAATTGACACGCATGCTTAAAATAACATGGGCTTTTATTAGGTACCACATTTACCGTTATCGGGCCGTTTTTCTTCGAGGAACTGCGTGATTCTGGATTTGTAACTGCTACTGACGAGTGAGAGGTGCGCCCATATGTTACAGAATCGCATCATCCCCAGCCTGGCTGATAAACACCTGCTGGAACGTACGATTTTTATGCAGGATGGCGCTCCACCCCATATTGCTAGACGCGTGGAAGATCTCCTGCGCGCGTCGTTTGGTGACGATCGTGTGCTCAGCCCCCACTTTCGTCATGCTTGGCTTCCCAGGTCCTCAGACCTCAGTCCGTGCGATTATTGGCTTTGGGGTTACCTGAAGTCGCAAGTGTATCGTGATCGACCGACATCTCTAGAGATGCTGAAATACAACATCCGACGCCAATGCCTCACCATAACTCCGGACATGCTTTACATTATTCCTCGACTACAGCTATTGTTGAGGAATGATGGTGAACATATTGATTATTTCCTGTATAGAACATCATCTTTACCTTGTCTTAATTTATTATACTAAGTATTGCTTTTCTCGTCAGATGATGCGCCATCAGTCTGACATTGTTTGAACACTTTTCCTTATTCCGTGGTTTATTAAGTTTTCAAATTTATACTGACTTTTTGATCACCCAGTACATTACACTAGTCGCTTTTATAACCCCGAGCAAAGTGGATACATTACAGCTGGCGACCCTACCAGGACAATTTCAGATTTTCACCTGTTACTGCGTTAGTTTCAGAACATTAATGTAGAACCGTAAGTTCGTAAATTTCAGTAATATTAAATAGTATCAAATTTGATTTTGTTAAGTCACGAACCAACAAAGCATTCCATAACAGTAAATATCAATCAGTTAAGCAGATTTTACTTCACTGTTTTAAAATTTCCATTAGACAAGAAATAGAATTTTATTAAAACAGATGTGGGAAAAACAGTTAATGAGGAAACCTTGCAGGAAGAAGACAATCTGGAGGCATTAGTAGGTAGTACTGAAGATTTATTTCACGACAGTAGTAATGTAATGTGATGGTGGAAATGCCAGCTAAGCAAGAAATAGTAGGCAGGAAAACAGTGGTTTTAGCAGTTCTGATTTTTGTACGGAATTCAGCAAACAGTACTGAGTGATAATTTGCAAAGACAATAACTATTGTTAAATGGAGATATGACTAGCGAGCTTGACAATGCATTGCTGTAAGTGCAGGTCGGGACCGCTAGCAGGCTGTAAAATCCAATAGGCGAATCTGCAGCATTTCCGAAAATGGAAACAGCACCGTCGTCATTTTAAATCAAAAGAGAGCAGACCTTGACAAAGAGTTTGGGACAAATGCCTGAGGAAAAAAATGTAATGAGTACGTTGATGCATATTATGGGAATATATCAACGAAACAACAGATGCATTGAGAACTGAGATGTAAACTAATTCACAGGCGCTTGGAAATAAATTTAATCGAAGTATTCGAACCCTGGTAAAAACTGTTTTCAAAACCAGATATTCAAACAATGGAGACGAGACTTAATGTCAATATTAGTAATAAAGTCGATGATCAGGCAGGTTTACTGAAAACTAACATGGAAACTGCCGGCCGCGGTGGTCGAGGGGACTGAGGAGCTCCAGTCACGGTCTGCACGGCCACTACGGTCGGGGATTCGAATCCCCCCTCGCGCATGGATGTTTGTGTCGTCCTTAGGATTAGCTAGTTCATAAGTAGTTTGTAAGTTTAGGGACTGATGACCCTGTAGTTAAGTTCCATAAGCTATACAAACATTTGAACATGGAAACTAAACCTTACTTCTTTTACAGCAAATAATGTAGGTACGCAATTGAAAACAGGAATGAAAAATACGTTAGGAAAGCAGATATTCGATTTGGATACTAAACTATCACGTAAATGCGATGATAATGCAAGGATGTTGAGGCATCAAGCTTTCATGAATCCATGGGAATCATGACTGATCCTACACGGGAAATGGAAAAAAAAGTACGGCAGGTTGAAGGAAGAGTGGGAATCAGACGAAATGGTGAATTCCATTAGCAAACATACGCTAGAAGAAACCTTACTAGCTATAAAAACCGAAGTTAAATCGGAAAATTCTTCTGAAGTAACAGTTGCGAAACATGATGCTTAGTGTCGAACTGAATGCCAACATTGCAGTTACGCTTAGTAGTAAGGAAGAATAAAAGTCAAGAAGTGAAAACAGCAAAAGTGACGATGGTAGTACGCACCACATTGTTAAAATTTGAGTTACGAAGTAAAGAGAATTAGTACGATCCTCAGCAGAAAGAGAAAGGTCGGCACCCTGCAGATTTCATTAAGAACTGCAAAAGAAAGATACCTGGTGATTTTGTCAGATAAACAATAGATCAACTTAGTGATCGTTGCGCTATTAAACAACAGGTTTTAATGAAATTTAAAGTAAATGGCGAGTTTCTATTGGTGGTTGCTGAAGCGCAGAATGATATTGGGTATTGACTTTTTACTTTAACAGAAAGTCATAACTGATTACGATAAAGAAGTAGTCTTTTGTCAAGTAAACAGGAGACGACTGGAAGTGCCTTTCCAGAAGTCCAGCCTAACAGGTTAAACCGACTCAATCAAATAATTTGAGTTAAAAACATTTTCAATGGTATATGTTGCAGATAGGAGGGGTACCCGATACACAGTCTCAATGAAGAAAAACAAACCGACCTAGACTTAGAGAAAGTAGTTTGTGAGACTTAAGGTCTCGTAGACTCACAACATAAAGAACTATTTCAAGTTCTAGAAAAGAACAAGAATGTATTTTCAAGGAAACCAGGATGAGTGGTAAGATATGAGCACTGCCTGGATGTAATAGAACATGAAACATTCTTAAAATCTCCTTATAATATACCACCGGGTAAGATGGGAGTGTCCGAAATAAACTGGATGTCCGAATGAGGAGTCGTCGAGTGGAGGAACAGTCGATAAAGTGACCCATTATTTTTGGTGGGAAAGAAAGATGGAAGTGTACGGATTGTGATTGATGCTTACATACTAAATAAAATAGTTAAAAGGGAGACAGATGGCCCAGAGTTAATGGACGATCTCATTCATAAATTTGAAGGAGTGAATATCTAACCAGTCTGGAGGTGATAGCAGGATACTGGCAGGAGCCATTGCACCCAGAGTCACGGAAGTATACAGCGTTACTGTTCGCTGGAAAGTGTTATCACTACACAGTGGTACTTTTCGGGTTGAACACTTCGGTCTCTCTGTTCATAATGGCTTTGGACTGAGGCTTAGGGAGCGAGCTCAGTTCACAGTTCGTTTATGTTGACATTTTGATGATAGCAACCAAGACTTGAGCCATCCCTTAATTAAGGGACGAATAAAACTCCAATTGAAAAAAAAAATGCGAGCTCGTTGAGAAAAGAAATAATTTGGTCATTGTCACGCCTAAGGGAATTTCCATTTCGATTTTATATACCTGAACCAAGCTGATACGTTACAAGATCGAGGTCTGGTGTTGTTGGTAGCGATATTGTCTTTCAGGAGAAACCTAATGTTGTCGTGGGGGGGGGGGGGAGGGGCGGGGGTCGTAGGAGGGCCGAACATTTCATACACAGCAACAGGAGGAAGGAGACAAGGCGCAAGTGACAGCCCAGGAGGGACAGGAGGACTAACCATACAGCGCACAAATTCTTCAGGGGACCAACTAATAATGCGAAGCAGAATGGAAACAAAACTCATCACGGCCCTGGATGAAATTCTAGAGGAATTCCAGAAGTAATTATACTCAAAAAGAGCGAACAAAAGCATAACAGCACAGGTCTGGAAAAAAATCTGGGCGTTCGCAATGGGTCAATTTAGGCTCTACGGCGACTACGACGAACTGAGGACCGAAAACCACACGTTTAAGAGAGGAACCTACTGCAACAGAGACACCAGACACTTTATCCAAAATTGTTGAACTGGAAGCAGAAATTAAACATTGGCAGGAGGAGAACCTGAAACTGAAGCCCATTACCAAGATAGCCAAACTTTAATCAGAGGTAAAAATCACTTGAGGCTGAAGGGGAAACCTTAAAGGACGAAAATGCTAAATTGCTTAGTGAAAAGGGGAGCGGACCAACCGATGCAAATATGGCAGCAATGCCAGTGCTAGTGCCTAACAAACAGAAACTGAAATAACGACCAAAATCGAGCAAGCGCGGACAAAAACGACCAGTACATTGTTTCTCAAGGCTACAGATGACCAAGATACAAGGACAATCAGAAATAAACTCATTAAAACAATCAACCCCCAGCAGGATAAAGATTAGAGGCATCAGGTAAACCACAAACCCTGTCAATGTGCAGACAGAGACGAAGACAGATGCAAGCAAGATTGGAGAAGAAACGACCAACCTAACCAACATAATCTGCGAGGAGGAATTGAAATGGCGGGCACTGATAGTGTACAATGCGCCAACCTCACTCAGTAACTAGAATTTTATGGACGAACTACATGAAATCAACTTGTGCGAGGAGATAACAAGGGAAACTTTGATGAATAAGTAAAAATAAAATTCAATACAGGTCCGAAAGACAAGAGGGTGGTGAATAATGTGACTGAAGTCAGCTCCCGCTAGTGGTACCTCTTCACAAATGAAAGAACTGGTCTACGTTGACTTCTAGGCGCTGCACATCAAGGATATCAGTAGAGTGCAGAGGTGATATATTTGTCAACATTAAGGATATCAGGTGATATATTTGTCACGACTTGGAGCACTCATTAAAGCGGTGCAAACGTAATTCTGCCATAATCTACAGGTGTGCAAAGCCGCAGAGGTGGGATGAATCCCATGCATGTACCGTAAGCGTACTGTAATAAGACCGGTGGACCGGAGTGCCCCACGTACAAGCAGCTGCTTGCAAAGATGATCGCCAACACTAACTACGACTATCGCAATTATGTCAACTAGACACACAGACTACTTGATAGGCTGCCACACAACACATCAACACCATACAAACATGGAATCATAGCGTGGGACTTATAAGTCACCATCCACAAGAATCCGGGCATGGGGCCGTGCAATTGCGTGCCGTCTCCAAATGGAGTTCCTCCAGGCCACGAACAACGACGCTGAGACGTTGCCGTCCCTCGTCGCCAGCAACGGTGTCCAACAGAATTACCTGTACGTGACTGACGTCCTGTATCAACTATACCTTCAGGGTGCTTTGGACTACAAAAGAGGCAACTGTGCCAGTGGGCAACTACGCGAATGTGCATGCTACTCAGACCTGAGGAATTGCCATTTTTAGATAATGATGGTGGTAGGCATGACACGGAACATGTCAACAGTGCAAAAGGTGGAATTCATCACGTAATTCATAAACAACATGCCTGTAACAAACAACACACAACAGCAGATGACACACACATTAGTCACACAAACACCACGACACACCCAGGTACACCAGTAACACACAATAGTATATGCAACACTAGCCCAGCCCCACGACGCAGGTCAAACAAACCCCCAGAAAACCGAACATAAGTAATCTAGGAAAGGTAGTGTGTGCAATACAGATAGATGCAGACGATACATCTGTTGTGGCGTCGCCATTGGCCACAACGCCGGCGGACTACACAAGTCAAGAAGAGGCGATAAGTCGCTCCACAGTGCTTCGGCCGCCGGGGGCGCCCACAGTCTCGTTATCTCTTTGCCTGCTTCGCGCGTCGGCCAATAGAAAAAAAAAGGGCTCAGCTAGATATGCTGGCGCACCACAGCAATGACAAAGAGTATGAGAGAGTTCCAGCCAGTACGACGCAGCCTCAGGAATACTACAGTTCCAGAAGTTCATCATAGAAGAGTCAGCCTTCTATCTATGCATAATCCGGAACAGTTTTCTATTGCAGACCTATGTAATATACAAGACGTCTGTACCAACACAAGCACACAAATGTTAAGTATTAATTTCTTCTGTCAATAAATCGTTTGAGGACTAATCACTTCTTTTAGTTGCAGACCTTGTCCACATCCTTTCTAGCCATGGCACACCTCCTACTACGGCAGCCCAAAGACGCAACAACATCAAACTAGTACACTTCATTTCTGGGACTTCAACACGAAGCACGCCTCACACCACACTCACGATAAGTCAGAGGGAAAAAAAGCAGGCATAAAACCAAAGACATTAAAAGGACAACATATGTTACTAACCAAACCAGTGCTATAAGGTGACAACCAACGAACCACATGATTTGGAGCTTCACTGCAACCGCTCAGTTTGCTAGTGTCGCCCCAGATTACACAAACCACACGGACAAATAACAATGCCAGCCAACGCAACCTCCTGGAATGTACTCGAAAGACAAAGGACAACATAGACATTCGACAACTCAATTACGGAAGAGAACTTTGAACTCTCTTGACTTGAAAATAGAGACAGCATTACGACTGGTGACAAGACTCGGTAACCCCACGGAGGAAACAATCTTCTTCCCCACGACAGAACAGACCGACAGACCATCTTGAAGTCAGGAAACCTGCCGACTAACCTGACTAAACTCACCGAGCTGTTAGACAAAGCATGTGCCAGATCCAGTGAGACGCTTATACTAGAAAATGTATACAAAATTATTGCGAGGACCCGCGGCAATGTGTACTTCGATCCGAAACAGAAGGGGCCTGATTGCTTTGTCTGTATAAGACATCCATGAAGCCATTGAAGCTAAAGGCATGTGACAGCTCACTTGTTAGCTTAAAGCTACCAAAATTGACGGACGAGGTGCGGGCGGACGTGGTCTGTCTGCAGGAGCCCTGCCCAAGAAACAAAAAAACAGCAAATTTCGACTCGCTTCACACCACGATAACAGGATTACATAAAGCGAAGGCTGTCGTCGGGGTCACAAAAAAAAACACACACACTACCACCAAATTAGCTCATCTGTCTACTCAACACGTTGCCACAGCGGAGATAATCAGTGGAGGCATTAAATGGATAGTACCGTCAATTTCCGAGCTATACTCACATGACATCAACCTATACCTAGACTACATCAGACAAATAATTCATTACGCAAATAGACGACAAATGGTTGCGATTGGCATTAACGCAAGAGCAATCTTAGGGATCTCCGAAAATAACTGACGAGGGAGGACAAGTTATACTCAATGTACTGGATGAACGTAACCTATATGTTAACGTACTAGGCCAATCACCTATTTAGATGGTACATGCGGACGAAAGCAGCAGAAATCGATATCACGATTGCCAATGCCAATGCCTTGCTTCTAGTAGCAGGGCAGAGAGTTATGAATGGTAGTACAAGTAGTGGCCATAATTATCATGAGCATTAGTACTACACGACACCAAACAGAGGATACACATCAGCGACTTCTGTTCTATAAATCTGACTGAACCAGACTCAGATCATAGATGACTCTTACTTAAAAGATGGATCGATCAACCACAAAGCACATGTACTAACCGAAGTGTTACAACGCGCACAAAAGACAGATAGCCCTCAGATTAAATAAGACAGACAATATATCCCATACAGTATTCCAACGGACAGTGACAGACAGATTCAGACAAATAAGTCTAACACAATATAGGGTGGCTAAAAACAAATCCAACCAAGAGAGATACCGAACACGACAGAAATACTGAGACAATCATATACGGCAACAAATAAGGACTAACATGTGGGGGAAGCTTTTAAAATACAAAGTGAATGCATGAGAAAACCTCTCGTCCTAGCTACGCCTACTCTGACATAGGCTGGAGGAGTTTGACAGAGTATCTGCTGAAAGAACTTCTCCTTGACGACGATCCTCTTTCGGATGAACCGTAACAGACCAAACTGAAATGAAAACGGTTTATGAGAAAGGTATCGTCATCCAACCCTTAGCTCAAGAAGATCTCGCACTTGCGATCTCTAGACTAAAGAATAAGAAAGCCCCGGGGCTGAATGGTATCCACTACGATACACTCAAACAGGCTGCTCCAGAGATTTTACGATACATAAAGGACATATTAAACGAAGCGCTGAGGCTGGGACGAGTACGTCTCATGTGGAAGGCAGCAAACACGGTGATCTTCATACAATCAGATACAAAGACCCATGGGACCTGAAAACATACAGACCCGTCTGCCTAATCAACACACTAGCTAATGTATAGGACCGACTGCTGTGCGACCGTCTACATTGAAACAAGGAGCTCTAGGTTCTTTGCCCACACGAATACGGATTTCGTACAGGATAATCAGTTGACGCCATAAACAACGTACTCACAACAGTAAGAAACGAAAAACAAAATACGTGGTCGCTGTACTAATAGACATTTCAGGCGCCTTTGGTAATCTCTGGCGGCCTGCGATGATGAGACTAAGAGATACAGGTACCTACGGCCCTCTACAATAGTCTACTGGATTACTGTAAAAATAGGCTAGTGGTATGGAGCGCGGGCACCCAGAGAGTAGTCAAGACGATCAACAAAGGCTGTCTGCAGGGTTCGATCTGTGGCCTGGTTTCTGCGATATAATTTTGAAACCCTCATCCAGAAATTGGAAGAGTTAAATGCTGAGGGCGTGACAGAATACACAGATTATCTAATGGTCAGTTTCAGCAGACTCAAGAGCGTACCTAGAACAGAAAGTAAGGCAGCTACTCACAGATCGATAAATTGTGTTAGCGCAATAAGCTGCTGCCAGCTACTCATAAAACAGTTTACCTTATGCTAAAGGGGACACTACAAAGGAATACTACAATCAAACTCACCAGGACAACATACACAGATAACTTAACACGCTATCTTAGTGTGCACTTAGACAAGCGTCTGATCTTCAACGACCACATACGAATAACGGTTGACAGTACCAAATAGATCAGGAATAAACTTGCTACACTGCAATTCAGCCTACCACTAACTACAACGAGAATCTACCACTGTGCGTAGCTTGTAGCTGGGCCCACAGAGCCACAATGCTGACAAACGGGAACAGAGTCAGGGGTGGCAAAGGAGTGTTTTGATAAAACTTTCAGGAGCCTATAACACTTCGTCTGTGGACAATGTGTAGTAATGGAGATCTTTCCCAAAGATATAATAAGTTGTTACAGGGCAGCGGGTTACTGGCTGCAAACGTGGAGAGTTGACAAGGTAACAGATTACCGGTCAACATATAACAAGAATGCGCCAATTGCGTAACAGGAGGGTGAAAACATGGCGATGAATTGGGAGGCAACTGGTAAGGCCCGCAGGGTATACAACATTTTTCCGGCCGTCAGGGAACGTTTTAAGCTGACCCATATTCAACCCAGTCAGGGTGTGATTCACTTTTTGATAGTCTACGACCCTTACCCCACACACTTGAACAGTGTGGGTCTCAGTCAGACGGCACATGTGGGGAACTATGTTCACTCGAACACTAACTTTTCCACTTCCAACACCAAACACCATTTGTGATGAGACTCACCACGAGTAACAGAAGACGTAAGCCAGAAATTGCGATACAAGGACAATCGGATCACGAATCATCGCTCCCAAGCATACTGGCATAAAAGTCACAGTGAGTGAGTGTCGTTGACACTCGTGCAGAGCGCCGACTTTTGAAAATCAGTGTGGGTGCTCTATATCACGGTTCACAAATGTTCGAAACCAAACCTCCTGAAAATCATGTTCATGTATTTTTGAATGAGCAGTACTTGATAAAAGTAAATAGGCAGTTGTCTGGACTTTTAAAGATAGAAGGAAGAAGGATGAGGAACAAAAGGAAAGCATGACTGCATTCGGACACTACAATAAAGCGATCTCATTGGCCGAAGTGGATATTTGGATATAAGTAACACCCCAAAACTTCTACACGACGAATGAAATAATTGTTCACTGTACAGTAATCCAATACATTTTGTGCGAAGCTATTCTTTCTGACAAAAGCGTCTGGTAGAACACCGTCACCAAGGTTTAAAGAAATCTTTGAAATATTTTGAGATTTTGAAGTCCGATATCAAATTTTTTTGGTCAGTTCCAAGCAAGAACTGTATACTTCATCGAAACTTTCATCACTTCGAGATAACTTCATGACATCTCTGACAGTATTAATATGGTCCAAGGTTTTTTTAAGCCTGAGAGAAAAGCATTATAAATTTTAACTGAATCTTTAATTTTAATAACAGGGAAAGTGACAAAGATAAATGAAAAACCATTAACTTTAGCATCAGCATCAGATTCTTCAAGCTAAATTCCTGAAAGAACACAATTGAATGTTCATAAATACGTACACCTGAAAGGACCGACGTGCTTTAGGATGAATAAAGTTGGCATAGTGGATAAATCACGGCCACTCATTACTACTCGCTTGGGGAACCGCGTACAAAACTGATCATTTCTTTCACGTATGAAATATCGTCTCTCGCTATGGTCACGTTTTGCATTGCCTCTTGAGTCATAAGGTGGGTTTTGATTTTTCCCGATTTTTTTTTTAATTTATACAATTTTATTTTCCACCTCAATTTTATGTGGGTGCTCAGCACCCCAAAAAATTCTTAAGGGGTGCACGAGCCCCGGGGCACCCACGGAGTCGGCGCCCCTGCACTCGTGACACAAAATCAGACTCACAATCATGCCTACGACCCTAGGATAAGACATCTAAAGATAACACTTTGGCCGGCCGCGGTGGCCGAGGAGACTGAGGCGCTTCAGTCACGGTCTGCACGGCCACCACGGTCGGGGGTTCGAATCCCCCCTCGGGCATGGATATTTGTGCCGTCCTAGTTCGTAAGTAAGTTCATAAGTAGTTTGTAAGTTTAGGGACTGATGACCCCGTAGTTAAGTCCCATAAGCTTAACAAACATTTGAACATTTTTGATAACACTTTGTTTTGTATATGATTATAAATAGTAAAGGTACCAGTTAGACACGTAGGTAACAATTAGACACGTAGAAAACATTAGGGGACGGTGAACCAAGAATGGAAGGCTCTAAGTTTCTTCTGAGGCTTCCACTCTAGGCTGGCTGAAGGCTTTGGGTTTGTCACACTTCCTCCTCCCTCAAGAAGTCTCCTATCTCTTACTTCTGTTCTCGTAAAAATAATAAACTGAATCGCCTAAGTTGTTCAAACATAACCACTGTCTAAGCAAGACCAAATAATATTGCTAAATAACCCAAATTAAAAGCTCAGAATAATATTAAATCACATAGTAGTAACTTTGATTGCAATATGCAAATTCAATTATTAGATTTTAGATGTAAATAATATACTTTTGTTTTCCTTTGCACGCTAATTATAAGCAAACAAAAACGTAAAACACGAACTACTATCCCCATAGTAAAGTAATGTACGTCAACAAAATGTTTTAAATGCAAGCTATCACTCGGTATCGCTGGTAACCGATTCCTCGAAACAGGTACACTGTTTCTCTCTTTCTAAGAACGTATTTTTTATTAATGTTTTGCTATTTTCATACTTTATATTTTCACTTTTTCTCGTTAAAATATCGTATTAATGAGAAACAATGTATGTCCACTACATGTCAAATTGTGAAATGTACGACCTACTTTTAAGTATTACGCAGCGAGTCATAAAAATGTGAAATAAATAATATATGGTCTACGGTCTGTATGAATGACTTCCTGGAAACAACCAATATAATCGCTTATTTTCTGTATTAAATGTAGCTCGGTGTGCGAGAAGTGTAGAATAACGGACGAAGTTTTGCACTGCCTGCATCACTTCGATGAGTTATTTGCTATATCATTAGTCGTCGTTTGATAGAGTAACAGTTAATGGCATGTGTTATCAATTTTGCATTCCGTGTTCAAATGCAATCCTCTTTCTTCTTTCTCTTTTAGTTGTCGCGGAAATGTGGAACTGTGAAATATAATCAAGTTGTTGATGGAACTGGTAATCATTTCAAATTTTATTAAAAATAGTTGCACTCTTCAGATGGGCTCACAAGGCGTTTATGAAACAAATCTGATGTATCGATCATATAATGAAATACTGCATAACCGATGTAAATATTAAAACTGACAGCGAACAAAATTTTCACTTTCGCCAACTACACTAGACAACCTATCGTTGGCGTGTCATATCGTGATCACCTGTTTCGATAATGTAAACATTAGCTGAACAGTCTGTACATAATACTAAAAACCCACGAAGAAACAATGTCCGGAACCACACCAAGAAATATGTTCATAAAAAAATTGAAAATATATATATGAACCAAAAGACGCGTCAATTATTAAGAGCCAAAAAACAAAGTTGAAAAAATTCAACGAGACACGAAGGTTTACACCAGAACAACTTGGCACGGCTCAATCCCGAACAGTTGTAATGGGGCCCAGGTGTCCAACACATCCAGCTCGAACCATCCTAACAGTGATAGCCTTAGCTACCCAAACACTCGCCGATAGCCGCAACTACATTTGGCCTAATTGCGACTACCCAGAGACACACATCGATAGCTGTAACTACATTTGGCCTCATTACAGCTACCAACCGATAGTTAAACTACCTACATTCACACCGATAGTTGAGACCACCCACATGCACGGATAGCCAGGACCGCCCACGCACAGCCTCTGCCCACAACATCATGGAATCTGAAGGAGATTTGAGAGATGCAGCCCTAACATGTAATCCATTAGCAGACTTAATCAATCTACTGTATTCTTAAAAGTGCCGTCCAGCTGTTTAGTTGTCGGTTGTCTACCTTCTAGGAAGGAAATGATGTTCTCGAGGATCTATAGGGCCTTGATTAACGATTTAGCAACCGTACCATCATCTCAGCGGCGCTCCCTTCAGTTGGCTTCCTCTTAACTGCGAACTCATACATCAGAAACTCTGTGAAGGTGCTCCACACCATGGTATTGGCGTAGTTTCACCTTGCGGACAAGTTACCCTACAGCACACAAACAGCAGTACCAGCACAACGAATAGAAAATTGAGAAAGAAAGAGACTAAATCGCAATTTATTTAACAGAGGACAACGTGTCAACGACGGCAATCACGCTCTGTGGCTACCAGTTATGAAATAGGTGAGAACAAGTAGTGGAAGAGGAGGCAGGATTTATGGAAACCAGTTGCTATTTAGTATAACAAATCATTTATTACACCTTTGATTAAATTCAAAGAATTAGAATAGGCCCTTAACATTAATAAAAGAACCTTTAAACATAACAATTAAGAACAGGGCGAACAGTCTCACGATCTCACTGCAATCAGTGCTAAATTATTTGAAATGTAAAATATCACTTAAAGTTTCTTTAAAATGAAATGTTTACATTTCAGTTAACAAATGATTAAAACAAATTTTCAGATTAGTGCTAACAAGGTTAAATATGATAAGGTCTTCCCCCTTTTTCCTCTTTTTTAATCAGAAACGAAATTACAGTGTTAAGCACCTAATGTACGGCAAATTTTCAGAACTGGCTTTAGAACATTACAACCAACCAGTTACAAATACAGATAAGCCCTATGAAAACAATCTTAAAATGATTTCAATGATGTGTCAACAATTTGGGCACAATTAGTTAGGTTAAAAACTCTTGTCAATCACTAATATGCCACAATTAAAAAGGAACATATACGAGACGTTAAATTGAAAACTGCTGGTGCACATGGATGAATAGCGATGACCTTAGTAACTAAATAGGAACAAGGTAGCCGCGGTGGAGTAGCCGCGTTCTCGCTGCGGAACGCGTGGTTGCTCGCCGTGGGGAGGTTCGAGTCCTCCGTGGGGCATGGCTGTGTGTGTTTTCCTTAGGTTAGTTTACCTAGGTTTAAGTAGTTTGTAAGCTACGGACTGATGACTACGCAGTTTGGTCCGATAGATTTCCAACTTTTTTTTTTTTTGAACAAGGTCGTTAAGTAGAGTATATGCCTAAGGGCCAGTTGGCACTGCATGAAGACGCCTCGCTTACAGTTAAAATAACTAAAGCCACCTAGGAACTAGCCGGGATATAGAGAGTAAGGTAGATATAGTAACCCTTTCGGGCACACTTAAGTTACGCGGCGCCACATCCCTTCTAGGTGGTGAATCACATTAAAATACAGTTCACACGGTGCTGACATGGAAGGAAAGGGCGCTACCAACTCTTTCGTCTGCGGCTCGGCGGGGGGGGGGGGGGGGGGGGGGCGTCAACGAATCCACAGGCGGGTTCAAGTGTTCAAATATCTATGAGACTTAACTACTCTGGCCATCAGTTCAAAAATGTTCAAATGTTTGTAGAACGTATGGGACTTAACTACGGGGTCATCTGTCCCCAAGCTTACAAACTACTTATGAACTAGCTAAGACAAAGGACGGCACAAATATCCATGCCCGAGGGGGATTCGAATCCCTGACAGTAGTGGCCGTGCAGACCGTGACTGAAGCGCCTCAGTCCCCTCGGCCACCGCGGCCGGCCTGGTCATCAGTCCCCAGGCCTACAAACTACTTTAACAAATCCTAAGGACAACAAATACACCTGTGCCCGAGAGAGGACTCGAACCTCCGACCGCGAGCAACGGCGCACTCTGCAGCAAGTCGCGTTGGAACGCTCTGCCTCCACCGCGGCCACTGACCTGATACGTGTAGACAAAGGAAGCACTAACACAGAAAGAAGGAACACACAATGTTCAAGAACAAAACAGGGAACACAATACACGACCAGATTACACCCACTCGCCGGGCAGTATCGGTTGAAGGAAGGACAGATGCATTACCTACATGTACACCAACGGCCAGGGTTGGGAACTGACGCACGAACGGCTAAAAAGCAGAAAAAACGCTGCTTACACTTAAAACAGGATACGAAAGTGTCAATTAGAAAACGGTGAGCATCCTCTTGGCTGCTAAGGGCACAGACTTGAATGTTTTAGGTGGAAATGACGAAGCTAGATGTCGCACTACGTTATCCCAATGTGGCATATGCAAATTTCAACCGGTTTGGTAGTTACGACTTTTCGTACCGTTTCTTTTGAACACCCCCAGTAATTTGTTATTTCTGGAGATGACATTCTGATACGTAACCTTAACTCATTCTACATACAGGGTGATCAGAAAATGTGTGAAATGCTTGTCAGGACGTTGTAGGGTTGTACTGAGACATGAATTTTAAGAAAAAAAATTTGATACGTCGCGCCGTTTCCGAGTTATTTAGCTTAGAATTTAGCCAATCACGTCGTTTGGCGCGCAGATTCGAACAGCCCACAAGAGGCAGCGTTGCCAAACGTATCCTCCGTGTTGTAGTCATGTGGGTATAAACTCGTATATGAAAGGCCGTTGAAACGTGAGACACTGTGGTCTGGGGTAGAGAGCTGGACATGTCGAACAGTAGGTTTCCCTGCATTTGTTACATGTATGACCATTGACTGTGTATGAGGTTTATTGTTTTTCCATATTTATGTCCACACAGGTACACATTGTTAGACCTTTGTCGGATGCATTTATGAGCAGTTATTAAATGTTATGGATACTGTAGCTTTCGGAATAAATGTGCGTACTTTGGGCCAACGCCAATGTGTTTATGCAAAAAAAGATGTACAGTTCCGTTACTGACATGAAATCCATACATAAATGATTAGACAAAAAATACAGATGTTTTTCCCCCATTTGGATAAAAACAAAACGATAAACCAGGTGGGGATCGAACTCAGGACCTACTGTTCGACATGTCCAGCTCTCTACCCCCAAACCACAGTGTCTCACGTTTCAACGGCCTTTCATATACAAGTTTATACCCATATGACTACAACATGGAGGATACGTTTGGCAACGCTGCCTCTTGTGGGCTGTTCGAATCTGCGCGCCAAACGACGTGATTGGCTAAATTCTAAGCTAAATAACTCGGAAACGACGCGACGTATCAAATTCTTTTCTTAACATTTATGTCTCAGTACAACCTGCCCTACAACGTCCTGACAGTCATTTCAGACATTTTCTGACTACCCTGTATAAGTGACCTGCAATATGAAGTGTTGGATGCAGTTCACTGACAACGCGGTTGTCTGTGTCTTCGATAGAGACTTGTTATATTCAGAAATACTTGCAGATGGTAAGTTCCCGGTAAAAATGTTTGTATCTGACCAATAAAAATATAATGCTGTGTTTGTATCTAGATGAAAGTTTCCGATATCGTTTGACTAGGTGACTAGAGACCAATCACTGAAATCAGGCACAACATTAAATGATCTAGGAGTTTCTGACTGAAGAGATTTAAGGTTTAAACTTTGAATTACAATGTATGTAACCGTATGGGAGTCACGAAAGTCACATTTATTGGAAAAATAATAACGAAGATAAATTCACATACTGAAGGCATCACTTAAAAATAGTTTTATCAAGTCCTAAGTATTAGTCGCCAATATGAGATCTTAAACGAAAGAGGTAAATCAATCAAATAGGAGATTCGCGACTAATCACAGATTTAGATTAAATTAGCTGTTCATTCCATAGATCCGTTTCGAGCAGATCCTCGTGTAATATGGAAAAAATAGATATTACAAGCTGACATATTAATAGTAATAATATGAATACGTACAATATATCATTTGGCTGTAATCTAAAATTCGTCAATGGAGTAGAAGGAGTACGCCTCTAGTAAGTCAAAAATGTTCAAATGTTTTTATAGTCTATGGGACTTAACTACTGGGTCATCAGTCCCTAAACTTACAAACTACTTATGAACTAACTAAGACTAAGGACGGCACAAATATCCATGCCCGAGGGAGGATTCGAACCCCCGACCGTAGTGGCCGTGCAGACCGTGACTGACGCGCCTCAGTCCCCTCGGCCACCGCGGCCGGCAGTAAGTCTTTCAGGCTCCTCTTAAACTGATCTTTATTTTAGCAATTTTTTTAGGGTTTCTGGCAAATTATTGAAAATGTGTGTTCCTGAGTAGTGGACCCCTTTTTAAACTAAAGTAAGTGCTTTTAAGTCCTTGTGTAGATCGTTTTCGTTCCTAATATTGCATGTATGAACTGAGCTATTTCACAGGAAAAGGGATATACGTATTACTTATGACAAAGTTCATTAAGGAATAAATATATTGAGAGACATTACATACTGTACCCAGTTCTTTGAAGAAGCTTCTAGTGGATGTCCGTGAATTTACTGCACAAATAATACGTTTTACGGCCTGAGGACTGAAAACTTTTGTTTGACTTGAAGAGTTACTCCAAAATATTATATCATACGACATTGTGGAATGAAATCAAGCAAAGTATGCAAGCTATTTTATTTTTATGTCACCTGCGTCTGCTACCACTCGAATTGCAAATATACTGGGTGATGAAAAAGTCAGTATAAATTTGAAATTTAAAGGCCTATTTTAATTCTTTGAATTTAATCAAAGGCGTAATAAATGATTTGTTATACTAAATAGCAGCTGGTTTCCATAAATCCTGCCTGCTCTTCCACTAATTGTTCTCATCTATTTCATAACTGGTAGCCATAGAGCGTGATTGCCGTCGTTCTCACGTTTTCCTCTGTTAAATAAATTGCGATTTTCTTTCTTAATTTTCGTTGTGCTGGTACTGCTGTTTGTGTGTTGCAGGGTAACTTGTCCGCAAGGTGGAACTACGGCAAGGCCATTGTGTGGAGCATCTTCGCAGAGTTTTTGATGTATGAGCTCGCAGTTAAGAGGAAGCCAACTGAAGGGAGCGCCGCTGAGATGATGGTACGGTTGCTGGCGGCTTTGGACCAGCCCATCATCACCTCGCGAGAAACCGTTGGTGAGATAGCGGCATCCACTAAACCACTAGCCAAGCGCCTATAGATCCTCGAGAACATTATTTCCTTCCTAGAAGGTAGACAACATTTTCGGTAGCCCTAATTCTGCAGTTGTGGGCGTTGACAGAACCTCTGAGCGTGAAATGAGCTTCGTCGGTCCGCAACACGTTACTCAACCAAGCGTCATCTTCCCCCATCTTTTGAAACGCCCACACCGCAAATGCCCTCCGATTCACTAAATCGCCAGGTAACAGTTCATGATGCCGATGGATTTTGTAAGGACAGCATCGGAGGGTACGCCTAAGTGCCAACCAAACAGTAGTGTATGGAATGCCGGTGCGACGTGCGACTGCACGAGCGCTGACTTCCCCGTACAAAGACGAACCCTCGACAGTCTCCATTTCTTCCTGAACTGTCTCACCAGCATTACGCCTTGTGCACGGTCGGCCACTACGAAGTCTATCGTCTAAACAACCCGTGGCTTCAAACTTCGAAATTATTTTCGCCACAGCTGCATTTATCAACGGATCTTTACCTGTTCGAATTCCCTTCCTATGGCGATAGGATCGTAACGCTGAACTAAGCACATACCCCGTTCTGTTAATACAGCTTCACTAAAAGCGCCTTTTCAGGTAACGTCAACATGCTGCGACTGCTGGTGCATATGATTCTCTCTCTCATTACAGCTCCTTCTGTACACGATGTGCGCAGTTACTGACGTTTTGCTGTCCAGCGCAATCTGTCGGACATTTTTTGAACTTTTTTCTAATAAAACCCCATGTCATTCCAAGCATGTGTGTCAATTTTTACCTCTCTATGTACATTATTCCATGATTTATTAAGTTTTCACATTTATACTGACTTTTTGATCACCCAGTATATTTGTTAAGGCGTTTCTGCAGATCTGGGGTTGCTCCTCCCAAAGTAATCTATTATGAAGTTGTAATTCCAGGAATTTAATACTGTCAACCTCTTCTGTCTGCTCTTCTTCATACTTTATGACGGATGGAAACATCTTACATGTTCTGAATCGCCTGTAGTAAGGCTTATGTCTTAATTCATTAGTACCTTGCACTGACACCCTTTTACTGTTAGTGAGGTACGATCTGAACCATTTGCAGCATTGCCCGTATTCTAATTTACTTAAAAGGAAGTTGTGGTTCGCACAATAGAATGCCTTTGACAAATCACAGATAATACCCGCTGATTGTAATTTATTATCTAATGAATTAAGTACATTATCACTGTAGGTGTAAATAGCCTTCTCCATGTCTAATCCCTCCAGAAATCCAAACTGTGTTCCGGACAATATGTTATTTGTCGTCGGCTGATTGAGAAGATGCCTGTACATTATCTTTTCTAGAATTTTAGAGACTGCTGGCAAAAGGGATATCGGTCTGTAGTTTGATGGCATCTCCTTTCTTGAATAGGTTTAATATCCGCATAGTTTAATCAGTCAGGGAATGCTCCGGTTATAATAGACTGGATACACAAATAACTTACATTTTACTAAACTGACAAGAACACGTCTTAATTATCTTTGTTGATATTTCATCGTAAACACTACAATACTTTGTTTTTAAAGATTTTATCATTGAAGTTATTTCTTGTGGTGAAGTGAGTGACATATTCATGTACCTGAAGTTATTTGTAAATGCTAGTTTAAGATATTCAAGGGCATTATTTACCGACTCTGACAATCCCATTCCATCAGTAAGAGATATAAAGTACTTGTTAAATATATTTAATACACTACGCCCATCCGTTACTAATGTATCATCTACTCGTAATGCTATCTGATTCTGTTCCTTTCTGGTTCTACCTATTAAAATACTGATATGCATTTTCACGGACGTTTTGTTGCAGGTTTTTCACTTTAGAAGAGTATAACAACCAAGAAAAACTTTTTAGTAATGGTAATTCGTAATGCTTCGACGTATCTTTAATTTTTTTAGCTCCTAGACTGAAAATTTCCATCTCAATTAATTACTCGTTCTGGAACGAAGTGGAGCCTTGACACAAAAACGGCGTTGATAATATTTGTGATAAATCGGTTCTTCTTTGAATATTTCTTGTTACAAATCCGCACACTTTTTGTACTATCACTACAGTCGCTTTTATATTTGACAAAAAGTTGACTTAAAAACAGTATATCAATATAAAAAATACTGTCATCGTATTTTTGTGTTCCAATAAATATGAACACATTCAAAACAAACTATCCACTTGTACTGAAAGAAGTTAAAACAACATTTACAGAAATCTTCTCCTGTAATTTCAATTACTGATTTACAATAGCTAAACATTGACAGCGTATTTATTTAAAACATAAGTGATGAAACTGCGTCCATACAAAAATCAATATATGAATGTCTGACAACTAAACAACGATATGTAACGATATCGCTGTCGGTCAAAGGTGAGCTTCATTTAATTCCAGACTCGCTCCACGTGTTTATCTAGCTGGCAGCTCCGCGTATCGCCTATGATTTTGAAATGTATGGTCTTCACTCCGCAGCGTCGTTCGGTGAATAATGAAACAGAGGAGAACACAAAATAAAAACACATTATTAAACTATGGATATGAATATTCATACAACATACATATGCTTCGTTATCATAACGATGCAGAAACGGTAAAAACATGAGTGTCGTAGATCAATTTGACACTTCAAACAGCGACGGAAATGGTATTGGTGATGTGATTGTCATCATTCCACGTTGTTTCAGACTATTTTCACACCAGCCTTTCGCAAGCCAACACGTTGGACAAAGTTTCACAAGTCTTTCCGTTAAGCAGAGATAACGGTAGGGTTTTTGTCCTGAACTCAGTTATGTGCTTAAGCGTCTGATCGCCCAAAGATATCCTTTAATATGCAGGGGTTACACAACCAAAAGACTTTGTAGCAACGTCTCTGAACTGTAGGGTGTTGTGAGAAGCTCATTTCCTGAAAACGTGTTTTCTTCTCTTTCTGACTGATTCAAACACTAATACTCCAAGTTTCACATTACCACTTGTTTTGATTTTTCTAATACTCTCATTAACTCGTCTTTTAATGAACTTGGCAAAACATTGACCAATCAGATCAAAGGTAAAATTCACTAATAAGCAAGCAAACAGTTTTTAATCTAAATGTACCTAATTTGGTTACTTCATCACAAACAATGTTAATCTACATCAACACCGCACTAAAGATTTATTATGGTTGCTACAGAGCAAAAAACTTGAAAATAATTTTCTCCTGAGTTTTAAAGAAATATTTAGTACTGAGTACTAAGTCGGCGCAATGATTCAGTACCCAATAGGACAAATACGACATCTAATATTCTAAACTAAATCCACAAATGTGTGTTCTTCAAATGTTTCCTTTAAGACATTATGTCCACTCGACATAGAAAATAGAATACACACCAATATAATAGAGTTTGTGTAAGGTTTTAGCTCTAATAAAATTAGAAATTACTATGTAAGCTGAAGAAAACAAGATTTTATAGGAATCAATTATCATCCTTTTCTTTATAATTTACTTTTCTTACTAACGCAGTAACAAAAGATTTATACCGTTCACAGGTATCGGCCGCTATTGGGGACCACCAGAATAACTGGAGCTGAATCAGGATGGTATCAGATTGATAGTGATCGATACTTATTAGCTGTACAAATCTTATGTGGTTAATTCAAATGTACAAGGCAGGTAGTGCAACATAAAATCAAATCGATGACCAAAATAGATAATTTTTAGACAGAAATGGCTTTAAAAATTTATGAGGTAAAAATTTTAAAGGCAGAGGGTACGGTCCAAATGTAAAACCATTGCCTTACGTTTCGTCCACATCTGCTGGAGACATCTTTACAGATGAATCGGTAGCTCCCAGCCCGGTATTTCTGTTAGGGGCAGTCGAATGATAACTGAACTAAATGTTCAAATGTTTGTATAGCTTATGGGACTTGACTACGGGGTCATCAGTCCCTCAACTTACAAACTACTTATTAACTACTTACGAACTAGGACGGCACAAATATCCATGCCCGAGGGGGGATTCGAACCCCCGACCGTAGTGGCTGTGCAGACCGTGACTGGAGCGCCTCAGTCCCCTCGGCCACCGCGGCCGGCGATAACTGAACTCTCGCCACAAAGGGAGCAAGGGATGGCTCCATTACAAAGAAATCTCCATATGCTTGAAGACATCTGGGAGATGAGGCGATGAATTACTATTTTGTAGAATGTGGTTGGGTGTATCAGTAGGACTAGGCGGGGCAAGAGTGGGTGCAATTGTGAATCCGTCAGCGGCCGACCGCTTGTGGCATAAATGTAACACGTGTGATGATGGAAACATTCCATGGTCGCACTGGAGCGGCTGAACGGTTTTCACATGACTGCCCCTCATGAATAACAAGGTATATTCGCATAATTTTATTTTTTATACGTAGCTATTAATTGGGATTTTTTTTGTCTCAATTGTTAGTAAGCATTTTAAATGTATAACATGGACATATGAATATTTGCAAGGACTAACCAAGTTCATACCCCGCCCAACCCTGTGTAGCGATACTGCCTAGTAAGCTGTTGGTCCCGGGTTCAAATCCCGGTCCCGGAACAAATGTCTAAAAGAACATAAGCCGCAACTCATAACTGAAATAATATTAATTACAGACTAAAATGGAAACTTAAGGTGTAATCGATAATTTCTACACTAATTTCAGCTGCCCAGAGCGGTAATTATACATGTTGCGCAGCCTTATTGATGACCAGGACAAAATGTTCAAATGTTTGTAGAGCTTATGGAGCCGCGGTGAAATAGCCGAATGGTCTAAAGCGTCTCGCTGCGGAGCGCGCGGTTGCTCGCCGTGGAGGTTCGAGTCCTCCCTGCGGCATAGGTGTGTGTGTGTTGTCCTTATGTTAGTTTGCCTAGGTTTAAGTAGTTTGTAAGCTACGGACTGATGACCACGCAGTTTGGTCCAATAGATTTACAAACATTTGAACATTTTTTGAGCTTATGGGACTTACTACGGGTTCATCAGTCCCTCAACTTACAAAGTACTTATGAAGTAGTTAATACTAAGGACGGCACAAATATCCATGCCCAAGGGGGGGGGGGGATTGAAACCCCCGATCGTAGTAGCCGAGCAGAATGTGACTGGCGCGCCGCAGACCACTCGAGCACTGCGGCCGGTTGACCAGGACAGGAAACTCAGCTACCAGTATAATATAATGATTATTATTATTTATTAACTTATACCATTTAGTTGATGTACCTATTATGAAGCATGTTTGTGAGTCTTCGTAAAGAAATCTTAAGCATAAATTCAACCGACAATATGCGCAGATCTGCAGTTGCTTAGCGAACAACTTGAATCTTCTGTATTCCAAATGACACTGTCAGAAGAATCAAAAGCATCGCATGGAGCTGGAAATGAAGCTGTCTTACAGGTATGCTTCATACGTGGTTGAATGTGTGTGCGTTGAACTGATTATGGACAAGTGCATGAAGATTGGTGATAGCGTTGAGACTGTGTTCTTCATCGTCCAAGATGTCGGTGATAGTGGCATCTCGATCAAGCCAAAGATGTCATTTGCAGTATCTCTTTTCTCATTCATGTACTTCAGGTGATGAAGACGGTAATTCACTCTGTCGTAAAACCTGGAACACCTTATTTGCGTCAATTCTCACCGTCTACGATAGAAACACAAATGCTAAATGTCCACTTACAGTTCACTACATCACTCATACGCAAATAGAATAGCGTCAGATTTTTCCAGTCTAGCACTGTCAAAGCACTGTGCTGCCGCGCGCACGAATTACCCGCATCTGACTGTCTGTTACTGTTTTTTTTGTTGAGTTAAAGGGACTTAAATGCGGGGTCATCAGTCCATAAACTTACAAACTACTTATGAACTACCTTATACTAAAGACGACACAAACATCCATGTCAGAGGTGGGGGGGGGGGGGGGGATTCGAACCCCTACGGGGAACGGCCTCGCGCGCATAGCGCCTCAGTGCGCTTGGCCACTCCGCTGCGGCGGTCTGTTACTCACCAGTCAGCCTGAGCAGCTAAAATATGCGTTACTGCCATCTAGTGGATCGTTTATGCCTATGTGCCAAACATGGGGTAAATTTCCGCGAGATACTTCGCGAATGTACCTTCTAAACTCCACGATAATTTATTCGTGAAACTAATCAGATTAAAAAAAATTTTCAATTAGACCTTCATATGGACAGTTAATGGTCGAAAGATAAAAGTACTCCCCTACGTTTCGCTCCCCATGTGCGACAGTAGACATCTTCAAAGATGAATTCTGAGTTACAAACCCGGCATCTCTGCCCGAAATTAACACATCTCTCAACGTATGAAATTTGTTTTGGTTGATTAGTTAATACTGTATGTCCTTTTAATTAAATTCTTCTGATACTGTTTACTCTCTTCTATTTCCTTGCATGAAGAGTGAGTATAGCAGTACATGGAAAATTTCCATCAAATGATAATTTTTGAAACAAGTAACAAAGAACTAATAGAAATAAACAGACTATCGAAGGTAATACCACAACAATTTTAACATAAGAGTCTGAAATGAGAAGATTCGAAGGCCTCCATATTGCGAAACTCGTTACTTCGGAACCGGGTCGTCGACGTAATCGTCTCTGTTAATGCTGTTTGTAAACAATGGCTTGTTACAAGATTTGCCTACAGGCGAGATAGTGTTACAAGCTATCAGAGGAGAACAATAGCTGAGCAGGCTCCGTGCTGTTGGACCGGACGAGCTGAACAGATACGCGCAGCAGAGCGCTGTAGCTTCGTAGCCTGATGTTCCAACGGTATCGATGGCAACGAAACCGACGATAATCGCAAGCTTGTGTCAATCCACGCATTTAAAAGCACTCTGGCTTAGTCTATGAGGTCAAAAACTACTGCACGGCTAGCTTTTTCTAGTACAGTTTCTCCTCGCACATTTAATCGAGTAATAGACTTTTTATCGATCTCTCTAGAGCAGTTCCCAAACGAACGAGCTATTAGCGTGTGTCCACATCTTACAAACATGTTGCTGGAAAAGACACCTGTGTCTCAGTATAGTGACAGAGGTCGGCCTTACATCCGAGAAAGACTACAGAGACTCCTGAGGACATTGTACAAACAGTCATAAATTGTGTTGAGTACCATACTCGAGTGAGAATTACGATGTATTTAAAAATTAAGCTCTTCGTTTGACGAATAGCTCAATTGATAAATACATTTGACAATTGATTCGTTCATCTGTCTTTATGAAAAGGAACTTCTTATGTGTACTGTCATAATATGTCAGTTTATGACCTGATTGTAATTATGCAGTCACAGTAATGTATAGTTGTCGGCTTATATGTATAGCGACAAACTTATAAAGTATGTAAGAGGAGACTTAATCTACGAAGTTTGACCTAGTAACCCATGCCCGGAAATGCCACCCAGTGAGGATATGAGCATTTATACAATTTCGGTACTATAAAAAAACAATTTTCTACTGCAAGCTACGCGGCTAAACGAAAACTCTTGCCGGAGGTCCGAGTCTTCTCTCGGGCATGGCTGTGTGTGTGTGTGTGTGTGTGTGTGTGTGTGTGTGTTGTCCTTAGCGGGAGTTAGTCTAAGTAGTTTGTATGTCTAGGGATCGATGACCATATCAGTTTGGTTCTTTAAAGTCATAAACGTTTAATTTGAAAACTCTGTAAGTTTTAATTTATTATAGAAAAATGAAGATTACTTACCATTTTCGCTTCTGCTGAGGACATTCGCTAGTAGTATGCACCCCATTAACGTCTATGGTTACACGACGACCATCGTAAGCTCAAATCGTACGTCCAACTATCTCCACCATCTTCGACCGAGAAAGATAAGACGACTATTAGCTTGCACGTGAGTCGTTTAATAATACGTTAATTTGAGTTTCATGTCCTGTCAAAGCACTTTTCGTACTGTACTCAACACAGTCCTTTCTAATGTGATCTACATTTTTTCATGTAAAAAATAAAACAAGGTGAATATAACACTATTTTAAAATGTTTTCCGTGTTATATCTACGGCCTCGATTAGGTGTGTTGGGATTTTAGTCTAGACGAGCCGGAGGGAGTTGAAATACGTTCCTAGCAAAACATTTCTTCAAGGTGAATCATAACTCAAGGGAAAAAATTTATGCCCTTCTTGAGGGATTTTTGTGCGTATTGCAGTGAAATTATTTGCAGACTAGTACAAACGTCATTGATATGTTCTGAGTGTCTTGTTCAGAAACAAATTATTTCCGTTTACTGACGACAGTATAATCCACTCTACTTTTAGACCTCAAGATTGCATTTTGCGTTTGCTTGAAAGAAACATTTTAATACTCGTTTAGACTGTTGTAAGTAGTCGTAATAATAAATCATAGTGCACAACAAAGTATATGTTACTACTGAAAAAAAAAAAAAAAAAAAAAAAAACATTCTAATTAAAGTCAATGAGCATTTTTTACTGTCACACAACTTGTACATCAGAAGTCGTGTTTGTTTTCCAGTTGCATTTGATGTACTTTCACAGTTGCTGTTCATCCTACCATGATCGTGGTGATCTGCTATTTTAACAATACATCCAAGGGAACCGTTTTGCAGTTGTTATGTACAAGGACAGATAAGACTGAACACAGTGTGATAAAATAACGCGTGTTTCCAGGAAATTGTATCATTGGCATGTGTTTTATATTGCACTCTTTGGCTATTGCATCAATAGGCTCTTCCACTTTTGTCATCACACTTTTATGGGAACAATGTAGACTGGCATAACAAATCAAATTTCAATTACCTTATCCCTCTGAGACGAACCATCAGCGATCCCGGGTTCCTTTACCAAAATACAGGGTGTCCAGAAAAGGGCTCCCTGATTTCAAAATTAAATATCTCGAAAACAAAGATCGATAGAGGAATGCAGTAAACGGTATGTTTATTGAGATAGCTGTAAGACGTTCATACAGCAGTTTGAAATAATAGTTACAAAAGCTGCTAACAGATGGTGCTGTAATCGCTATACGTAATGCCTAGTATAAATAGTGATCCGAAGCCCAGAGCGATCACTTCCACTATTGAAACGTGAAAGGAGGTTAGCGTACCGAAGGAAGAGATTAAAACCATGTACTCCATTGAACAACGCGTTTTTCTGGTGCTAGAGTACCACAGGTTAGAAGAGAGTCCTACGGCAACAAGGCGAAGTTTTTAAGCACGATTTAATGTTCCAAAAGGACCCGATGCGAAAACCATTCGTACGATCTTCGCAAAATTTCAACGAACAGGCAGTGTTACTGATGATCTAGTGGGGCATGTTGGCCGCAAGCACACCGCAGTTACGCCTGAAAATATCGCCACAGTTTCTGGAATTATTCAGCGAAATCCAATGTCATCCGCCCGTAGAATTGCATCTGAGACTGGTTTGAAGCGTTCCAGCACGCAGAAAATACTGAGAAAGAGCCTACACATGTTTCCATTCAAAATTCAAACGCACCAGGTCATACCCGTACGAGCTTTGCAACAAAGGGTTGCCTTTGCTAATCAGATGCTCACAATGATTGATAGTGAAGGATTTGAAGTTATCTGCATCTGGTTTACAGATGAAGCACACTTCCACCTGAATGGATACGTGAATAAGCAGAAAAGGTGATTTTGGGGTTCCGAAAAGCCATATTGATGTGGAGCGCATCCCCTGTATTCTCCTAAACTTACTGTGTGGGCTGCAGTATGCAGCAGAGGCATTATTGGCCCTTTTTTTCATTAGAGAAACGGTCACTGGTGCACGTTACGTTGCAATTTCGGAACAGTTTGTCGCCATACAGCAAGCATTAGAGGATCGACTAGGTACTGAATGGTTTATGCAAGATGGAGCCCGACCACATCGGACCGAACAAGTGTTTCGCTTTCTTCAGGAATACTTCGGGAATCGAGTCATTGCTTTGGAATATCCCAAATTTACTGGTGCAGGTAAGGATTGGCCTCCATATTCGCCGGATTTGACTCCCTGTGACTTTTTTTGTGGGGCACAGTGAAAGACATGGTCTACCCGAATCATCCCGCCACGCTGGACGAGCTTGAATCGGCGATCCTGAGGCATGTGAATCCATTTCGGTTGAGACACTTCGTTTGCGCCACCTCTGTAGTGCCAATGGTGAACATTTTGAAAACACTGTGATGTGATTGTTTGCAAAGAGTGTTTTCATACGATTATTTCACTTATGTATGCTGATATGAGCTGTACAGCGTACAGCGCCATCTGTTAGGAACTTTTGTAACTATTATTTCAAACTGCTGTATAAACGTCTTACAGCTTTCACAATAAACATACCGTTTACTGCATTCCTCTATCGATCTTTGTTTTCGAGATATTTTATTTTGAAATCAGGGAGCCCTTTTCTGGACACCCTGTATCTAGAAAGTGTACCCGAAGAAGCTTCGAAATTTTATCACCGGACTTCGAGTTTATCCTGTATGATGAATAAATCTACGAATATATCTACGTTTACATCGACATCTGCACCTCGAAACACATCTCACGGTACGTTGTGAAAGGCAGTTTGTGGTTCACTGTAATTTCCACTTTTCCTGTTCCAGGCGTGTATGGTTCGTGGGAAACTATTGCCCTGCAGCCTCCGTGTTCGCTCTGATCTCCATACTTTTATCGTCGTGGTTTTTTCGCTAGAAATTTGGTTTTCCACACACCCGTATTTTGTTCATTGGCCAACAGTCTGGAACCGTCCCAAACGCTTTCTGCAAGTAAATACACAGCAAAACTTAGGACAATTAAGCTCTCAATTTCGGTAATTTTCAGGACATGTTCGTCACTCATCGGATGCGTTGCTGCCTGGTCTCCCTGTTCTCCCGATCTCTCGCCTATCGAAAACGTCTGCTCGATGATCACGCAACGACTGGCCAGGGATACACCACCGCTGCCACATCATTTCAGATTTGCCAATATTTGGAATCAATGTGGACTGCTATACCCTAATAACACAACCGGAGCCTCTTTGGTTCAATGCAGAGACGTGTAGCAATAGTGTCCGCTTGTAATGACGGTAGCACTCAATACCGATTTCAACATCTTCCTTACTTCACATGGGGCTACATTTGCAATAGTGTGACATGTGTACAATGTCTGATGTCCCAAATAAATTTGACTGTGCTATCTCTAGTGCTTCTTGGGTTTGAATGTTGGATGACCAGAAATGTGCCGTCAATTGAGGCTACTTGAGGCCTGGGTTGTAAATTCGCCCCACAAGAAAAAAGCCGCAGTGGCCAAGTGTTCTGCGGCGCCCCAGTCACAGTCTGCACGGCCGCTACGGTCGGGTTCGAATCCTCCCTCGGGCATGAATGTTTGTATCGTCTTTAGTATAAGGTAGTTCATAAGTAGTTTTTAAGTTTAGGGACTGATGACCCCGCAGTTAAGTCCCGTAAGCTTAAACATTTGAACATTTTTAGACAAGAAAAAATGTCTTAAATCAGTACAGGAGCTTCTTTAATGCAAGTATACTTCTGATTAACCATTTCCTCGACAGGCAGCAGCACTAGCTAGCACCCAGTGCGGTCTGTAGCGTGTCTGCTTTCCGCGCCTTAGCACAACTAACGTTTTACTGTACTGTAGCAAACCAACGATTGATACTGCCAGGCCGGCCGCGGTGGCCGAGGGGACTGCGGCGCGCCAGTCACGGCCTGCTCGGCCACTACGGTCGGGGGTTCGAATCCCCCCTCGGGCATGGATATTTGTGCCGTCCTTAGTGTTAGCTAGTTCATAAGTAGTTTGTAAGTTTAGGGACTGATGGCCACGTAGTTAAGTCCCATAAGCTATACAAACATTTGATACTGCCAGATAACCTCCACCGTTCACCGCAATTCATTTACATAAGTAACATGAAATTTGTTTTATACACATTATACAGACACCTAACAGCCAGTAAAACTGAAATATTGAGTGATCATTGTTCTTATAATCCAAAACTGGGCTTACTTGGATCCAGTCCAGAAGTGGGTTCAAGTAGCCTCTATCACCGTATTTCAATTACACACTTCCAAATTCCAATGCAAAATAATGTATGTAATTAATTTCATTAAATGATTTGTACACTCTTCATGTTTATTTAGTTGCAGATCTGGAACAAAAATTGAATCGAAATTACAAAAGATCCAATGGGAGCCGAACGTATACAGATTTCACAACAGAAACATTGTAAGAATGTTTAATGCTGTAATGTGCCATTGTTAACTGCCTGGTACCGACCATAAAAGCCTGGAAACGGCCTTCAGGAAAGGACATTCTGATGTACAAGTTGTGTGACAGTAAAAAATGCTCATTGACTTTAATTAGAATGTTTTTTTTTCTTCAGTAGTAACATATACTTTGTTGTGCACTATGATTTATTATTACGACTACTTACAACAGTCTAAACGAGTATTAAAATGTTTCTTTCAAGCAAACACAATTTATTATGTCTTTTTAGAATATTTTCAAATCTAATATCAAATAAAATTAACATTCTTAAAACAAAAATATGTGTAAACGCTTATATTGCCAGAGTACAAAACCTACTCTCAACTGACGTGGCTTTGAACTGCTTTTTCCACGGACAACAATACTTGGAGCTTGGGTCCATGTTGCAGAAACACAGGAGTTACTGAAAACCAAATTTCAATAACTTTTTACATAAATATAAAAATTAAAATTTTGTCTTTAACAGACCTAACGTATTAGAAAAATATAACAAATATAGAAGACTTCAGTAAAACTACTGTTCTTAGACTATCATTTGGCGCTAAAAGAATAAAAATGTTCACCTTTTGGGTCCAAGTAACCTTAGATTACGGTATATTGGGCAAACAGGTATCAAAAAAATAATAAAAAATTAGAAATAGCGAATACAATCAATCTACAATTTACCTGAATTTAAGACAACAAACAAAGTGGAAAACATCGAAAATGCTCTAAAATTTTACGGAAAGTACCGAAAGGGCATATATACACTCATACAGACAAATACCCTGAGGATATCCTTGTTGGATAAAAAACATTTTAAACATAAAAAAGGCCATTTACATTATAAGGGAAGAATGATACATAGTTCAGGTATAAAACAATAGGAATTTTACGAAACCATCAAAGAAAAATTCCATTTCCGAAAATTAAATATAATTACTGAATTTCCACGCTAGTTAGAACTCATTTGTAAACATACAGGAACACTGAAGCCGAAGCGGCCAAAAATAAGTTGAAACAGAGTAATTTCACATAGATCAAGAAATTAAATTACATAAAAAACTTTGTGATATAATGTATCTGAAACCACATATACTTGCGCTCCAAGAAGCAATGTTTTTAATTTGCTAACAAATAATTCGTAACCAATATTTACCATACATAACTATGGGTAGAATGCAGCAGTACAGGTGCTCTCCATAAGATCTGGAAGGAAGCAAAACTCATCGTGGTGCTGAATGGCTGGATATAGCCCAAGTAATTAAAGACCAATATCCCTGCATACATGAAATATTTTATGTATTTTAACTGTAAAAAAATTAAGCGGTTTACGTGAGTCCCCTGGACTTTAAACTACGTTTGGTAAGTTCATTTAATGAACTAAATCAATATGCTACATTTTTAAATAAATTATTTGTGTAATAACCACCAAACTGAAATTTCTATTGTTCAGATTTATGTCGGGTCTCTAGCCGGATGAAAATGCAATCTTCACACAATATTCCTGCTGTCCACCTGGCCACCATCATCAGGTGAGAAAGGTTATGCCGCTCTCGCCGTGGCCGATAGAAACTATGAACGACATAGCATTTATATGCAGCGAATTTGCGTAAGCGCATGCACCATGTAATTACCCATGCGTTTGACCGAAGCTGTTGCCCCCCCCCCCCCCCCCCCCCTGGCGCAAGTGAAGTTCCAACGCCTCCAGTGGCAACTTCTGTCGAAAAACGAGACATCTCTGAAGATTGTCACTCGTGGCTATCCAGTTCAGATGACGATGTTTTTTCATATGTGAAAAAACAGGATCCATGTGTTACTCAGTGGGTATCCACTATCTCGGGTAATGTTATTATCTGTTATACTTATTGCAAAAGATTCCTTTGAAACACTATCCCAGCAACGCGAAGCATTTGCAAGAACTTGTGTCTCATCGTATAGAATCCTGTAACTCTCTGGAAGTCAGTGTTCAGCCACCTAGGATTTATCAGGCTGCAATAATCGCGTATGGCTATGATGTTCAACAATCTGTCATTGGCGGTAGGAATACTTTTGCCAATGCATATTTTACCGCACTCGCATAGTTTTTCTTTTTTTCCAGACGCCAGGCTTTCTCAGATTTCAATCGTCTTAAACAGAGCCAAGAAGTGCTCTAATATTAGCTGGCGTACGAAACGCACACTTGTTTTCAATTTTCTGCAAGGTCCTATGTATCTTGGCGAACACCTTCCCAGCGTATGGTAGAAAAGTTAAAGAACTGAATGTGTCTTCAGCTGGTTTATGTAGTGATCCAAACTCAAAAGCCCGTCGTATCTGTCTGTCCGTATAGCAGTTATGAATGGACAACGTTAAGACGTTATTATTAACATCAGTATATTGAATTAAAAGCACAATTTTACGTATGTTCTACAAGTTTATCTCCATTCAGTTAACTGGTTTCCGGCTGAAAAGGCCATCTTCAGGCTTTAAAGTCTCAAGTATGCCTTTAAGCCAAAAATTAATAAAAAAATTGTAGATCATCCACAAAATTGTCTTTTAATTCAATGTGATGATGTTGTACCAAAAAGCTACCTAAAAATCAATGAAAATGTCCTAATTTCCTTTCGATATAAGTTTGTTTCGGTTATGTACTAACAGCTGTGTCTCTGTACGCAATAAAAATTGGACGCACATTATATCGCATTTTATTGCAATTCGAGTATACTACCAATTCCTAAAATATTTACTAATACTCATGAAACATCGTCTATAGTTGATGTAACAAAAACTAAATCAGTAAATCTGAGTACGAGGATGATATGGCCATCTCACATGAATGTAAAAATTTCAAATGTCTCCACAGAACACTGAATGCACACTTGGAATTGCTGGACACCTATTACTCCAAGTTGCATCTATATCCAAAAAACCAGCAACATAATACATCTTAAAAACAGAGGTAGAAATAGAAGAATGGCTAACACAATAGACAGAGGATAAACCTAAGTACTTGGGAGTGAAACTAGATCGCACGCTAAAGCAGGCCTGCCCAGGAGGTGGCTAGACGAGCACGAGCGCTCGCGGTTGAATGGGGCGCCCAGGCGTCGTGACGTACTGCATCGCAGGGAAGTAGAGGTGTAAACAGGGGCTGCCTTCACACGACTGAGAACAACGGCGTTCCGGCTAAGTTATGCGGGCGCGTGTGCTCACCACGCAGTACATAATGTACAGAGCATCTCTTTTCACGTCGAAGAAATTTAGTGCGATAGCTTCAAAGCGAAAAGCAGACACATCAACGTCAATGTACAACACCTCAGAGCCAGGGAATAAAATAACATGTTAACTGGGCGACACTCGTGTCGCCCAGTGCTGAGATTTTGTCGCCCAGTGGCTATGGATAGTGCTGGCAGTTTATTTTTATTGAATGACATATCAAATGTTCCGGGAATTAAAAAAAATAACCTCTTGTAAATCTTTTAGAGCATAGGTTCCCAACCTTTTCAGTCTTGTTACCCCCTAAGACCTACTGGAGAAACTCATATTGAAGGATAAATAATGTTTCTACATGTTTACTCCAACTTTAAAATAATTTATTCTTGTATGTGCATAATAATACAGATACAGTATTATTCCCATGTTTATTTGCTTTACATTTCACTTTTTTCGCGACATATCAAGGAGGGAAATTTGTTTTTAATTTCCTGTTCACAACTGCTTTTTTCCACACATTTTTTTTGCACTATACTATAGTTCTAACAACTTTGGAGAATTTGTGTGTGCTACATACTGCGTAACATCGTTTATGCATGCAATGGCTTCTTCAGGCGTATTCATTTTTCTAGGCACATCATTTTGCTCCTCATCTTCTTCTTTTCTTTCTTCCTGATCATCCTCTTAGTTGCGGATTTCTATTAAATCTGTTGCTGAACTGAAAGTGGGATGAGGTGACAGTAAGTCATCACTTCGAATATATTCATCTGTGGTGCACGAAATCTTTCGCATTTTAATTAATTCAGATATTGCTGCTGCATTTTCTTGAGCTTCGATGGTTACAGTAGCGTCTTGTTCTTGACCACCAAAACCCGCTTTATTGAAGCTCTTGGTGACAGTTTCAGGCTTTATTTCCTTCACTGCCAAGCCAAGCCAATTTACTGCACCCAGGACAGAAACTGACCGTGCAAGAGCAATTGCATTTTCGGCTTTTTCGACACTAAGAATAAGTGATTGCATGAGTAATCATCTATAATGAGACTTGAATGTGTAAATTACCCCTTGATCCATTGGTTGTGTGAGGCTGGTTGAACCTGGCGGGAACTAAGGCAATTTAACGTTTGACAACTTCACATTCGAGTGACACGTTGCATTGTCCAGTAATATGATAACTTGTCGATTTCCTTTGTTCATTTCTGCATTGAAAGAGCCTAGGCATTCTTCCATAAGACCACTCACCATCCATGCCGTATTATTGCTTCGCCATGTGACTGGAAACTTACTGACATCTATGTTAGGCACATTCCGCTTTTTTGTGTTGAATGCGTCGAGACTGAAATGTTTGTACGGATTGAGGAGATTTCCGAATTATACACGTTCCGCTTTGAGCACGTTTTACTGTATATCATAAATATAAAATATAAATAAAAAAAATCGGTAATGCATTTGTTTCGAAATGGGAGCCTGGTAGCAGACCCTTTTGATGTTTTGTTAGTGCTTTCTAACAAAAATCTTCACTCCTAATTTTAGCTATAAAATTTATTTTTAGAACCAACACTACACAAAATACTATTTTCTTTTATTTTAGGTGTATGTCACGCTACTAACTTTTCAATGGCTTCAGTTGATAGCTATACGACCATATGCCATGGCTAAGAGAACGACAATAACGGATTTCTTTTGGTAAAAAAAAAAGAAAAAGCTCAAAAAACGATCGGGAAATTAAAGAAGATGAAACTGCAAGCCCAATCAATATCTCAAGTGGCGATAATAAACCTGGTTGCAGTAGTTCTAATACACAATTTAGATTTCAAGAAACTGAATCTTCCATTTTGATAATACTCTACCGAAGATTCAAGACCGAAAATCCCAAAAAAAGATAAATATGTTGAATGGTATAAGGGTAACGTGTTAGATTCGTATTGGCTGTTAAAAACCTACGACTTTCTTGCAAAAGTAAAACTGGGAAAAAAAGCGTTCTGGTGTAAAATGTGAAATTTGCTCTAAACATATTCAAGAAGCACTGAAATTTTCAAAAAATGGTACTTTGCCCATTGCTGATGGCGTCCGCTGTGACGACAAAAAAAGGAATTAGAAAGAATTATTTATCATTTTAGCAGCGAAGCTCACAAAAGCTGCTGTCAACCTTAATGAAATGGAAGAAAAATAGATGGCACAATCTGATAAGAACCTTCGGTTAAAACCCTTAAGCCTTACACTGCAGAGAAAATAACACTACTGATTGAACTAGCATTGAATGTGTATAATGACAGTCGTACAGTGACTCTTTCTGTTCATTATTGGCCGTCACGATCGCTAACAAAGATTCACAGTGACACCCAAATTTCGTCATACAAAGACAATGGTTTGGAATCCGAGTTTTCTCCTCTCACTCCTTCTCCAGATTTATTGCAGTACAGAAACCCTGTAATGTATCGCGAGATGCTTGATGTTGTAGGGGAAGAGATAATGGAAGGTTTGGTCACACAGTTAAAAAAGCGTTCTGGTGTAAAATGTGAAATTTGCTCTAAACATATTCAAGAAGCACTGAAATTTTCAAAAAATGGTACTTTGCCCATTGCTGATGGCGTCCGATGTGACGACAAAAAAAGGAACGACGAAAACTTTTGCGCGAACAAAATTCACCGTTGCGAGTAGCTCGCTCGGTGCCTATGCCACAACTGACTTGAATGTGCTTTTACTCCACAGGGCGCGCATTTCAAATGCAGTCTTGCCAGCGCAACGTGCTTGGTTTCTTAGAAATTGAAACGTCCGCGGTTACCCGCCGTCCGGGGCTACCCGACCTTCCCCTACCACTTTTTGAAAGTATCTCAACTTCACTCGATCCTAAGAAAGTTGGTGCAGTCGTATATTTCTCTGACACCGCACAGTGCAGGTCCTGAAAGAGCAGTGTCACTACATAAGATTTTAAAATCAAACAAACAATCTGGCCTGTCACGAGACGCTCTCAAGTCTAGAATGCGCATCGCTCTCAACGGTTTTGGGACAGTCTTTATCGACCCAATGCCATCCGTGGAGAAGTTCCTAGAGAAAAAAGAGAGAAGAAGGAAGCTGTCCGCTTTTGAACTGTATCAAGACCAAGAGTTTGAAAAAGAGTTTTTTGCAAATAAGAGTAACCTTTAAATTTGATGTTCTTCGATTCTTTTAGTTAGGTACTTTGTAACTTTTTTTATCAAAATATTTTGCAAACCCAGTAATTTCATTATCCTTTAAAATTTTGTTGTAGGCCTATTTTAAAATATTTTTTGAAAATTGTTTCTCGTGTGCAATAAACACTTATAAAAACGGAAAAGAATTGTTTTTTCCTACAATATTACAAGTGAAGGTATAAAATTACTGTTCAGTACTCTTTGAAAGAAAACTGTTACACTAGAACTTTACGTTCTTTAATTACGTTTTTAGCACCAGCATCTCATTACTCATTTTCTTCAGAATTAAGTACTTTTCTTAGATAGCTTAAAATTGTAATTGTGTTTCTTTCCCGTTGGTTTACAGAATTCTTTAGAGCAAAAATACAAATTGAGGAACCATAACGTAATATGAGCTTTTAAGAGAAATAATGATTTATTAACTTTTACAGAAAGTGCACAGGAAGGTATTTTAAGTAATCATAGTACTGATATTAGTTTAATTTAATACTATTTTCATTTAATAGCCATATCAAATTAAAGTGAATTTATAACAGTTGCTGTATTCTATTTAATTACTTAACAAATAAAAGACAACAACAACAATTGAACGGTTGTGTAACAAAATTAGGAGACATAAATGATTTCTTCATAGTCCAAATTTAGTATTGTTCCACAAACATTTTTATTTATCATTAAAAACATATGTTGTTGTTGTTATGGTCTTCAGTCCGGAGACTGGTTTGATGCAGCTCTCCACCCTACTCTATCCTGAGCAAGCCTTTTCATCTCCTCATAAGAACGGCAACCCACATCCACTTGAATCTGCTTACTATACGCGTCTCTTGGTCTCCCTCTGCGATTTTTACCCCACACACTTCCCTCCAATGCTACATTTACGATGTCTAAGAATGAGCCCTACCAAGCGATTCCTTCTTTTGGTCATGGTACGCCAAATATTCCTTTTCTCACCAATCCTGTTCAGTACCTCTTCATTAGTTATGCGATCTACCCACCTAATCTTCAGCATTCTTCTGTAGCACCACATTTCAAAAGCCTCTATTCTCTTCCTGTCCGCACTGCTTATCGTCCATGTTTCACTCCCGTACAAGGCAACACTCCACACAAATGCCTTCAGAGAAGACTTCTTTACACTTAAATTAATATTCGATGTTAGCAAATTTCTCTTTTTCAAAAATGCTTTTCTTCCCATTGCCATTCTACATTTTATATCCTCTGTACTGCGACCATCGCATGTTATTTTACTACCCAAGTAACAAAACTCATCTACCACCTTCATTGTTTCGTTACCTAATCTAATTCCTTCAGCATCGCCTGATTTTCTAAGCCCGCATTCCATTATTTTTGTTTTGCTCTTGTTAATGTTCATTTTATACGCTCTCTTCAACACACTGTCCATTCCATTCAACTGCTCTTCCAGGTCCTTTGCTGTCTCTGACAGAATTACAATGTCGTCAGCAAAACACAATGTTTTTATTTCTTCCCTCTGAACTTTAATCCCTATCCCAAATTTTTCCTTGCTTTCCTACACCGCCTGCTCGATGTACAAATTGAATAACATCGGAGAAAGGCTACAACCCTGTCTTACTCCCTACCCAACTGATGCTTCCCTTTCATGCCCTTCGAGTCTAATAACTGCGGTCTGGCTTTTGTACAAGTTGTAAATAACTCTCCTTTCCCTGCATTTTACCCCTGCTGACTTTAGAATTTGAAAGAGTGTATTCCAGTCAACATTGTCCAACGCTTTCTCCAAATCTACAAAAGCTAAAAATGTAGGTTTGCCTTTCCTTAATCTATCTTCTAAGATAAGACGTAAAGTGAGTATTGCCTCCCGGATTCCTACGTTCCTCCTGAACCCAAACTGATCATCCCCGAGGTCAGCTTCTACCAGCTTTTCCATTCTCCTGTAGATAATTCGCGTTAAAATTTTGCAACCATGACTTATCAAACTGATGGTTCTGTAATTTTCACACCTGTCTGCGCCTGATTTCCTTGTAATGGGGATTATTACATTTTTCTTAAAGTCTGAGGGTATTTCGCCTGTCTCATACATCCTACATACCAGATCAAACAGTTTTGTCATGGCTGGCTCTCCCAGAGACTTCAGCAGCTCTGAGGGTATGTCATCCACTCCTGAGGCCTTGTTCTGACCTAGGTTTTTCAGGGCTCTGTCAAATTCATCTCTCAGTATAGTATCTCCTATTTCATATTGATCTACTTCCTCTTCCCTTCCTACAACATCGTCTCTAACTTCATTTCCTTTGTAGAGCTGCTCTATGTACTCTTTCCACCTTTCAGCTTTCCCTTCCTTGCTGAGAACTGGTTTCCCATCTGAGTTCTTGATATTCGTAGAGTTGCTTTTCTTGTCCCCAAATGTCTCTCTTATTTTCCTGTAGGCGGTATCTACTTTTCCCCTTCTTATACATTCTTCTACAGATTTGCATTTGGCTTCTAGCCACTCCTGCTTAGCTATTTTGCACTTACTGTCAATCTCATTTCTTGGTCGTCTGTACTCCATTTTGCCTTTTTCATTTACTGCATTTTTATATTTTCTCCTTTCATCAATTAAATTGAGTATTTCCTGTGATATCCGAGGATTTTTTGTAGTTCTTTCCTTTCTACCTATTTTGTCCTCTGCTGCCTTCACTATTTCATCTATCAATGCCACCCATTCCTCTTCTACTGTTTTATTTCCCCCTGTTTCTGTCAATTGTTGCCTAAATCTCCCTCTTAAATTCTCCAGAACTTCACGTTCCTTCAATTTATCTAGGTCCCATCTCCTTATTTTCCTACCTTTCTGCAGTTTTTTCAGTTTCAGCCTACAGTTCATGACTAACAAGTTATGGTCAGAGTCTATATCTGACCCTGGGTATGTGTTTTACAGTTTATAACTTGGTTCCGGAATCTGTATTTTACCGTTATAAAATCTATCTGATACCTTCCGGTGTCTCCTGGTCTCTTCCAAGTATACAACCTTCTTTTGTGATTCTTAAACCACGTGTTTGTTACGATTAAATCATGTTCCGTGCAAAATTCTACCAGGCGGGTTCCTCTTTCATTCGTTTTGCCCAGTCCATATTCACCTACTATTTTTCCTTCTCTTCCTTTTCCTACTACCGAATTCCAGTCTCCCATCACAATTAAGTTTTCCTCTCCCTTAACTGTCTGAATAATTTCCTTTAGCTCCTCATATATTTCTTCGATCTCATCATCATCGGCAGAGCTAGTTGGCATATAAACCTGTACTACTGTTGTCGGTGTTGGCTTCGTATCTATCTTGACAATGATAATGCGATCACTGTGCTGCTCATAGTAGTTTACCCGCATTCCTGTTTTCTTATTCGTTATCAGTCCTACTCCTGTGATACCCCCAACTGATTTTGTACTTATAATCCTGTACTCACCTGACCAGAAATCCTGTTCATCCTGCCACAGAACTTCACTAATCCCCACTATATCTATCTTTAACCTATCAATTTCCCTTTTTAAATTTTCTAATTTCCCTACCCGATTAAGGGATCTAACATTCCACGCTCCGATCCGTAGAATGCTAGTATTGTCTTTCCTGATGACAACATCCTCCTGAGTAGTCCCCGCCCGGAGATCCGAATGGGGGTCTATTTTACCTCCGGAATATTTTACCAGAGAGGATGCCATCATCATATTTTCATACAGTAGAGCTGCAAGTCCTCGGGAAAAGTAACGGCTGTAGTTTTCCCTTGCTTTCAGCCGTTCGCAGTAGCTGTGTGGCAAAGCCACATTAGCTGATGTTACAAGGCCAGCTCAGTCAATCATCCAGACTGTTGCCCCTTTAACTACTGAAAAGGCTGCTGCCCCTCTTCAGGAACCACACGTTTGTCTGGCCTCTCCACAGATATCCCTCCGCTGTGGTTGCACCTACGGTACGGCTATCTGCTTCGTTGAGGCACGCAAGCCACCCCACCTCGGCAATGTCTGTGGTTCATGGGGGTGGTAAAAACATATGAATAAAAATCTATTAAGGAAAAATTAAGTGGCTTTGATTTTAATTTTTAAAAAAGGCTTCAAAATACAGTTTTAGGCATCAATATTTTGACATTTTTCCGGGTGAGTGCTCCCAGAACCTCCGGATCATCCTTCCAATGTCACCCAGTGAAAATCCCTTAAAATATGCTCTGCTCAGAGCAAGAAGCGTACGTTTCTTATATGCGAGTGTCTGAAAATGCTTAGCATGCTTCAAAATCCTTAACGAAAAAATTTAATTTAAAACTGTATTACAATACCCTCCATGCGAAAACTATGGGCACTTGCAAGATGAAGAGCAGAAAGCGGAGGTTCAAAGATTAAAGAACATGCGACTAACAAGGAGAGGGTTTGACATTTGGGTCACCGATTTCGATCGAATTTTGCATAGGCGTACCATATTGCATATAAAAGGACACGTGTTTCGGCTTTTTGCTAGACAGTAGTTTTTGAAAAATCAGGGTCAAATTTGATGATGGAAAATCGCGTTTTGAATTGTATACATCGAAAGATCGTCTAAACATGAGCATTTTTTACATATATATGGGGCCAAAAGTTAATGACGTTCGGGAAATTAACGTTTTTTTCTGTTTTCATGCTGCAGCTATTAACATTAAATTGAGTGTATTATCTGTTTACAACTGTCATTTGTGACACACAATAGAAAAGATAAAAATAAGAAACATGTAGAATTTTACTTTCATCCATCAGAAATCTGTTTCATTCATAAGAAATAAATTGTATTTCCTCTTTCATACAATCAATTTGCCGCAGATTAGATTATTCAACCAGCGACAAGAGTTACCTCTTCGTATAACATCAGTCGCCGTAGAATTGGACTGGCCGACAATTCTCCGTTGCGAAGTTACTGTATTGGGATTCTCGCCTCCCTCACTGCCCCTCACAACTCTTTTCCGTCACCGTCAGCCACCGCTAGCCGGCCGACAGCTCACTGCTGTGGCGCGAGCGCGAGCAAGCTCGCTCGAGCACATTGCTGAGCAGGCCTGCTCTAAAGTATAAGTCACACCTAGAAAACACAAAGCAGAAATTAAAATCTTGCAATGCTGTTCTTTTAAATCTGGAGCGACAGAGGGTTGTGGAGCGAGCACTTTTAGGACTTCAACGCTAGCCCTTGTCTACAGTGTAGCGGAGTACCGTTCAGCAGTCTAGAAGAGATGCACACACTTCGCTAAAGTTGACATCCAGCTAAAGGAGATACTGCTGTTAATCTCTGGAACGCTCGAGGTCACCCCCTGTACCTGGATCCCCAGCCTAGCAATCATAGAGCCCTCTGAAATTAGGCGATCACAGCTAGCCCTAAGAACGTATAGAAGAATTCAAGACAACCCGGACCTTCCTATTCACTAAGATCTAACATCTACAAATATAGATCATACAGGTAAGCTGTATGGAAAAATCGGCGAAGAACTGAAAGGTTAGGACACGAAGACAATTTAGAAGGAATTATGGGCTGCAAGTCAACACAAGAATCGAAATTTGGTGGGCGACCTCAACAAGAAGATTTATGAATTCAAACTCCTGAGGACATTTCTAGCAGCTTTGAACCGTGACACAACGAATGTTCGCAGATGCAGACAACTGGTGAAGAAATGGGGCCTTCCAGAGAGTCCTGAATGTGGGATCGGCGAAAAACAATCAACTGACTATTTACTTGTGTGTAAGGTATACGGCTATGACGTGTGAATTGAAGGTTATTCACATACTCTTTGACTAAGTCATAGAATGGCTCAAGATTTTTCGAATGTTTGTAATTCTATAGGACGATCAAAATACTGTTGTCATCAGTCCCTAGACTCACAAACTACTTAAACTAAGTTAAACTAATGTAAGAACAACAAACACACACACACACACACACACACACACACACACACACACATGCCCGAGGGAGGACTCGACCTTCCGGCGCGGGAGGCCGCGCTCAAGAATGTTTGTAATGAAGTGTAGCATTGCAAAAGCACTTGTGAAGAACATTGTTACAAAGTATACAGCTATACAATTGCTATAATTACTGCACTATGTGGTGATTGCCTTGTAGATGCCGAGCGAGTAAATACGAGTAAATAAATAAGCATACATATATGAAGATATTAACATAGGCGTAAGGAATATTGTTATATCTTGTTACACCTACACAGAGATAGGCTTATAAATGATGCAATATTGGAACGAGCTCGTCGCTTTGTACGATAAGAAGTAATTACATGCAGTAGCAGAAACGAAAACTGGAAATAAAAATACATCGTTTCTATAAACGAAATACTATTCGAATCCCACTTCAAGCTTTAGAACTTAGAGATAGCTTACCAAATGTACATATGTAATGCTTTTATTATACTGCTAATCTGTGAAAAATTTACCGAACAATTATTACGATGACAGAATTAGCTATCTAGAGTTCGTGTTCAAGGAAGTTTAAGAATAAGAGAGAGAATTTTGTTGAGGTTGCTCTTTCGCGTGCTGAAACAGCAGATATTCTAGCACTGGCGTTGGAGGAGTGGCTTCAAACAGAGGAAGCTAAAAAGAGGGCGACATGTTGCGAGGAGAGCAAGATGACAACGTCTAAGACGCTTGGGGGAGATGGCGATGGCTTAAGCTTCGCTAGGATAATCTTGGCCGAGAGGAAGCCTCCTGAGGAGCTTAAAGGCCCCTCTCATTCTCCGTCCCGTGCCGTCTAAACTGTTGGACATTTTCTCAAAATTTAATAACACCGAAGACAAATATTTGGAGAAAGCGTCATTAGTATCAAATGGCAACAGCCAGACAAATGGTGAGTAAACATTAAATATACTATTCATTTAAACCACCGTGATTTATGGAGGTAATCCCCAATATTCCGCTCGCTATCCACAGTGCGTGCCCATGAATTTAAAATTTATTATGCAATAAATCCTAAATGCTGCTTTAAATATAATTATTTTTATTACAATATAGGCCTATTTCGGCTTTTAGCGTCATCTTCAGGTGATCTGCGAAAAATGTTACATTATAAATAGATCAAATTTTATGATTATCGTAATTATAAATACTATTACGAAATATTACATACCTCTGTTGGTGCTGACATCCATATAAATCGATTGTATTATTGCTGTCAGTCATTTATTTATTGCTTTCAATTTTAATTATTGCAATATTTCTGATGACTTATCATTTACGTTGTGATGTGAAAGCTTTTTGATAAGTATGTAACCATATTACATCTCTGGTTATCAAAAAGCTGTCACATCACAAGGTAAATGATAAGTGATCAGAAATATTGCAATAATTAAAATTCAAAACAACGTAAATGGTAAGTCAGAAATATTGCAATAATTAAAATTGAAAGCAATAAATAAATGACTGACAGCAATAAAACCATCGATGTATATGGATGTCAGGACCAACAGACGTATGTAATATTTCGTAATAGTATTTACAATTACGATAATCACAAAATTTGATGAATTTATAATGTAACATTTTTCGCAGATCAAAATTCAAATGTTTGTATAGCTTATGGGACTTAACTACGGGGTCATCAGTCCCTAAACTTACAAACTACTTACGAACTAGCTAACACTAAGGACGGCACAAATATCCATGCCCGAGGGGGGATTCGAACCCCCGACCGTTGTGGCCGTGCAGACCGTGACTGAAGCGCCTCAGTCCCCTCGGCCACCGCGGCCGGCTTCGCAGATCACCTGACGATGGCGCTAAAAGCCGAAATAGGCCTATAATGTAATAAAAAATAATTATATTTAAAGCAGCATTTAGGATTTATTGCATAATGTCTTTAAATGTCATTTATAGTGCTGCAGACCCAAGAGAAACCAAATTATAATTTATTGTTCTTGTTTATAAGGACAAAGGTGTTCAGATCATTGGGTTTCATTAATTAGGCCGTACCTCACACACACTAGTTCTTGCCATCAAGTTTCTGAAGGTATTCGTTTAGAAACGATTGATATTACCTGAATTCACTTTATAGAGAATTACAGATATTACAGTTTACCTTTTAAAATATTGAATTTAAAACTGTTATTGAAAAAGGCAAAGATAATTGGCTTCTTAGATTTCAGTAATGTGGCTGTTCCATATCCTAACTTGTTCCTATTGGCAATAAAATTAGTTAATATTTCAGCTTAATTAGTCCAGAAAATCATATTTTATTAACTGATAATGATCTGATTGATAATATGGAACGAAAGAGGACATAGGTCTTCCTCTTTTCCACTGAATGGTACGACAAAAACTATTTTAATATTTGCTGGGTGACATCGTCGTGACCGCAGTGCAACAGAGAACACATCTCCACTTGTAAGTGTAACCGGCTTCTCACTAGAAGCGACATGTTTTGACTCTTCTGTGCGGGTTTCCATCAGTTTCCTGAATTTATCATGATCTGGCGTGTATATTAGATTCAGATTCGCATTAAGTATCTAGTAGTGTATCCTTCCGTCGTGTGAATCGCGGCAGTCATCCGTTTTTGTTTTGAACCGAGTTAGTTGGTTTAGAACTACCAGCTATCAAGCAGGCAGCACCGAGAGCGCAAGAAAGGTAAGTTCTAACAAGCTATTTTCATTTACTTGTCTGCTCTACAGTTTTAATTCTTATGTTCGTTGCTTGCTTTTGTATTTAGTATGCGCAATTTTTTTTAATCGTGTAGTTTATAGCTTTGTATTGCGTCTTCTTTATCGCGACTTTGTTTTGTTTTCGCTGGAGTAGTACAAGCACAAGTCGCCTTTGTTTACCTAAGTTACTCACTGTAGAGTCTGCATCGTGCCTTTTTAGTCGTTCCATTTTCTGGGTACTGTAGTCATTGATAGGGACAGTGACTGCTGTGTACGGATGCAAACCGAGTGGGGAACACTTCGCTGCCAACTTCACGCTGTGTTAACCTGAGCTGCACAGCTAGAGGCTGAGGTCGAGAGGCCCGTTGTTGTGGACCGGCCGTTGGAACCGAACGGACGTTTGTCGCGTCTGTCATATCCTAGTCGCTTTAGCAAAAGCGTTTGATTGTGTTGATCACAAAATATTGTTGCAGAAGTTGGAACATTATGAAATACGGGGAGTAGCCCACAACTGGTTCACCTCTTACTTTAATAATAGACAACAGAAGGTAATTTTCCGCAGTGTAGAAAATAGCTATGACGTGCGATCCCAATGGGGCACAATTAAGTATGGGGTGCCCCAGGGGTCTGTTTTGGGACCATTGCTGTTTCTTATTTATGTAAATGATATGCCTTCGAGTATAACAGGTGACTGTAAAATATTTTTGTTTGCTGATGATACCAGCTTGGTAGTGAAGGATGTTGCTCGTAATATTGACACAATATCAAATAATGCAGTTCAAGAGATAAGTTCATGGCTTGTAGAAAACAAGTTGATGTTAAATCACAGTAAAACTAAGTTTTTACAATTTCTAACACATAATTTGACGAAAGCTGACATTCTGATTACACATAATGGGCATGTGATAAGTGAGACTGAACAGTTCAAATTTCTAGGTGTTCATATAGACATTAAGCTGTCATGGAAAGCCCATGTTCAGAATCTTGTTCCAAAACTAAATTCTGCTATATTTACCATTAGAAGAATATCTGAGATAAGTGATTTTTCAACACGAAAAGAAGTCTATTACGCTTACTTTCACTCACTTATGACGTACGGCATTGTTTTTTGGGGTAACTCGCCTGATGCAAAAAGGATATTTTTGGCTCAAAAACGGGCGGTTCGAGCAATATGTGGTGCACGTTCGCGAACGTCATGTCGACCCCTTTTCACTAGTCTGGGAATTTTTACTCTGGCGTCACAATACGTTTTTTCTTTAATGTCGTTTGTTGTTAATAATACCAGCTTATTCCCACGAGTTAGTGGCTTTCACTCGGTGAATACTAGACAGAAGTCGAATCTGCATTTGCATCACACCACCTTAACACTTGTGCAGAATGGGGTACAATATTCTGCGGCATCCATTTTCATTAAGCTGCCACAAGAACTCAAGAATCTTAGCACTAACCCACACGCTTTCAAATCTAAATTGAAGAGTTACCTCATGGCTCACTCCTTTTATTCTGTCGAGGAACTCCTAGAAAAGTTAAACAATTAAGCTAATTCATTTTTTCTTTATTGATTCTTTTCGCTTTGTCTTAAGATTGTCGTGTGCAAAGGACTACTTAAAAATTTTCTATTACCATTCTTGTGTAACAATTAATGTATTGACTTGTTCCATGACCATGGAGTCTCACTCCTCAATTGGGTCCTATGGAACAGAAAAAACCAATAAATAAATAATAAATAACCGATCGGATAGCGGCTGCGACGCGCCCTGTTACTGCTCGTAATGAGGCCGCCAACCCCCCGTGCTCCAGTAGGACGTCGCCCCAGTGCGTGGCAGGCAGCGAAAGACTTACCCGGGGCCCCGTTTTTGGGGCCTCCCCGGTTCGTCTTACCTCTACATCTATATCTACATATATACTCTACAATCCACCCCAAGGTGCTTGGCTGAAGGTACCTAGAACCATTACAAATTACTTGCTTTCCCGTACAACTCCCGTATAGAACAAAGGGAAAACGAATATCTATATACGTCTGTACGATCCCCAATCTCTCTGATTTTATCTTTGTGGACTTTACAAGAAACGTAGGTTGACGGTAGTAGAATCTTTCTGCAGTCCTATTTCAATTCCGGCCTTCTAAATTTCTTGAACAGTGTTTCTTGGAAAGAACGTCGCCTTACCACCAGCAACTCCCATTTGATTTCGTGAAGCAACTCAGTAACACTCGCGCATTGATCGAAGCTACCAGTAACAAACCTAGAGGCCCGCTTCTGAATTGCTTGTATATCTTCGTTTAAACCGATCCGGTGACGATTCCAAACACTTGAGCAATACTCAAGATGAGGTCGTACAAGTGTTTTACTTGCGGTCACCTTTACAGACGAATTACATCTTCCCAAAACTATCCCAATAAGCCGAAGTCGACCATCCTCTTTCCCCACGACTGTTCTTATATGCTCGTTCCATTCCATACTGCTGTGCAGGGTTATGCCTAGATATTTAATTGAAGCGATTCTATCAAGTAGATGATGATAATGATGATGATTGGTGTTTTAGGGCGCTCAACATCGAGGTCATCAGCGCCCGTTCCCAGACTTAAACAGACGGAAGCAAAATGGCGCATGGTGTATGTACTTTCGCAATTAGAAGTACACCAAAAGTCGTAAAGATGTCGTAAAACAATCTGTCAAGCAGCACACTACTAATGCTGTATTTGAACATTAGCCGATTGTTTCTCCTATTCATCTGCATCATCGTAAATTTTTATATATTTAGAGCTATCTACAATTCTTCACACCACCTAGAAATTTGGTATAAGTTATCCTGCATCCTACTACAGACATTCAATGATGACACCTTCCTGTGCACCACAGCATCATCAGCAAACAGCCGCAGATCGCAAATCACTCTGTCCGTCAGGTAATTTATATAGATAGAAAAATAATAACGGTCCTATCACGCTTCCTTGGGGAACTCCTGACGATACCCTAGTTCCTGATGAATATTCGCCATCGAGGACAAAGTACTGGGTACTATTAATTAAGTAGTCTTCAAGCCACTCACATATTTGGGTACCTATTCCATGTGCTCGTACCTTAGTTATTTGTCTGCGGTGCGGCACCGTGTCGAACGCCTTTCGAAAATCGAGAAAAATACCGTCTGCCTGTTGTCCTTCATCCATAGGACGCAAGATGTCATGAGAGAGAAGGGCAAGCTGGGTTTCGCACGGTCGATGCTTTCTAAAGCCGTGCTGATGCATGGACAGAAACTTTTCCTCCTCAGAATAGTTACTGTATTACAACTGAGAATATGTTCAAGAATTCTACAGCAAAATCATGTTAATGATATTGGTCTGTAGTTATGTGGGTTCGTTCTTTTCCTTTCCAATACACGGGAGTCACCTACACCTTTTTCTAGTAACTTGGAACTTTGCCCTGTATCGAAGATTCGCGATAAATGCAAGGAGCAAATGTCGCAGAGTAATTGCGAGTCAGTGCGAAAACAATTTAAGGTACGTTTGCCTGGTCCTCCTGCGTGAATGATTTCTTAAAGATTAAATTTAAAACATCGGCTTCATTTTGCTGTTTTCTATTAGCACTGCAGAATTATCAACGAGTGACTGGATCGAGGCCTTTGATCCGCTGATTCTACATAGAACTAGAATTTTTTCGGATTTTCGGCAAGATCTTTTGATAAGGTATGACGGTGGAAGTTATTGTATGCTTCACCCATCGATCTTTTTATATACGCGCGAATCTCTACTAACTTTTGCCTAATTTGATATGCTTATCTTTTTCTGAACCGAGAATGCAGCTGCCTTTACTTTCTCAGCGTCTCTCAAATGTTATTATTGAACCACGATGGGTCTTTCCCATCCTTAATCTATTTTGTCGGCACATATTTCTCCAGCGCTTCATTTACGATGCATTTACATTTTGCCCATAATTTCTCTTCATCTACATTACCTAAACTAAACGATATCTACTCATTCCTTAAGTGGGCCCCCCAGGGGGCTCACGGTTCTTTCGGAGAACGTGCGTGGCGAGCACGGAGAGCCGGCCGCGGTGGCCGAGGGGACTGCTGCGCGCCAGTCACGGACGCTACGGTCGGGGGTTCGAATCCCCCTCGGGCATGGATGTTTGTGTCGTCTTTAGTATAAGGTAGTTCATAAGTAGTTTGTACGTTTAGGGACTGATGACCCCGCAGTTAAGTCCCTTAAGCTTAACAAACATTTGAGCACGGGGCCCCGAGCTAATGCTGTCTTCCTTCTTTACTTTCCGGACTGCATTTCCTTTCCCCCTCTCCTGATTTCCTACCCTCACTCCTTCCCCTCCCCATCGGGGGACTGATAACCTCAGTAATTTAGTCTCCCTAATCCAACCAAACGACCCAACCCCTTAAGTGGGACGCTAACAACAGCTTATCTGCTGTTTCTAGCATAAACACTCTCCTAGCCTTCTTCACCGATTTATTATCTTTGGTGGCGATTGTGCTATGACGACATCACGACCAGTAACCCTTGACTCTATAGTGACGTCATTGACAAGGTCTGGACTTTTTATAGTCTGCCTAAGACGTTATCTGTGAAGGATAATGTTCCTGAGCCGGATAGTGTCGCTTATCCTGAGGTCCATCCCAGCCTGCAAGATCCGCGCTATCACAGGGGGTGGGTATGCTTGTGGTTGGGAGCTCCGACGTTAGATGGATAATGGGGCCCCTTGGGGACATAACTGCTAAGGAGGGGAGGAAATCTAGTGTGCACTCCCTGTGCAAACTAGGTGGAGTCATTCCACATGTGAAAGGGGTCTTTTTCGTATGCCATGAAGAGCAAAGGTTGTAGCCAGTAGCAGATGGTGGTTCATGTCGGTACCAACTATGTGTGTCGCTTTGAATCGGAATAGATTCTTTCCGGTTTAGAGCGGCTATCTGAAGTGGTAAAGACTACCACTCTTGGTTGCAAAATCAGAGGCTGCAGATTTCTCGACTTGCGCCTTTGGGTGGTGGGATTCAGGGTTCTGCTGAATGGATCAGGCATCCACTACAATCAGGAAGCGGTTACACAGATATCCGGAGCTGTTGTAGGTTGGGGGCCCTCGGGAACACACAAATAGGATTTCAGTCTCAAACGGTACAGGTCACAGGTAGGACGAACACAGATCTAACAACCATTGGCCTAACAGTTGTAAATTGTCGTAGCTGCCAGGGGAAAGTACCAGAGCTCCAATCACTAATAGAAAGTACTGAAGCTCAAATCACTACAGGTAGCGAAAGCTGGCTAAATATGGAGATAAGTTCACCAGAAATTTTTACAAAAGTGCAATTGCTATTCAGAAAGGATAGATTGGATAAAATAGATGGTGGCGTATTTATTGGTTTCTCAAGCGGTTTATCTTGTAGCGAAACTGAATTAGATTGTTCCTGACAACCAGACTAAATTAATAATTGGTTCTTTTTACCGACCTCCTGACTCAGTCTATTCTATTGCAGAAATGTGCAAAGAAAACTTGGATCAAATCTGTAAAACGTACCCAAATAATACATTTGTCATTGGTGACGACTTTTACTTACCATCGATCTATTGGCAAAGATACATGTTTAAGACTGGAGTCAAGCATATTACATCTTCCGAAATTGTAATGAACGCATTCTCCTAAAATTGTCGTGAGACATGTATTAATGAAACCACTACAGTAGGTAAAAGGTTGTGAAAACATACTTGATCTCTTAGTAACAAATAATCCGGAGCTAATAAAGAGCTTCAAAACAGACACAGGGATTAGAGTTGTAGCGAGACTGAATATCGTATTTTCCAAATTCACCAATAGTAAACGAGAAGTATATTTATTCAAAATAGCAGATAAAAATTCGATTAACACTTTATTAGGTGTGAACCTTTAATCTTTCGAAATTAGCAATATTAGTTAGACCAGATGTGGCTCACATTAAAAAAAAAAATAACGACATATATTGACAGATTTGTACTAGACAAATTGACCCACCGGGTTACATAAAACAGGTTGAATCACTCTTACAAAATCAAAGAAAAAATTACAAACTTAAACAGACACAAAATCCCCAAGACTGACAATCTTTTACAGAAACTCGAAATGTAGTTCGAACTTCAACACGAGAAGAATATAATAGTTTCCACAACGAAACCCTGTCACATAATTTGGTAGAGAATCATAACAAATCCTGGTCGATGTAATGTATACTACCGACAAAATACAATCAATACCTTTACTACGCGATAGAAATGGTGGCGCTACAGATGAGAGTACTTCTAAAGCAGAATTGCAAAACACAGATTTCAGAAATGCCTCCACCAAAAAAGACGAAGCAAATACTCAAATGTTCAAATGTTTGTTAAGCTTATGGGACTTAACTACGGGGTCATCAGTCCCTAAACTTACAAACTACTTATGAACTACTTACGAACTAGGGCGGCACAAATATCCATGCCCGAGGGGGGATTCGAACCCCCGACCGTAGTGGCCGTGCTGACCGTGACTGGAGCGCCTCAGTCACCTCGGCCACTGCGGCCGGCGAAGCAAATACTCCAGATCTTGAATCAATAACGGCTGCCAGCACGCGTAATTTAGAAGTATATATCCATGGAGTATTAAAGATTCCTTTCAGAATATACTAATCATTTCTATCATATACAACCGCTAACTCAATGAAAGATCCGTACCCAAAGACTGGAAAGATGCATTGGTCAATCTAATATTCAAGAAAGCTAATAGGAGTGATCCCCAAAATTACAGGCCAAATCATTGACGTCGGTTTGCAACATTTACTTTCCTCAAACATTATGAACTACCTCGAAGAGAACGACCCACTGACCCATAGTCAACACCGATTCAGAAAGCACCGTTCGTGTGAAACAGCTAGCTCTTTTGTCACATGATGTGATGAGTGCTATCGACAAGGGATCTCAAATCGATTTAGAATTTCTAGATTTCCGGAAGGCTTTTGACACTGTACTTCAAAAGCTCCTTCTAATCATATTGCTTGCTTGTGGAATATCGCCTTATAGGCCAGTCGTCGTAGACAAAAAAAATGGCCTTAGGTCCAAAAATTGTAGGAAGCTGAATTTTTGGTATGTTGTTAGGACATATTAGAGTAGTATTAAACCAAGTTTGCAGCTTCTAAATCCTTTAGCTTAACTTTTAAGAGCCAAATCCTCGAAATTTTCGGACTTTTTTCTGGTTTTGGCTTATAACTCGCGAAGGGTGTTTTTTTTTTTTTTTACGAAAAGTCACTAACACCTCTATTAATGTAGATAAAATATTCTATAATTTAAGCCCAACCGCAGCTCTGTGAGTCCTATAGTTCCCGAGATATTGGACTTCAAAAATTGACTTATTTCTCCAAAAAGTTCAAATTTCCGATCTTAGTCATATTTCGGCTAGAATATTGGCTCTAATGATCATCCCACGGGGAAAGTCATACAAAACAAAGTTATAGAGCAGTTATTTAGCTTTAATCTAAGTACAGAACGAAGTCCAGAGCCCCAATAGATTTTTAGTTATCGTTAAGAAACGAAAAGTTGGAAAAATCGGATTATTCAATAAACTGACACAGATAAATTGCAGTCCTCTTATCCTATATATGTTAAAGAAAAAGGATGAATTACTCAATGACGATGATTATTAACGAACTGCATATAAATAGGATTTTTTCATCACTGTTTTCAGCAAATACTGAACAGAGAATTTCCTTGAGTCCACTTCCTGCCATTATGGCACCGATGGCCCCCATGAATGACATGAGGAGGTGAAAACCTCCAAGCTATGTTGACGAGCTGATGATGCTGGTGGCTCTCCACAATGTCAAATGTTCAAATGTTTGTATAGCTTATGGAACTTAACTACGGGGTCATCAGTCCCTAAACTTACAAACTACTTACGAACTAGCTAACACTAAGGACGGCACAAATATCCATGCCCGAGGGGGGATTCGAACCCCCGACCGTAGTGGCCGTGCAGACCGTGACTGGAGCGCCTCAGTCCCCTCGGCCACCGCGGCCGGCTCCACAATGTCTCGGGCTTTCAAATACAGTGGTTGGTCGTAGGTCACAAAACATGTTTCCTGACCGTAAATGCTTGTTCTTTAACTAGCTTGCAAAAGTGATGTTAAAACAGTGTCGTAGTCGGTTTGGGAAACGTGGATAAAAGGGAGATATACAGTCTTTGAACGTTTGTAAGGAAGATCTTCTGTCACTTGCTCCATGAATCCATTCCATCCTGGGATGCCTGGAATGTTAGTTTCTTTTCCAAACAACCACAGCAGGTCTGGGGATTTTGGCAAAATGTCTTCAGCGATTTTCACTTCGTTAATTGAACTGGCTGACAAGCCAGATTTCTTTCTAATAGAAGAATGTTTGATGTGTGTGGCAGTGTGTGAACCTGTAGACACTGCAGAAACGGACTTCAAACTTGGTATGTTTATGTCTGGGTGAACGGATGTGTGAGGGGTCATCATTATACCACCCATTTCATGGAATGTATTTGCTCCATCAATTGTGTTAACAATCACATCTGCATTTTCAAACACAAACTGCATAAAAGCTTCTTTGTCAAATAGTTGGGACACTTCTCCACGGAGTATAGCCTCCGTATATGTAAAAGAAATCCCCATACTGTGGCAAAGTTCAACAAGGTGCTTTGATTCAAATTTTCTATACAAATAGGTTCCAAAGCTTATTTGAATTGAGGTTAGGAAAGATTTGGGCCTCGTTGCAGCCATGACTTCATGAGAAAATCCTATGCACTTCTTTTTCCACTGATCGAGAGAAGAACGTTTGTTTCTGAGGATAATCTCAGGATAATCAGGAACTGATGCCCTTGCGTCTTTTAAAAAGGCATCTGACGGGGGATATTGAGTATTGTCAAATGTTTGGGAACGAATGTCTTGCAGGATAATCTCTGCTGCAGCCACTCTTCAGCAAGATCGCTAAGTCTTTGATTGTATCACTTTTCATAACGAATGTTTTGTCCAATGTCTGTGAACATCAAGACTGGGCTCTGATACGGACCAACCTGCGCAAAAATAATTTTCTCTCCATTTCGCCTTTTTAGATGAGCTTGAACACTTGCAACTGTTGGTTTGTAATTACCTGTGAAGTTCTCTGCAATCAAGTCACTTATGGAAAATTGGTTTTCCTCTCTTGTTTTTGCAAGGTATGCATATGTACGCTCCATACCTTCGATAAGGAGGGGATATTCAGTACGCCCTCGTTTACCTCCTGCACCAGTAGCTCGCGACAAAGAGTGCAATTTTAGGTAGCAATGTTTGTGGTACTTACCCTCAGCAGCAACAAGTTCACTTATACGTGAAAGACGCTGAAGAATCTGTTGTCCCCATTCACCAGTTTGTCTAGCAATCGATTCTTTCACTTCCAGTGTTTCCACTTGATGGAGTTCATCGCGTAGATATTTAGTCAATTTTATCTGCTTTTCGAAATATTCCTTGGAGAATTTTTCACCACAAGGGAAACAAAAATCTCCAGTGACGTGACGCCTTGAACCCGACGCACTTCTCAGCCTTTCCCCACGCGAAGACGATGGTTGAGCAGATGAATCATCTCCTCCTCGCTCGACAGATGCTTTCACATTACTTTCCACAGTGTACCTCTTTCTGCATGCGTCATGTACGGACAATTCATTTAAATTGCACAAAAATTTCTGTTCCTTTCAAGCCCACGTTTCTGACACTTTTATCAGCATCTAAATTCCACGCTTTTTCACTGTCACTGTTCCCTCTCCAAGCACTTCCCGACGACCCCGAAACAAACATCCGACGGGGGTAGCTCCGACATATTGTAAAAAAGCAAGTACTTAAAACACCACCACTATCGAGATTTAGACGATTTTTGTTTGAAACGTTCTTCACAGATCCGAATACGGCCGTTTCTAAGGGCAGAATGGGTGTAGTGAAAACGGAGAGGCTTTAGTTGTTTTTAAAGCAATGCCTACTTAAAAAAAAAAAAAAAAAAAAAAAAAAAAAAAGGATGCACTAACACATAAATTACACATATTTATACACAATGCGTTAATAATCATCGTCAATTATTAATTCTTCCTTTTTCTTTAACATATATAGGATATGAGGACTGCAATTCATCTGTGTCAGTTTATTGAATAATTAGATTTTTCCAACTTTTCGTTTTGTAACGATAACTAAAAATCTATTGGGCCTATGGACTTCGTTCTGTACTTAGATTAAAGCTAAATAACTGCTATATAACTTTGTTCTGTATGACTTTCCCCGTGGGATGTCTCATTAGAGCCAATATTCTAGCCGAAAGATGACTAAAATCGGAAATTTGAACTTTTGGAGAAATGAGTCAATTTTTGAAGTCCAATATCTCGGGAACTATTGGACTTATAGAGCTGAGGTTGGGCTTAAATTATAGAATATTTTATCTACATTAATAGAGGTGTGAGTGACTTTTCGTCAAAAAACCACCCTTCGCGAGTTATAAGCCAAAACCAGAAAAAAGTCCGAAAATTTCGAGGTTTTTTGGCTCTTAAAAGTTAAGCTAAAGGATTTAGAAGCTGCAAACTTGGTTTAATACTACTCTAATATGTCCTAACAACATACAAAAAATGCAGCTTCCTGCAATTTTTTTGGACCAAAACATACCTGGCGACTGGCCTATTAGTTGTGCGATGGGATTCGCTATTTCCTGCCAGAAAAGTCATCAAGTAAAATATAAGTGATATTTTGCGTTTCTCAGAGAATTGTTATAAGACCCCTATCTTTATAAACGACTAGCTGTAAACCCGGCGTTGCCCGGGTGTTTATTTACCCTACACTCTCGTAGTCCACATCCTCTTCAGCCCTCTCTCTGCACCCACCTCTTTCTCTCCCATCTCTCTGTTCGTTTCCACCTTTCAGTCTCTTGGCAAAGTTTTCTGAAAGGTACCCCTCTGTCATGTACCATACAAACATTTATGTACCCAATGATCTTCCTCTTAGTTTAAAGGTCATGTGTGCAAAAATTCATAAAGATTGGAGCAAAACTATGCATTCTGTAAAATTCCGTAAGTAAAGTATCCTCCACCATGCACCGTACGAAATTTTATACAGACAGCGACATTCCTCTTGTTTTTAGGGTAGAGTGCGCAAAATTTCATCAATATCGGAACAAAACTATAGATTTCTATGCAGGGTCACATTGAAAAACGCACTTTATTGTTTTCAAATATTCCAGTTTGTTTCATACAAAACTTGTTGTGAGAATAAAATAAATAAATAAACAAAAATAAAAAAAACGGATATGTGAAATCGGTCGATCCGTTCTTAAATTATGACGCGACCAAGGTATTTAGGTATCCATTTTTTATGTTGCAAAGTACCCTCCCCTATTCACAGTATGAAACGTAAGGTAGACGGTGACCTTCCTCTTGTTTTGAAGGTCAGCGTGCGGAATTTCGTGAAGATCGGACTGAAACTATAGATTTCATGAGTCTGTAGGAGAAGTATTTTCCGCCATACACCTATCACAAAATACTTTCTTAACTGACGTTGTCTACCTATAAACTACATTCCTGCCAAATTTCATCTTCATAGGTGAAGTAGTTATCGAGATTTCGTGTTTAGTCAGCGCGTGAGTGTCCTTTCGCTTTTATATACACAGAGATTAAGAAAACAGATTGCCTAATTTTTGAATCAAGAGAATTAAGTGAGACTTGCAGACAAAAATAAATAGTAACATGCAAATCTGTAATGCTAACTTTATTTGATACAAGATCATGCGTGATGCGACAGTTTTACGTCATCTACAGCGAAACTGTTGTGAGCGGTAGACTTATTTTCGTTTCATCATTTTGTCGTGGGGGGAGGGGTCGGTTACAAAACGCTTCATAAACGTCCGAAATTGCATGCAAACTATGTTGCAGGTCCCTAACTACTCCAATTTTCCAATAATTGTCGCATAAATCTGGGTATTCTCTCGCGGTGGCCTCTCTTTATTTATGACGTCACATCTCCTGAGCTATGTGTCGTGCTCTTCTGTTTTTGGGTCAGAAACCTTCGTGGGCGTACGGTGAACAGTTCAGCAAAGTTTCATTGCAATCGAATGAATGGTTTATGAACACAGACGACACACAGACAAAGATTTATGAGACAATGTGAGCAGCTCTCTTAGACTGTTCACGGATGATGCTGTCATTTATCGGTTAATAAAGCCATCAGAAGAAACTGAAAAATGATTTTGATAAGATACCTACATGGTGCAAAAACTGGCAATTAATCCTTAATCAGTGTGAAGTTATTCATATAAGCTCCAAAATAAATTCGCGTTTACACGATAAATTAGTCAAAGCCGCAGGCCGTAAATTCAGCTAAATACCTACGAATAACAATTATGATCAACTTAAATTGGAAAGAACACACAGAAAATATCGTAGAGAAGGCGAACCAACGGCTACGTTTCGTCGGCAGAACACTTATAAGACGCAATAGTAGCCGCGGCGGATTAGCCGTGCGTACTGGAGGGTCGTTCTGCGGTGCGCGCGGCCGTTCGTCGTCGGGGGTTCGTGCCCCCCCTCGGGCATGGGTGTTTGTGTTGTCCTTAGGTTAGTTTACCGTAGTTGAAGTAGTTTGGACGCTACGGACTGATGACCACGCAGTTAAGTCCGATAGATTTACAAACATTTGAACATTTGATGCAACAGTTCTACTGAAGAAATTGCATACACTACATTTGTGCGTCCTACCTTCGAGTATTGCTGTGTATTGTGGGATCTCTACCAAGAAGGACTCACGGATAATACAGAGAAAGTTCAGACAATGGCAGATCGTTTTGTATTATCGCGATATAGGAGAGAGAGTGTTGCGGAAATAATGCAGGAGCTGGGGTGGAAATCATTGAAAGTAAAACGTTTTTCGTTGCGGCGAAATTTATTTGTGAAAGTTCTCTTACCAACTTTCTCTTTCGAATGCGAACATATTTTGTTAGCACCTGCCGGCCGCGGTGGCCGAGGGGACTGAGGCGCTTCAGTCACGGTCTGCACGGCCACTACGGTCGGGAGTTCGAATCCCCCCTCGGGCATGGATATTTGTGCCGTCTTTAGGATTAGCTAGTTCATAAGTAGTTTGTAGGTTTAGGGACTGATGACTCCGTAGTTAAGTCCCATAGACTCTACAAATATTTGAACATTTTGCAATTAAAATTACATTACAAACGGCTTTTTTGGTATTACTAACGTATTTCTTGTCCGAAATATTTCAAAAAGCGAGGTTCTGGTATCTGGTAGCCAACAATTATATCTGTAAAATTTGGTGCCGATCGGTTGAACAGTTCGACCTAAAAAGTGGGAACACGTTACAGCCAGCCAGACATTGTCAAATCGCCGTTATTTTTGCAAATATCTCTGCAACGATGCAAGATGTGAAAAAAACATAATAGAGCGAAGTTGTAGAGAATTTGCTCTTCTACAAATTCGGGTATTCAATTTTCGTGTCAGATGCATGGTTAGCCGTTATTTTCATTTAAATTTCGAGCTGTCAAAAGACGATCGCAAAGGCCCACTTTTAGTGTTACTGCCGTAACCTAAAGTGGGCCAAAAGAGGAATGAGAGCGAAAACCGAAAGATTTTGTGGTTCCTTTTCTCCGCGCGCTATTAGATAATGGGACTGTAGAGATGTATCATAAACACGGTTCTGGGTACTCTCCGCCATGCAATTCAATGTGATTTGCAGAGTATTTATGTAGTAGTAGAATTGACGCATAAATCTGGGTATTCTAACGAGGTGGCTATCTTTATTTATGACGTCATATCTCCTGAGCCGAGGCCAACGAGAGAGCCCAACGAGAGAGAGGCCGCGGCGCGCCTGTTAAATTACGTAAGCAAGGTAGGCCTGAGCCGGTGTGATCGCAAGCGGATTTGCCGGGCGCTGGGGCACAGCCCACTGCCTCGTAACAGCGCGCCGATCGCGCCGGCTCAGGCCTACCTTGCTTACGTAATTTGACAGGCGCGCCGCGGCCTGTCTCGTTCGCCTCGTCCTGAGCTATGCGACGAGCTCTTTTGCTTTTGGGTCAGGAACATTCGTGGGCGTACGGTGAACAGTTCACCAAAGTTTCATTGCAATCGAATGAATGGTTTATGAACACATAGAGGACATACAGACAAACTTATATATAACACTACGTGGTTGAACTAAAAGTGTTCAAATGTTTGTTAAGGTTATGGGACTTAACTGAGAGGTCATCAGTGCCTGAACTAACAAACTACTTATAAACTAATTTATAGTAAAGACAGCACAAACATCCATGCCCGAGGGAGGATTTGAGCCCCCAACGGGGAACGGCCTCGCGAGCGTAGTGCCTCAATACGCTCGGCCACTACGCCGCGGCAGCTGAACCAAAGCGGAGTCATCTAACGATGTCTGTGTAGAGACAGGAATTAGTGATCATGATATCGTCATAGCGTCGATGGTGACCAAAGTTCATAAACCAATCAAGAAGGCTAGGAGCGTGATATTGTTGGGAAGAGCCGATAAGCAAATGTTACGATCGCACTTAGAAAATGAATGGGCATCGTTTAATTCCGGGACTATGAATGTAGAGGAATTGTGGACTAAATTTAAGTGCATTGTAAATAAAGGGTTAGAGAAATATGTGCCAGTGAAGACGATTAAGGATGGAATAGATCCACCGTGGTATAATAATAATGTTAGAAAGCTGCGGAGAAAGCAAAGACTGTTGCACTCTCGATTCAAAAAAGAACACGCAAATGATGACAGGCAAAAGTTAGTAGAGATTCGTGCGTCTATAAAAAGATCGATCCGCGAAGCATACAATAATTACCACAGCCATACCTTAGCAAAAGATCTTTCCGAGAACCCGAAAAAATTCTGGTCCTATGTAAAATCGATAAGCGGGTCAAAGCCAACTGTCCAGTCACTCGTTGATCATTCCGGGGCAATAATAGAAGAAAGAAAACGGAAAGCTGAAGTTCTAAATTTAACCTTTAAGAAATCTTTCACGCAGGAGGACCGCACAAATGTACCATCATTTGATCAACGTACTAATTCCGAAATGGAGGACATAGCAATAGGTATTTCCGGTGCAAAGAAGCCGCTGAGAGAGTTAAATACGAAAAAGTCTGCTGGGCCGGTTGGAATACCAGTTCGGTTTTACAAAGAGTATTCTGCGGCATTGGCCCCTTACTTAGCTTGCAATTATCGCGAATGTTTAACTCAGCGCAAAGTTCCTAGTGATTGGAAAAAAGCGCAGGTGACTCCCGTTTATAAGAAAGGAAAGAGAACTGACCCACACAATTACAGGCCAATATCGTTGACATCAGTTTCATGTAGAATTTTGGAGCATATTCTTAGTTCGATTATAGTAAATTTCCTTGAAACGGAAAAGCTTCTTTCTATGAATCAGCAGGGGTTTAGGAAACATCGTTCATGTAAAACTCAGCTTGCCCTTTTCTCACATGACATCTGGCAAGCCATGGATGAAGGGCAACAGGCGGATTATGTTTTTCTCGACTTCAAAAAGGCGTTCGACGCGGTGCCACACAGCAGACTGCTAACGAAGATACGAGCTTATGGAATAGGTTCACAGATTTGTGACTGGCTGGAAGACTTCCTAAGTAATAGAACGCAGTACGTTGTTCTCGACGGCGAGTGTTCATCAGAGACGAGTGTATCGTCAGGCGTGCCCCAGGGGAGTATGATAGGACCGTTATTATTTTCTATCTATATAAATGATCTGATGGACAGAGTAACTTGTAATTTGCAGCTGTTTTCTGATGATGCTGAGCTGTATGGAAGGGTGTCGTCTTTAACCGACTGTAATAGCATACAGGATGACTTAGACAAAATTTCTAGTTGGTGTCAAGAATGGCAGCTAGCTCTCAATGTAGAAAAATGTGAGGTGATTGGGTTGAGTAGGAAAAACAATCCCATAATGTTCGTATACAGCATTAGTAGTGAGCTTCTTGATGCTGTCGCGTCGTTCAAATATCTAGGCGTAACATTGCAGAGCGATATGGAATGGAACGAACATGTAAGGACAGTTGTGAGTAAGGCGGACAGCCGACTTCGGTTTATTGGGAGAATTTTGGGAAGATGTACATCTGTAAAGGAGACCGCGTATAAAACGCTTGTACGGCCACGTCTTGAGTATTGCTCAGGTGTTTGGGACCCGCAGTAGATCAGTTTAAAGGAAGACATAGAAGCAGTTCAGAGGCGAGCAGCAAGGTTTGTTACTGGTAGGTTTGACCAATGCGTGAGTGTCACGGAAATGCTCCGGCAACTCAATTGGGGATCGCTGGAGGAAAGATGACGTTCTTTTCGTGAATTTCTGTTGAGGAAATTTAGAGGGCCGGTTTTTGAGCTGAGTGTAGTACGATCTTGCTGCCGCCTACTTACATTTACCGTAGTGATCAAAAAGACAAGATAAGAGAAATTAGGACTCGTACGGAGGCATATAGGCATTCTTTTTTTCCTCGTTCTATTTGGGAGTGGAATAGGAAAGAAAATGCTTAGTAATGGTACAGTGTACCCTCCGCCACGCACCTTACGATGGATTGCGGAGTATGTATGTAGATGTAGATTAAGTAACAGTTTTTTATGATCTCTTAACATCAAGATCAATACTAGAGTCATGTGGAATTCATAGGGTGGAATTAACTGTAAAAATAGTTTTGTAACTTTTTTCTGCTATTGCAGGAATTATGTGGTTATACTCGGCACGTTCAAAGGGGCGAAGCCAATGGCTATATGTCGGCTTTGTCGCGAAACGTAAACAATAGATGAGAACAACAGGGAACTGATGTAATTAAAATTACCTGATCTTTCATGCTTAGGAATATGAACTGTAGCCGCGATGGAGTAGCCGAGCGGTCTAAAGCGTCTCGCTGCGGAGCGCGCGGTTGCTCGCCGTGGAGGTTCGAGTCCTCCCTGGGGCATGGGTGTGTGTGTGTGTGTTTGTCCTTAGGTTAGTTTACCTAGGTTTAATTAGTTTGTAAGCTACGGACTGATGACCACGCAGTTCGGTCAGATAGATTTACAAACATTTTTTTATGAACTGTATACACTTTGTGAAAAAAAAAAAAACCTTTTAGCAGGAAGCTGTTGACCAAGATAGCAACTTTGTTTTAAAATCGTTTATTTGCAGGTTACTAGTTTATACAACGTAGTAACCTATATGTCCTTTACACAGCGCGCAATGTTGTAATCTCGCAGCGCAGTCCAAAAAAAAAAAAAAAAAAAAAAAAAAAAAAAAAAAAAAAAAAAATCCACACAAAAGACTCTAGTGTATTTAAGTATGCATTATAATAAACGTCGAAAGTATTCAGAGGTGTAAAATATCAAAGAGTAACAGAGTTAATTTAGGGCTGTTTCTTGGGCATCCCTGAAAGAAGGATTGTACAGTTCTGGCGGAAGACTATCAGGCTGATTTAGGAAACGTGTTGTCGTACAAGACTGAGCAACAATTATTTTGTCACAATCGTACATCTTACGTAGGAATAATGAAAACAAGTACTCAGGGCACGTACAGAGACAGTAATTTTCCTTCGCGATAAAAATAACGAAGAAAGTGAAGAATACTGATCCGGTGTACCGTCTACCATGTGCTATCAGTGGCTTGCAGAGTATGCAGGGCGATTTAATATGTTTTAAAACGATACGGCACATTAGGTATATAACGAAGTACAGTAATCACATAGTAAACTGCAGCAGCAAGTGTCGTTGCAGTTATTTAGGAACGTGTTTCAAATAAACATGCACTACAGGACATACTCGAAGTTTTGTGCACGTGCATCGACACACGCCTGACAGCGACGGTACGTTGAACGGCGCACCATCTCACAAACAGCTGGTGTTTCTTCGAAGACATCCTGCTGACCCAACAATCCTGCCCAATAGGTCCTCCTACGATGTAACTGGTGTTCATGCATGAGGCCCTTCAGATAGCCCATATGAAAAAATCTGTTGGGGACAGAGCGGGTGATCGCGGTAGGCATGTGAGTGGCGCAACGCGATTAATCCAGACGCCGGGAAAGGTTGCCTGTAGATGTGGCCTCACTTGCCTGCTGAATGCGCGGGGGCTCCGGCCTGCTGAAATGGGATGCGGCGACAAATACGGCGAACATCCAGTGGCGGAGAAAGGCAAAGTTTGTGGGCAAGACAAATTTTGTGGGCAGGGGACGCAAGAGGATCGATTTTAAACAGAGGTTTATTCTCTGTTTTTCGTTTCCCTTTTTTAATGTCAAACATTTTAATTGTACGTAACATTATTCGATAATTTCAGTTAATAACTAACAGACATTAATGAAACAAAATTTTCCAAGCTGTATCATACACTATTATAGATGGTATATCTGTTTCAACAGATACAATTTTATATCTTAAAAAAATTATCAGTTTTAATTCTGAAATGTTCCTTACAGAAAAGGTTGCAATTACTGGAATTCAAATGTTTGTAATCCATGGGGACCAAACTGCTAATGGAATCGGCCCTTAGACTTACAAACTACTTAAAGTAACTTATCCTAAGGACAGCACACAGAGCCATGTTCGAGGGAGGAGTGGAACCTCTGGCGGGAGCGGCCGTGCCATCAATAGCATGGCGCCACAGACATCGTGGCTAACTGAAAATATTAACAAAATCGGAATAACAGTAAATATTTATGCAACTTTTGTTTATACCTCTTATGTGTTGCAGTAAATGTTACACATTTTTAAGGAAATCCCGTTTATTTGGAATCATTATTTGAAATGCTTCACATCATTCGTAACGTTGGAAGACACACATCTCGTCCACTCGTAGAACAGGTGTGTAAATCTTGTCAGCTTTTTAATATAGGCATTTTTTGAATGATTTTTTAACTTAATGTAAAGAAAACCAATGTTTTCAAAATGCTATATTGAAGATATACCGGGTGATCAAAAAATCAGTATACATTTGAAAACTTAATAAATCACGGAATAATGTAGAAGAGAGGTAAAAATTGACACACATGCTTGGAATGACATGGGGTTTTATTAGAAAAAAGTTTTAAAAAGTCTGACAGATGGCGCTTCATCTGATCAGAAAAGCAATCTTGACATAACAAATTAGGACAAAGCAGAGATGATGTTCTTTACAGGAAATGCTCAATATGTTCACCATCATTCCTCAACAATAGCTGTAATCGAGGAATAATGTTGTGAACAGCACTGTAAAGCATGTCCGGTGTTATGGTGAGGCATTGGCGTCGGATGTTGTCTTTCCGCATCCCTAGAGATGTCGGTCGATCACGATACACTTGCGACTTCAGGTAACCCCAAAGCCAATAATTGCACGGACTGAGGTCTGGGGACCTGGGAGGCCAAGCATGGCGAAAGTGGCGGCTGAGCACACGATCATCACGAAACGACGCGCGCAAGAGATCTTTCTCTGAACTTACTTTTTTTTCCCTAAGAAAACTCCATCTCATTCCAAGCATGTGTGTCAAGTTTTACGCCACTATCTACATTATTCCGTGATTTATTAAGTTTTCAAATTTATACTGACTTTTTGATCACCCGGTAAATCTTGAATTCATGTGGCTCATTATGAAATAAATCTTGGTGTTAAAAAGTCTGATCATACCAGCTTTTGCGAGCGTATACACAGTACTGGCAATAAAAAGTGCAACCTCCTGAAGGAAACATCCACATCAGCTGGAATTTGCTGCATGCGTTTGTAGCAATAAGAGATAGAAATCGTTAGCGTACCTACAAGGAAAACAGACGACCATGTGGTTTCCTGGAATTGCCGTGTGCCTGTTTTGCGTAGGCAGCTTCAGTATGCCTCGTAGAAGACATCTACACTCTTTAGAGTTTCGAGCGCTTTTCGGAGTTCGACCGAGGAGTTACCTATAGAGATACGGGATTATTCTCCGGAGACATCGTTGATTTTGTCGAACGTAACCAAAATCTATGATACGGGTCTGCAGTCGCTAGATTCATGAGGGAACGACGGCTCGAAGGGACCGATTTCAAACACCTCATTGCAGCACTACATGTGGACAGGCATAATGTGAGCATGGCACTGATAGATCACGCTGCCACATCAGGAACCATATCAAAACAAATGCGGTCTTAACGCAAAGAACAGAATAGGGTAGTTTTGTTTTTACCGACGATTCAAATGTTCAAATCGTTGTTCAGCTTAAGGGACTTAACTGCGGGGTTATCAGTCCCTAAACTTACAAACTTCTTATGAACTACCTTATACTAAAGACGGCACAAACATCCATGCCCGAGGGGGGATTCGAACCCCCGACGGGGAGCGGCCTCGCGCATCGTAGCATAGCGCCTCAATGCGCTTGGCCACTCCGCCGCGTCTACCGACGATTACGCCTGCACCACCAGGATGGTCGGATTAGTGTCTGGAGACACCGTGATGAGATACTGTTGCATTATGCGTTGCCGTACTAGTCCTGCGCCTGATATTATGTCCGCCACATCAACAAAAATATACGGCAAGTTGGGTATACGACGCATTCTGGACATTTAAAAAAAAATTTCAAATGATAGTAAATCTGTGGGACTTGACTACTGTGGTTATCAGTCCCTAGACTTACTAACCACTTAAACTAACATAAGGACAACACACACACACACACACACACACACACACACACACACACACACACACACACACACGCCCAAAGGAGGACTCTACCCTCCGGCGGGGAGCAACCGCGCACTCCGTAGCAAGGCGCCTTAGAGTGAACGGCCACTCCACTGCGGCTCTGGACATTTTATAATAATCAATAAAGCTATTTCAGAGGAAAATATAGTTCTTATTACTTTTTATCAGGTACTTGAATGACGGTAATAACACACATCCCTGAGGTACTACTGACGATACCCTTGTCTCTGATGAAAACTAGCCATCGAGGACAACGTGCCATCTTTACTACTTAAGAACTCTTCGAGTCACTCATCCATTTGGGAAATATCCCATATGCTAGTACCTTCCTCATGAGGGTGTACTGTGGTACGGTGTCTAAAGCCTTTCGAAAATCGACGAATATGGAGTCTCCCTGTTGCTATGCATCCGTGATTCGCAAGATACGGCTGAGAAAAGGACAATCTATGCTTTGAAAAACTGTGTTTATGAATGGACAGAAGCTTTTCGTATTCTGGAGGACGGAGGTTCAAATCCACCTCCCAGCCATCCAGATTTCGGTTTTCTTTAATTTCCCTAAACCACTACAGGCGAATGCCGGGATGGTTCGCTTGAAGTGACACTGCCGTTTTCCTTCCACTTCCTTAATAAAAAAATAAAAAATAAAAAATAAAAAAAAATGCAAGGGTGAGATCCCTCTCTAATGCCAACGCTGCCGACGGAACGTTATACCGTAACCTTCCTTCTCCGACTCAAGGACATTTATTAATTCGATCTGAGACTATTCAAAACTGCAGCAACTAACTGACGTTGAGGATATTGGTGTGTACTTTTCGAATCCACTTTTTTACTCTACAGAAGTCACATACGCATTTTTCAGTCGCTTGGGATTCTGGCGCTGGGGGAGAAATTCGCGATAAAAGCAAGCTAAGTTAGGGGCCAATTCATTAAAGTAGACCTACTCTTTGTAAAATCGAAAAATAGTGTCTCAATGCGCTCGGCCACTGCACCACGGCACAGCAGGATGAACTCATCTCAAACTAATATTGCATTATCCGGTTACTTCCCAGTTATGAACGTAGACTTTCTTCGAATGATATACACTGTGTCGACGAGACCATCTGGCCCGTAAACACACGGAACATTTCACATAAACAAGGTACATGCGTCCGGATGAATTCACAGTCAGACGCAACATCGAACTCGGTAATGACAATATTTTTGTCGATTGCAAAGAACGCAACTACGGTGGCTACACTGTCTTTCCAACATATGGCATGCGAAGGACTTCATAGGTGTTCACGTGAGCCACAAATTGCAGCGAAATTACCCCGTCCGCTCGATAGCCGCAGGAAAGGCCGCCTACAGCTGATCTCGGATTAGGTTCCCAGGTACACATATAGAGTGTATATTGGAATTTTTTCCGGGGCCCCTTAATGCGCCTAACACTGGAGCTCCCAAAACCTAACATGATGAGATACATTCAGGTGATTTTTAGCCACTGGGATTTATCGCCTTACGTTGAGTAAAATCTTTATTCGCGGTCATGGCTTTTAATTTTTCTATTTCAATATTTTTCGTGATTTAAAGGAAGCTGTATAAACATTTGAGGAACAAGGCCCCACGGACAGCGAAGCCTTTTGCGTCGGCCATATTGCCCACCAATTACACCGCTTCTACAGTCAGATCATTTATGTAAATAGAAAATAAAAGCGTTTTCATCTTACTCCCTTGGGGCTGCCCTGACGGTTGCCTTGTGTCTAATGAAAACTCGCTGTCGGGTATAACATATTAGGATCTGTTATTTAAGAAGTCTTCTTGCCATACGGTCGGGAGTTCGAATCCCTCCTCGGGCATGGATATTTGTGCCGTCCTAGTTCGTAAGTAGTTCATAAGTAGTTTGTAAGTTTAGGGACTGATGACCCCGTAGTTAAGTCCCATAGACTTTACAAACATTTGAATTTGAATCTTCTTGCCAGTCACAAATCTAGGGACGTATCCCGTGCGCTTGTACGTTCGTTAGCAGACTGCAATGAGGAATCCTCTCACACCTTTCGAAAATCAAGGAATATGGAGTCTGACTTGACTTTTATCCAAGGCTCGCAATATATGTGTAAAAGGGCAAGTTCTGTTTTACATCGTTTTGATGCTTTGTTTTTCAAGCTCAGGGAAATTTATCGCATTCGATCTGAGAATATTTTCAAGAATTCTGTAATAAACTGCCATTAAGTGCATTGATTATTATTTTATGAGACCGCTCTGTTACTCTTCTTATATATAGGCAACAAATGAGATTTTTCCGGTCCCTTTGTACTATGTCCTCTGCCGGAGATTCATGATCAATCCATTCTAAAAAAGGTACAACTATCGTAGGGTAATCTTCGTAAGACATAAATGAGATTCCATCAGGATCTGGTAACTTACTAGTTTTCAATTCTTTCAGCTGCTTCTCAAAGGACGGTGGCTTGTACGATCCTCCTTTGTACACGAGTTCTTAAACACGAAATTTAGTACTTCGGTTTTCCTCCAGCCGTATCACATTACAGGTTCGACCTGCTTATCGATTTTAGGTAGGACCAGAACTTTCTCGGTTTAGGTAGGACCAGAACAGTATCGAGTTCTCGGCGAGGCATTTTGCTAAGATATAATGGTGGTAGCTGTATGCTTCGTGCTTCGATCTTCTCACAGACGCTGGAATCTCTACTTTTCCCTGTCCTCATTTACTTGTTCGTTTTTTGAACAGAGAGTGCTTCTTAAGAAATTTCCGAAATAATTTAACCACGTTATTTTCGGTCTTTAATGCACTTAGACGGCACATACATTATCTTAGCACATGTCACGGGATAGTGGGGTACAGATGTTGCTGGTGTGATATTTGCGCTCCACATTTCACTTGTGTCAGCTGCAATTGTTAGACCTACAGAGACGTGATGTGTAAGTTATTTGTGTAACAATGAACGTCGTCGTTAAATGACGCCTTTCGAACAGAGTGTGATGGTCGGTACCCGAAAGATGGGAATTTTGATATCAGAAGTAGTGCAATAATTCGGCGTCACACGCTAAGTCGTGTCCAGAATGTATAGTGAATGGCTGAATGAGGGTGAACCAGTCCACAACAGGTGAACTACCGGCCTTCCGGAAACTCTGGATGACCGTGAGTGGCGACATTTGAACCGGACAGTCGATAGTAACAAAATAGCAACAGCGCTGAACCGGACAGTCAATAATAACAAAATGGCAACAGTGCAACAAATCAAGCCTCATCTCAACAAACGACGTATTAGACTGTCTCCCAATGGACAACCTGTACGAACATGAATTTCATGGGGTATGGAAGCTGGCGCCGCACGCTTGAGCTACTGTTAACATCATCGAGCACCACGGCCTGCATTGTCGCCAATCAGCAAGGATGGATACTGGGACATTGGAGGAACGTGATACGTCGAAAAGTCAACATTTCAACTGCACCATGCCGATGGGAGGCGCCGTCTGTGGTGCAGGGAACATCTATCGGTGGATCCCGCTGGCCAAGAAGGTGTGATCCACCCAGTGATGTCTGTGTTACGGTGTGAGTGTATGTACCTGGTACGGAATAGGACATCTAATGTTTATGGAAGTGAATTTGAATGATGGGTGGTATGTCGACCGTCTCTGGGACCCTCACCACCATTTTTTGTCCTTCAAAAACCTTGATGATCCTGCAGTGTCTCAAGAAGATTGCGCGCTGTCAAATCGCTTCCACGCTGTTCAGGAATGATTCCCTAAAAATGTTGTGCGAATGCAAAGACTGAGATCCAACCCGGAAGCCAGTTTTCAACTCCATCGAGCGTAACTGGGATCTCGTGGAACGAAGGCCACACGACAAAGATCTTGCACCCACGAATATATCAGAATTGGCTGTCGCTCTGCTCACGATTTCCTGTGAGACCCGCCCAGAGGCATGGTAGGGACTTGCTGATTCACTTTCATGGCGTCTCTCCGCAGGCCACATTTCAAAGGAGACCCATCATATTAGGGGCCTACCCAATGATATTTGTTAAGAAAGTACACTTTTCAAGAGCGTAATTTACAATGTATTTAAATTTCACTTATATTTCCCCTGCGTCCGTTGGGACGGTAATAAAGGTTGACCTTTCATTGTTAAAGTGGGATGTCAACAACTGCTTATCTCCTCTTTTTAGAAATAATACTCTACTAGGAGTGTTGACTGGTATGTTAATTTTGCTAACCATCGTCGCTATGACATCATAATTAACTGTGAATATGAATCATCATCAGCTGTAGGATTTAATAGTGACATACGAAACTTTGTGTCAGACCGGCACTCGAAACCGGATTGCCCACTTTTCGCGAGCGGTCGCGTTATCATTAGGGATGGCGGTTATCGCTGAAACAACCGGTTTTCGGTTATACCGGTTCTTTTCATCTCCATTTTAACCGTACCGTAATAATTGCTCAAAATAACCGGTTTTCGGTTTTTATTGCTATTATTTCCAGTAGGGTTCGAACGAAACATATTTTGCGGCCGAAACAGAAACCGTAATCGTCGGTTCTTCTAGTTTCGGCCGAAACCGAAACTTACGAATTTTAGTTAATATTTAGGTAAATTTACGTTATACAACAAATCACTATTCTTTCCATATTTTGCAAGATCCCCTCCAAATACTACACCTTCTTGAGTGTGTGTAAGCCTAGCCAGGAGTCTGTAGATGACGATATACCACATGATGAAAGAATGTTCAAATGGGTGTGAGTTGTTGTTGTTGTTGTGGTCTTCAGTCCGGAGACTGGTTTGATGCAGCACACCATAATACCTGAGCAAGCCTCTTCATCTCCACATAAGAAAGGCAACCTACATCTGTCTGAATCTGCTTACTGTATCCATCTCTTGGTCGTCCCCTGCGATTTTTTCCCCACACACTCTCCTCCAACGCTAAATTCACAATTCCTTGGGGTCTAAGAATGTGTCCAACCAATCTATCCCTTCTTTTAGTCAAGGTATGCCAGAAATTTCTTTTCTCCCCAATTCTGTTCAGTACCTCCTCATTAGTTACGCGATCCACCCACCTAATCTTCAGCATTCTTCTGTAGCACCATATTTCAAAAGCGTCAATCCTCTTCCTGCCCGCACTGTTTATCGTCCATGTCTCACTCCCATACAAGGCAACACTCCATACAAATGCCTTCAGAAAGGACTTCCTTAGGCTTTAATCAATATTCGATGTTAACAAATTTCTCTTTTTCAAGAACGCTTTTCTACCCATTGCCATTCTGCATTTTATATCCTCTGTACTGCGACCATCATTTGTTATTTTACTGCCCAAGTAACAGAACTCATCTACCTCCTTTATTGCTTCTTTCCCAATCTAATTCCTTCAGCATCACCTGATTTTCTTACACTGCACTCCATTACCCTAGTTTTGCTCTTGTTAATGTTCATCTCATATGCACCTTTCAGCACACTGTCCATTCCGTTCAATTGCTCTTCCAGGTCCTTTGCTGTATCTGACAGAATTACTATGTCGTCGGCAAAATGCAACGTTTTTAATTCTTCACCCTGAACTTTAATTCCTTCTCCAAATTTCTCCTTGCTTCCCTTTATAGCTTGCTCAATGTACAAATGGAGAAAGACTACAACCCTGTCTTACTCCCTTTCCAACCACTGCATCCCTTTCATGCCCTTCAACTCTGATAACCGCTGTCTGGTTTTTGTACAAGTTGTAATTAACCTTACGCTCCCTATAATTTACTCCTACTTGCTTGAGAACTTGAAAGAGTTTATTGCAATCAACATTGTCAAAAGCCTTCTCCAAATCTACAAAAGCTAGAAATGTAGGTTTGCCTTTTCTTAATCTATCTGCTAGGATAAGCCGTAAAGTGAGTATTGCCTCCCGAGTTCCTACATTTCTCCTGAACCCAAACTGATCTTCCCCGAGGTCGGCTTCTACCAGCTTTTCAATCCTTCTGTAAATAATTCGCGTTAATATTTTGCAACCATGACTTATTAAACTGATGGTTCTGTAGTTTTCACACCTGTCTGTAGCTGCTTTCTTTGGAAGGGGGATTATTACATTTTTCTTAAAGTCTGAGGGTACTTCGCCTGTCTCATACATCTTACACACCAGGTGAAACAGGTTTCTCATGGCTGGTTCTCCCAGAGACTTCAGTAGCTCTGAGGGAATATCATCTACTCCAGGGGCCTTGTTTCGACTTAGGTCTTTCAGGGCTCTGTCAAATTCTTCTCTCAGTATAGTATCTCCTATTTCATCTTCATGTACATCCTCATCCCTTCCTACAATATTGTCTCGAAGTTCATTTCCTTTGTAGAGCCCCTCTATATACTCTTTCCACCTTTCAGCTTTCCCTTCTTTGTTGAGAACTGGTTTTCCATCAGTGTCCTTGATATTCATAGAGCTGTTTTTCTTATCTCCAAAGGTTTCTTTTATTTTCCTGTAGGCTGTATCTATTTTTCCCCTATTTATACATTCTTCTACATCCTTGCATTTGCCTTCTAGCCACTCCTGCTTAGCCACTTTGCACTTCCTGTCAATCTCATTTCTTAGTCGTCTGTACTCCATTTTGCCTGTTTCATTTACTGCATTTTTATATTTTCTCCTTTCATCGATTAAATTAGTTTCTCCTGTGATATCCAAGGATTCTTTGTAGGCCTCTCCTTCCTACCTATTTTGTCCTCTGCTACCTTCACTACTTCATCTCTCATTTTTACCCATTCCTCCTCTACTGTTTTATTTACCCCTGTTTCTGTCAATTGTTGCCTAAAGCTCCCTCTGAAATTCTTAAGAAACTCAGGTTCCTTCAATTTATTCAGGTCCCATCTCCTTATTTTCCTACCTTTTTGTAGTTTCTTTAGTTTCAGCCTACAGTTCATAACCAACAAGTTATGGTCAGAGTCTATATCTGCCCCTGGGTATGACTTACACTGTAAAACCTGGTTCCGAAATTTATGTCTTACCATTATAAAATCTATCTGGTATCTCCCGGTGTCTCCTGGTCTCTTCCACATATACAACTTTCTTTTGTGATTCTTGAACCAGGTGTTTGTTATAAATAAATTATGTTCTGTGCAAAATTCTACCAGGCGGCTTCCTCTTTCATTCCTTTTGTCCAGACCATGTTCACCTACTATCTTCCCTTCCCTTCCTTGTCCTACTACCGAATTCCAGTCTCCCATAACAATTAAGTTTTCCTCTCCCTTAATTGTCTGAATAATTTCCTTTAGCTCCTCATATATTTCTTCGATTTCCTCATCATCACCAGAGCTAGTTGGCATATAAACCTGTACTACTGTTGTCGGTGTTGGCTTCGTATCTATCTTGACAATGATAATGCGATCACTCTGCTGGTCATAGTAGTTTACCCGCATTCCTATTTTCTTATTCATTATCAATCCTACTCCTGTGATACCCCCAATTGATTTTGTATTTATAATCCTGTACTCACCTGATCAGAAATCCTGTTCATCCTGCCACCGAACTTCACTAATCCCCATTATATCTAACTTCCACCTATCCATTTCCCTTTTTAAATTTTCTAATTTTCCTACTCTATTAAGGGATCTAACATTCCACGCTCCGACCCGTAGAATGCCAGTGTTGTCTTTCCTGATTATCACAAAATGTTCAAATATTTGTATAGTCTATGGGACTTAACTACGGGGTCATCAGTCCCTAAACTTACAAACTACTTATGAACTACCTACGAACTAGGGCGGCACAAATATCCATGCCTGAGGGGGGATTCGAACCCCCGACCGCAATGGCCGTGAAGACCGTGACTGGAGCGCCTTAGTCCCCTCGGCCACCGCGGCCGGCTGATGATCACATCCCCCTGAGTAGTCCCCGCCCGGAGATCCGAATGGGGGACTATTTTACCTCCGGAATATTTTACCCGAGAGGATGCCATCATCATATTTCCATACAGTAGAGCTGCATGTCCTCGGGAAAGGTAACGGCTGTAGTTTCCCCTTGCTTTCAGCCGTTCGCAGTAGCTGTGTGGCAAAGCCACATTAGCTGATGTTACAAGGCCAGCTCATTCAATCATACAGACTGTTGCCCCTGTAACTACTGAAAAGGCTGCTGCCCCTCTTCAGGAACCACACGTTTGTCTGGCCTCTCCACAGATATCCCTCCGCTGTGGTTGCACCTACGGTACGGCTATATGTATCGTTGAGGCACGCAAGCCACCCCACCTCGGCAATGTCTGTGGTTCATAGGAGTGGTGTGAGTTCTTATGATACCTAAATGCTTAGGTCATCGGTTCCTAGACTTACAAACTACTTAATCTAACTTAAACTAACTTACACTAACTAAAACATATACATTTATGACCGAGGGAGGAGGGAGGGCTCTAACCTCCGACTGGAGCAGCCGCGCAGTCCGTGACATGGAGCCTCAGACCGCACTGCTACCTCGCGAAGCACCACATGATCAATCTTACCTAAACCCATATTGGTTATTAAAAAAGCCCCTCGCTTTCAAGGAATCACATTAATAAAATTTGTTAGCATAACAATATGATAATACATTAAAAGTTAGTATTCCAAGCTTACATAATAGATATATGAATCGAATTTACCTTCTCTTCCAAGAAACATTTTGGATGCTTTCTCCTTAAATGACACAGCATTTTTGTAGTACCTCCACCCGTTTTCAGATTTTTTAAGCAAATGGATCATTGTACCCCACTACTCCCGTACTTCGTGAAATACTTCCACACTCGGGATGGTGCCATTTAAGGCACAACCGATGTCTGGCGCGACAGCAAGGAACTGCCGCATGACCAGACGGAGGCAAGTCTCGTACACTTCCGGTGCACGCGCGTCCTCTAATAGGCCACGCCACACGGCAACAGGTGCATCGAAGCCTCAACAGCTGCACCAGTTCTTAAGTTCTTATGCCACGCGTTTGTTGCGCGCTTCTGACTGCCGGGATTGTTCTTAAATTAACACTGATCGCTTTCTTAGTTTCTGCTATGACCTAATATTTCACAACAGTAGAAATTTTAGGAATAGCCCTAACAGATTAGGGTGTAGTAGCTTTAATTTTTTTTAATTATTTACAAAAAACACATTTTGAACCACTACTACAGAAAGTAGCCGTACCGGTTTTTTTACCCGGTTCTTGGCAATAACTAACAGAAACCGGTTACAACCGACACCAAATAGATACCGAAAAAAACGTTATTCAAAACTAAAATACCTGTATCGGTTTCAACCGGTCGGAATTCCCATCCCTAGTTACCATTACGCTACCCGCGCACGCCTCCTGAACCGACCCAAACTGCCGTATGCCACACACTCCCTACTGCCTATAGATGATCGCACATTCTACGATGCAAGCCCTGTATAGGGAGATAAGTTTTCTATATATGTTGCAAGACTTGCCGTTGGTGATTTAAGTACGATTCTGATTCATATTAGCAATTGTGAATACATTTCTTGCATTGAATTTGACAGCTGTAGTCAGCGTCGTATCCGTTTCTTCAGAAATGCATGCAGGTATGAAGAGCATTTGCTTACTTCTATCGATAAACAAGGACACTAAAATAAAATGTTCAAATGTTTTTAAAGTTATGGGACCTAACTGTAGTGGTTATCTTTCCCTAAACTTATAAACTACTTTAACTTGTCCTAAGAGCAACACAACACCCACGCCCGAGGGAGGACTGAACCTCCGACAGCAAACGGCGGCGCGCACCGGAGCAAGGCGCCTTAGTGGGAAACAAGGAAACTGCACGTCGTATTTCAATCAGCAAGAACAAGGCTTGCGACAAATATAGTAAACGTCTCTACATGTGCAGGAATTACATTATACAAACTACGAGCACTCATGGGCAGTGAGTTTATGACGCTACGCGGCTCCGGGACAAGCTGGGACCCTCAATGTCTGTCAATTTAAAGCCCTACAATAAATTCCGGAAAATCACAATGTCAATTTTAATTAGGGATGCCACCTATACGTAAAGGGTATAGGACCTTAATGCTTGCCACGTTGCGCCACATGCGGACACACGCCTATCGAACTACAGTTCCTCTCACTTCCTTCCACTCGCCACGACGTGTGCCTTCTCCCACACTCACGCATGTGCCAATACAGTTAAGTTTAGCTCACCTGTTGTCGTTATAAGATGCCCCATTGGAAGTTCTTCTCTGCCGTTCGCAGTCCACAGGAGGTCGTAGTTCACGGAGTGTGTTGATAAAAAAAGTCTCATACAACAGGATTACTACCTACTCCAAATAAATGCCTTTTATACTGATACTTAAATTTATTTTGACTCGACGATGGCAAACAAATTATGGAACCAGAGTACACCGACTTATGTATTCCGCGGTATCTAAATGTTTAATTAGCTGAGCACCTTGTACTATTAAAATTGATAGTCTTTCACAGTCGAATTTCACTCGCTGTTTTCCATAACGATGATTCACAGTATCTGCGTCAAACTGCAGTAATATCACCTCTCGTACCATTAATAGAGAATATGCTGATATCTCTTGTTAACACTTTCTTATCCACTCGCGACCGAATGCTGTGGCTCCCTCGAGAACAAACCAACAACTATAACTTTCATATAAATCTCACTTTTCTAAATTCCGTGACCGAGTCCCGCGGCGTCTACCTCAAGACCCGACCGGCAACTGGTACTTTAGCAACGCGCTTCCATAGCGCCTCCGTTTGATATACTCTCAGTTCGCACACCATTGGTCCAATGTTCTCGGCCATTGACAAGGCTGTTTCTATTTGGTGGACAATATTAATTAACACCGTATTTTAACTGGCTCTGATATCATGAATAATTTCTGTCACCCTGACTGCAATCGATAACAATGCTGGAGTTATAGAAAAGTGCCTATAAATAATTAAAATAAACATTCTTAGTATCGTAGTTCCCGCCACATATAAACGGGGAAACACCGAGCTGTGTACGTACGCCGCACGGCTCGCAGCCGAGCCGGTTCCCACGGTAAGCTGACCATATGTGGCTATCCGCGATCAAGTTGCTATCTAAAAATGTTCAAATGTTTGTAAATCTATCGAACCAAACTGTGTGGTCATCAGGCCGTAGCTAACAAACTACTTAAACCTAGGTAAACTAACCTACGGACAAACACACACCCATGCCCCAAGGAGGTCTCGAACCTCCACGGCGAGCAACCGCGCGCTCCGCAGCGAGACGCTTTAAGTTGCTATCTCTCCAGCCTCTGCATTTCTCCCTAGCCGTCTAACATTTAGGCATACGAGAAATTAACTTGCATGGAAAAAATAAAAAAAAATGTAGCGAAATGTGAGGTAACGCCACAAGTTTACGTGGGTAGCATACTAATAAAGAGACGGTTCGCGAAAAACGGGGAATCCGGGTTCGAGTTTGTCACCATTAAAATGATGCTCATTCGTAGTCGTAATCCCGACTTCGTTTCGTGCGTTTAAATTTGTAGCTGTAGTCACTGCATTGTCTCTTCATTTAGACATGGCTGCATTTCTGAAGGGCATTTGTTTAGTTCGATCTATCAACCCGGACACTGCATGTCGTATTTAATGAAGCAACAGCAAATATCGTAAACAACTATCGTAAACGTCTCTACATGAGCGGAAATTACACCATAGATGGTACTAGCACTCATCGGCACAGTGCACAGTGTGTGGCAAATGGAAAATCGAGTCGGTCTGAGGTGCAAGTGCTGACAATGTAGTGGTTACGGGATCACCAGCGAAATGCGGGAAATCCGAATTCTTATCCTAATCCAGTAGAAATTTTCTTAGGTCACCATCAAATCATACAATTGATGCTGAATCATTTTCACAAATTCGAACACATACCTTATATTTAAATTTCCAGGTGTAGTCGCTGCAGTGGTACGCATGCAAGTGTGAAAGACATATGCTCAGTTTTCAAAAAAATGTTCGAATGTTTGTTAAGCTTATGGGACTTAACTACGGGGTCATCAGTCCCTAAACTTACAAACTACTTATCAATTACCTTATACTAAGGACGGCACAAATATCCATGCCCGAGGGGGGATTCGAACCCCCGACCGTAGTGGCCGTGCAGACCGTGACTGGAGCGCCTCAGTCCTCTCGGCCACCGCGGCCGGCTTCTCAGTTTTATCGATAAACAATGACACTGCACATTGTATTTAAATCAGAAACAGTAAGGTTTGCGATAGATATGTGTGCCATATGGAAGTATGGATCGGTATGGCAGGCGTGCGCAGGTAGAGTAATGGTGACGCGACCGCTCGCGAAACGCGGGAAATCCGGGTTCGATTCACGGTCCGGTACAAATTTTCAAATGTCAGCTTTAGGTCATATAGCTGATGATGATTCATATTCGCAATTATGAACACATTTCTTGAATTGAAATTGATAGTTGTAGTCTCCGCAGTGACTGTTCCTTCAGACATTCTTGCATATCTGAAGAACATTTGCTTAGTGCTACCGATAAACTCAGAAATGCACATCGTATTTGAATCAGCAACAGCAAATACAGTAAACGTCTCTTCCTGTGCGGGAATTACGTAATAGAATACACGTACACTCAGGAGCAGTAGGCAGTGAGTGGCATATGGACGTTTGGGCTGTCTGGGATGCGTAAGCGAGTAGCGTAATGGTAACGCGATCGCTCTCGAGAAGCGGGAAGTCCGAGTTCGAGTGCCGGTCCGATAGAATAGAAAATATTTCAAATAATCTCCAGTTACAAAAATTAATGACGTTAAGCGTATCATAAAGGAATCCATTACTTTAATAGTAAAAACTTAATTATAAATTGCAACATGTTTACACAGAACTAAATGATTCTTACGACCAAAACGCCGTTATTACAAGATCATAGATAGAAACTTGGGTATTAACTACTTGTAGTACAAGTTCTGTCGCAGACATACAAACGAAGCCTAAATACCATTAATTATTACCTAGGTGGCATACAGTATGAAATCTACGTGGTCACCTTAGCTTTCCGACACAGATGAGTATCACTCACGAAGACTTATAATAAGGGTTCGATAATCACAACCCTGCTTATTCCTCTATGATAATCTACATCCTGCAGTTTTTCTGCTTTTTTACCTAAGGTATGCATAGAAATGTCTAGATGTTGTTTATTACTTCTTATGTATGCCTCTGATTGACTGAAATTCAAAACGTAGTTTACTTTTGCTCGGTATATGACATCAGCTAATCCCACACATGGACTTATAATGAAAATGGTATTGTGACAGTCTAACGATATGTCAATGTTAAAAGAATGTTTAAATGTTTCGTTTGTTTGGATGCCATCTCAGAACTGTATGAACTATCGCACTGTTAGAAGTTTTTTGGATACATTTTAAATTTGTGTTTTTAGACGGGTTTACTTTCGATAGTAGCAATACGGCAGGTTTATCTTTGGTAGTAGGTAGCGTTTGGACTATCTCTGATATAGCAGAGCAGATAGTTAGCAGTCCACAACTGTGCCTCCAACTAGCAACATGTTATACTGTGAGGAATGTTTATCTGTTGACATTGCGCATATGCCACAAACCTTTTACACTTGACGTTGCCTTAGGGCAAGGCAGATATGTTTTAGAATTCAAGGTAAGCTTGTCTAGGATGAACATACTTTGTTATATTGACATAGATCGTATTTAAGGTTTTAGTGTTTTCGTTTTAATTTACGTTTTCCTTGACTTTCTCCTTTTAGAACTTGAGAATGGGCTAATGTAGGCCCGAAACATGTCGTTCGGACATTTTTACATGGTGACAAATGGAGCGAGAACTTTAGTGCGATAGTTTAAATGTTTGTAAAGCTATGGGACCAAACTGCAGTGGTCAAAGCCCATTCCTGCGCGGCTGTCCATGTTACTTTGCCTTTTTATCTCTGTCGCGAATCCAGTTCGCGGACTTGTGGACATTGATGGGAAACAACATTTGCACTCTCATCTCTGACGAATGATGAGGCACTCAGAGGACAACCTTCCACTAAACCTGAGTTTTTGGTATTGTTTATGTGATTTTTCGTTACCTGCACGGAGTAGATGGACACACTGTACATGAAAATAATGGAACACGCAGGGAGATTCGTAACAATTGTCCTTTAAATCTACGAAATTGTTAACGTTAAAATTCCTGTCCTTCGAAACATTGAAATTAGTTTACTATGAAGGCTATAGCCAGTTCTGGTGATCCGAAACGAAACACTGGAAGTCGAAAAAGTCAAATGTTTGTAAAACTACTGGGGTCATCAGTCACTAGACTTAAACTAACTTAAACTAACCTATGGACAAGACACACACCCATGACCGAGGGAGGACTCGAACCTCCGACTGTGAGCAACCGCGCATTCCGCAGCAAGGCGCCTTAGATCGCACGGTCACTCCACCGCTGCACTGGAAGTCGACAACCTTTACCACATGAACCTTTCATTCCACCGTAACGATTGCTGATTTTCCATCAAAGTTTCATCTGTTTAACACATAATTTGACAAACGGTTTGAACTCTGCGTTGTTCTCAGAAACAACATCACACAGAGGCACATCACTGCGTTCCATAAGTAATTTCCTCCCATCTTTGGCACTTTGGTACCAAAAACAAATCATCTTCAGAATCATCGACATGTTCCATTGACTCCCGTTAAAATCATCTTATTCTTTCATTATCAAAGCTGTTTTCCTCCGTCTGATATTGGCGTTTAGTGCCCGTGCTGCCGCATAATGCTTTTGGAGGAATCGTCTAGATTGCCCTATTCCTTGTTGTTTTGTTGCTTGCCTCGTGACTTGATAACAGCTGAGCCGCCGACTTGAAAAGATCTGTTGGCTTCACATGATATTGTCCGCAGAACCCTTAAACCAATCCCATAAGCTACTCAAGACGACTACACCGCATGGAGGCTTAGAAGTATTCCTAACGTAGGCGGCTCTATGACTGCTCACATAAGCCCATTTTGTCGTTCAATGATGTGCTTCTCCTATTCTTTCAGTAGGGGATATTATTTAACATACTGCCGTGTACTTACCATTTGAAACTAACTATACTCAGTAAGAAAGTATAAGAAATAAAAAAAAATCACATAAACACTACATGTAAAAGTACACAGCACTTACACGTGACCTGACGTAAAGAAGACCTTGCTGGAAGTATAGGAACAACGTAAGGTTTCAGCGTGAAATAAAAAAAAAAAAAAAAAAATAAAGAAATGAATCCAAAATTTAATTGAAACAAGTATGTCAATCCCTGTTATGTCTGTGTTACTCACAATAAAGATTAGTAAGGCATAATGTTATTTTGACATTAACATTATATCCCATTACCCGTATCTACGACTACGCAAGAACTTTACTGGGTGCGTATTTATATCATTGATGAAATACCTTTGGGAATTCTTGTATATTTCAGGTAAAACTGAAACTTCTTGACATATTAGCCAGACATTGAAGTTACTACCTAAATGCTATTGCCCACTGTTGATAAATAAAGAGCAATCAAAATTTTATGCAAAAATATCGTATTTATTCCACAAACATTTTCTTTTTTCATTAACTGGCTAACATTTTCTTATACAAGGGTTACTTTTAAAGTAAGAACCGATTTGTAATGGACTAAGAGAAACTTTATTTATCAACGTAAATTGTATCTCGAACTTGTCAACATTGTCACCAGGATCATTTAAACATTTGTCAAATCCTGGTGCCAGCTTTTGCAACCCAGCAACAAAGACCGTCACATTTTTTGTACTGAAATTTGTCAATAACAATGTGATAAACTACTCATCTTGAAAATAGTAGAAATTTCTGATACTCTAGAATAGCAGAGCGCCTGTTTTGGCGAAATGCCTTATCAACTTCTTGTGTCACGACTTCATTCAGGACAGTGCGCCGTCCAGATAAAAGCAGACGCTTCACGATTGCTGCGCTGCATCAGAAATTTTCACAAGTTTCAAGATGTAGTTTTTTTACACTCATTTCAGTAAATACTTTGGGAATTTCCTGAAGCGATTTAGGGTAACAAGAGAAAAGGGTAGGAACTGAAAGGTGCAATTAGCAATGTAGTGTTCCAGCCTCTGCGTCACTTGTTCGGTAGGACTATCAAAAGCCGCGGTGGAGTATCCGAGCGGTCTAAGCGTCTCGCTGCGGAGCGCGCGGTTGCTCGCCGTGGAGGTTCGAGTCCTCCCTGGGGCATTGGTGTGTGTGTGTTGACCTTAGGTTAGTTTACCTAGGTTTAGGTAGTTTGTAAGCTAGGACTGATGACCACGCAGTTTGGTCCGATAGATTTACAAACATTTGAACATTTTGACTATCAAAATAAGAGATTTGATAAATGTCCACTGATAAAAACGATGAATCACTCTACAAGGAGAACACTTCTTACAAATTTGTAAGTAGGGACTGATGACCCCGCAGTTAAGTCCCTTAAGCTTAACAAACATTTGAACATTTGAAATTTGTAAGTAATAGTAAGGAGCAATCTCTCACTTATACAATATATTTTTCAATATAACCATTTAGAAACATTATTTATTTGGTTGATTGGTTTATGTTGTATAGAGACCAAATTACTGTAGTCTTCGGTCGCTGATACGTTGTTAAATAGTATACAGAGTGAGTTACACATGTCCTTACACAATAATGTCATTTGGCTGTCGACAGGTGAACTAAAACATAAAATAAAAAGAAGTTGTTACTTTTGTCATGGCGAAATTTTTGTTCGATGGTTATTTTAAAGGCAGTTTGGAGAGCATAAGAGAATGCCAGTATTTATGGTCGGATACTCGTCATTATCAGCATGAATAATCCAGTGGAAATATAAAAGAATTGGTTCACATATAGTGTTCACGAAAAGCTCTGTATCACTTACGTCCATAATATCATTTTGATGCGCATATTGACAATTATAAGACGAAATAAAAGCTCTGTATTTGTATTTTAATGCTGTCACACGGAGATTCAAACTGACTACATACGTTTAGCATTCCCTATTTACTTCTTTGTCTCAGATGGGTGCTGAGAGTCAGTACACGTTTGTTGTAAAACGAACTCGAAGAAACAAGGAGTGATAGAAGCGGATGTAGGGGTGAGGGGCGCGTGCGGGAGGCGGGGGGGGGGAGGGGAGACGAGAGAGGGGAGGGGGAGGGGGAGGGGGAGGGGGAGAGGGAAGGGGGAGAGAGATTGTGAGAGGGGGGGGTTCGGTGGGTGGAGAATAGATTGACAGACCACAAGAGAAAGCCTTCTATTCCTTCCACAGTGACCTCCGCTCTGATTCATCTGATTCTTCGACCAAGATGAAACGTACGTATCCGTAAAATTGTATGTCACAGCGGTGATGGATGTCCCGCTTTACATTAGAGAGGCGAGCATTTGCCATTAATACGTGTAGTCTTCCTCCAAAACGGAACTGTTTCATCCAAGTCGGATACTTCGTCTTCATCGGTTGATACTTTCTCACAATATTTTATTTATTACTACCCTAATTAACACAATTGATATCACGGAGACTACAAGACATATCCGTCTTGTTACAAATGATATCATCGGGTATACCGTTATTTCGTATGTCACACAGTAAACCTACTGCTGAAACAACCCTTTTTTCTTGACTGTTGTGATGAGTATCAATAATACGGCATTTAAAATAAAAAGTAATTACAGGCAGAGAAAATACAATAAGTACATAGCAACAACAGCAAAACTAGATGCATGCATCTCATTCCATCAGTTACCGAAAAAATTTCGCTATGAAGTATTAACTATAAAATAGAGGAAAAGAGAACAGGTTTTTAATTTGAAGGAAGACACGTCGTTTAGTCTTATGACAAGAGATATACAAAATACTTTAAGGCGTTAACTTCCTTAAAATTTGTTTGTCTCTTGTTTCTTTTTTGTGTATAATGTGTAGTGTTCGAGTTTAGGTATTTAAAATGTTGAATTTGCAGTGTTTGCATGCCTACAGGAAACGGACACTTCAGCAGCTGCAGCCGACAAGAATACTAGAAATTTATTCACTGTTGCGAATAGTACGAACATCAACTGTAAACTTTCTCAGTGACATTAAAACCATCGGACTGGGAAAGAAATTACATGTTGTGTCCCACAAGGATCCATCTTAGGGCCATTGCTTTTTCTTGCATCAGTTACACTACAAGAAGCAGAGTTCGTTTCGTTTGCAGATGATACATGTATTGCAATAAAAAGTACGTCAAGCATAGTTATAGAAAGGTGTGCTAATGATATTTTCATGAACATTAATAAATGGTTTAAAGCCAACTCATTGTCATTAAACTTTGAAAAGACTCACTACATGCATTTCAGGACATGTAAGAGATTTCCCGTCAGCATATACATTAAGTATGAAGAAGAGCAGATAGAAGAGGTTGACGGTATTAAATTCCTGGGATTACAGCTTGAGAATAAATTTAGTTGGGAGGAGCACACCACAGAACTGCAGAAACGACTCAACAAATCTGTATTTCCAATACAAGTGTCATCAGACATAGGAGACATAAAAATAAAAAAGCTTGCATACTTTGCTTACTTTCATTCCCTAATGTCATATGGTATAATATTTTGGAGTAACTCTTCAAGTCAGTCAAAAGTGTTCAGAGTCCAAAAACGTGTAATACGTATTATTTGTGAAGTAAATTCACGGACGTCCTGTAGAAGCCTCTTCAAAGAACTGGGTATATTAACTACTGCCTCTCAGTATATTTATTCCTTAATGAAATTTGTCATAAATAATATATCCCTTTTTCCAACAAACAGCTCAGTTCATACATACAATACTAGGAATAAAAATGATCTACACAAGGACTTAAAAGCCCTTACTTTAGTTCAAAAAGGGGTCCACTACTCAGGAACACACATTTTCAATAATTTACCATCAAGTATAAAAAATTTAGCTACAAATAAAGATCAGTTTAAGAGGAACCTAAAAGACTTTCTAGTGGCCAACTCCTTCGACTCCAATAGTGAATTTCTAAATTGTACCAAATGATGCATGCACTCATACTATATTAGTATTATTATATTATCGGCTATAAAAAAAATAAAAAAGAATAAAATACTTAAAAATGTATGTATCTGTATTTATATTATTAGTATTATCTATTATTCAACTTGTAAATTTTGTTTCTTGACATGTTCCACATCTACAAGGATGTCCTAACATGGATCTACAGAACGAAAAACTAGTCTAATCTATGATGAGATCTTTGAGTTTCTCCCGGCGTATTTGATAATCGAAATATCCACGGGTGTACTGCCGGTCTATAGTGTCCACGGGCACAGTATTTCGGCGATCATACATGTCGCCATCATCAGGTGAACTGAAAGGACTGAGCTCCTGGAAACGCGCCGGCACGGAGATCCGCACGCTACGGCGGCTCGAAGGGAACTGGGTTCTAGCCCGGTAGCGGGCGATTTAAATACCCTTGGCCTGCGGAACGACCCCTCCGCGGTCCGCGCCCCGCGCCGCGGTTGCGCAGTGGAACCGATTGCGACGGCGTCTGAGATGACGTCGATGTGAGGGCTTTGTCCGCCGTGGTCGTCACTGCGTTACGTTTGCTAGATTTACTCTTAATTAACCCAATAGCTGGTTCCCAAGCTTTGCTAAGATTATAGCCACAGTCACGGTTTATGTGGTCGTCACTTCTGCGAATTTCAATGGCCTCGTTAACGACGCAGTCCCAGTATCGCGACGTCTGTACCAGAATCCTAGTGCGTTCATACTCGACCACGTGATTCTCTGATAAACAATGTTCAGCGACCGCCGACTTGCTCGGATACATCAATCGTGTGTGCCTCTGGTGTTCAAAGCATCGATCCTCGACGGTAAGCATCGTCTGTCCAATATATGACTTTCCATACTGACACGAAATCTGGTACACGCCGGCCTTCCTGAAACGAGATCATCTTTGGCGCTCCCCACCAGTGCAAGAATTTTATTCGGAGGACAAAACACAGTTCCAACCTGGTGTTTCTTCAAAATGCGGGTGACCTTACCCGACCCGTGGATATTTTGATCATCTAATCTAATCCCTACCTGACCCGAACCCCGATTCCACAATTTTCGTTTGCGGTCGCCTTAACCATTAGCAAAACCTAGCACGCCTTCCGGGCCTTGCCAAACTTACATATGCCACATATAATTTACATTTTATTGGTTGAATAGTTAAATACTGGTGCTGGACATAGAATTTTTAAGCTAAAGAAAGCATTACGACAATAAATAAATGTATCTTCCTGTTTGGGTGTCACATATACTGTGTGATTATGCGGCGACTGTGGTGTGAAAGTAGACTAAGGGTGGCTATGGAAGTCTGGGTTAGTCGCAGAGATGTGAAAGTATATTTTATGATTTGCAGTCTTTCGGTATGACAATACTGCGCTTGCCAAGACAGTCTAAATACCTGGCCTCTCTCAATGTCAGCCAGGCTTTCGACAGAGTGGACGACGTGGTTGTAACGGCCTTACTGCGACACGTGGGGAGCCTGGGCACCGCAGTCGCCGTACTGACGCGTCTTCTGCGTGGAGTGAGAGTATTGCACAATGGCCTCCTCTCGTTGCTGAACCTGATCCATTGCTGAGTGAGACAGGACTCATTATTTCCCACTTCGATCAAGTAACAATCTGTTGTTTGGACATTGATTTCACAACTGTTATGTGGCGCCCTATAGCCCTCAACAGTAGGCCTGTAGTCCCATCGCTAGTAACCGGTTGGCAACAGTTTGAGTGAACACTTCTTGGCTCACAAGGCCTGTTATCTCCACGAACTGCCGCTGCTGACCATCCTGTCCTGCATGGGCATCCAGCAGCTCATCTACGTACGTGACTATTGCTAATCAGCATCGTTGCACGACTGACGCAGCAGTTCTATGAAGGACCATCCGGATACACACAGCTGGCGCTCTACCATTATCAGTACATACAATCCCTCAGGTGCAATCTTACTTCATGAGATCAAAATCGACATCGTCTTTCCAGGTGTACTACTTTTTCTGGCAATGAGGTAGCTTTCGTACTCTAACGCTTGAAACATCAACAATGTCTTTCCGATACTTAAGGGGAGTCATACCGTCCAAAATAACAAAATTTCATTTTTTTTTTACTTTTATGAAAATTAAGAAAATAAGGATGTTTATTCTTAATTTGGTGTTCGTATTATTGAAATATTGGATTATTTACTATTTTCAATAAATATTTGAAAATAATCATGCACTGACATTTCTGAGAATTTTGTTTCCCGTCATTTCGCATAATTTCTCTGGAACTACATAGTCTAGAAGGCTGTGGTTTCTTTTGTTTTGTAGAGAAATGACCGTGTCGTAAGTTGCCTACACTAGTGGTGCTTCGTAGTAAACTCTTTGAACTGTACATTTGTTTGTTTTTTGACAACAACAGTTATCCACTAGCCGTGTTTTAGTTTCGGTGTTTCCAGTGATAGTTTTCATTATGTCTAAACCAAAAAGGCCGCGTCGGAACGGCCGAGCGCATTGAGGCGCTGCGCTGCGATGCGCGAGTTCGTTCCCCGTCGTGGGTTTGAATCCCCCCTCGGGCGTGGCTGTTTGTGCTGTCTTTAGTATAAGTTAGTTCATAAGTAGTTTGTAAGTTTACGGACTGATGACGCCGCAGTTAAGTCAAATAAGCTTCACAAACATTTGAACATTTTTAATTTTTTTTAAACCAAAAGGGGTGTTTAAATAATACGAATTAAAGGAAACAGATACAACAGAACAAATATAACGGCAATAAAAAGAGTGGTTAGCGCCGAAGGACGTTATAATTTGGTTGTAAATAGTGACATTCCTTCTACTCCTCCGAGTGCTTCCAAGAATAAACTGATGGGAAATTACGTGAAATACAACGCAGCCTCAGACAGTGAAACAACCTGCAAAATCATTATTAACTTCCATATACTTATGTCAGCTTTGTGTGAAACAGTGTGGTGTCGTATATTTGGGGAGGAGGAATTGAAATTTCTGAGAACTTATCTCAACGCAAAGGTCTGGGGTGCCAATAATTAATGTATATACCAACAGCCGTAAAGCTTGTTGTTTAATTGAACGACCAGTTTGGATATTACAATAATATCGTCTTCAGGCTATTTCATAACATATATCAAAGTAAACTGTTGAAATGGCCTTTTATACCGATTTATTTAATAATTTACAGATCCTGAATAAACGTGTGTTAATTCACACATGTGACAGCAGCTGTCAAAATATGTAACAGCTTATTATCTTGCATATATGTTATGAAATAGCCTGAAGATGATATTATTGTAATATCGAAATCGGTAGTTCAATGAAACAACAAACTTTACGGCTGTTGGTAAAAAGATTAATTATTGGAATTAAAACTAGACCAACCGCAGTCCCAATTGCAAGAAAATATGGAAATACATCGATTGCAAATAGTGTTTGAACTGTAAAAGCGAAAAGAGATTCAAGACTTCAGAAGTGAGTCTAAATAATGGACTTTTCACACTAATCTAAGATACTTCTATGGACTTAGATGCATAGAAAAAGGCCTTATGCTGGTAAGGTTCTTTGTGGCTTGCTGAACTTCCCTAGTCCCCCTAAAAATATATCAAATACAACTCCATTGTATGAAGTAGTGTCAATACATATGCTATGGGGTCAATGACTACACCTGCAGAACAGGCTGTAACAGAAAATTGTAGTTCTGACATAGCAATATCATTTGACGGTTTCTGGCAAAAAAAGAGGTTTCCAATCAAGGAATTCGTCTGCATCTATTATCAGCATCGACAATGGGAAAGTGTTGGATGTAGATGTGTAGACAAAAAAATGTTCAAATGTTTGTAAAGCTTATGGGACTTAACTACGGGGTCATCAGTCCCTGAACTTACAAACTACTTACGAACTAGGACGGCACAAATATCCATGCCCGAGGGGGGATTCGAACCCCCGACCGTAGTGGCCGTGCAGACCGTGACTGAAGCGCCTCAGTCCCCTCGGCCACCCCGGCCGGCGATGTGTAGACAAGTAGGCAAGCACGCCAGAGTACTGGAAAGCAAACTAAGCATGAAATGAATTGTCAGAGAAACTATGATGGAACTAGCGGAGGGATGAAGGTTGCTTCTGCAGTGTAAATGTTCCAACGTTCGCAGAATGACCGTTCCGTTCGCTACATGAGTTTTCTTGGGGATGGAGACTCACAATCGTATAAAGCAGTGGTGGAGAGTAAACCCTGTGGTGAATTGTCAATTACAAAATTAGAGTGCATTAATCGTGTGCAAAAGAGGATGGGCACGAGACTACATAGGCTGAAACAGCTATTGGATTCAAATGTTCAAATGTTTGAATAGCTTATGGGACTTAACTACGGGGTCATCAGTCCCTAAACTTGCAAACTACTTGTGAACTAGTTAACATTAAGGACGGTACAAATATCCATGCCCGAGGGGGGATTCGAACCCCCGACCGTAGTGGCCGTGCAGACCGTGACTGGAGCGCCTCAGTCCCGGCAGGCCGGGGGTTCGAATCCCCCCTCGGGCATGGATATTTGTGCCGTCCTCAGTTGTAGGTAGTTCATAAGTAGTTTGTAAGTTTAGGGACTGATGACCCCGTAGTTAAGTCCCTTAAGCTTAACAAACATATGAACATTTTTGCGGCCGGCAGCTATTGGAAAGTGCCAAGTTATCTGAAGGTCTAAGTACAAGACGTCGACTGACTGATAAACTGATCAGATGACAACATTATGGTATAACTATTAGAAGTAACAGGATATAATTTAGATGCAATGTTTGGTTGTGTGGCCATATTCCGCAGCAGCTGTTAAAATTGATTATAAGAGGTAATCTGTCTTATGCTGACTGCAAATAAGAGATTTATTTTACACCAGACGCGTTTCGCTTTTTTACTTTAAAAGCAACTTCTGTGGTCTGTAAATGATACAAAGGTTTGTACAATTTGTTTTCGATAAATAGATTAAAAACAGTTTTTAAAATCATTTTGCATGTTACGCCTAAGCGTTTTTAATTTAATATTCACGATGTTGATGTCTCTTCTTTACATGTTACTACTGCTTCTCCGTCTTGTTGGCTGGAGTTCGTTTTTTCTTGGCGAGTGTTTCAGGGCTGTGTACAGCACTTTTCGTGTGTTTTTGTTTCGTTTTTTTCCTTTTCATCTCAGCACATTACATCACTTCACTATTTGAAATGTATACTGATTACATATCGCCTGTTATACGTGGAATGCCTGTCTGTTTATTTGTCATTTCACTACAGTGTGGCTACGTTTTCGTATATATATATATATATTACAATTTCATTATACATGAGTGTGTGTGTGTATGAGAGAGAGAGAGAGAGAAAGAGAGAGAGAGAGAGAGAGAGAGAGAATTTAATTTCGTGAAAGGGTGTTAAGATGTTTATTCAGATGAGTAAATGCAGGTTTTATTGGCAACATGAGCGTGTGTGTGTGTGTGTGTGTGAGAGAGAGAGAGAGAGAGAAATTTTTGATTTCGTGAACAGGATGTTATGATGTTTTTTTCAGATGCGTAAATGCAGGTTTAATTGGATTGTAATGGTGGTGGGGGGGGGGGGGGTAGGAGGTGAGGGTATCGTGATTTGACTCTCATAATGTTTATATTTATGTTAGGTGGTCAATAAGCTTGAAAAGTGTGTTGTTTGCTAGATTGGTTTGGTCGTTTATGAGATGTTTCTTTTCTGTTATTGTTTTTTGGATATGATAGTTTTGTGTCCCAGCCTCGTCGTCGCTTTTGTGTCTCGTTTTCGCCGGTTGTCTTTGGTGTCGGTGGCCGAGTAGAAAGAGACCGACACAGGAATAAAGGATGAACGCGTGTGCAGGTACGGAGGTGACCAGCCAGCAGAAACTAGAAACACTAGAGTAAATTAGAACGAGATATATATTTCATAGAGACTTATTAATACTTAACTTTTACATAGTTCTTGGCTGAGAATGCTGATACATAGATTATATAGAGGCCTGCCTACTGATAATTCCTAGTGTCTATCCGATAGCCAAGTCTTTACTGATGCCTATCTGATTCCCAAGTGAACGATGCAGTCCAGTGGTGGCCACGAGCGGAGTTGCAGCAGAGGGCGATCGTGGCCGACGTCGCAAGAACGCCGCGCCGTGCGTGCATGGCGGCGCGCGGCGAAAGTATGTGGCGCGTACTTGTGCGACACCACAGATAGTTTTCTTGAAGGGTGAGCAGGTGTTTATTGTTGTTGTTTATTCTTAATATTTCCATGTCTATGTCTCTGGTGGTGATTTTGTGTTGGTTTTGGTGTAAGTGTTCTGCAAATGTTGAGTGACTTGTTTTATACTTCCAGGCTTGTACATGCTCTTTATATCTGGTGTCAAATGTTCTTTTAGTCTGACCAATGTATCTTCCATCACATGTGTTGCATTTCAATTGGTATATTCCTGATTTTCTGTATGGATCTGTATTTTCTATTGATTTTGGAAAATATTTTTGGAGTGAGTTGTTAGTTTGGTGGGCTATTTTGATGCCTTGTTTTTTGAAAATATTAGATATTCTGTGTGTGTATTTGTGATTGTATGTCTTTGTATACCATCTGTTGTTTCCTTCATTTTTCTGCCTTTGTGGTTGTTATTGTGTGTGTGTTTTTGTTTGTGTGGTATTATGCCTCTGTGGTGGTGGTATTGGTGTGTTTATTTGTTTTTTAATTTTATTGTTCAGCTTTGTTACTAGGTTTTCTTTGTATCCATTGTTTGTGGCTATTTGTACTATGCTGTTCATTTCCTTCTGGTAGTTATCTGTGTCTAATGGGATGGTGTTTAGTCTGTGGAGCATGTATCTAAGTGCTGCATGTTTATGTGTATCTGGGTGGTTAGATCTGTGGTGTATAATTGTATCTGTTGTTGTTGGTTTCATGAATATGTCAAATGTATGCTGGTTGTTCTGTATTTTTATGGTGACATCTAGGAAATTTAACTGTCTGTTTTGCTCTTTTTCTATTGTGAATTGTATTTTATCATGAACAGAATATATGTCAGTATACAATTGGTCTATTTTTGAGCTTGGTTCATCTACGAGGCATAAGATGTCATCCATATATCTAATCCAGTATAAGATCTTGTACCTGTTTCGGACTATTTTGTTGAATATGACCTGTTCTATGTGGTTCATAAAGATATTTGCAATAGTACCTGAAAATGGGGAGCCCATTGATAGTCCTTCACTTTGTAAATAGAATTCATTATTAAACTGTATTTACTCATCTGAATAAACATCTTAACACCCTGTTCACGAAATTAAATTTTCTCTCTCTCTATCTGTCTCTCTCTCCCTCTCTCTCTCTCACACACACACACACTCATGTAGAATGAAGTTATATATATATATATATATATATATATATATATATATATATATATATATATATATATATATATATATATATATATATAACGTTGGCAACACTCACAGACCAAACGAAAAACAAATGAACACACGAAAACATAGCCACACTGTGGTGAAATGACAAATAAACAGACAGGCATTCCACGTATAACAGGCGATATGTAATCAGTATACATTTTAAAAAGTGAAGTGATGTAATGTGCTGAGATGAAAAGGAAAAAACGAAACAAAAACACACGAAAAGTGCTGTACACAGCCCTGAAACACACGCCAGGAAAAAGCGAACTCCAGCCAACAAGACGGAGAAGCAGTAGTAACATGTAAAGAAGAGACATCAACATCGTGAGTAGACCGAATATTAAATTAAAAACACTTAGGCCTAACATGCAAAATGTTTTTAAAAACTGTTTTTAATCTATTTATCGAAAACAAATTGTACAAACCTTTGTATCGTTTACAGACCACAGAAGATGCTTTTAAAATAAAAAAGCGAAACGCGTCTGGTGTAAAATAAATCTCTTAATTGCAGTCAGCATAAGACAGATTACCTCTTATAATCAATAATTTAGATGGTATGAAGAGAGCTATTTTGACAGTATTTCCACGAACTGTCTACAGATGCAGAACCAGTACACGATCTGTGTTCCATTGAATGGTGCAAATACTTGAAGGCAAAAGAGGAGGGTAAAGTAGACACTTTCCCGCACAGAATTACTGCACCAAATGCTGCTGTGCTTGCCATGAAACCTGTGTTTCAGGATCTTGCCCAACCAGAGCTATTGAAGAAATGTCTCAAAGGCGAAACACAAAATGCCAATGAAACTTTTAACAATGTTGTATGGTCAAAGACACCAAAAAATGTTTGCTTTGAACTTCGTGTTTTTGATGCTGTTCTCACTTTCAATGATGGTTATTCTGGAAGACTATAGGTTTTGGAATATCGTGGAATTCATAAAGGTTAAAACACCACTAAAAGTCTGGTGGGCTTGGACTAACTGCGAATCATGAAGGCAGAGATTGAAACAAACAATATGTCAAAAGAAGCCAGATCCAACAGAAGGAGGGACCACTGGGCGAGGAAGATAAAGGAGATAAGGACTACCATCCAGGAGGATTATAACATTTCTTATGTTTCAGTTGGCTGTATATTAAAATTTTTCCTTTAAAGCAATTTTTCTCAGAAACTTCTTTATCTGCATCAGTGAATTATTTACCAATAACATAGGTAGTACAATGATGTTGTAGGTCTGCTTTAGTAGTATTTATTGTAATAGTTAAAATTCAAGAAATTAAAAATTGTGAAAATTTACACCAAAAAGTTATATGTTTAGGAAAAAATTTTAACTTTTTCCAGCTGTTATTTTAAAGTGATTTCAGAGCAATACAGTCACAAAACATGCGCGAACCTGTGATAAAAACACATTTATATACTCAACAGTTCCTGAGAAAACAGGACATTTATATAGCCAATTTAACACTGTCGAGATAGAGCGGTACGACTCTCCTTAATATCATGGGCACACTTGATAACTTAAGCAGATCTGAATAACTGTCTACAATGGATTCTACTATTAGGAGGTAGCGTTCGAGACAGACTTGATTATTCGTGGCTTGAGACCTAGGAAATGCAGGATGCATTTTAATAATATCACAGTTTTTGCAGAAAATATGGACAAATATTAAAGCAGTTAGAGAAAGTAATCAGTAGACTAAGGACAGTTCATAGTCTGCTAAGTGTTCATAAATGTAAAATTGGGCTATACTTTTAGAAGGTGCACAAACCGATCACCGTTTAGTATCTACAGTCTACAAATTTTCGACTCGTCACCCTACGAAACAAATATCTTCCTGGTCTCTGTACGTATTAATTAAAATTTATTGAGGACTTTACACAGTAATTCAACTGTTAAATAATTTTCTGTAATAATGCGTTAAATTTGGATTCTGAACAGTCTCTTTCAGGTGCTAAAAAGAAAATTAACGAAAGACTCAGTACTGGTATTTATTTTTACAAAGAATTCATCCATTATTGTGATTTCAACAACACTGCACTTGGATTTCTAAATTTACAGAAGGCGTTTTACACTATTCATCAAAAGGGGATTGTAATGATATTTATTTCCTACGGAGTATCATGAGAGTTGGGACTGGTTTTGTGATTTATTGAGAATAAAATCGTACCTTCTAGTAAGTGGCGGGAAGTCTTATAGTGACATCGAAATGATATCCGGGGTCCCCAGGGAACTATTATAAGTCGTCTGCTAGTCGTAATGTATGCAAGAGATTTAGGACAATTTGAACAGCCCTCTTAGACTTTTTGCAGATGATGCTGCCGTTTACCGACTCGGCGACAGATATACTACACAGCTGCCTACATGACGCTTGTTAAAAATGTTCAAATGTTTGTAAATCTATGGCCGTAACTGCGTTGGTTATTAGTCCCTATTCTTACAAACTACGTAAACTAAGTTGAACTAACCCAAGGACAACACACACACACGTATGCCCTAGGGAGGACTCGAACCTCCGACGGCGAGCAGCCGCGCGCTCCGCAGCGAGGCGCCTTAGACTGCTCGGCTACTACAGCGCGGCTTACGCATGTTCGACCTACTTATTTTGTACTGTAACTAGGTGTGTGCCGCATATAATATGCAACTAGTATATTCTAAGGAAGGTCTGGGACATGTACTCTGACTGCACATGATTCACTGTCTGGAATAACTCTTTATTAACAGCAATTATAAACAATCTTGCGTGAAGCGCATCTTAGGACAGGCTCAATGCCTAGAACACAAATTATTCTAAGAAACAATTCAATGATTTGCAGTAAAACACTAGAAACAGATTAAAACACTAACAAATTCCTCCGGATATTTCTGCAATACATATGGGTCTCAGCCGTTGCCATCAGATTCCTAATAATAATAATAGAATGAATCAGGAGTCTCTCCACAAACACTAAGTCTAGCCCCTTCAATTAAAGATTTAATTAAAACAATTAGGGCATTAAATCAACAGTAGGTTGTTAGAGTTTTTATGTAACCTAAGCAACTGAACGACTGGATGAATGAACAAGCTAAACACACAAATCTTCTGCATTATACATTGATACAGCCTACAACAAACGCTCAACGGTACTGAGTACCGTAGCACTAAAACATGAAACGTTCATTTACAGAAATGAAAATTAGTTCAAAATGTCTGACAAAAAGTTCCATTTAAGTCAAAATCTTTAACTTAAGTGAAATATTAATTTCTCTACTGAGAATAAGTCTCTCCCTAAAGTCACAATGTCATTGGTTTATTTTTCCCTTTGAAACTAAACATGTTTTTTGGCGGAGGCTGAGCCAGTATGGCTGATGACTACAGGTAAATTCCATTCGTGGGAAAAAGACGAACCACACTGAAACGACCGAGGAGAACTTGACACATAAATGTCAAATACCGGGTTGTCAAACCGATATGAAACAAACAGTGCTCAGCCACTATCACTCTCAGTTATGCGTTGCCACGCCGTCTCCACTGCTCTGAAGAATCAACAAGTTACATGCGATGTGCTCCCGCTCAGGCCACAGAAAGAGAAATGCTTGTTAGCCCCGAGCAAATGGCCGCGCTCACGACGGCACACACACACTCCGCCGGGCACCGCGCAGATTTCAATCAGTACAGCAATTGCAATTCAACAACTGCCCGCACTCGGAGCAGAAGTTACACCAGGCCGGCACGACTCCGTATTGACAACCCTTGCCCATCCACACGGCCATCCGCCTGCTGAGGGAAGCCTTCACTTATCAACAGACCCGAGCTACGTACTCAGCCAGCACCCCCTATAGAAGAAAGCCTGCGCACGACGTCACAACATGGCGGCGGTGAGAGGCTTAGAGTCCTCTGGATGATTGTAAACATTAGCAATGCACGCTGTTTATAAGTGCATTCTTTCGTTCAGGACTGTATTTATTACGTAAATTGGTGTTGTGTATAGTGTTAGCGCTACGCTGGACGATTTGTGTGTGTGAGAACAACGTGTGATCTCTTTTTTACCGACAAAATGCCGTTTCGCTGTTCTGTGCCGAAATGCAGAAGAAAGTACGACTGTGGCCCAAAAGTTACCGTCTTTAAACGTCCGGAGAGGAATAAGCTAATGGGGGTGTTTACGTAAATAAAATGAATCGCAGTATCCAACCGTAAACAGTCATGACATAAAACTATTTTATAAGGTTAAACAAGAACGAAAACTTACTCATTAACTTGGAGAAGGAGCCAAGTTATCCTGGGAATTCTTGATATCCATTTCTTCTTCTCCGAACGTTTAAAGACGGTAACTTTTGGGCCACAGTCGTAATTTTCTCTACATTTCGGCACAGAACAGCGAAGCAGCATGTTGTCAGTAAAAATGAGATCACATATTGTTCTCCCACACACAAATCGTCCAGCGTAGCGATCTCACTGTACACAACACTAATTTACGTAATAAATACACTCCTGAACGAAAGAATTCACTATAAACAGCGTGCACTGCTAATGTTTGCAATCTTTCAGAGGACTCTAAGCCTCTCACCGCCGCCATGTTGTGACGTCGTGCGCAGGCTTTCTTCTATAGGGGGTGCTGACTCAGCCCGCTTTGGCCGCGGTGGAGTAGCCGAGCGGTCTAAAGCGTCTCGCTGTGGAGGGCGCGGTTGCTCGCCGTGGAGGTTCGAGTCCTCCCTGGGGCATGGGTGTGTGTGTTTGTCCTTAGGTTAGTTTACCTAGATTTAAGTAGTTTGTAAGCTACGGACTGATGACCATGCATTTTGGTCCGATAGATTTACAAACAAACATCAGTCCGCTTTCCACCGGCCCCTACAGCGCAACCCCGTCAAAGTCCGTGCCCACTCCGGCGTACAAAGATCCCTACAGATCGACCAGCGATCCTGCTCAAGGTAGTGTGATTTCCGTTTCATATGGAACTTCCAGTTATGTATAATAGGGGGAAGTGTAGGAGGAAGGAAGCTTAGGGTTTTACGTCCCATCGACAGCGTGGTCATTTGAGATGGAGCCAATACTCGTAGGTTTGGGTAAGGATGGGGAAGGAAATCGGCCGTGCCCTTTGAAAGGAACCATCCCGGCATTTGCCTGGAGTGATTTAGAGAAATCACAGAAAACCTAAATCTGGATGGACGGAGGTGAATTTGAACCATCGTCCTCCCGTATAAAACTCCAGTGTGTTACCACTGCGCCACCTCGCTCGTCCAAGCGGGAAGAGTATCACGGATGTGACGCGCGAGTTGTGGAGGCTTCCATCAAAATAAAGGCGTTTTTCGTTACATCGAGATTTTTCGGAAAAAAATTATTCTATGAATACAAAAATATCTTATTGACACCCACCTACTTAAGGAGAAAAAAAATCACTCTAATGAAGTAAGAGAAATCAAAGTTCCCAGGGATTATTTTAGGTGTTGTTACTGAAAAGCAGGATAGTCGACAATATTGATCAAAGTGGTCCTGTGAAACGTTACGCGTGAATTACTCCTTTAAATTCAAAACCATTTTAGTTTTCCTTTGATACGTTTTTACGCCTCATTTATTCCAAGATAGTACTGCCCAGTAGTCTCTTCTAGGCACCATGCGTTGAAGTGTGTACAGTTCCGTGTGTCATTGTGGTACACGTGGCTTCACCGGAAGCAATGGAGCACGGATTGTTCCAGCTGACAGCGTATCGCCATCGGAATGCATTACGTTGATGGGGCTGTCCAATCCACTTCGCCACGCCTGTCGATTCCACAACCTCTCGCTACTCCCTCGGCGCATTTCTTCCGCGTCACAGAATACAAGTGGTATCATTGGGCTTGTATGAGGCGTTGGCAAGATGTTCCCTCCCGTCCTACTCCGCACAAAACACATATATATTGTAATTTAGACCCAGAATACATGTACACGAATCACACGTTCGTCTTAAGTGCATGATAACCATCATCTTTCATGCACATAGTGATTTATTTTAACGCTGTAAACTTCCGTATGTAGTTCTATGTTATCTAGTCATATCTGGATGTTTTATAAGGTCGCGTAAGACACATAATGTTACACAGACGAACATTTAAGCATTTTTTATGACAATTAGATCACAGTTATTATTATAATAACATTCTATTTCATCACTGAGCGAGGTGGCGCAGTGGTAACGCACTGGACTCGCATTCGGAAGGATAGTGGTTCAAATCCACCTCCAGCCATCGAGATTTAGGTTATCCGTGATTTCCCTAAATCACTCCAGGCAAATGCCGGGATGGTTCCATTCGAACGGCACGGCTAATTTCCTTCCCCATCCTTACCCAAAACTACGAGCTCTATCTCCGTCTCTAATGACCAAGGTCGACGGGACGTTAAACGCTAAGGTTCCTTCCTTCCTTCTATTTCAGCCTCATATATATTCTTCTTAGGATGAAATAGAATATTATTATAATAATAACTGTGATCTAATTGTAATAGTAAAATGCTCATACTTTTTCATGGTATGTTTCCACAATCTGATATGTTTCTGAAGGTAAAGAACTTCACTCCCACTAATCCATTAGTCATCGTAGTATATGGCTAATTACCAGAAGCTACTGTATTTCAGATCGTACAGAAAACGGGAAGTGCAGAAATATTTAAGATACAATACTTGAAGTATATGACCATTCTATTCCACTAACTCGATGAGAAGCGTTGATACATTCCTTCATACTCTGAGTCGGCGTGAAACTTTATACTTTCCACCATACTATAGAACCAAATTGATGATTTATTGTATTCCTTCTGTCTACAGGCAATGTATGGAAAATTAATTTCCGTTTATATAGGATCCTTGTCGAATATTGGGCCATGTTACCTATTTCTAGACGAAATAACCATATTCCATTTTAATGACCATGATCATATCTGTATAATGACGAAAATTTCTTTTATGATCGTAGAAAATGACATTTTACTATTACTGAAAGTGCTTTGGTTAGGATTTTATAAAATTATTTTTAAGGTCAGTTACTACATGATTTTCAAAAGCAACCATTCATCGGTATTGTTCGTTTCTAAAGTTTAAATGATGGTCTTTCTATGAATTTATGTCCCCAGAACAGTACTCTGCATCGTAAAGGGCTGTATTATGTAAACACTGGAAACCGAAAACAGTTACTGTATTATAGCACTCATTTTTCTCACTATGATTTAAGACGTTTGGTAATTTTTTTAAAATTCAGATACACAGTGCTCAAAACGATTAGGGGGTCTGGTGAGATATCATTCACAATATACATATGGTAACATATTTTATTCATACATTGGTTAGAAGTGTAATTTGTGTGTGATAGAATACAGTATTTTGGTGTCTCATCTCTTTGTTTGAGGTTCACATGGCATTTCCTTAGAGGGAGGCACCATGGGGCTACCACAATAGTGAAACAGTCATAGTCATTTTCGTTACCCTCTAATATGGTGTGTGATCTCCGCAAAAGGCCAATACAGTTGCACACATGTGTCGCATGGACAGTATGAGGCCGCGGTGGAGTAACCGAGCGGTCTAAAGCGTCTCGCTGCGGAGCGCGCGGTTGCACGTCGTGGAGGTTCGAGTCCTCCCTGGGGCATGGGTGTTTGTGTTTGTCCTTATGTTAGTTTCCCTAGGTTTAAGTAGTTTGTAAGCTACGGACTGATGACCACGCAGTTTGGTCCGATAGATTTACAAACATTTCAACATTTGACAGTATGAGGTTATCAATCAGCTATTGAGGGATATTTTGCTATTTTTCGATGAGAGCAATACCCAGCTCTGCAACCGTTGTAGGAAGTGCTGGTATGGCTGCAGTGCGTCTGCCAAGTGCATCCCAGACATGCTCAGTGTCCTGTGAAGAAGCTGGCAGCACCATTCTTACAGTTTCCTCAGCTTCAAGCATGTTGTCCACCAGTGAAGCTCTGTGGGGACCAGTAGGAAACCATCTCCTATGGCACCAGCGTAAGGCATAACAAAGCCGAAGAATCTCGTCTCTATACCTATGAGCAGTCAAAGTGACATTCTGAACGACATAGAGGTCCGTACGTCCACTAATACTGACTCCTGTCTACACCATTCGTCCACCACATTGATATGGTGATGTTGACTGCACATAAGCAGGATTATTCAGAGATCCACGTTCTCTACGGATAAGGAAACGACGATTGGCCGGCTCAACATAAAATCTTGACTCATCTGTGAGAAGAACCCGGCGCCATTCGTTACGACCACAATCCTGATGTTCCTCCGCGGTTTTAATGGGACACACACCATAGGCCTCCGTCCGTGGAAGCCACACCCCTGTAGGCAGATTCGGACTGTTTCTGTTGACATTGCGCGTCCTTTTGGTGTCTGGAGCTTGCGTTGCAGCTGAGTTGCATTCAGCCTCCTGTCTCGACGGTCTGTTAACCGAAGAAACGGTGGTTTATTGCTGATGTTACCCGTGGACGATATTGGCCTTGCCTTCTTTTAACGGTTTCTGTTGTGTGAACTAGCGTCCTCGTCCTGGAAATTATACTTTTGGACAGTTCAATAACTACCTTCTTATGGCTCTCCATGCCATAGCTTCGGGTAAATCACGTTGTTGCTGCATTGCACGACCTGCTCACCACACTCTCTGAACCCAACTGCTTGTGTAATTGCTTTGGTAGAGTAAACAAAGTCAACACCGACCCCCCTGCAGCAACGTTCTGTTATTATCACTATCTCGGTAGCCGTAATGTTGCTGTCTTCACTCCGAGAGGAATACATCAAACCATTTTAGTTCATTCTGCCAATGACAATACTTCAGAACCTAGATATCTCAGATGATCCCCTAATTGTTTTGACCAGAGTAGTAGTTCATTCACATGAGACGTGATTGTGGTGTCGCACAAGTCCAAAGTGCGCGCCAACTACTTTCGCCGCGCGCCGCCATGCACGCACGGCGCGGCCTTCTTACGACGTCAGCTACGAGCGCCCTCTGCTGGAACTCCGCTCGTGGCCACCACTGAACGACATAGTTCACTTGGGACTGAGATAGGAACCAGTTAGGACCTTCGTAATCAGATAGGCACCAGTGAAGACTTGGCTATCGTATAGGCACTAGGAAGCAGTACTAGGCAGGACTCTAACTCAACTATGTATCAGCCTTCTGCAGTACTGATCTATGTAAAAGTTAAGTATTGTATAAATTCTGTTCAATATATATCTCGTTCTAATCTACTCTAGTGTTTCTAGTTTCTGGCTGCTCCCCTCCGTACCTGCACCAGCGTGCTATCTTTATTCCTGTGTCGGTCTCATTCCACTCGGCCACCGACACCTGGACGGAAACGAGACAAAAAAGCGGCGACGAGGCCGGGACACAAAAGTGATAAATATTCATATTAACTAATTTTTAAGGAAAAGATATATATTACACAACAATGTCATGGTTTCATAAATAATTGTGAGGGGAACAAATGGTAGCATATGACCAGACACTCACTCAGTCTCTGATGTCCTTTTAGTGTTTCTGCTCTGCATCGTAAATTCCAAGGTATATATTCCAGTCCACTGAGAATCTCTCACTTGTTGAATGGTTGTCGCTCTAAATATGAATATCTCTCTGCCACAGTCAGAATGCACACTGATGGTTAGACTTTGGTTATCAATCATGTGGTAATATTTTAAAAACTGTAAACGTTTAAATACATTGTTCGAATCCCCCCTCGGGCATGGATATTTGTGCCGTCTTTAGTATAAGGTAGTTGATAAGTAGTTTGTAAGTTTAGGGACTGATGACCCCGTAGTTAAGTCCCATAAGCTTAACAAACAGTTGAACAGTTGAATACATTGTTTCCCTTAATTATTCACTCTGTGCTCTTTTTTGTGTTACCTGCATGTTATTTTGGTCCTATTGCTAGATATTTTCAGGTCTGTGAAGTTGTTCTGATACGTTCTTGCGGATGAGGTAGTTTCAATGACAATATCGTTTCTCTCTGTCTAGGGAAATTTAAATCTTTTAGATGTATTTCTTGATTTGTGTTTCAATGAGAGTGTCAGTCGCATCCCGTGCTCTATGTGTTTGAATTTTTAGGGTCTATCATCTTCAGCTTACTTTTTTTTTCATATTTCAAGCTACCTGTATTGACCAGCTTATGTCTTCCATGTCGTTCTACGTCCTGCGCAAGGCGCAAGGGATTGTTCTTTGTCACTATTTTCCGTGATTCTCTAGGACTGTCCCTAAGTGAGAATAGTTAACATCCATGTTCCCATCTGATGTGTCCGCTCGATCGTCGGATATGTGTCTTGGTCGGTGGATGGACGTTTTCCGTAGCAAGCCTCTGCCACTCCTTCGATATCTATTGAAACCACTTTATTTGATTGCTCCACTGTTACCCTTGTTAGAGGTGACAGTAGTTTCGTGGGCACCCACTCTGGCGACTGAGCTATTCCGGCACGCTTAAAGGTCCGTCCTCACAACTTCTGCCAGTACCTCAGTCGGTAGAGCGTTTGCCAGCAGAAAGGCAAAGGTCCCAAGTTCGAGTCGCAGTTCCGGCACACAATTTTAATCTGCCAGGAAGTTTCATAACAGCACACACTCCGATGCAGAGTGAAAGTTTCATTTGAACATTTGATTTTTGAAAGCAGTAATTTTCTGCGGCGAAATCTGTTTACGTAATTTATTTCACCAACTTTCTCCTCCGAATGCGAACATATTTTGTTGGTACCCACTTACAGAGGGAGACATGATCATCAAAACAAATTAAGAGAAACCAGATTAAAACGGAAAGATTTTTCCTGCGCACTGTTCGAGAAAGGAACGGTGGAAAAATTGAAAGTGGTACGATGAACCCCTCCCAGGCACTGGAGTCTGAATGGCAGAGTAGCCATGTAAATGTAGATGTAGAAGTTAGATATAGGTGGGGTAAGGCTTGTTGACGATCGCTGGCAATATCGTTAACATCAGTTTGCTGTGGAGTTCTTGAATATTATCTCAGTTCTAATATAGTAAATTTCCTTGAGACGGAAAAGCTTCTGGTCCGATAGATTTACAGACATTTGAACATTTGGAACAGCTTCTGTCCATGAATCTGCACCGCTTTAGGAAGCATCCATCGTGCGGAACTCAGTTGGCCTTTTCTGCCATAACATCTTGCGTACTATGGTTGAAGGACAACAGGCAGACTGCATATATCTCGATTTTAGAAAGTAGTTTGACACGGTGCCGCACTGCGGACTGCTAACGAAGGTACGAGCATATGGAATAGATACCCACATATGTGAGTGGCTCGCCGGCCGCGGTGGCCGAGGGGATTGAGGCGCTCCAGTCACGGTCTGCACGGCCACTACGGTCGGGGGTTCGAATCCCCCCTCGGGCACGGATATTTGTTCCGTCCTTAGTCTTAGCTAGTTCATAGGTAGTTTGTAAGCTTAGGGACTGATAACCCCGTAGTTAAGTCCCATAACTTCTACAAACTTTTGAACATTTGTGAGTGGCTCGAAGACTACTTAAGTAATAGAACAGAGTACGTTGTCGCCGATGGCGAGCGTTTATCAGAGACTAGGGTATCTTCAGGAGTGACCCAGGGAAATGTGATAGGACAGCTATTATTTTCTGTCTACATAAATGATCTGACGGTTTGCTGATGATATTGTGTTGTACAGGAAGGAGTCGTCAAGAGGTAAGTTGATGCAGATGAGTAGGAGAAACAATCGCGTAATATTCGAATACAGCATTAGTTATGTGCTGCTTGTCAGAATAGGGTCAATTAATTATCTAGGCGTAACCCTGCTCAGCAATATGGAATGGAACGAGCATATGAGGACAGTTGTGGGGAAGGCGACCGGTCAGCTTCGTTTTATTGGGAGAATTTTGAGAAGATGTGATTCGTTTGTAAAGGAGGCCTCGTAAAAAGATTGTGTGACCCAGTCTCAGGATTGTTCAACTGTTTGGGCTCCCCATCAGATCGTTTTAAAGAAGACATGAAGCAATTCAGAGGTGGGCGGCAATGTTTGTTACTGGTAGGTTAGATCAGTGCTTCGGGAACTAAAATGGAACTCCTTTGAGGAAAGGCAACGTTCTTTTCAAGAAACATTGTGGAAAAAATTTAGAGAGCCAGAATTTTAAGTAGACTACAGAACGATTCTGCTGCCGCCAACCTACATTTCGCGTAGAGACCACAAAGATAAGATCAGAGAGATTAGTGACTACAGATTCGTACAAGCATTCGTTCTTTACTTGTTGTTTATGGGAGTGAAAAAGGAAAGCTAGTAAGTAGTAGTGGTACTGGGTACCCTCCGACATTCGCCTTTGGGTGGATTACGGATGTAGATGTACTCAAACTAACTCTGAACATTACGGTTGGATTTTGTTTCAACGTGTACATTAATGTCAATCGTCTAAAATATTTGTACACTATATAATTATCTGTATTGTGTCGACCTCTAATTCCAAATTTAATCCACTGCATATATCTTAGAACTATTGCTGGAATATGCAATAAATCCTAAATGCTGCTTTAAATATAATTATTTTTATTGCACTATAGGCCTATTTCGGTTTTTAGCGTCATCGTCAGGTGATATGCAAAAAATGTTACATTATAAATACATCAAATTTTATGATTATCGAATTGTAAATACTATTACGAAATATTACATACGTCTGTTGGTCCTGAAATCCATATATATCGATGGTTTTATTACTGCCAGTCATTTATTTATTGCTTTGAATTTTAATTATTGCAATATTTCTGATGAGTTATCATTTACGTTGTGATATGACAGATTTTTGATAACAAGAAATGTAATATGGTTACATACTGTTTGTTTATTATTACCATAGTCTTTGCTACCGGTATTTGAGAGGTTGCTTAATGTATGTCTTTGAATATGTCGAGAAATTTTGTTATTTTAGCCGAATCGTCATTGACATGTGTGATCTTTGTATCATAAATTTATTAATCTTTGCTACTGAAATTTCGTTCGTGTGTAATCTATGATGGTCTAAAATTTTTACCCATTTTCTTGGTGTACGATATCAATAAAATTTTCTATGTAGTTTTTGTGTTTTAAGTCGACTTGTTCATTTAGTATTTCAGAGTGGTGGTGTAGTGATTGTTCAAATGTTTGTAAAGCTTATGGGACTTAACTACGGGTCATCAATCCCTAAACTTACAAACTACTTACGAACTAGGACGGCACAAATATCCATGCTCGAGGGGGGATTCGAACCCCCGACCGTAGTAAGAAATCGAAATACATATAATTATATTTAAAGCAGCATTTAGAATTTATTGCATAATGTCTTTAAATGACATTTATGGTGCTGCAGGCCCAAGAGAAACCATATTGCTCGAATTTTCATCCAGGCATACTAATTTTGAAATTCCTGTGAATCGTTTTCATTTTCTTTCTTTACTTTTTTAATCAAACAGATCTTTCGTGAGACCATGGCTGATTGATTGACATATATTGTCCACTGCCAGCAGTGGGATGGTTAGTGAAATAGATAAAAGGACCAGATTTGTATCTGCGACGACCAGTCCTCGAAGACTCGTACCTTCATTCGAGAGCTAGATTTCCGCCGTTTTCCAAAATCGCTTATCGTGAATTCCCGCACGGCTCGTTCAACGGTTCCTTGTCTAGCCAGTTACTGATTTTTAACTGTAGTGGCATAAACGTAAGTGGGACGTAAATTATTGATCTTCCTTTTTTAGCTCCTGCTAAATTACGGTCATGGTGATGGGATCTTAAACTCTATTTTTCTACCTTATTAATCCATTATCAGTAAATTATTGTTATAGCTGGAAATTTGTCAAGTAAAATCCTTTCGTGGACGTTTAATTTTGTTAATGAATGTTTTTATATAAAACGTGTGTTGAAGCCACTAAACATTCAGTCGAATGTTTTTTGCTTTTAAAATGAAAATCTACCCTAGTACTCGCAATGAAAGAGCTGTTAGGGATTTGGAGCGAAGAATGACAGCCAAATGAGTTTGCTTTTCCGCCTCCAACGCAGCACCGAGCGGACCACAAAACAAACAAGCTTCCCGTGCAGGGCTAATAAACTGACCCGGGATCCGGATGTATGCAGAAGAGGTAAAACACAGCTGTTACTTGATGAACTTGTGGGGGTGAAAGCTATGGGACCAAACAGCGGTGGTTGCCAGTCTCTAGACTTAAAAAATTACTTTAACTTATGCTATGGACAGCACACTAGGGATGGCGGTTATGGCTGAAACAACCGGTTTTCGGTTATACCGGTTCTTTTCATCTCCAGTTTAACCGCACCGTAAAAATTGCTCAAGATAACCGGTTTTATAAAAAACCAGTTTTCGGTTTTTATTGTTATTATTTCCAGTAGAGTTCGAACGAAACACATTTTGCGGCCGAAACAGAAACCATAATCGTCGGTTCTTCTAGATTCGGCCGAAACCGAAACTTACGAAATTTAGTTAAAATATAGCTAAATTTACGTTATACAACAAATCTCTAGTTTTTCCATATTTTGCAAGATCCTCTCCCAATACTACGCCTTCTTGAGTGTGTTTAAGCCTAGCTAGGAGGCCGTAGAAGACGATATACGAAGCATACAGATTTACTGGCCTAGTATTTCCATCCGGCAGTTGCGAATATTGAGCCAACCACTCCGCAAGTTGGACTTGTGAACCAGCGCATACGAATATCTCGTTTTACACACAACATATATAAGTTACAGTTAGTAAATAAACTTCAGTCAGTGCTGCAGAAGTATTTTGAAGAATAAAGTCACAGTTTCGACTAACAGTATGATTGTTGTCACTGTAAATTTACGCAAATTGAACTAGGAAAGCTCTGTACCACATGATCAAAGAATGTTCAAATGGGTGTGAGTTCTTATGAGACCTAAATGCTTAGGTCATCGGTAGCTAAAGTTACAAACTACTTAATCTAACTTACGCTAAGGACAACATATACATCCATGACCGAGGGAGGACTCGAACCTCCGACTGGAGCAGCCGCACAGTCCGTGACATGTAGCCTCAGACCGCACGGCTACCTCGCGACGCACTACATGATCAATGTTACCTAAACCCATATTGGTTATTAAAAAAGCCCCCCGCTTTCAAGGAATCACATTAATAAAAGTTGTTAGCATAACAATATGATAATACATTAAAAGTTAGTATACCAAGCTTAGAGTACATCACTTACATAATAGCTACATGAATCGAATTTACCTTCTCTTCCAAGGAACATTTTGGATGCTTTCTTCTTAAATGACATAGCATGTTTGTAGTACCTCCACCTGTTTTCAGCTTTTTAAAGCAAATGGAGCATTGTACCTCACTGCTCCCGTACTTCGTTAAGTAAGGCCGCATGACCAAACGGAGGCAAGTCTCGTACACTGCCGGTGAACGCGCGTCGTCTAATAGGCCACGCCACACGGCAACAGGTGCGTCGATGCCTCAGTAGCTGCACCAGTTCTCAAGTTCTTATTCCACGCGTGTATTACCCGTTTCTGACTGCCGGGATTGTTCTTAAATTATCACTGATCGCTTTTCTTAGTTACTGAAATGACCTAATATTTCACAGCAGTGGAAATTTTAGGAATAGCCCTAAATATTAGGGTCTACTAGTTTTAATTTTTTAAAATTATTTACAAAAAATACATTTTGAACCACTACTACAGGAAGTAGTCGTACCGGTTTTTTTACCCGGTTCTTGGCAATAACTAAAATAAACCGGTTAAAACCGACACCAAATAAATACCGAAAAAAAACGGTTATTCTAAACTAAAATACCGGTATCGGTTTTAACCGGTCGGTTTTTCCCATCCCTACAGCACATACACACCCATGCCCTAGGGAGGACTCGAATCTCTGGTGGGGAACAGACGCGCACTCAGCAGCAAGGCGCCTTAGAGCACATGGGACTCCCGCAAATGAAAGCAAACAGAATAAAAAAAATAGCACTCTTTTATTATCTGTATTTCACCTACATCTTCTCTCAAGCGGAAGCATTTAGACAGTGCTGTACTAGTGAACTATACTAGTTTGATAATTCTACATTTTACAATTCCATGCCTGGCAGAGGGCTTACCTAACTGCTTTCATAATGTTTATCTACTGTGCCATTCCCTAACAGCGCGCAGGGAAATCTTTCCGTTTCTTTAACTTTATTATGATGATGGTGGAGGTTTGTAAACCTATTGGACCGAACTGTGAAACTTTACTGTCCTATGCTTGTATTACTAGTTAGTGTATGAAATGACTTGCTTTGCAGGTTCCGAAGTGGAACAACAAAATCAATTAACCCTTCTCGCAACACAGTTTAGGAATAGCCTATCTGCAGAGACTTAAAGGTTAAAGCGCAACGGAAAACTTCGCCACTCCCAGACGGGGAGAGCCAAAGCTGACTAATTATTTAAATTAAATTTGAGAGGGGTGCTAAGGAACAGAAAATACGTTTAACGAGTATGTATTGTGAAAAACGCTTATGAATGGGGAGACCAATTTAAAACATTAAAAGCACACACCTCACATAAAATTCAACATTGAACTTGATAAACGGCCCATTTGATTGCCCACCTATCAATAAAGCTAATAATTCCGAAAATGGGGTACAATTGTGGATGATTAGACATACATTCATACACACACACTCATCAAAGCTTTCGCGACACTTACTCAACACCGACCAGCGCCTGCAGCAGAAAATGAGGGGAAGAGCAAGCTTGAAGCACGCGCACATATTAATGTAAAACTCGACTGTTATTCCGTAATCGGGACACGTTGTTCACAGGCCACACAACAAACTCGTTATTCAATAACGAGTTTTTTGAACAAACTGACGATGTCGCCATGAGTAGTCCCTTGTCCCCTTTGGTGGCCAATATGTTTATGGAGGACTTCGAGGAAAAGGTGCTGGAATCTGCCAGATTGAAGCCCACAGTGTTCTGGAGGTATGTTGATGACACATTTGGTGTGTGGCCTCACGGTGAAGATAAGTTACTAGAATTTTTAAACCACCTGAATTCCATCCATAACCAAATCCAGTTCACAATGGAAGTCGAAAAAGAGGGATGCCTTCCATTTCTGGATGTAATGGTACGACGTAAAGACGATGGCACCTTAGGACATTCAGTATATAGGAAACCTACGCATACTGATTTATACTTGCATGCCAATAGCTGCCATCATCCATCCCAGACGATGAGTGTTCTTAGAACACTGGTCCATAGAGCACACGTCATTGCTGATGAGAGCATTCTGCAGGACGAGCTTCTACACCTGAAGAGAGTCTTTGAAGCAAACGGGTACTCTCCACAACAGATGCATAAGGCACTACATACGAAGCCAACGGTACGTGCAAAGAATACAGAAGATGATTCAAAAAGTTTTAAATCTATGGCTTTTTTGCCATTTGTTGGGAGCCTGTCGTCGAAAATCGGACGGATTATGAATAAACACGACGTTAAAGTAATTTTTCGACCCCCACCAAAGATACTGGACACTCTATGACGTACGAAAACGTCAAAATTTTAGCTTCCACTTCATCTTTCTGGGACTCAGTAGTGAAAGAAGCAATAGAAATTCGCTTGGGGACCAATTTAATTAACAGAGACAGTGGCTTCAGTATAGATAAATCATGGAATCCGGCACTTTCTTTAATAAATTTACAAAGACGCCGCCACAGCACAGATCATAATACATCGATTTCTCCACAGTAATCGACCATGCAGCCACAGACATAATTTACACATACGTGTACTTCCTTGCCGCCGAGTAACGTCTTTGGCGCCTTGTATCTGTGGCCGCGCGTATATAAGGACGAAGCGTGTGCTGGAGCGTCAGTCTTCGACTCGTCTCTGAAGATGGCTGAACGTTTCTCAGCCGAAATATTAGAAGAAGTAAACTTTATGCGGCTGCACGCCCGAAACTTCTTTGAGCAAAATGTTAAAATGTTTGTATAGCTTATGGGACTTAACTACGGGGTCATCAGTCCCTAAACTTACAAACTACTTATTAACTAGCTTATCCTAAGGACGGCACAAATATCCATGCCCGAGGGGGGATTCGAACCCCCGACCGTAGTGGCCGTGCAGACCGTGACTGGAGCGCCTCAGTCCCCTCGGCCACCGTGGCCGGCGACAGGAGATACTTTGGTGTCAAAGAAAGCGTTGCTTCAGAGGGGACTGTAGTAGACGATTACATGGTTACAGAGATGTAACCAGCTCGTCTGCAGAGCGCGGAGGCAGCAGTCAACATTGATATTGTAACACGCAAGATAGCGACACATTCCACACACACACACACACACACACACACACACACACACACACACACAATATCATTCAGTGGCGATGTTAGTCAGGGCAATATACAACATAACACATAAAATATTACGAGATAATTAAAGGAATAAGACGCAATGTTGGGGTGTCATAAAATAGTTGCATAAGCGAATTTACAGTCGCCTAGCAACACAACAAATATAATTGCTTCTTTAAATAATATGGGACAGGTTCACATTATATGGACGTGTTTCAACTGCTATAGTCGTCAGTCCCTAGACTTACAAATTACGTAAACTTAAACTAACCTAAGGACAACACAGACACACTTGCCCCAGTGAGGACTCGAACCTCCGATGGCGAGCAACCGCGCGCTTCGCAGCAAGGCGCCTTAGAGCGCTCGGCGACCTCACAGCGGCTATCATGATGACCATGTCTCTCTATGTAGGTGTGTGGTAACGAAATATATTCGTATCCGGAGGAGAAAGTTGGTGAAAGAAATTTCGCAAAAAACTCGCCATAACGTATACAACCTTTCTTAAATGATTTCCACACACACCCGTGCATCATTTCCATGACACTCCCCTCCCCCCTGTATTGCGGTAATACAAATCGAGCTGCCCTTCTATAAACATTTTCTAAGTCCTCCGTCGGTCGCAACTAGTTGGGAGCCCACAACGCGCAGCACTACTCCCAAAATAGGACGGACAAGAGCAATATACGCTATTTCTTTTATAGAACCGTTGAATCTTCTAAGTGCTCTGCCAATGAAACGTAGCCTTTGTTTGGCCTTCCCTACAGTATTTTCTAGGTGTTATTTGCAATTCACGGTGTTCGTAATTATAATTCCTAGGAATGTAGTTCAACTTACGGTCCGTAGATTTGATTCATTCAATGTGTAAATCAAGTTTCACGGATTTATTTTTGTTGTCATACGGATGACTTCACCCTTTTCATTATTAAGGGGCAACTACCACGATTCGCCACCATGCAGATATCTAAATCGTTTTGCAGTTCATTTTGATCGTCTGGTGACTTTACTGACTACAGTAGTGTCTGCGAGCAGTGTAAGAGAGCTGCTCAGACTGCTACAGCCGCGGCGGAGTGGCAAGCGCTCTACAGCGCCTTGGCGCGGAGGTTCCAGTCCTCTCTCCGCCATGGTTGTGTGTGTTGTCCTTAGCCTAAGTTATTTTAAATTAGAACTTTTCCAGGTTTTCTGACTTCCCATCGGCAGTTTCAACTGATTTATCTTTAGTTATATACATTTAATAGGCTTTGTGTGAGTAACGTGGCTCTTGTGTATTCCTGTGTTCTGATTTTCCCAGAACAGCTTCTACCTTGTCATATAATGCAGTACTTGATAGGTATGCGTTCAATTTTTCTAGTGATAATTGAAATTTTTCTTTAAAATTATCAGTTTTTCTCGTGAAATTCCGACAAATTCTCCTATTGTGTTGTTGTGATCTTCAGTCCGCAGACTGGTGTGTTGCAGCTCTCCACGCTACCCTGTCCTGTGCAAGCCTCTTCATCTCCGAATAAGAACGGCAACCTACATCCTTTTGAACCTGATTACTATATTCCTCCCTCGGACTCTCTCTACGATTTTTACCCACACACTTCCTTCTAATGCTAAGTTTACGATTCCTTGATGTCTCAGGATGTGTCCCACCAACCTATCCCTTCTCTTAGTCAGGATATGCCAGAAACTACTTTTTTTTTCAATTCTATTAAGCACCTCCTCATTAGTTACGTGATCTACCCACCTAATCTTCATCATTCGTCTCTAGCACCACATATCGAAAGCTTCTATCATCTTTTTGTCTGAATTCTTTATTGTCCAAGTTTCACTCCCATATAATGCTGCACTGCAGACAAATGCTTTCAGAAAAGACTTCCTACCATTTAAACTAATATTGGATGTCAACAAATTTCGCTTCTTCAGAAACGCTTTTCTTCCCATAGCCATTCAGCATTTTCTATTTTCTTTACTTCGGGTATCAGAAATTATCTTGTTACCTAAATAACAAAACTCCTCTACAACTTTTACTCTCATTACCTACTCTAATTCCTTTAGCATCATCTTATTTTCTGGAACTACTTTCCATTACCCCTGTTAATGTTCATCTTATAGCCTCCTTTCAAGAGGCTGTCCATTCCGTTAAGTTGCTCTTCCAGGTCCTATGCTGTCTCTGATGTCATAAGCAAACTGCAAAGTTTTTATATCTTCGCCATGAGCTTTAAATCATTCTCCAAATTTATCTTTGTATTCCTTGACAGCTTGCCCAATGTACAGATTGAACTATATTAGAGAAAGGATACAACTCTCCCTTATTCCCTTCCCAATCACTGCGACCCTTCCATACCATTCGACTCATAACTGCCATTTAGTTTTTGTACAAGTTGAATGTAACTTTTCGGCCCCCTTTATTTTAACCCTGCTAGCTTCAGAATTTGAAAAATTGTGTTCCAGTCAACAGTGTCAATAGCTTTCTCCAGATTCACTAATGCTAAAAATGTAGGTTTCCCTTTCCTTAACCTATCTTCTAACATACGTCGTAATGTGAGTATTGCTTTGCGTGTTCCTACATTTCTCCTAAATCCAAACTGATCTTCCCCAAGGTTGGATTCCACCAGTTTTTCCATTCCTCTACAAATAATTCGTGTTAGTATTGTGCAACCATGACTTATTAAACTGATAGTTCTGTGATTTTCACATTTGTCTGCACTTGCTTTCTTAGGTATTGGAATCGCTATATTCTTCTTGAAATATGAGGGTATTTCTCCTGTCTCATACATCTTACATATCAGGTGGAACAATTTCTTCATAACTGGCTCTGCTAACGATAATAGCAGTTCAGACGGAACATCATCTACTCTAGGGGCCTTGTTTCTACTCAAATCTTTTAGTGGTTTTAAAAATAACCTTTTGACGCAGAAAAATGAATCTATACACACAGATCACAAATCTTTTTTAAATGAGATCAGCCTCAGGTTTACTGGAACTTTTACACGTTTCAGTTCAAATTTTTCTATAACAGTTGCATGCTAAATGAAAATAAAAAAAAGTTTATCTTTCATTTCGCTCATCTACACTGGATTTTAACGATATTTTCCAGGCTTATTCTCGATTTCTGTTTTGTAGTTTCTCCCCTAAACTTGAAATCTACATTAAGACATGTACGTGTAATTTTGATATATGGATCTATAAAATATTTTCCCAGGACGACTTTGTTGTAATCTAGAAAAGCAGTTGCTCCATGTCTGTGAATACTACAAATCATGAAAACCATTTACAAGTCCTGTTTGCGCCTGAATGTCTTAGTTACCTCTAAACGTCATAATTATTTCTACTGTTCTTTTACACGTCTATTGCATGTAATCTCTTGATTAGGCACTGTTCACTGATTATAAACATAGATTACCATCAGAACATCGTATACATTGTATTTTTTTATCACGGCAATGAAGAGGTATGCAGTCTACAGAAAATTCTGTCGAAATTCAGGGGATCTGCACAAGACCCGTAAGAAAAGTAAGTATAATGTATGCCGCATAAATAGGTAGAAAGTCATCAATGGAAATTATGACAATAGAGGATCTGAAAAAGTCTAAAGCTGGCATGTTATTGAAAGACTTATTTATAACAGAGTTGCTGAAAATTAATTGCCGCTTATAAAATGGCTTCTCCAGAATGAATTACTTTTAAACATTTTAATATGTGTATCATACTCTAGATTTTCTAAAACAAATGTAACTTGCGTTGTTCATTTTTAATGTGGAATATTTCTAAAGCCAAGGATGGTAGTTAATGAGCTGAACCAGTCATTAGTCATTAATAAAAAACATTACGATGTTGATAGGGTTTTATATCCATAAACCTTAAGGGAAGTCATCCATTAAAGATGTAACTTTTAAAAAGGCGCTTGTTGTCTCTTGCGGGATTATCTGAGACTTGTACTATTACCAGATAAATTAATATGGATAAAGAGAAGATCCAAAGACGAGCAGAACGTTTCCTTTAGTGATAGTTTAGTATTGGGAAGAGGATTACGGAAAGACTCCTTAAGCTCAACTGACAGACGATACGAGTGATAGTCATAAAAAAGCAGGTAATTTTGTTCGTTATACATTAAAACCTCGTCAATCAGTACCGTACCATGTCTCTGGAGGAATCATAACTGATGAATGACAGTACATCGAATAATTTTCCTGCATTGGAAGTGAAACAACGCTGCAAAAATTCGTGTTTAGTTGTTGAAGCGTACAGAAACAATGCCTCATTATATGACGCAATGCGTGGAGTTGCAGATGCTTGCAGTGGAAGGCAAAGAAGCCTGAATGAGGAAGAACGAAGTGCCAGTTCATCACTCTGGGAAATATCTGGCCTCACAGGAGGAATGGGGGCCCAGGTAGGTGATTGCGAAAAAACGACAATCACTCACTGATTAGTTTTCAACTTCTTATGTGACATTCTTATTCCTGAACATGTACAGTAGAAGAACGATTCCTGCTGGGTTCTCCTACTACTCACATCCTTCCTGAAGGTCCCCCAAACCGAGGGAGCGGTGCAAATGTCAGAGATACGTCAGATCAATGCAGATGACTACTTTAGAGCTGAATGACTCACTATGACAACTAGACAAAGAAGCAAATCAAACTTCGATAATGTGAAGGCTAAAGATGACGCTGTGTGTTTTTGGGATTTCCATGTTAGCTCCTAAGGCGCTAACATTCACTTACCGTCCAGACTTGTCAAAAATTGTTACCTACAAATTCTAAAGCATGTTACGTTTAATAAAGAACCTCTAAATTCGGATATGTAACTGGTATTGAAATTTAGATTACCGAATATTACGTTCCAATTCCGCTTCTAAACGTGAAAAAAATAATAATTTGTAATAGCTTGCACAGGGCCACGCCTTCTTCCTTGTTCTAAATTCTCTCGTATTATCTGTTTATGTAGGGGGATTTCTTTCCAATGTTGTGCAATCAGAATGCAGGGAATGTCTGTATACCACATCAAGAAGGCTGTGGAATAACAACCCTCCCAGGAAATGTGTTCATGGCAAAACGCAGAATCCTAATTAGTCTCTGAAGGCTCTCATCTAAAAACGTTGCCCCAAAACTATATTTTTCTCATCCAAGGTAGTTAATATTGCAGTTTATGATGCAGTTATTGTCTTTAATGGTGGCAGCTCAGAGAGTATAAGAATCTTGTAGAGAATGGGCTTCAAGCCCGGAGTTTTCACTCGTGACATCTTGATGGGGATTGACACTCAACGTATACTTGCAGCCATTACATCCATTGCAGAACTTGCATAGCAAACAAGACAGAAAAGAAGAAGCGAAGTCTTGAAGGAAATGAGGACATTCATTACAGATCTAGAGGCTTTTGAAGTTGGGAATGGCAGCGAAAAAGCACGTTTCACTTCAAAATGCATTTTCTCATAACTACCGTTTTCATTATTCAGGTACATTTTTCTCCAAAATAAGAAACGATTTGACTGTGATTTTTGGCATGTCTTTTGCATTATATATCAGAAACATGTATACAGAGTGAATATTTAATATCATTCATGTACGTCAAGATAGATAATTAAGAAAGTAGAAATTGTATGTGTAGTTTTTCAATTACAAAATAATTAACCTAAAACTTCCTTAAATATCAATAAATCGAAGTGATTATGTGGGTTTCTTTATATGATGTTTGAGATTATACTGCAAAAAGTTCAAGGAAATTTCGTAGAAACTTTCTTAGTAAATGGTACCCTTGTGAATCATGAATTCATAAACTTAAAAACTTCAAAAAAATTTAAAAATTTCAATTAAAATTACAAAACAATTTCAGTAGATGCTTTGAACTAACATGATCATTGTACATAATTTCATTTATATAACCCAGAAATTGTGGATTTTGTGACAGGTTATATTTGTACTTGTTTTTCGTGTACGTCACCCCTTAAGAATCAGATATAATCACACAAGAGTAAAGTATTTTCATTAGTAGATGATGTTCTGTGTGACTGCTAAGTTGCATTTAAAACAGAAATAAATGTGTCTAATACTGATATGGCCACTATACATTTCAGTAGGTAACTAATGAGATAATAATACATGAAAAAGTTGTTGGGCAGGTTCTACCACAGTTAGTAACAAAAATAACTGAATTGGTCTTACATGAGCTCTCATAATTGGTTGGGATGGAAGGACTGCGTTGAGAAACTTACTTTTGATGAGATGTGCAGTGTCCGTGTTTATAGCCATATCTAAATAAATGTCCTTCAGGCATTTCTGCATGTCTCAAGGACATTAGCCTAGTTCTATCGATAAACACGACACTGCACATCGCATTTAAATCAGCCACAGCAAGGCTTGCGACAAATAGTAGGATGTCTCTCCCTGTGCGGGAATTACATCACAGAATGTACGAGCAGTCATGGGCAGCAGGCAGTGTGGCATATGGAAGTTTGGGTCGGTCCGAGAGGCGTGTGCGAGTGGTGTAATGGGAACGCGAAAAGCAGGAAAGCCAGGTTCATGTCCCGGTCCGGCACAGATTTTGATGTCACCATTAAATAATACAGCTGATGCTGATTAATATCCGCAATTGCGAATACATTTCTTGTAAACTTACTTTTTATATTTTTATATTTTTGATGGGATACAATTTGCAAGTGTATACGCAAAATGAGATAGTCTGTTGCAATAACATTTCAAAGCAGTAAATTCCTACGGATGGTAGCCAGATGTGCTCCCATGCAGATCTTTCCCTAGATATATATCTAGATGAATACTTTGCAGTGCACACTTTAAGTGCCTTGTTCATCAAACCACTTTGAGACTACTATATCGTTTCACTCTCATATAGTGCGCGGGAAAAACGAACACTTAAATTTTGCCTTTCGACCAATGATTTCTCTTATTTTTTTATGATGATCAACTCAAAAAATGTTCAAATGTTTGTAAATCTATGGTACCTAACTGCTTGGTTATTAGTCCCTAGGTTAGAAACTACTTAAACTCAGTTAAACTAACATAAGGACAAAACATACAGCCATGCCCGATGGAGGATTCGAACCTCCACAGCGAACGGGCGCGCGCACCGCAGCACGGCGCCTCAGTGCGGAAGGCTATTCCTCCTCTGCGGCGTTATGATGATCATGTCTCCCAATATGGGTGGGGGCCGAAAAAATAATTTCACATTCGGAGGAGAACTTTGAAATTTCGTAAATAGATCTATCTGCAATGAAAATGCCTTGTTTAGATTATTGTCATCCGAATTGCGTGATACTAGAAAACGAGCTGCACTTCATTGCACTTTCTCCGCGAATTTTATGTCCTAAGGGTTCCATTTTACGCCAGTATAAGACGGACAGCATGGTGTATGTTGTCTCTTAAGTTGCATCTTATAAGGGTTCTGCCAAAACAGCGCAGCCATGGTTCACCTTCCACTCAATATCATGCGTGGTGTTTCCAGTTAAAACTGGTCGTCATTGCAATTCCTAATTATTTAGTTGAACTGACAGCATTAAGAAAAGTGTTATTAATCATCTAAAAGAAATGGAACGGAGTTCTTTCAGTAATCATTAGAACGGTTTCACTTTTTCTTAATTATATAGGAGCCGGCCGCGGTGGCCGAGGAGACTGAGGCGCTCCAGTCACGGTCTGCACGGCCACTACGGTCGGGTGTTCGAATCTCCCCTCGGGCATGGATATTTGTGCCGTCCTAGTTCGTAAGTAGTTCATAAATAGTTTGTAAGTTTAGGTACTGATGACCCCGTAGTTAAGTCCCATAAAATATATATATATATATATATATATATATATATATATATATATATATATATATATATATATATATATAGGCACTTTATGCACCTGGCGGGTATCTTGTTATGTCGAACGACGTAATTGTAACAATATAAGTTTCGCTAATTTCAGGCTCTCCGATGTTATGCGTACCTTAAAAACAGTTTCCTGGCCACACTGCGCTGCTGAAATATGTGAAAAGAAATAAGTCAACTGCAATCAGAAAATGTTTAACTAACTCAAATGTTCGTAAAGCTTATGGGACTTAACTGCGGGCTCATCAGTCCCTAAACTTACAAACTACTTATGAACTACCTTATACTAAAGACGGCACAAACATCCATGCTCGAAGGGGGATTCGAACCTCCTACGGGGAACGGCCTCGTGCATCGTAGCGTAGCGCCTCAATGCGCTCGGCCGCTCTGCCGCGGCTTTTAATTAACTACCAGAATTACTTTAATCTTTTACATACTTTGTTTTATTGAGAAGTTATTTGATCTTTACAACATTCGTTTTCTGCAAATAAAGCATTGCCACTAGTCAAAATAATGTTCAAATATTTGTAAATCTATTGGACCAAACTGCGTGGTCATCAGTCCGTAGCTTACAAACTACTTAAACCTAGGTAAATTAACCTAAGGACAAACACACACCCATGCCCCAGGGAGGACTCGAACGTCCACGGCGAGCAACCGCGCGCTCTGCAGCGAGACGCTTTAGACCGCTCGGCTACTCCACCGCGGCTGCCACTAGTCCCTACGCTCCACAGATGGGTTATTCTTTGGAGTGCATTTTCCATTTCGTGCGCTGTTTTTTGATGGATTCTCTGTGATCCTTTGTAGATTTCGATACGAAGTGAGGAGTTACTGATGTTCGGGATTTCCGCATTTCCTCAAAGGAGACACGTGTGTCGAGAGTCTGCGAGTGGCTGGTAAATATATTTAATAACTTCTTCTCTCTTCACGAGGAGCTGAATTAATTTCCCGAACTCTTGCGTGGGTCGAGGGGGAAAACATGATAAAAACAACGAGTCTGACTGAATTTGTGGGTTACTTGCCAGTGGACAAGCTATGAGCATTAGGGAGAGAGAGGCGGCTTTTAGTGATACTGCGTATGCATGTCACTGAAAATGAAACATTATATTCTGTTTTGTTATCATTGATACCATTATTACAAATATTTGCTCTTCAGATAGGCAAAGTTTGGTGTTTTGTGGATCAACTGCTCTTACGGATTACGAAACCAGACCGCTGTTAGCACAAAAATAAGATATATTGTTCGATGGTGAGAGAAACACAAGTCTTCTCTATTGTGGCTCAATATAATTCAACGAAAGAATACTATGAGTATTTCATAAGCCACTCTTTTACAAGTAATTGCTTTTCTAATTACTAGTATTTTACAGTTTTTAACAAAACAGTTCAACATGCAGTCAACGTACATGTGATTTCAGTAATAGTCATTAGTATATTCCAAAGTGAGCACTTAATTATAAATTAGAGAGTATAAATAATACACTCTTGGCGTTACGTGGCATTTACTTGCATTATCTTTCATATAAATGTTTGGCTATTCTTCGTTTTACCCGGAGATGTTGCGTGGCTATAACTCTCTGAATTCCATTATCAACCCTTTAGTGACCAAATTATTTCCAGAAGTTGTAGACTTTTTATGATTAATATATTGGGCTAAGAAGCCATACATAAAATCATAGTTTAAATCTTGAAAGTGAGAGTTTAGCCTACAGGTATAATAAAATTAGTTGAACTATTATTCCCACCGAACTTTGCAATAACTGGATTTGATAATTAAAAAAAGTATATCCTTTATTTTTAGTACAAAAAGCATATTAAACATTTGATTTACTTTTATATTAGCTCATATTGTCCATTGAGTTCACTAAGGTGACGTACTATGGAACTTAAGGAAGCATGGTGCGCCGGCCGCGGTGGCCGAGGAGACTAAGGCGCTCCAGTCACAGTCTGCACGGTCACTACGGTCGGGGGTTCGAATCCCCCCTCGAGCATGGATATTTGTGCCGTCCTAGTTCGTAAGTAGTTGATAAGTAGTTTGTAAGTTTAGGGACTGATGACCCCGTAGTTAAGTCCCATAGACTATGCAAACATTTTGAAGCATGGTGCTACACACAGAGGTAGGACACATTATATTTGTCCTCTTATCTTTGTTTTTGGTGCTACATTTACGATACCTTCTGTTTGCAGTACCTTCTGTTGGCAAATGAGTTCAACTTTGGCCAGACGAACTTCATTTGGAACTCCATAAACGCCTCTTTTTGGTGTCTCAAAATGAACGGGCCTTTGTCTTCGCTTACGACTTGAGAAGTCGGAGATGAGCTACCTTGGCAAATGCAATCTAAATGTTAGCTGGTCTGCTTCTGTAACTTCCACATAATTTAGACATTGACATCTGACAAATATACAAGAAAGAAAAATAGTCTGTGCCACAACTTCCATGAACGACGACCTACAGCACACCGTTTTCGCAGCAGATCAAATCGATCCACCCCTCCCATTATTTTATTGTATTCTGCCACAGCCAATGGACAGAATACTTCACTGATGCTTCCATCTTTTGTTCAAAATCTGCGAAGTATTTGGTGACTCAGAATCTTCATCAGTCAGCATCGACATCTGAATCTTCTGGTAAAGTGTACATGATTCTCAAAACCTCTCCTGGCATGAATCCAGGCATTCTAAACAATAAGAAAAAACAATAACTACAATGCCGATTGCACAAGCATACAAACTGCACTACACACATGTTCAGTAGAAAACATAGTTCTCAATAACTTACATTGTAATATTTATGTAATTTTCATTGATATCCAGCAATTGTACACGAATACTATCTCCCCCGTAAATATAAAAATAGACAAATACAACATAAGTCACTTCACACGCAAAAGGAAAGCACACTATACAAAAAGCACTGTTATGGTAGAAACAGTGGCTTGTTTTCCCGTGAAAACTGCGCTTCTGCATTGACTAACTAACAATGTAGAAATACATCCACTTTCGCGCGCCTGTTGACAATCTATATGTAGTTGGCACACTCTAAAAGAGATGGTATCAGTCACGGTCTGCACGGCCACTACGGTCGGGGGTTCGAATCCCCCCTCGGGAATGGATATTTGTGCCGTCCTTAGTGTTAGGTAGTTGATAAGTAGTTTGTAAGTTTAGGGACTGATAACCCCGTAGTTAAGTCCCATAAGCTTAACAAACATTTGAACATTTGAAGAGTTGGTAGCCCAAGTTTAAGTGGGAACACTGAAGTTATAGCGAAAACAAATTAGTGGGAACTATAGTTCCCACTGGTCACTAAAGGGTTAATTGACGTCAACAGTTTCGGTTGTGAATGTGAGTTTAGCTTCATAAAGCGACGTACATACGCCACCGTGATGACTACAATCATTACGAAAACGTGCTTAATGCAGTGTTGGTGCATCATGAGTATGCGTCAAGACCCAAGACGTCCGCGAATCATCAAAGTACGTGCAGGACGAAGGCTTACTCTACCTTTAAACCAGGATAGTCGGCGGTCTGTAGTGAATCCATTTTGCAAAAGATATTGAACAGAAGGAGAGGCGTGGAACTGAAATGTATGCTGCGGCCGGGACCTCCACCTTACTAGGCAGTCGCTTTGCCCACTTATATTTCCTCCTGTAAGGCTTAAAATATAACTTACACATATCTAAATTAAAAAGAAAAGAGCAAGGAAAAATCTTGAGCCAGATTCGAATATACGACCCTTGCGTTCTATTTTTATTTTATTATTTACTTATTTTCCTATTTTCCTCTCTAAGCTCTGCCACTACAGGCGATGGCTCCTATATCTTATATTACCATCAAAAATTAACCAACTAAACCTACAATAAGATATAATCTAATGTCACCGCCAGTTTCGTCCAAAAAAAAAAAAAAAGAGTCTCCTCCAAATCGGCCTGTGAAACAAAGGAAGAAGGAAAGGCTGCCTATAGGTTAATTTATTTTATTTATTCTTCTTTTTTTTAATTCCTTTTCTAAGGGGTGTTTGGGGAGTCCTGACGTCGGGGGCTCCAGTCGCCTGATTGTTAAGGAGTTGGTAAACCTTTTACTGTCCGCGGGGAGTTCTCTCATCAGAATATTCTTTGATATATCTTAAATCTCACCTCACACCTGGAACACACCAATGCTCGGGGGACACGTACGCAAAGTTCGCAAATAATTTGCAAAAAGAGCGTTGCGTCGTAATACCGTGAAGTTGGCCGTTAAATAGTACCAAAAATTTAACAACTTTGTTTCTCCATCGCGGAAACAGTATGACACTGTCATATCTTTGACCCAAATTATGGCATTATCTCGTGTTTGGGAAGTAAATAAAGTCAAGATGAATAAATTTCACTGGTTCAACAGAATGGGGTCCGTCGAATACTGATATATATAGGATGATTCAAAAAAGAAAAGATTTTATGTGATTTAACTACTTTTTATATTTTTAGTTTCATTGATTTATACAGTATAAATACCAAAAATGTAAATTCAAGTCTTGGATAAGCATCTTTGCATAGGTACTCTTCAAAGGGAATGATAATCTTTGTAGTTTAGTCCATTCCAAAATCAAACAACAACAACATAAGTACTCTTTGGCTGAGAGCTGTAATATCTGAGGTTGTTAGTTATTAATACGTCAGTCACTAATGAGCTCTAACCAAGTAAGGTGTATATAATGCTTTATCCGTTAGCACAGTCATAATAGAAATGGGTGTTCTCCTCATTTAAGTGAAAGGATGTTTATTTCTATTTTGTGAAATGACTCACCTCATAAATAATTTTTAATAACTACGAGATAGTGTAAGAAAAGTAATCACTATTAGAATGGAATGATACATTATGAATGGCGCTCGCAAAACAGGACGCTAATCGACGATTTACTGACTAGCATCTTTAAGTACCAGAAATGGTGTATGTATATACGAAGGTTGGAATTTAAATAGTGACAACTATATATTCAGAACCACTACAATAGCGTTATATGTTTGCACCTGTTACTGTCCTCAAAGTAGTCACCAGTGTTCTGTAGAACCCATTGCCAGCAATGTGGAAGGCGTAGTTTACCGTCAGCTGAGCCTGTTCTGTTGATGGTGCGAATAGAGGGGTTTCCTGCCTGTCTAATATTTGGAACAGTTCTGTAGCGAATGCCACGAAGTGGTTCCTCCATCTTCGGCATCAGATCAAAGTCACAAGGACCTATGTCCGGAGAGTATGGTGGATGGTACAGTATATCCAAATCCCATCTACGGAACAGAGCAGCCACAGCTTACGCTGTATGCGCCCGTGCATTGTTGTGCAAAGTGATGGGTGGGTTGCGAAGATAGTGTTACCGCTTCTTTCGCAAAGCTGGTCGCAGGTGATGCTCCAAACAAACAGTAATATTGTGCATTGACGGTCTCCGATGTTCCTGTTTCGAAAACATAATGACAGCATTACGTTAGACCGCTCGCACACAAGTGACTGTTTGCCTCGAATTGCCCGCACGCCGGTGACATGGGACGGACGAGTTCATTGGCACGGAGTCGATTATGCGCACGCCGGTGAGGTGGGACGGGCGAGTCCATTTGCTCAGAGGTTAGGTAGGTATGTCTACAAGGTGTGCTATCAGCGACAAGACGTCTAAGGTACGACAAAGCAATTTAATTTTAATATGGTAGTGACCTTTTTCTCATCCCACAACAATACCCTCTTTCCTATCCCCGAACTGTTAAAAATCATGTTTTGTAGAATTTGATCGGCTTCCGTATGCCATTGTTGATACTTATTGTAGATAGTGGCTTGCGCCAGAAAAAAGAAAAGTGCCTGGTAGCGAAATTTTCTTAAAGGATTTCTCTTATTAAACTTCAACGTTTAGAGATGAAACTTACAATTACGTTCAAATCTGCATTATTCTTGCAGTTCGTGAGTAGTTTAACAATGGAGAATAACTAACTAATCAATGCAGACAGTGAAAATGAAGTTAATGTTGGAGATAATAAAGTAAATAAGTCTATCAATAATATCAGTATAGAACAAATTATGTCTTCAGCGCCACGACCCGACAATGGTACATTTAAGGCAGACATTATTACCTTTGAAATGTCTGATGTAACCATGGATAAACCTGTTTCCGATTAAATGTGTATATGAGACACTTTGACCATTATCCCCTAGCAATATTTTCTCAGCTGAAATTTCGCGAGATGGATGTGTAACCGTAAGTAATGTTTTTCCAAAAAATGAATCATTCTCTTTCGGCAACCAATCATTGATACAACAGAACCTGCCCATCGAGAATGAAACAATGTCTACTAGTGAAACAACGAATATAAGGAACGTTAATACAAATGATGCAAAATTTAATTAAGAGAATTGAAATCAAAGGTGGGAAATCTGATAACAGATCCGAGGACATAAGAGATTTGATGATATAGCGTGCAAATTGTACAAAAAAAATTGACTTTGGTAAAGGATTTGATAAAAAAAAATTCCGATGCAACACAGAAATTGCATCATGAGACTCACAAATTTTGACGACAAACTTTCACAGGTCGCGATTGAGCAACAAAAACAAGTCTGAAGGAACTGAGATACCAACAGCCGTATGCATAATAAAATATTTATTGTATCACAATCAGATTCGGCATTCCACTATGCCATCTTCTGGTCCCTACATCGGAGCATAATAAAAAAGTAGGGATACTAAAACTGGATTTTTGGACTTCTGTCTCTTAGTGGGAAAGAACAACAACTGTGACAACAAGGACAGGGAACCTTGTTGTCGCTGACCGCGGTGGCCGAGGGGACTGAGGCGCTCCAGTCACGGTCTGCACGGCCACTACGGTCGGGGGTTCGAAACCCCATCGGGCATGGATATTTGTGCCGTCCTTAGTATTACCTAGTTCATAAGTAGTTTGTAAGTTTAGGGACTGATGACCCTGTAGTTAAGTCCCACAAGCTCTACAAACATCGTTTGAACCTTGTTGTCAAGTTGTTGTTGTTCTTTCCCACTAAGAGACATAAGTCCACGAATCCAGTTTTAGTATCCCTACTTTTGGATATTACGCACCGATGTAGCGACGTGAAGATGGCATAGTGGAATGCCAAAACTGGTTGTGATACAACAAATATTTTATTATACATACGGCTGTTGGTATTTCAGTTCCTTCAGACTCTTGACCAGCCGCTGTCCCGTTTCCACCACAAATGATGGATTCAATAAGACAAAAACAATTAGCTGAAATAAATGCTCTTGCGGCAGCATATGCCGAATTTCAGAAGTCGCAAAGCAGTTTGACAGACACGCTAACCGGATTAAAGATGGTCTGCGAAAAGGTGCCCGATAGTGCTGATAAATTGTCACTGGAAGAAGGATTTTTGGAATTAGCGCAAACCGAAATTATCGACGACGCGCATTTGTTAGCGACATCGCGTTAGCCCAAAGGTGTGTTGCCGAACACAGGACTTAGATATCAAAGAAGTCGAAAACCAGATCCGAACGGAATGGACCAAAAGTAGGATCATCATAAACAGTTACGGCAATCCTGGAACACCGTGTGGATTAAGATCAAGTAATGTACAGTAAAAAACTGATAACGTGTTTGTAACTAATCCCCACCAGGAAAATGGTGGTAGTAAACAGGCGCAATACGATTAAATCATTCAGCAATCCAATGCCCGTGCTAACTGCGGACCACACACACACACACACACACACACACTCATTTCACTATCATACGAACGGCCAACGAAAGTCCGTGTCTGGCAGCCGTTACGGAAGATGAGAGTCTATTGAAGTATAGATAATTTCTTGTTTTCTCACTAGAGTAAAGGTGGACATAGGGAAAGGTGATTGTTTTTTTTCAGATACAGGAGAAAGTAATCACATATAATGGATATAATTTCACCTGTCGTGAATGGTAAGACTTTGTACATGAGAAGCGTATCAAGCACATTCACATATCGAAATTTCACCCGGAATCGAGTCCCGTAGAACGGATGTTCAAGGAATTAAACTGATCTATGTGAACATATATACCGAACAAACAAACAAAGTGAATAGAGTTTCTGGCCTCATTTCAGCAGATAACAAATAATTTACCTCATACCTCAAGAAAGTTCAGACCCTCAGAGCTTCGTTATATAAGAAAGAAGTAGATGAATGGCTAAAACCCCTACCGCATTTGGAAACGGCCGAGCTATCATTGGAAGAAGTACGACAAACCCTAACATATATATATATATATATATATATATATATATATATATATATATATATATATATAAACTAAGGCTTGTATGCACTTTAGAGGTTGGGCAACAAGTGTTTTTACGTACGCATCCTAAATTTGCAAAGCAGAAACGACTAAATTAGGACTGTCAAATGTTATACTCAGGGCCACATGTTATTGTAAGCATTCGACATCCTGGATGCTTTGAAAGTTTTCCGCTGCCGCGGTACCTGAATCGTACTGTTCCAAAATCTGTTCCACTTGATGGATCTGACATTTTTACAAACTGCTCCCTAAGTCTGACATCAGTTACATTATAGACAATAGCGTCACCTAACATAACATCTGAATACAAACCTCCACACGAACACTTAAACTGACACTTCTAGTAAGACCCTGGAGATCTTTAATCCACTGCCAGTATGTTTGGTGTTGACCTTTCATACACCGAAAAAACTGATACCTAACGGCCACTACAATGATTTGCTGTTCATAATATGGCGTGAGGGCTCCTATTACTTTATCATAAGAAAGTTCAGAAGGCTCCGCAGTGGGAAAGACGGAACGCTGGGGACCCTACACACGATAAAAAGAAGTGGAGTTTGACAGTACCCTGTATCTTGTGCACTGTGGCGTAGGTTTCAAACTGTTGCAACCATTCTGTCCATTCCTCTTGTGCTTCGTCATACTGGCGAAAAGGCGGAATTACTGGAGGTGGTAGCTGCTTCAGTGGTAACTGCGTATTTTGTTGCACAGGTACGGCCAGAAGTTGTTGCACGGTTGAGAGCAATGATGCGATTTGTTGACTCTGAAACTGAAACATCTGCATCAACTGCTGTGCATCGAGCGCAGGAAGCTGCGGCGCAATGGCAGTGTTAATGGGATTTGATATTTTGGGAAAAAAAAGAGGCAAAGATATAGAAATTCACAAAAGATTACATCTTGGCTAGCCGCGGTGGCCGAGCGGTCTGCAGCGCGCCAGTCACGTTCTGCACGGTCACTACGGTCGGGGGTTCGAATCCTCGGGTATGGATATTTGTGCCGCCCTTAGTATTAGCTAGTTCATAAGTAGTTTGTAAGTTTAGGGACAGACGACCCCGTAGTGAAGTCCCATAAGCTCTACAAACATTTGATTATATGCTGCAACCTCAGAGGCCTGGAATAAATTGACAAGCAAATTAATTTCGCAGCATAGCGTCAGAGATTTCTGCGTCCACAGAAACATCTCGTCGCATTGTGGTGCGTAATCGTCGTCGCCATTTGTTTAGTTGTCATGTGTTTTCTCCTTCCCGTCCTGTCTTTCAGGAAAGGTTCTCTCAGGACGCTTGGGATGCGTTGACATCTAAAACAGCGTCACTGATTAGTAGTAAAATTTTTATTTACTGAAGAATACAATATACTCAACTTCTATAAAGTATGTCTCTTCTCGCGGCGGCGGCGTCTTCTTCCTTGATGTTAGCTGCGCTGAGTCGTAGTGACTGCCTATTTCGGAGCTGAGTTCAGATGGGCTCTTCCACATGCATGTCGGCCCAGATATAGCAGCCTGTAGAGGGCGCACTCCTCCATTGCTCCCACCAAGAGACGCGGTGCCAGCGTGAGATTGGATGCCGGTCGTCCGCTGCCATGTTTACGATCGTTCTCGTGCGTCTGGCGTGTGTTGCTGACTTTACGCCACAACAAATTTTGTCCTCACTCTGTACTCCAAACCTCCCCATAACTGTTCAATCGTGTTGAGACAAGGCAATTCTGCTGTCCAGAGGCGATGTTTCATAATTTTATGATGCTGTACAAACCACACCTGAGCAGTTTTGGTTGTGTGCACAACTGCATTATCATTTTGCAATATGGCAATGCAGTATGTTAGTCATTGTATGTATTTCGTTGTCGAGGGAGCTGAGATATTCATTCAAAATTATTCCACTAGTGCAGGTAATGTTGGAAACAGTTGAATAACATGATGTAAATGCCCAAATCATGATGGAACTTAGCCCAAGCTTGACATCAGGAAGCAGGCATGCTGTATAGGAAGTTACTTTAGTGGTTTTCGATACATAAAACAGGTTATTAGTAGGAAGAAATGTGAACGATGATTCATCAGAACATACCACTTACTTCCAGTCAAGAAGTGTCGAGGTTTTATGACAGCGACACCACTTCCTCCGCAGATTTACATTGGATTTCGTTATTAACCCTTTCAGACCTGATTTTTTTCTCTGTCAAGAAAATTATTTTTAATGCTGTAATACTCTTAAGTTAAATTTTCAGTGATTTTAGAAGCAAGATTTATCCAATTATATGCATCCATTTTCATTGTACAACACCGCATATACTGAAAAACAAGGCTTTTTTAAGGACTAAGTTAATTAATTTTGTAGTACCAACTGCTGTACTAAATAAACTGAACGTTCAATAACTACATCGCAAAATAGCAACTACTACTTTCAGTTATACAGTGGAATACAAGTAACTCACAATGTCCGTGTTCTTTGAAGTCCGCAAACTGCTGCGCAGTGCAACACTCGCTTCTTAATATTTTTATAGTGATCTTCCGCAGATGGTAGTAATTGTGCATGATGAAATGATTGAACACTCAGGTGTCGTATACATGTTCTTTCCATTAAGAAAAAACGCTTCTGAACCATCTTAGACACCGTAGATGTTATGTACACATTTGTAGCCAGAGGGTCCGAAAGGGTTAAGGTTTAGAAACTGTAACCCTTCGTTAACTGATAAGCTACGGTCTTAATGTTTCTTACCGACACAGTATTACTCAATTGAGTGTTAATATTGCAGTCGCTTTTTCTGTGATAGTCTTATATTGTCTGGCCACAACTGTTGTTAGTATTCGTCGATCGCTGTCAGCTAACTTCTGGTTTCGTCCGTTATTTCTCTTCGCTAATGATGTTTTGTGTATGGTGTCAGAACAGAGGATACTGTAACTAGAGAAACGTTAAACAGTGCAGCCGTTTTCGTCACAGACGCCGCTCAAACTAACTGCGCACGTTAAGTTGGCGTCTTTGGTAGTCTGAGAGATCACGCATTTCGACGATCTTTTGTGCTGACCATCGCATAACAAAAGTGTTAAATACTTCAAGGTATTGCCGAAGAATTCGTGCCGGCCGCGGTGGCCGAGGGGACTGAGGCGCTCCAGTCACGGTCTGCACGGCCACTACGGTCGGGGGTTCGAATTCCCCCTCGGGCATGGATATTTGTGCCGTCCTTAGTCTTAGCTAGTTGATAAGTAGTTTGTAAGTTTAGGGACTGATGACTCCGCAGTTAAGTCTCATAAGCTTAACGAACATTTTGAAGAATTCGTAGCCACGCGGGAGGGGCAGTGCGCTGTAGGGCGGAGTGCGCGCCTGCTCCACGTCGGAGGTTCCAGTCCTCCATCGAGCATGCATATGTGTGTTGTCTTTAGGATGAGTTAGTTTAAGCTGTTTGTAATTTTAGGGACTGATGTCCACAGTAGTTTGGTCCAGTAGCTTCACAAACATGTGAACATTTTTGAAGACTTTGTACGTCAATAGTGCATTCCGGTCGCGTCTCCGGTCGCGCAGTTGAGCCAACTTGTAAATAGATGTAAATATTATGTATGATGTTCATATTATTTTGCCCACAGAGAATTTCAAAAGTAACATAATTTTCCTCACGCATAGCATATGCGCTATGTTAGTGAATACAGATAAAATTCACTACGCGAGCTTTCATTTTCAGTATATTCAGACCCGAATGTATGGTTGTTGTTGTCTGGATGTTACAACAGGTAAATTCAAGGAGTTATTAGGAACTGTTAATTCTAGCCGGCAATTCGAGTTTATGGTTTCTCTCCTTCTCATGTTTCCAGACGCGAGGTACTGTTTACGACTTGGGGATTGTACGGTAGGTGCAATTACAGATCGTAAACCAGCTCGTATTCTCTTAAATGCTTAACCTCCTCCTCTAAAGATGCTCTTAGCGCAGAGCTTTCGCCTGCCAAAATACGACTTTCAGACAAACTTTAAGAAGCAGAAAAATACAGTCGCATTTAAAATTGCTTTTTCACCACATGTAACAGGCGTTTTAGAGCAGCCATTGCACAACGTTGGTGATTACTATTCCACCTTCCGAAAATTATTCCAGAATGTGTCATCTTGGGCGACTACTATGACGCAACAGGGTACTTTCTCTCACCAGACCGAGCTAGGTGGCGCAGTGGTAAGACACTGGACCCGTATTCGAGAGGATGGTGGTTCAAATCCACCTCCTGCCATCCAGATTAAGGTTTTTCGTGATTTCCCTAAATCCCTTCATGCAAATACCGGGATGGTTCCTTCAAAGGGCACGGCCGATTTCCTCCCCCGCCCGTCCCCGAAAATCCGAGCGTAAGCTCAGTCTCTAATGACCACGCTGTCGACGGGACGTTAAACCCTAAGCTTCCTTCCTTCTTCTTTCTCTCCCCTTGTTAAGGAGCAGAAAATAACGTAAGAATAGAATAAAACAATAGATGTGCTGCCTGATATTCACCCCACACTGAAGAGCCAAACAATCTGGTATAGGCATGCGTATGCAAACACGGAGATATGCAAACACTCAGATGACGACGCAACGCCTATATAAGACAACAGGTGCGCAGGCATTAGATCCATTGCTGCCGGTGCAATGGGATATTCTCACGATTTAAACAAGTCTGAACATAGTATTATAGTCGGTGCACGTGAGATGGAACACAGCATCTCCCAGGTAGCGATAAGATGGGGATTTCCCCGTACGACCATATCACGAGTGGACCGTGAATATCGGGGATCAGGTAAAACATCAAATCTCCGACATTTCTGCGGGCGGAAAAAGATCAAAATGTTCAAATGTTTGTTAAGCTTATGGGACTTAACTACGGGGTCATCAGTCCCTAAACTTACAAACTACTTATCAACTACCTTATACTAAGGACGGCTCAAATATCCATGCCCGAGGGGGGATTCGAACCCCCGACCGCAGTGGCCGCGCAGACCGTGACTGAAGCGCCTTAGTCCCCTCGTCCACCGCGGCCGGCGGAAAAAGATCCAGTAGGAACGGAACCAAAGACGCCTGAAGAGAATCGTTGAACGTGACACAAGTCAAACCCTTCTACAATTTGCTGCGGATTCCAATGCTGGGTCAATCAATAAGTATCAGCGTGCGAACCATTCAACGACACATTATGGATGTTGGCTTGTTGCCGAAGGCCCAATCGTGTACCCTTGTTGAATGTACGACGAAACTGCTGATGACTGGAAACCTGTTGCCTGGTGTGACGAGTTTAGTTTCCAAATGTATCGAATAGATAGACGTGTACGAGTATGGATACAACCTCATGAATCCATGGATCCTGCTGCTGGAGGTGCTGAAATGGTGTGGGGCGTATGCAATTGGAGTGATATGGAACCCATGATACGTCTACATAGATAACTGCAGGAGTGTCTTCGGAAAGATCCCGGAACTGCTCTCACTTTCGGTAGTCACAGTAACCATATAGTACTAGGGACGGAAAGCTGGCTGACAACAGATGTCAGTAGTAATGAAATCATGGTTAGTAAGCTATGGATAGTCCTGTCCAGAACCTCAACCTGAGCTGTTTTCAAAGAGATTCGCATTTACGTTTCTGGTTTGGTGAACACAGAATTATCCAATCACATATCCACTAGCCCTCCAAATCAGTCACAATCTCATGGGACTCCTGGGAGCAGTAGATAAAGTATAGCAATAAATATAATTGCAATTTGGAAGCTAACACTAACCAGTGAGTGGCTTCACTTACACAATACATACACGAAATATTTTGGACAAATTTTCTCGCTGAATTAAGCCCATTATCGAGGTTATTGGCGATGTAACACAGTATTAGCGTCATGACTGACAAGGAAAGTACATGGGCTCGAACAATCATATCTGTATGAACGTTTGGATACAGGATCTCTACGTACACCTCAACGTGCTGGTGGGTGTCGTTTTTCTTCAAAGCTCTGCAACCATGCTCTAGATAGCACTGTAAATGTAATTGTAGACGCCATACGTAATGCAGATGTCTTAACTATAACTTATGTAATAATCATCGTACATGTTCTCTAGCGAATTGTCATCAAAAGCCGTGATGATAGTTGCAACTTTAACCTTCTTCCCGAAAGACTGTTGGTATTCACTGCCATTGCTCCCATCGCCTCTTCCCGCACTTACCGTAGCACTACCTCTTGCAATGAGTTGTTCGACATTATCATCCCTATTATCATTATTATGAGTTTGTAACAACAGTATCTAACTTACGCTCATATTTCTGTGCCATAACAAATACTAGAAAGCTTGTAAATGATTCATCTTCTACACTAATACCATCTTCACGAAGAAGGGTTTTTCGTAACTTCATCTCAACTAATCGCAATACATTTTGCAGGATTGATTAGCAATCGCCGCCCCATCTGACGCTTCACCACACAAATAACGTCACAAAACGTAACTTCGGAGGCACACTGCACCGTCCATACTGGCGAACCGACAGGTCAAAGTGCAATGCGGCTTGGCACACGCAGAGGCCTCTAACGGACGACTGCAGAGTTTTTCAGATGCGGGAGTATCACTAGTGCAATAAGGGATCTTTACATTATCTCTCATACGATTTTGGTGTATATGTGTTTGTTCGAGCCCGAGTACTTTCCTTGTGAGTGTGACTAACGATTTCTTTGAGTATCTTCGCTGGCCAAAGAAAACAAAATTCATCAGAGGGCAACGTAAGAATGAAAATGGATGAAGTACGAGATTAAGTATCTGCCTATGATAACTGACAACGGCACTGAGAGTCGCCGACTACCATGTAGGGGGCCTGGGTTAGATTCCCGGCTGGAGCTTCTTGTTGTACGTTGTCCTCATCATCACTTTCAGAACAATTCCGATGGGATCTTCAAAACTATGATAACTGACAACGGCACTGAGAGTCGCCGACTACCATGTAGGGGGCCTGGGTTAGATTCCCGGCTGGAGCTTCTTGTTGTACGTTGTCCTCATCATCACTTTCAGAACAATTCCGATGGGATCTTCAAAACTGCCAAAACAGTGCCATACTATTATTTCACTTCATTTAATCCTACGAACAGTATTAACTGCTGATTTAACTTACTACAGTTCTTATAAGTGCTTTCGCTGCATAAGTACAGAACAACTTGAGTCAGTCCTCGATATAGTCTACCTAATAATTATGACAGAGGGAAGAAAAAGGAAAGGAGCTCTTGATTCGATAGAAAGCAGAGTGTGTTGATTGCCAGTGAGTAAACGTGGTGCAGAGTGCGGATCTAAGTGGCTCCAGCGTGGAGGGTACTTCACTTCTGAGTGGACAGAGACGCTTCAAGTGGCCGAGATAGGGCGCCGACTGTGCGCAGAGCTCACATGTCCACGTGTATTAGCGACCGCTGCAGTTTATTTGGCACACCACTTCACTTCTTTTCGGAAGCACAATTTCTCGCTTGTACACTCCATACAGGGTATCTCAGCCGCAATAGTAAATATTACACGGGGCGAGTATGGACAAATTCGTAAGAAACACGCATAAAAGGTAATTTTTACTGCGATACAGCTGTTAGAATGCAGCCGCGCGGAAAGGCCGTGCGCTCTAAGGCGGCTTGCTGTGAAGTGCGCGGCTACTTTGTGTCAGAGGTCCTAGTACTCCCTCGGACATGGGTGAGTGCGTTGTCTTTAGCATAAGTGAAAGTAGCTTGTAAGTCTAGGGACTGAAGACTATTGCAGTTTGGTCCCAAACGTTTGAACATTTTGTTAGAATTTAAATGAAATAAATACTCAAAGCACATACCGGGCATATATATACAGGGTGTTTCACTAAGTGTGTTTGCCTCTGTAACTTATAAAATAATAGGTGACGGGAAATTTTAATGCGGTAGGTCAACACAAGAAATGTTACACTTTCTGCGGAGCTATGAACATAGTTTATTGTATCATTTTCCAAAGAGTTACAGCACAAAGATATATTTTTTTTTAATGGAACAATAGTTTTTTCTACCGTGCATTGGATTCGTTGAAACCAGCTGCGTCCAAATCAATTTAAACTACATTCCTATCACTGTTAGTTTGAGAGCTACAACCCTTCAAAGTTTAGGGGGTGGAGGCTCACTGGCTGGTGGTCATGAGACGGTGGGCCGTGCCCCAGGGGATAGCCACTCGGCCAGTCGGCTACGCTATCGCAGCCGTCGCCCCCGGAACTTTGAAGGGTTGTAGCTCCCAAACTAAAAGTGATAGGAATGTAGTTTAAATTGATTTGGACGCAGCTGGTTTAAACGAATCCAATACACGATAGAAAAACTATTGTTCCATTTGAAAAATTATATCTTTGTGGTGTAACTCTTTGGAAAATGATACAATAAACTATGTTCATACCTCCACAGAAAGTGTAACATTTCTTGTGTTGACCTACCGCATTAAAATTTCCCGTCACCTATTATTTTATAAGTTACAGAGGCAAACACACTTAGTGAAACACCCTGTATATATATCATTCAGTTACTAAATGCAATATCCATGTTATTGTTGTTGTGGTCTTCAGCCCAAAGACTGGTTTGATGCAGCTTACCACGCTACCCTGTCCTGTGCAAGCGTCTTCATCTGAGAATACAAACAGCAACCTACGTCCTTTTGAATCTGCTTACTGTATTCGTCCCTCGGTCTCCCACTACGATTTTTAACCTACTCACTTCCCTCCAGTGTTAAGCTGACAATTCCTTGATGTCTCAGAATATGTACCACCAATCTATCCCTTCTCTTAGTCATGGTGTGCCAGAAATTACTTTTCTCCCTAATTCGGCCAAGCACCTCCTCAATAGTTACGTGATCTACCCATCTAATTTTCATCATTCGTCTGTAACACCACATTTCAAAAGCTTTTATTATATTTTTGTCTGAACTCCTTATCGTCCCTCTTCCACTCCCGTACATTGCTACACTCCAGACAAATGCTTTCAGAAAGGACTTCCTAACATTCAAATTAATATTGGATGTTAACGAGTTTCGCTTCTTCAGAAACGCTTTTCTTCCCATAGCCATTCTGCATTTTACATCTTCTTTACTTCGGCCATCAGAAGTTATCTTGCGCACCCAAATAACAAAACGCATCTACTACTCTTATTGTCTCATTACCAATTCTAATTCTTTCAGCATTGCCTGATTTTCTGACATTCCATTCAATTATCCTCGTTTTACTCTTGTTAATGTTCATCTTATATCTTCCTTTCAACACACTGTTCATTCCGTTCAATTGCTCTTCCAGATCCATCGTAGTCTCTGACAAAATTACTATGTCATCGACAAACCGCAAAGTTTTTATTTCTTCTTCCTGAACTGTAATTCCCTCTCCAAATTTCTCCTTGCATTCCTTCAATGCTTGCTCAATCTACAGATTGAACAACATTGGGGAAATGTTACAACCCTGTCTTACTCCCTTACCAACCTCTGCATCCCTTTCTTGCCCTTTGACTCTAATAACTGCTGTCTGGTTTTTGTATAGGTTGAATGTATCTCTGTGATCCCTATATTTTACCCCTGCTACATTCAGAATTTGAAAGTGTGTATGCCAGTCGACATTGTCAAAAGCTTTATCCAAATCTACAAATGTTAAAAACGTAGGTTTGCCTTTCCTTAGCCTATCTTCTAAGATAATTAGTAATGTGAGTATTGCCTCCTGTGTTCCTGCATTTCTTCTAAATTCAAAGTGATCTTCCCTACCCACAAGTTTTTCCATTTGTTAGTAGTAGGGCAAAGACAGTACGAGCACTCGTTTTTGACCTTGAACTCGATGACATCATCCAAGATGGCGGCTGGGGAAATCCCATGACATCATACAAGATGGTGAGTGGGGAAATCCCACCCCACCTTCCACCTCCTGGGAAAACCCAGGACCAGCCCCACCCCCACCCCCCAGCAGGTCCAGACTTGCCTACCCCCCAGCCCCAGGGGAAAGACCCCGGACAGTGAAATCCTGTAAACATCTATGATGGTGGGAAGCCCCCAGCAGGTATAGACATGCCTACCCCCACCCCCTGACAATGAAACACCTGGCTCTCTGCAAGTTCAGACCTGTCCACCTGCCTTCAATTACAATTTTTTTTTTATTATTACTCTGTACTGTAACTGAGTGTGCTCACTCTTCCACATCTCAACTGCTAATGAGTGGTGTAACTATGGGGGGATGAGTGGGATACAACCCCCCCCCCAGAACCCGAAAAGAAAAAAAAAAGAGAGACAGAAGAAATCATATAACAGCAATCTCGTAAAGGTAAATATTGGAAACTTGGGGTGTTTTACCATAAGCTTTCATTGGATGGGAGTGAATTAGTTTCTTGAACAGGAGTGGTAGATACTAGTCTGACTGGAAACTGACTAAAATTTTGGTTGTCAAGCAGATGGAAACTGACTAAAATTTTGGTTGTCAAGCAGATATATCCCCCCCCCCCCCAAAGCCAAGTCCTAGTTACGCCACTGATCTACATGTCCTCCCCATCCCATCACCATGTGACCATTGACCAATGAGAGCTCAGGAGCATTCAGAACGTGTAGGGACTATGCTCCTTCACTTACAGCTCTACAACTGGTGCGGGAGGATCTCCACATGCAGAGGAGCTGTTAAAGTAATTCCCCCTGGTACATTATACAGCATAAGTAGCCTCGGAACCAACACTTTTTATTATAAACAAGAAAAAATAGGGAAGGGATTATTTATTTGGTGCTACACTTATAAATTTTTTCACACTAATGAGAGCACATCAATAGACCAGTTGCAGTGGACGTAAGCAAAGTATCACTACTACTTCGAAAATAACTGGTGTTACCTCACAAGTCGTAAACGCTATCCACTATAGCCTGCCTGACGATACATCAGGCAGGCTCAGACAAGTCCATGGACAATGGAGCTCTTAAGGATGATTGACAGCTAACACCTTTTGTGTCTCATTGCCGCCGGTTGTCATAAGTGGCGGTGGCCGAGTAGAGAGAGACCAACACAGGGAAATAGGATGCACGCGTGTGCGGGTACAGAGTCTGAGGTGACCAGCCAGTGGGACAGCAGAAACTAGAAACACTAAGCTAGACTAGAACAAAGATATATATTTCGTATAGATAGTACAATACTTCACTTTGTTAACTGAAGACTAGTGGAATGCAGATACATAGTTTAACTAGATAGAGACCTGCCTACTGATGAGAGACTGTTCTTGTGCCTGTCTGATTGCCAAGGCCGATGCAGTTCAGTGGCGGCCACGAGCGGAGTTGCAGCGGAGGGCGTTCGTGGCTGACGTAAGAACGCCGCGCCGTGCTTGCATGGCAGTGCGCGGGCAAAGTATGTAGCGCGCACTTCAGACTTCTGCGACACCACAACACCTAATTGCACTTAACACAGACGCACTTGCAGGGCACGTAAACACGCACATGGCTGCAAGCCTCACCCCTCCACAGTGAAATCTCGTAAAAACAATAACAGGTCCAGACTCGCCCTCAAGGCTCCTGCCTGACTGGCGCCACCTTCAGCAGGTAGAATCACCCGGCCTCAGCTCCCATACAAGCATGTACTTGCGTGCAAACTACCGTAATGCACTTACGGGGTCCGCCGCGGTGCGCGCACAATTTATCGGTCGGCCCCAGCACGCTGGCTAGCCCATATTGCGCCGCGCCCCACATCGCTCGCGCCCTAGTGGCGAAGTATTTAAGCGCGTCCGGAGCACAGTGCGACCCCGACACAGCGGTCCGCAGGGGGGTGGAACTCATATAGGGATTTTCGGTAACACGATGCTGGTTCGCTGCCAGGCCACATAGAGCGCTGCGAGCGTTGCGATTTTTCATCTCGCTTTCTTATTGGATGATTTACGCCTTACAGTCCTCCAACTTGATTTTGATTCGTAGGTGGTGTTGTGTGCTGAGGTTCTATAGCAACGTCTTCCTAATTGCGATCTTCTGTGTGCATTTTGTGACTCTCATAAATTTCATTTATTTTAACTGTACAGAAGTTCCATTTCATATGACTGAAGATGCATAAATCGTAATAAACAGAAATAAAAATAAATTGGTTTTTGTAGACATTACAGTAGGCCTACATTCTTGTTTGCAGGAGAGTGTATATGGCTGTAAAATTATTTATTTGTACAACCTACTGTTCCTCTTTTGGTCACATGAGTGGATATAATTGTGCCTTAGCGTATGTGAAAACTGAAAAATCATTTACATAGATGCATGCAATATCAGATGATTTTTTGTCTGACATACACAAAATCACATTTATTTCCATGTGATAACGCCACGTGGCGAAAATCGCAGTACCGTGTTTTAGAAACAAACAATTTTAAGGTCAAAAAGATTACCACGACATCATTTACGAAGTTTGGCCGACTGTAAACAACAGCCACAAGCAATTAATGTTAGTTTTTGATTTAAATTTCTCGTATATATTACTTTGCTAGGTCTCAAAAAACTTTCTATGAGGTCCACCCTCAAAGAATAAATGAAAAATATTGTCATCTAACACCAATTGTCTCATTCGTGTATTTAGAAGTAAACATATGGATTTTCGCGCCACGTATTTCAGATTGATTCACTGCCAGGCCGCAAGTAGCGCTGCTGTCGTTCTGTGTTTCCGTGTGATAACATGGTCTTTGCACTTCTGTTATTTTTGGTGTTCTGTGGCGGTCCGGTCGCCCCTATTATTTTATTTGCATTACAATCTTTTCTATCGAAACTCGTCTAATGAACGTTATAGCTCCATGTACTGCCTCCACACCAAAGTCCGCGATGTTCCAGGGTGATTTTGTTTGCAGTGGAACTGTCCAAACTTGAACCGACTACCAGACGCTTAGATCACGTGATCCTATTCATGACTACGAAATTGGCGGGAATCTCGGTCAGTCCGATCCTAGAGGACAACGGCATCTGCAAGTACCATTTAAATAATGATGAAAAATTCGGGAAACAGCGGAAATCGCTAGCTGGATAGGAAAGGAGCAACCAGACACACAAAGTACGAGAAATCAGCCACCGCTAATGTGTGTCACTGGTGCGGGAAGGAAACACCTACCAGTTGCAGTGGATGTAAGCAAAGTTTCACTACTACTACTTCGAAAATAACTGGTGTTATCTCAGAAATCGTAAACGCTACCTTAAGAGGGGTGTTAGAAATTGCAGTCACACTTCCTAGCGAGAGCTTTCTTTCTTTTTTTTTTTTTTTTTCCGTGACTATCCGCGGCGCAACGCCGTCAGTTCAGTTGCAGCAGGCGAGAATATTTATTTTTCTTAGGCCTTGTACACATGATAGCGTTGCAACGCGTTGGGCAGCGCGTTGCAACGCGCGCTGTTGAAAAACAATAAACCGTTGACTGCGTACACATGCATCGCGGGCTTCGAAATGACGCCGCATCGTAACACGAAGGTTCCTCGAGGAACGCGCGTCAGCCGCGCGCCTCGAGTTCCTAGTAGTGGGTTTGGGTGTACAAATGCATTCAGGCTAGCGCGGGCAAGGAACTGAAGAAAGTGCCTGAACACGGTAAAATTAGAACGAAAATTAAGTTACTTGAAACAATACAAAGATCCCTAGATTTCCACAATGCAACTGCGATTAATGAGACACGTGGACCTGTGCACTCCAACCGTTCTCCAGTATGCAACATGGCCAAGTATACCCAGGCGCTTTTCCAACCCAAGCTTCTCAGTCTCCACAAGTACCGGTCACCTCACAAGTAGAGTCTCAACATCATCAACAATTGCCGAATATACAACATGGCTAGGTACACTCAATAGCTTTTCCAACACATGCAACTCAGACTCCACTATGACCACAAGAGGCCGCCTCACCAGCAGATAGGTGCACTTCTCTACAAAATTCTGAAATATTGGATTTGTACTAAAACTGAAGGATTTTCTTTACTTTAAGAAAGAATAAAAATTTTAAATTGATGTCTTGTCAATTTGTTATTTTATATACAATAATTTATACCGAAACACGTAATTTCAGTTTATAAATAAACTTACCTCAATGTGATTACGAGTTTCTCTTCTGGTGAAATACTACCCCTAACGTAGTTCCCACTAGGTGCCAGGTCATCATAAACTGTGTTCAATAACTCGTCAAAGGACGCAATCGACATTCTTAAGTAATTAAAAATCTTTGGCCCATGTTTTCTTAGATTTGGGTACAGAGTTGCAAAAGATACGTGAGTTAATTTGTCACGTAAAATCGGATGTACCCAGTACTGACTTTGTCTTCGTCACCGTTCTGGCTGCGGTGCATAATCCAAAGACATGCTGCCTCTTCAACTTCCATGGCTAAACTGGAGTTCAAAGCGGCGTCAACGCCGTACGTGTGTACACGCCACTTTCTCTGACGCGCGTTGCAACGCGCGATGCAACGCTATCGTGTGCACATTAGAGGTCAGAAACGGGCCGAGCACGGTTGGTAGAAACACGGTAGGGATCACGAGGTGGATGCGCAGTAGCAAGCCGCGCCGCTGACGTCACGGCGCACCCTCGCAGCGCTCAGCAGCGTGCTAACTTCCATTGTGCGTGATGTTTCCAATGTTCAAATGTTTGTTAAGCTTATGGGACTTAACTACGGGATCATCAGTCCCTAAACAAACTACTTATCAACTACCTTATACTAAGGACGGCACAAATATCCATGCCCGAGGGGGGATTCGAACCCCAGACCGTAGTGGCAGTGCAGACCGTGACTGGAGCGCCTCAGTCCCCTCGGCCATGTGCGTGATGTATCGGTTGCGTTTACTAGTGAGAACACGGTTTTTAGGTCAGGGTGAATATATATATATATATATATATATATATATATATATATATATATATATATATATATATTTTTTTTAGTCTACGGTCGTGGGTTCGAATCCCCCCTCGGGCATGGATATTTGTGCCGTCCTAGTTCATAAGTAGTTTGTAAGTTTAGGGACTGATGACCCTGTAGTTAAGTCCCACAAGCTTAACAAACATTTGAACATTTTCTTGAATTTTTTTAGTGACTGTAGATTGAGAGTATGCTCGTAAGTATCACTGTACTGAGGGTAGTTTTAACAGTAAACCTTTAAGTGGAAAAGAATGGTTTGCTGTGCCATCGCCAGTTGTACTAACCACAGTAGACAAGCGAGGAAGTTAGGAATTGTGTTCCACTTGTTTCCTAAAGACAGTGAGATGAAAAGATGATTTACAGTATACCCATAAAGTAACAATGAACCATTTGTTTGTTGCTGGTACGGAAAGGCAAAACGTGTGGAAAGCAGCCGAGTTTTTTCTCTCACTGTAGGACAAGCTATGTTGGTGAAGCTGTAAAAGTTATAAACAATGGATTTGAGGTACTGAACTCGAGAACTACTCTTGATGGATACAAATTAAAAAGTGCATACGGAAGTTGTTTATCAGTTCAAGATAAGCGTTAGAAGAACTGTACGATCTCATTCTCACAACGAGAGTAATAAGAAGAAGAAAAGAGGAAGAGAAAAAAGAAAAAGGAAAAATTGACCAGGGATGTGAGAAAACAGAAAGGAGCAAACCCAAAAACACGAAGGAAAAAAAACCCTACTGATAAATTGCTTCCTTTCCAGAAAGGGTTTTTGATGTCGTTAAACAGTCTACGCTCTTTATTTAAGGAGCTAACACTGGAAGGCTACAAGTACGTCATGTCTTCAAGATGCATTCAAGATATTCTTGAGAGCTACTTTTCCAAAATAAGAGGATTGGGAAGATTCTACGACCACCCTTTGCCTACCACCGTCTCCCAAAGAATATAGTCTTTGATTTTGAGCCACAATGCGAACGAAATACTATCAGATGGTAAATGTAAGACTGAGAAGGAATGTAATACTTTAAGTGCTAACATACTGTCAGAAACCGAAGATACGACCGTAGATCTGTCATCATCTGAGAAGGAACATACTTACTGTCTTCATGAAAGTGAAAGCGACAACAAGGAAGTGGAAGAGATTGTTTCAGAGGTGACAGAAATTTTTGAGAATTACGTCGAATACGAAGGGGAAAATGTTAAAAACTTGAAGGGAAATGTTGAGCTGTTAGAGAAGATTGCAGCATATGTTGCTTACAAAGTTAAACGAAAACACCCTGAATTAGCACATTTGTTTGGTAAAATGACTGATCATATAAATGTTTCAGGATAGAACTGGCTTCAAACAATTTCAAGGGGATCCTTAAATAAAGCCAACTGAAAGTTTTATGGAATTCGTTTTGAAAATGGAAAGAGAATTTGAACAATTCCACGGCAGTTATATTGAGTGTAGGCCAAACGTTTTTGGAAGGCTAAAGGATATTATAAATGTGAAGTATCCAGGAATGGAGTACCTTACCGTAATGTGTTTCATAAGAACACGCACCTTCATCAGAATGAAATCTCTCAACAAGAAAAAAAATTGCAAAAGTAATAAGCGAACTGAGAGCGAACAAAGACAAAAACTTAAAAAAAAAAAATTGAAAAAAGTTGTGAGGTAACTTTCCCCGAGTACAAAACGGAAACACATTAATAGAGTTTAATATTAAATTCTCGGGGTTTTCTCCGTACCTCAGGTCTATGTGGTCTCAGACTATGGGAGCCTCTTTCCCCAGGAAAAAAAAAAAAAAAAAAAAAAAAAAGGCAGAGCCCTCCGATATGGTGAAAGAGGTTGACGTCCTTTGGAGGCTTTAAACTAGCATTTCACCGACCATAAAAAGTAGCTACTATAGGGCTTAATAATTGTAACAATGATGATAATACACGAAAACGTAGATGATCTCTAACACATTGAAACCTGAGCATGAGTTAAGCTTGTTGTGCGCCGTGCGCCTATACGGCTAAACGCAGCGCGGCGCGGCGAGAGGGTGGGCTCTGACGTCATCGCTCACAGCCTGCCTGCGCGTGACCCCTACCGTGTTTCTACCAACCGTGGGGCCGAGTACGAGCCCGGTCTTGCGGGTTGCATATACTACAAACGCTTCCCTTCAACCCCGCTGTAATTGTACAACGAGCCTAAGTGCGCTGGCGCACCGCCCCATCGTACTCGCGGGCTCGTAGCCACCAGACATGTGCGCCGCGGGAACCCTGACGCCATATCCATACTCGCTGTCTCCGTGAGCTCGGCGACCATATGTTTGTAGTTCATACAAATCTACAGCTTTATTCCGAACTTGATGAAATGTTGCATACTTGATCTTCCAAATAAGAGGAATATAACTGCCTACACAATATTCCATGTGGTGGATGGCGAAGGCTACTTTACTCACAGAATTCGACAAAATCAACAGTTTTCTTACGATTCTGTTGAAATTTGCACACTTGATCTTCAGATCAAGTATTCATCAGTTTCTTTCTGCAATGTGTCGAGACAACTTCATACCATTCTACTGAAACTCATTTCCACACATTCATGCTATACTCTCAACTCATTCAATAAATTTAATAATTCTTTCAGCACACGACAATGTTCTTGCAGATCAAGTGAAACATTTGTCACTCCATATTAAGAAAACAATTCGCAGAAGATTTACTTGTAATATAGTTTGATGTAATAAGGGCCTAAATTTAATTTCATTGCTGTGTAGCATCGAATTAAGTGAAGTATTACACGAAAATTAAGAATGTGCTTTGGAAAATTCACATTGCATAGAGTTTTTGGCACAGTCGATTTTGATCAAAAGTTGCTGTGTTTGAAATGTAGACAGTATTCTGACTTTTCACTTGAAACCGAGCAGAACAATAAATGTTAATTCGTTTCCGAGGCACTGGCGCTTCCATTCCCATCCCTGCGCATCGGGAATCATGTGGTCATATCAATTGTCAAATTTCATACTCATTTTAACAACGAAGTATTGCTTTATCCATTACTGCATTAAAAATATCACCAAATAAATGTATTAGAGTGAATGGAAAATCTGGAAGATGTCAAACTACTACGATGACAAGTGATGCTGATTTTACATCGGACTGACTAAGAGGCAGTTTTCAGAAGTATAATAGGGAATTATATAGGACGCCATTGACTTACATGAATGCCGGCCGCGGTGGCCGAGGGGACTGAGGCGCTCCAGTCACGGTCTGCACGGCCACTACGGTCGGGGGTTCGAATCCCCCCTCGGGCATGGATATTTGTGCCGTCCTAGTTCGTAAGTAGTTCATAAGTAGTTTGTAAGTTTAGGGACTGATAACCCCGTAGTTAAGTCAAATAAGCTTAACAAACATTTCAACATTTTTTTCAAGTGTGTGAAATTTCATCAAGATCGTAATAAAACTCTAGATTTTATAGAATTGTTAACTGGAGTACCCTCCGCCATGTACCACACGAATCTTATGTGGACAGTGACCTAGTCTTGACGTCAAGTGCTCGAAATTTCATCAAGTTAGAAATAATACTATAAATTTTGTAAACTATATACGTGAAGTATCCTACGTAAATCTTATGTAGGCCTTGTCCTTTATTTTGAATGTCAAGTGTGCAGATTTCATCAAGATCATGATAAAAACGTAGATTGTTAGAAATTCTGTAACTGAATCACCCTCTGCCATGCACTACACGAATCCCTGCAAGAGTGACCTTTCTCTTGTTTTGAAAGTGATGAGTGATCATTTCATCAAGTTTGGAATAAAGCAGGTGTAAGTAATACAAAATCATAGGTAATCAACGTGTAAGTTGTATCTGTCGCGAAACTTCTGCGCGTCTGCTGTTAAGAGTCACAGGCTAGGCATGGCTCTCCAAGCTCGTCTTGGCTCGTCTAGCCAGGCCTCGGCGGTTTCCGTGTAACCGACAACGCGGGCGTGAGTCTGCTGCGGGTACCGCCAGGCCCGGCGAAGGCGGCGAGCCGCGTCGGCAAGCCAACGAGCGCAGTGGGCTGAGTCGGTGACGTCATAAAGCCCGCTAGTGGGTTTTAAGCAACATTTCGAAGCCAGTTTCGGATGTCTAGTGTACATAGTGTACACGGAGCATGGTTCGCCAGAAGTTTCCTGGATGGAGCGCTCGTCAGTCGGCTGCACAGTAGGAATGCGGCTGAAACACACTGCGTCTCTCTCACACGGTGCAACATTGGGTGCGGAACTTCGACCATAGATGAAGGTAGACTGGGCATGACGTCATTTTCGTGGCACCAACATCTCCACAGCTATATCACGTGAGTGTTGGCAAAACATGGTTGTGTCGTGTTGTGCTTACGGGTGTACAGAGCGATTTGTGAAGGGGAGTACCGTAAAATTTCACGTGTAAGTATTATTATTTTAATGCAACGGCATTTCCTGAACTCTGATAAACCATTCTATGTATCGTTTCCATATAAAAGAATGCACTGCCACTTAAATTACCGGTTTAAAGTGAAGCAAGTGTTTCCAGCAGCACTGTACAGTCTAACATTATGTCTTGAAATATTGGGTCACGAACGCGCTTTTACTCATCTCTGTAGGTTTCCTAAGGATGAAGCACGTCGGCAACTCTGGGTACAGGCACTGAAAAGGAAAGATTTCAAGCCAACTGCCCACACAAGACTCTGTTCGAAGCATTTTGAAGAAAATTGTTTCGACAGAGAGAAAACTGGAGGGAATTGGCTTCTTAGTTGTGCTGTACCTACAATATTTGATTTTCCTGAACATCTTAAAGCGAAAAGGCCCAGATTGCGGAAGCCTCCCAGTGAGAGGTATTCATTGGATGAAACTTCATGTGCAGAGTCTTCTTATAATTCTCGTAAGTACCAGGTTTACATTGCTCCTATTTACTTAGTGAAATTGTGACTGTAGTAATTGGAATTAACATTGTCGTAATATGGTTTGGACTAAGTGTAGAAATTTGTTGTCTTTTATCGACATTGTATTTTAGTGTGCTGGTACTTTCTTTTACAGTTAGTTTACAACACTCTGAAGTAATTGAAGGTACAACCAAACGTTTTAGATATATAGGAGATTTCAGAGAACATGATTTGGCTATACCTGGTATAGCAACAAAAGTGGCAAGTGTCGCAAAAAAACAGCTGAAGAAGAAATCCAGAGCACTGAAAAATTTGCAGCGATCAGCCAATAGGATGAGGAAGAAAATATTGAATATGGATCAGTTTTCAGCGATCTTCAAAAGAGTAATATTATAAGTGATTCAATGGGCAGTTTACTTAAGGTAAGATAGGCTACTACATAGGCCTACATGCATTGCTTACAATTTCTTATAAGTAAAACTGAAAATATTCCAAACTGCCTTTTTACAAAATCTAGTCTTGTACTGTACCTCTTTGGTGATTGTATACATGTAGCATATTTGACTGTGAGCAAGTCTGTTACCACAAATGTAGGCAGTTTTGACAAGTATCAAGATGTTAAATTTAACATACAGTGCAAGCAGTGTGTGTTTTTTTTATTCCTTCTGTAGGCAAATTTATTTTGTTAGGCTACATCTTTGTTTGTAGGACATAGTAAAATTATTGTGCATAATTCTGCCCCCTCCAAAAAAATCTCACTCACTCACACACACACACACACACACACACACACACACACACACACATTGTATTGCATTAATGTACTAACAAATTGATTTACTGGTATCTGGAAATGGGCTTGCTCTACTTGTAGTACCAGCGCCTTATGATGCATATGTTCATTAAAATTTTTGTAACCTATTTACAGAGTTCTAGTATAAACACTGAGGGAAATGGGAGAACAGACAATGGTTGGAGGGGAATTTTGCAATAATGTTTGGCATGTGTTGTCTTTGTTCCTACAGTTATTTCCTGAAAGTGTCATATTGTTTTCAGATGCTGCCACCAGGTACTGCAGAGTTGTTGAACCGCGTCAATGGAGGTCAGACAAGAGAAAAATACCCACCAGCTCTTCGGACATTCGCCTTGACTCTCAACTTTTACAGCAGCAAGTCTTATAACTATGTAAGAAGAAACTTCCACACGTGTCTGCCACATCCACGAACGGTGAGAAGGTGGTATGGTGTAGTAGATGGAAATCCTGGGTTTAGTAAAGAGGCAGCAGTGGCTCTTCGGATGATGATCAGTGGCAAGAAATTGCTATGTGCGATGTCGTTTGATGAAGTTGCTATACGGAAACATATTGAATTCCGTGATAACAAATTTGTTGGGTATGTGGATTATGGAGCAGAACTCGACCATGACAACCTCCCTGTTGCAAATGAGGCCCTAACATTTATGGTAACTGCTGTGAATGGTAACTGGAAGCTTCCAATTGGTTACTTTCTAGTAAATGGGCTAACTGCTCTTGAGAAATGTAATCTATTAACTGAGGCCCTAAAATTTACATTTGATGTGAGGGTTGAGGTGATATCCGTGACTTTTGACAGAACACATGTAAATACTGCAATGATTGAAAAATTAGGTGCTTCCCTTTCAGTGGCCAACATGAAACCCTCTTTTAAGCATCCGTTATGTAATGATGAGGTATGTATCTTTTTGGACCCATGCCACATGTTAAAGTTAGTCCGCAATACATTAGCTGGTAAGGGGACAATTTTCGATGGCCATAAAAATCCTATTAAATGGGAATATATACTTAAATTGCATGATCTGCAAAGGGAGGAGGCTCTTCATCTTGCTACGATAATAAGAATGAAGCATATTGAATGGTATCGCCATAAGATGAATGTAAGAATTGCTGCACAGACTTTAAGCAACAGTGTGGCTAATGCTATTGAGTTTCTTAACAAAGACTTGCAGCTGGAAGACTTCAAAGGGTCTGAAGCAACTGTTAGGTTCTTAAGGTGCATGAACAATACTTTTGATTGTTTCAACAGTAGAAATTTACTAGCCAAGGGGTACAAATCACCTTTGTCACTGCAGACAGCTAACCGCATTTTGTCCGTGTTGGGATGAAACGGAGACGTTTATAAAGGAATTAAGATTAGAAGCAAATGGTCCTTCTGTGTTATATACAAACCGGAAGACTGGTTTCCTTGGTTTTATTGTCTCCATTCAGAGTTTGAGAAGATTATATGGTTCTTTGATAAGTAGTCCTTCCCCGAAACTCAAATTTTTATTGACACACAAGTTGTTGCAAGATCATATAGAAACGTTTTTCAGTTCGATTAGGAGGTATGGGGGCGATAACAATAACCCTACTGCAACTCAATTTAAAGCTGCTTACAAGAGATTATTAATTCACCAGCAGGTTAAAGGCTCAGAGTTTGGAACTTGCTTGGATACTGGAGAGTGTTCAATTCTGAATGTATCTTCTGGTTTGGGTATGGTACATACAAATCCATTTGTTTCAAGCTTAAATTTTCAGTCTGAAATTGTGGGTGTTGAAACAGTGGCTCATGATCATTGTTATGATATACCTGTTACCTGCTTTGAACAGTTATCAAAGTATGTAACAAATGTAGTGGTATACCTATCAGGATTTATTGTACGTAAATTACTTAAAACCATAAATTGTGCTAAATGTGCAAATTCATTATCTGGCACATTAGAAAGTGGGAGTGAGCTCCTCACGAGAAAAAACATGGGAGGATTGGTAACACCATCCAGGGATGTTATCAAAATATGTCAAGTAGGAGAGCAATCCTATCGCTTGCAGCAGGCAAGAGGTATGCTGATGAGGAAAAATGTTATGTTGGTGCTCTTATCATGTCCTATGGCAGAAATTGATAACAGTATATTTACATCTATTAGTGACCACATTATGAACTTTGAACCTGCAGAAAACCACCGCACTACACTTATAAAATGCATTTTATTTGAATATTTCAAAATCAGGAACCATCATTTGGGAAAGACTGCTACAGAAGACTTTCAGACAGGAAGTGTAAGGAGCTTGTTAACAAAAACAATATTGTTTAAGGGGCACTGAATTTGTTTCTGATTAATGCCTGCTGTTGGTTCAAATTCAAATAGATTACCCACACTGTTGTTGTTATTGTTAAGGTCTTCAGTCCAGAGACTGGTTTGATGCAGCTCTCCACAATACCCTATCCTGAGCAAGCCTCTTCATCTCCACATAAGAACTGCAACCTACATCTGTCTGAATCTTCTTACTGTATCCATCCCTCGGTCTTCCTCTGCGGCTTTTACCCCATACACTTCCCTCCAACGCTAAATTCACAATTCCTTGATGTCTAAGAATGTGCCCCACCAATCTATCCCTTCTTTTGGTCAAGGTATGCCAGAAATTTCTTTTCTCCCCAATTCCGTTCAGTACCTCCTCATTAGTTACGCGATCCACCCACCTAATCTTCAGCATTCTTCTGTAGCACCAAATTTCAAAAGCCTCTACCCTCTTCCTGTCCGCACTGTTTATCGTCCATGTCTCACTCCCATACAAGGCAACACTCCATAAAAATGCCTTCAGAAAGGAATTCCTTAGGCTTAAATCAATATTCGATGTTAACAAATTTCTCTTTTTCAAGAACGCTTTTCTACCCATTGCCATTCTGCATTTTATATCCTCTGTACTGCGACCATCATTTGTTATTTTACTGCCCAAATAACAAAACTCGTCTACCTCCTTTATTGCTTCGTTACCTAATCTAATTCCTTCCGCATCACCTGATTTTCTTAGACTGCACTCCATTACCCTAGTTTTGCTCTTGTTAATGTTCATCTTATATGCACCTTTCAGCACACTGTCCATTCCGTTCAATTGCTCTTCCAGGTCCTTTGCTGTATCTGACAGAATTACTATGTCGTCTGCAAAACGCAATGTTTTTAATTCTTCCCCCTGAACTTTAATTCCTTCACCAAATTTCTCCTTGCTTTCCTTTATAGCTTGCTCGACGTAGAAATTGAATAACATTGGAGAAAGGTTACAACCCTGTCTTACTTCCTTTCCAACCACTGCATCCCTTTCATGCCCTTCAACTCTGACAACCGCTGTCTGGTTTTTGTACAAGTAGTAAATAACCTTACGCTCCCTATATTTTACTCCTGCTTGCTTCAGAACTTGAAAGAGTTTATTCCAATCAACATTGTCAAAAGCCTTCTCTAAATCTACAAAAGCTGGAAATGTAGGTTTGCCTTTTCTTAATCTATCTTCTAGGATAAGCCGTAAAGTAAGTATTGCCTCCCGAGTTCCTACATTTCTCCTGAACCCAAAGTGATTTTCCCCGAGGTCGGCTTCTACCAGCTTTTCGATCCTTCTGCAAATAATTCGAGTTAATATTTTGCAACCATGACTTATTAAACTGATGGTTCTGTAGTTTTCACACCTAACTGCACCTGCTTTCTTTGGAATGGGGATTATAACAATTTTCTTAAAGTCTGAGGGTACTTCACATGTGTCATACATCTTACACACCAGGTGAAACAATTTTGTCATGGCTACAATTTTGTCATGGCACACATACTATACAATGAAATAAAATGGCATTACAGTCCTACTTGTAACATATTGAGGGATAATTGTCCTTGGAATGTGGAAAAATGTCTTACATATAGAAATGGTTTGTGTGACATGTCTTATTACAGCAATAGTTATGCTAACCTACATTATTTAGATAGTATTCTCTGTGTAGTAGCTGATACCTGATGTGCATATTGTAGAGAATCCGTAGTAGTGTTTTTATGTATGTTTGCAGGTTAATCTCCTGCACAACCTTGTACAAGTATTTCATTGTAAGTAAAGACTACATGCTCTGTTAATTGTAAATATTGTATTCTTGTGAAATAAAGTTCTAATAGAAAAAAGTATATTTTTTCTGTTCATCCCTTTCTCATTCAAGATTGTTATTCTCCTTACAGAATACCTTCAATTAACAAAATGCCTAACATATTTTTTAATAGGAAGGAGCACTTAAATGGTTAGTGTTTCGGTATTCATATGGCCTACTCCTTATAGTTGAGTAACAGTTAAAATGTAATTTTTGTTAGTGTCTCGAGTCATTTACAGCTTTCAGTACAAAGTTGTGACTTACTCAAAATATATATTTGGTGACAGTGTTGATCAGGAAGTTTTCTGTAACACTGGTATTTTGAAGAAAATGCTTATCACATATAACTATTTTGCAATATAGAAACTACAGTCATTGAAAAAGTGCAAGTATGGCTACAAATGCTTAAACTAAAAGTTATTTGGCGTAACCAAAGAAAAACATATATAGCCTTCATTTGATGTCCAAAATGGGTAAGACTGTGTACATGACACCTTTACAGGTAAGGTAAAAATGCAAAACTTGATATGTGTACAAAATTTGATGGAGGCCTTCATAGTTTTTCTGAGATAACAAGAAATTTATGAACAAGAATTGCTATTGTTACATTTTCTTGAAACTGTTTAACCAGACAAGAGCTTTCAGTTGAAACTGCTCTACATTTCGTGCGTTGAATTCATTACATGCTACGAAAACAAATGTGGAGAAGTTACAGGTTTGTTGGTTTATGCCAATTTGTGTAGTCTAGATATTGTTTACACAATAGTTAGACATTTTCTTTCCTGTTGGGGGTGCGAATCCCCCATTGGGCATGGATGTTTGTGCCGTCTTTAGTATAAGCTAGTTCATAAATAGCTTGTACGTTTAGGGACTGTTGACCCCAGAGTCAAAGCCGCATAAGCTTTACAAACATTTGACATTTTCTCTGACTAGTCACTACCAATATGCAATAGTATATTTCCTAGTGTGCATAGCATCTGTCATTAATGGAGTATACATCTGAAATGCAATACTGAACCATTTGCGATAATTACATTTTATTGTTATGGACACAAGAATAACACATAGATGTCGAACGTTCTTTCAAGTTTGCAAAGTTCACTGATAAGGAACTGCTGTAAAACTAAATGTGCACACTATTTAAACAGTAATTTACCACTAAGACATGTTTAAACAAGCAACATCTAAAGTAGTATTGTTAGCATGCATATTGTTGAGAAATACTGGTAAAGAAATCTGAAGCCACAATACTGGCTTGATTCCCCTCCGATGTTTTGCTAATAATCATGTGATTCTGTGTTGCTACCACACATTGTATAGCCACAGTGTTATCTTCAAAAGGAAAGTAATGAACTCCACATTGGTATCAGCTGCACAAATCATCTGTTCCACAACCTTAGTTTCCTATCACCACTCATGGTAGGTATTACCAACATAAATATCACTAAGCAACTTTGGCAGCTTGCTCTAGACTCTTACCCTCACTTGCATAGTTGTAAATTATATAACTACAGAACTTCACTGACACATTTTACATTAGTTTTTATCTCTTTTACAAAGATCCCTGTAATCTGTTGTTTCTTTCCAAAAGTCAGATACACGCAATGGTTGAATAAGGTGGTTTGTGGAGTCTTAATCAATGAAGACAGATTTCCTGTATCTTATTTCTCTTGACAGACTTGTTGAATGCCTAGGTTAAATGGTTTGTTTTTGAAGGCAGAAGTATGCACATTTTGTACATAGTTTCATTTTGTCTTATGCACAATAATGGACATTCATATTTTTGTTGAAATTAATGTTGCATGTACAACATTACATACTTGTAATATGTAGAAGTTTTCAAGAGGTAGAAAAAAATGTTTTTGGAAGAGAGGTCTGCACCGTCAGTTGATTTTGCTCTTTCCATTACTCTCGCAGATCTCTCCTGTGTGTGAGTTGAGAACAATGTCTGAGCTACATGTATAGTTTCCCCAGAATAGGCAGCAGGCAGTGCGAACGTCTACGCATTTGTAGTATGTGATGATACGTAATGTGTAGCTCACTTAATTCAGATTACTATTCTCTTTACTTGTGTTTGCCTTTTTAACTAATCCTGGATACACAAGCGTTAAAATCTTGCTTCTGGTATGGGAAATATTTCAGAGCCATGCAGTTCCATATTTGACTTAAAATCCTTGACTCTCAGGTAGAAGTTCAGGTACGTGTTTTCAAAGTGCTTACTATCAGATTATTTCTGTCAAATCAATCATCCAACTTGTCTAAACCTTCATTTATGGGCTTTTTAATCTGATGTTTATTTCTGCTAGTAATAACGATACTAGTATCAACTGCAAAGATTATACTGGTAGTGGTGCTGTGTTCAATGGTACTGTTATTAATATAAAGAAGCAGAACTGGTCTTATGTACTGACAACTGGCGGTCTCTAAGCAATAGGTGTAGTACACTGAATTGGTGACATGTACATGTGTTTCTTAATTTGTGTACATATTAAAATTGGTTAAAAGGGAATTTTATTTCTGGTCTGAAAGTTATGAAAATAGAGTACTTGCACTATGATTCCTCCAATGACATTACAGTATTTTCCCCCCAATAAGAGCCCATATTCCATCGGTAAAAAAAGGAATGCCACGTGTTTTAGGACGTGCTTTAATTTGAGCAATGAGGAGACAAGTTTCCCTTGTTGAAAGTGATGTGTAATTGCTAGTACTCTGTTATATGGTCTTTGAAAGAGGTGAAGTAAGTATCTTTATGATACTTGCAGTTGAAGGTGCTCTTTTGATGTATTATTCTGCTCTTTGAGTTTTTCCACAGAACGGCTATCTTCTGCCAGAAGTGGACAGTTGTGTATTTTCCTCAAACCTTCTGCTAAGCCTCAATGGTTAGTTAGAATGCATATGTTTCAAAATTGGAGGGTCTGTTCTTCATGCTCCTCACTCAATTCACCCTTGGAAATGAGATCTATAAAAAGAAGAGAATATGCTGTATTATTGTGTAAAACAGAAATAATTCTTGAAAAGACAAGAGCTATTAATTTTTAAAAAGGGAGGGTGTTTATATTTAGGCCATTTGATGTGACTACATGTCTGTTAGTTCTTATCTCTTGTTTGTATATGCTGCATTGTCTACAAGGCTTTCTTTTCCCTTTATTCTTCTTTGCCTGTTGCCATTTCTCTACAAATGCCAAATTTTAGTAGCTATAAAACAAGCCCTGTTCTGACTCAGTAAAAAACTTAGAATGTTTACTAAAATAAAGAGTTTTAAACCCTTAAAAAAAAAAAGAAAACCATTTGTCTAAACAATGTTCTCCTTTTCCTGAGAGCTATGGGTGCCCACGCCTGTGACATAGCTCTTAGGCTGAATGAAATTCATCATAGCTTTGCAATATTAGAAGTGGAAAGGGGCCCATTCAAATAGCTTTGGTAATGTATTGTCAAAATTATACTAACATATTATCTTATGGAAACTACTGTGCTCTTTCAGTTTCTCCACAGAAAGGCTATCTCCAGAAGTAGTCAATAGTTTATTAACTTTCTTCCATAACTAATGTAAACTGCCCTCCATGTGCTTTATGCAGAAACAATGTTGTACATGAATGTTATTAACAAAGTATATGAAAGACAGTTTAACTTTGCAAAAGTAATTAGAACATCTTAAACGTTATGATTAATTCTATGTCCTTACTGCATTTTACTCCAGAAAGCGGAATGTTTTGCGCTCTGTTACTACTAAAATTTGCTTAGGAAGGGCATTTTAATTTATTTATAAATCTACAACTAAGGTTGCCTGAAACTGTAAGCAGTTTGCTTTTGGAGTTCTCAATTTAAAGGTTTTCAGTTTATGTGTAGTTTTTGCATTGATTCACGGAATTCAGTTTCGCGTTTTTAACGATGTTTATCACAATGCTTAACTTCCATTCTTGTTTGCATTTTTTTTCCGTGGACAATTGCCATATATATATCGTTTGTTTTCTAAGTCTCCATGGCTAAAAGATCGCGCATCTATTGTTTATGGTTTCTTATTTTTTTTAAGAACTTCAGTGCAATTTCGGTTAATTAATGGTCTATCTCGTATTTTCGGCTCGATGCCCACACGAGTGATATCTGATATATTTGTTAGCATTTGTCACTACAATGGCAACAGATTCAGGTCAGATATGCCTCTCACTTAACTTTTCATAACAGAAAAAGAGTTTTCGGCCGGATATACAGTATTCCATTAAGAAATCTGGGTAAAACAGGTTACGAAGACCGGAAGACCAAGTGCTGATTTGAATTGCCGCCGACGCTCTGCCAACAAACACGTGACTTATGTTGGAGCCACGTCGAGCGCTACCCTCAGTACAGAGTTTCCGTTCAAGGCGGATGGGTTGCGTCGCTGATTGGCTGGATATGACGTCATATAGCTGGGAATGACGTCATTAGTGAGTGTTGCCAGCGCCATCGTTTGACAGCTGTCCGTAGCTGTAGTGTTGCCAGCGTTGTCTGTTGACCCTTGTGTGTACTTTTTTCTTTGACGCACTGGGCGATATAGCAGAGGGTACTAAGCTCATTATTTAGTGTTTCATCGGAAAGGGGGAGCTTTAAAATACGTATTATAGCAGATCTGAAAAAGATTAAATTCTAGGATGATAAGATGTCGGGTGCATTATTTAAGCACTCGTTGTTGGCTTCCTAAATATGTTGAACTGTTCTAGGTTTGGTTGTGTGGACATCTTCTGCAGCAGCTGTTAAAACTATAAGAGATAATCTGTCTTATGCTGACTGCAATTAAAGAGATTGATTATACACCAGACGCGTTTCGCTTTTTATTTTCTTTTATTTTTATCTTCTGTGATCTGTGAATGATACAAAAGTTTGTACAGTTTGTTTTCGATACATAGATTAAAAACAGATTTTAAAAACTTTGTGCACGTTATGCCTATGTGTTTTTAACTTAATATTCGTTCTACTCACAGTGTTGTCTCTTCTTTACATTTTACTGCTGTTTCTCCGTCTTGTAGCCTGGAGTTGGTTTGCTCCTGGCATGCGTTTTTCGGCTGTGTGCGGCACTTTTCGTGTGTTTTTTGTGTCGTTTCTTCCGTTTCATCACTGCACACATTACTTATTTGAAATGCATACAGAACACCGTGAAGTAGACCGAAATTTAAGTTAAAATCACATAGGCATAACGCGCACAAAGTTTTTAAAAACGTTGTAATCTAATTCTTGAAAACAAACTGTACAAACTTTTGTATCATTTACAGACCGCAGAAGATGCTTTTAAAATAAAAAGCGAAACACGTCTGGTGTAAAATAAATCTCGTAATTTCAGTCCGCATAAGACGGATTACCTCTTATAAAATTAATCAATGTTGAACTGTGTTTTATTTTCCACTAGAGACATGTCAAGATAATTCAAAATGCCCTGCACATAGATCGATTCATATATGTACGATAGCTTTGGCTGAAGGCTGTTAAATTCATTAACCAAATAAGTTATATCAGCTTCACTGCCTTGAAAAATAATAAAAATATTGTCATCATATCTCTGTTGTTGTTGTTGTTGTTGTCTTCATTCTGCAGACTGGATTGATGCAGCTCTCCATGCTACCTTGTCCTGTGCATGTCTCTTCATCTGAGAATATGTTCGGCAACCTACATCCTTTTGAATCTGCTTACTATATTCGTCCCTCGGTCTCCATCTACGATTTTTACTCCACACGCTTCCTTCTATTTCTAAGTTGACAATTCCTTGAAGTGTCAGAATGTGTCCAACCAATCTATCCCTTCTCTTAGTCAGGTTATTACAGAAACTCCTTTTCTCCCCGATTCGGTTGAGCACCTCCTCATTAGTTACGTGATCTATCCATCTAATTTTCATCATTCGTCTGTAGCACCACATTTCAAAAGCCTCTATCATCTTTTTATATGAACTCCTTATGTCCACGTTTCACTCCCATACAATGCTACATGCAAGACAAATGCTTTTAGAAAGGACTATCTAATAACAATTTGTCTTTTAATCATTCGAGTAAAAATGCAGAGGCATGATATCCAGGGCTACCTATCCCACAGACAATCAAGCTCGCTGGGTGGCACTGTTCATGCATATTAATCAGGGGCACATAGGGAGGGAGATCTAGGATTCATGACTTTCAACTTTGATAACTCTTCCGGGGGTATAATGCACAGACAACCGTCAAAGAATGCCTTTAACGTCTTGTGATATGCTAGTTGGGTCGGAATCAACACTGCTGATGCCGTTTTCATTAAAGAAAGCCTTAACTCTGTCAATGTAGTCTCTCTTATAAAGAACCACCCCCATAGAACAATTACTTGCAACAGTTTCAACTACTCACTTAAATGCACTATTATATATAATTGTTACACAGTGCATTTCATGCACTAGATAGAATTATTGGAATCTCTATGAACCATCACAAGAATAATGAAGCTAAGAAGAAAGAAGATTTCACACTCCAGAAAAATATTTTTTGTATCCTTAACTACAGAGGCAGATAATATATTAAAATAAACATTAAGTACCAACCATGATAAATAAGTATAACTCTTATTAGGGGGAGTGGAAGGGATGCCACCCATCTTGTCATTTCGCTGTTAGCACAGTGTCATTTTATTTGTAAAAGGTAATTCCATACTGTTAAATTTCCTTGAATTACAATAGCTACATTTAATAGGATTAATAATTTAAGGACATTAAATTACAATAATCGATTTAAAGGGATTGAAATTGAAGATGTAATAATGAAAGGACTCAGACTAGGCATAACATGTCTGAGTATACCCCAAATTAATAGTTTGTTTGAAGTTGACTCAGACTGAAGTATGATCAGTTTGTGGGTTGCATCCTGATTTTAAATTCTGCTTCACACAATGCATACTTTGTGAAGATTACCCCCCCCCCCTCCCCAGATATTTAAAATTATGAACCCCTTTGTAGGATCAGGTCCAGACTACCAGAAGCTTGAGGTGGGTCTCTCAATTTGCCATAAGTTCAGCTTATTCATCTACATCAATTTCTTCTTAGATCTAAACAACAGGGCCGTGTTGGCAAAAGCCCTTTACTTCAATACCCTGAAAGTTCTTATGGATAAACATGTTCCCAGGTTCGAGTCCCGGTTCCGGCACACAATTTTAATCTGCCAGGAAGTTTCTGTTCATAAGTAGTTTGTAAGTTTAGGGACTGATGTCCCCGTAGTTAAGTCCCATAAGCTATACAAACATTTGAACATTTGAATTGCAGCTCGAAGGCGACGCCGCCTACTGCTCTAGCTACTATCGAGCTAGCGCCTTCATCAAACTTCTGTATGTTACGGAATAAAATGCGTCAACTATAATTCTGTTTCACTAGCGGCCCTTGGCGCTCCACCAGGTTCCACACCTCATCCTAATCTAAGGCTGGGAACACATCGCTCGGCCCTAGCACCGGGACGCCGGCTGGTTGTTGCCGCCGCAAGTCTCGCGGCCAGCCCTGCCCGTCTATTGGCGCCACTATGGTCGCATTTTCGCAGCAGCTGCCGTACGATCCATCGACGTCCCCGGCTTCCCGCAGCAGCCGCAAGACGCCCAAGGCGGCGGTCGGGTGCCCACGCTGCCGCAGCATATTCGGCGCGCCCTACCGCATCGATCAGTGTGTGTTACAGACTGTGGAGCTTACGGCGGGGCTTCTTTAAAAAGAAGAGAGAGGGTCAGTGCATAGTTGACAAAGTTCCTAAAACACCTCCCCTCTTTCATGCCTTCCATGCTATTAACGCACTTCGTGCCAGTGCCCTGGTTTGTAAACAGGGCAGCACTGCACGCGAGGTGCCGTGTCGATATGCAACTTCAGTGCACGTCTAAAATCACTCTTTTACTAACCTTGAGTCTTCTGTCGTAGTTGATGTCCCAATGCGCAGTTGAAGCACACAGGTCGCGCATCCGTTGTACCTGAAGTGATGCTTAAAGGGGTGTTGAAATGTGGCTAGGAAGTACTGCACTACGATTAACTTTAGCTTTTGTAGGATGCCAATGCTTGTTTTTATTGAAGAAATGCCAGTGTATATCCAAGCACAAACATACAGACTGAGTAATATTAAATATATAAACGATACATAACGTATAAACTGTCCCTGGCCCGCACTGAACTAACATGAATGTGCAAGGTATCGCGGTCGGCGCTCGACTGACTGCCGCCGCCTCTCGCTGCGCACCACAAGCCACCGTTTTGGCGCCAAGTGAAACTTCTAGACTAACATTGTTCAACTTATTACAAAATATACAAATAATTAAATCTTTGAATTAACCGAAATATAGCTTAGCATTACAGACAGTATACAGATAATTTTAATAGACATAGGAAAGTTAAATATTAATAAAAGAAGCTTAAAGTTTTGGCGGACAACTAGTATAGGCGGGAGCCAATCAGATCTCAACTTGCAATAGTGGCGGAGCTTTTTTCCACGGGATACAAGATCATCTACTGTCTCTCTCTCTCTCCCTCTTTGTATTACGTAACACATTTCTCCAACCAAGAAAACTTCTTTAACACCTAATATATTGATATGCGAAATAAACGGCTCCATGTCAGCCCCCTCACAAGCTGCAGCTGGTAGTTGGACATAAGTTGCTGTTGATCGCGTTAACGCATTGGGGGCAGACGTATTGTGGCCAGTATGTGTTTGGACTGAATGCAATCTTCGACGAGACAATCCTTTTCTCAGTAAGCTGGCGTCTATGTAGCTTCATTCATGCTTAATGAATGAAGGAAGAATAGCGTCATTTGTGTTGGTTGTGTGATATCGTTGACCTAGGCTATAATATAATTTTGAAGAAAATAATAATGAACCTACGAGGCGCGTCCAGAAAGTAAGTTCCGTTTGGTTATATAAAACGAACGGGTACAGATACAGAAAAAAATGTTGATTGTACAAAAATCTACAGCTTTTAAACTACTTTTCTACATAACTTCCGAAATTTTGTAGGCAATTGTCATAGCATGGCACAAGGTTTTGTGTGCCTTTTTCATAAAATGTTACTAAATGGGTGTATTCAACCATGTGGTAACATGTTCTTTCAGCTCGTTATCATGGTTGAAGTGTTGTCCACCAAGGACAGATTTTAGGTGTAAGAAGAGGATTACTGTCAAAAGATTTTTTTTTTCACGATAATGCCTGACATCACACACCGAATGTGACCAAACAATTCTTACGGAAATTTCAATGGGACCTATTTCATTATCCTCCATACAGCTCGGACCTCTCTCCTAGCGACTTTCATCTCTTCTTACACCTAAAATCTGTCCTTGGTGCTGTTACAACATGGTTGAATACACGGGCGGCAACCTTCTGTGAAGAATGCATGCAAAAACTTGTGGCAGGCTATGACAAGTGCCTACAAAATTTCGTCAGTTATGTGGAAAAGTAGTTTAAGAGTTGTAGAATTTTGTGCTATAAAAATTTCTTCTGTATCTGTGTACAATTTCATTTTATTACCAAACGGAACTTACTTTCTGGACGCGCCTCGTATTTACTGATCAAGGATGCCTTGCAACGTTCTGCTGAGGAGAGTTCTCCACCCTATCGTACTTTTACGGATTTGTGGACAGCCCTGCGGTATGCATGGCGTCAGTTCCTTCCAGAACTACGTATGAGTCCATCTCTCGTTTTGCTGCCTGACTTTCGATGTCTCGCGGGCGCCTTACTTGCTATTAGGCAGGACTACATTTTTTTCTCTTTGGTGTATAATGACTGTATAATTTTAGAGACTGTGGGGCTAACTAGGTATGTAAAATGGTTGTTATATGTTATCTATGTTCATTACAGCCGCCGCGAGAATAGCAGCGTGGTCTAAGGCTTCATGCTACAGCTTAGGCAGCCGTTACTGAAACCCACCCTTCTGCTTAAGGAGGGAACACTTAGAGCAGGTCAAATTTTACCTGGCGTGAAAGCGATACAGTTGCTTAACCCCTCATTCAGAGACCTTGATTACACAAGCATGCATTGAATAATCAATCGGAAACTTAAATACATAAAAGATTTACTAAAGTTAGGTTTAAGATTTTAAAACAATTACATTTGGCAATATCAAGGATTTACTGTCAACATTATAGCAATTAAAGAATCTTACAACAAATTTAAGTAGTTTAAATCTTCCAAAACCAATCAAAGGCTCCCTCTCTCGAACCACGGATACCATTAAAGAATTCACTACAAATTTTAAATAATCAAATCTTTCAAAACCCATTCACGTTTACGTATTGACAGGTCCCTCCTCAGAAGACACATATACCCTTTAAGGAAATCACAGCGAATCTTAAGTAAAAATTTTTTTTTTTTACAATACCAAATGTTCAAATGTTTGTGGAACGTATGGGACATAACTACGGGGTCATCAGTCCTAAGCTTACAAACTACTTATGAACTAGCTAAGACTAAGGACGGCACTAATATCCATGCCCGAGGGGGATTCGAACCCCCGACCGTAGTGGACTTGCAGACCGTGACTGGAGCGCCTCAGTCCCCTCGGCCACCGCGGCCGGCTTACAATACCATTCATGGTTAAAAATGTAAAAGGTGCAAAATCAAATATTCAAATGTTTGTGAAGCTTATGGGACTTAACTATGGGGTCATCAGTCCCTAAACTTCTAAACTACTTATGAAACCTTATACTAAATACAGCACAAACATCCATGCCCGAGGGAGGATTCTAACCCCCGACGGGAAATGGCAGCGCGCATTGGAGCATAGCACCTCAATCCACTCGTCCACTCCGTCACGGCTAAAAGGTGCACATCAGAACATGTACACCAGCAACACATTTTACAATTTGAATTGTCACATGACAAGTTCAATTATAGATTAGATCTCTCCCAGGGTCCAACTCAAATTTAACAATTCCCCGTGATATTTTGAGACAAATATCCAAATCCAATATAAAAAAACAACGCCTGTCACAGGTCTCTCAATTCACATAACAATCTTAGACTAAACAATTCCACAATTATCAGCAAACCCACACCTTGGGATTTTCTAAGAAAACAAGTATTGATAACAAATTAAAAAAATCTACAATAACATAAAGTTCTCTTAAGAAGGAAACACTCTCCGAAAATACAGCTTCCGCACTCCAATGGCAACAGACAAGTAACCCTGGGGAAGGGTTGGGGGGGGGGGGAGAGGGGAGACACCTAGTCCTCGGGCACCCAGCTCTGCATTGGCTTTAAACCAAAACAACTTTACTATTACAACCGTAGCCGGCATCAACTGCCTCTGCTTCGAGGTAATCCCCGGCGCAATCCAAACTCGCACCCGACTTCCCCTCCACACAGACGTTCGCAGTCATGACGGTATGAGAGTTGGCCCATGAACCTAGACCTTTGCCGCGGCGGATAGCCGTGCATACTGGAGCGCCGTACTGCGGTGCGCGGCCGTTCGCCGTGGGGAGTTCGAGCCCCCTCTCCGGCATGGTTGTTTGTGTGGTCCTTAGGTTAGTTTACCTTAGTTTAAGTAGTTTGTAAGCTACGGACTAATGAACACGTAGTTAAGTCCGATAGATTTAGAAATATTTGATCATTTTTGAACCTCACCCAATACACTAATAGGCCGTTACACTGTACTCGAGCACACATACTCTAAAACTCGATTCAACAAGGTTATTTTTTAAAAGACACCCCCAGGGCACACGAAGCAAAATGAGCAACTCAGATTCTAAGCTTCACGGACAAATTATTAAAATCTTATTCTACAAATACATAGAAGGCACAACTACAATGGTCTTTAGCAACAGGTCACGTTAACAACCCGAAGGATTCTGGAGCTAGCCGAACTGAAATCACTGCAAGATTCCGATCCAATTAGGCTGGTGGAGCGTGAATGGAAGACCTCTCGGTGTACCGAGTGCGATGTGAATAATGCATCTATTTTTCTTCCGAAGTCATTCCCTGGAAATTAATCATCACTACCAAAGAATTACACCCAAGTCACGAACAGACACCGAACCTAACCGTTTGTCTTCCTTCCAACAGAACCATAAAGGTGGGACGTCACTGCAGACCCGGCCACAATTATAGTACAACTTCGCCGAAATAATTCCGATAGGCTAGTACCCACATCAGAACAATCCAACCTTCGGCACAGTACGCCGGTTGCCACTCTAGCGCGAGAAAGACTACTCGCTCAACCACGTGCACACACACGCGCGACCATCCTTTCTACACTGGCCGCCGGCCAAATCAGCCGCCGGTTTCGTCCTCTCCACAAACCAAAGTCCTTACCTCAAAGATGAGTTCGTGGCTACAGTCGATACGGCCGTATCAGTTATCTCCCGAGGCTCGAATCCTCCCTCTGGCATGGATGTTTGTGTTGTCTTTAGTGTAAGTTCGTACAGTACATAAGTAGTTTGTAAGTTTAGGGACTGCTGATCCCGCAGTTAAGTCCTATAAGACTTACAAACATTTGAACATTTTTGTATGCCACAACCTACTGTAATCACAAATTCAAATAGCACTTATATCACGTACCACATATCTTAGAAATGTTCAAATGTTTGTAAATATATCGGACCAAACTGCGTGGTCATCAGTCCGTAGCTTACAAACTACTAAAACCTAGGTAAACTAACCTAAGGACAAACACACCCATGCCCAGGGAGGACTCGAACCTCCACGGCGAGCAACCGCGCGCTCCGCAGCGAGACGCTTTAGACCGCTCGGCTACTCCACCGCGGCCCATATCTTAGAAAAAGTCCTCATGCCGCAATATATATAACTGTAAATTGAAGTCTAGGTTAGAGTTCTCTCAACACACATGACTAATATGCATGTCCCTGAATTTTAACTTCCATGACTTGTGTACACATTCCTACACTTAAGATGCATGCTCTTATATATTTACGCTCTTCAGAATTTTAATAGCATTGGAACTACGTAGTTGCTGTAATTTTATGAATTTTGCACTTTTAGCTTTTACCTCATATTATGTGGTAATCCTTTTCTATCTTTCTCACTGACAGGTGTTTACCCATACAAATGTGATGTATTGTGTTTTTATTTCTGTGGTAAGGCATCATAATTGTTTAATTCTACATTCATTGGCATCGTATTGTTTATTCCCCCACAGTATGCCGTGTATCAGTTAGCTATATGTAGGTACCACTCTCAACCTCCAAAATTACACTACTGGCCATTAAAATTGCTACACCAAGAAGAAATGCAGATGATAAACGGGTATTCATGGGATAAATATATTATACTAGATCTGACATGTGATTACATTTTCACGCAATGTGGGTGCATAGATCCTGAGAAATCATTACCCAGAAGAACCACCTCTGGCCTAATAACGGCCTAGATACGCTCGGGCATTGAGTCAAACAGAGCTTGGATGGCGTGTACAGGTACAGATGCCCGTGCAGTTTCAAGACGATACCACAGCTCATCAAGAGTACTGACTGACGTATTGTGACGAGCCAATTGCTCGGCCACCATTGACCAGACGTTTTCAATTGGAAAGAGATCTGGAGAATGTACTGCCCAGGGCAGTAGTCGAACATTTTCCGCATCCAGAAAGGCCCGTACAGGACCTGCAACATGCGGTCGTGCATTATCCTGCTGAAATGTAAGGTTTCGCAGGGATCGAATGAAGGGTAGAGCCACGGGTCGTAACTCATCTGAAATGTAACGGCCACTGTTCAAAGTGCCGTCGATGCGAACAAGAGGTGACCGAGACGTGTAAAGGCGGTATTACACGACGATCCGCCGCGAAAGGTATAGGTCTAGCGCGACAGTAATCTATTGGCGAAACAGGTGCAACTACCGCGGAACCATGATTTTTAGCAGACACTTTATCCGCGCGCCGGAATAGAGACCAGTTCTAAACTCCCGTGAATCCGCGCATGCGCACTAGGTAGCGCTATCCTGCGCATGCGCAGAAGCGGCGATTTTAGTTGCTTTCTGCTTGTATGGTGTGTTGTTGTGTATACGTAGCAGGTGCCGATTTCGTGTTACGAATTGTTCGTAATTTTCTGCCAGTAAGTAAATTTGCAATAATACAGTAATTAAACGAAAAACAATATTTGTTTTGTTTGCAATCAGACTTTGTTTAATACTACAGGGTTGTCAACATATATATCTATATATTGGTTGCTTCGTATTCCAGAAATGGAATGGACAAGAGAGGCATTAAATGTATTAATTAATGCATACAGAGAAGAAAGATGCATGTCTGATCCACAAGATCCCCTGTATCATAATAAGGTGAGTCATAAATTGTTTAATCTCGAGTTACATGCATGTAACATTATATGAGGAATTTTGATTTAAGTGAGAAGCGAAAATTCATGTTAGATTTAACTGTATTTCTTTATGGTTTCAGCATGCAAGGAAAGAAAAACTAGCTACAATTAGCAGAAAAGTCCGTTTAGTTTTGCCTGCTGCAACAGACGAGGACTGTAAAGCCCGCTTTACGTCAATGAGGTCACATTATTGTGCCGAACTGAAAAAAATTAGGGCTAGTGAACGTAGTGGTGCAGGGGCAAGTGATATATACGAGCCGACCGTATGGCGGTACCCATAATTGAGGTTTTTAAAGGACTATGTCACGCCGAGGAAGACAGTAACAAACATACCAACATGCATATTGAGTATTAACATTGTGCTGTGATTTTTCATTGTGTGAGACGGTTCAATTGAAGACTGGGATACCACCCGTTGGCTTTGACAAATGACATATTTTAGTCACTGTGAAGTTCATATAATTTATTTCGGAATAAAAATTGCTACCAGCTAGTGATTCAGAGAAGTACATTCAGAACCAGTCACTTCATGGCTGTAATAGGTAATGTAAATTCAGTGTATTTATTCAGTAATAACTCCTTTCCAGTGGCGTCAGTGGTCTTCAGTTATACCTTTAAGACAATTTATTTTGTTATAAGAATAGAAATGGATTTTACAACTCCTGTAGTATATTCGTGTTTGTTAGTGAGTTACACTTTAATGCTCACATAGGAACTGAGAGCTTTCAATATTAATACTGTTTACCAATGAACAATTAGCTGTTGACTAATATTCGTCTATATTATTTCAGATACCAAAGACTGTTTCCGAACATTTAAGTGCTGGTAGCAGCAGGATCAATGTTATTGACTCTTTTGTAAGTTTTTACATACATTTAAACGAAATTAGTAAATAGCAACTGCAAGATACAAGTGATTAAACCGTAAACTATTTCAGGCTGCTGAAGAGAGAACAGAAACTGTCCAAAGCAGTGAAGATGACAGCAGCAATGTAAGTATATAAATATTAACACATATCACTGACAATTTATTAGCCATAAAGGTCTCTTAGGAAAAGAAATTTTCAATAGGCCTATATTGTAGTTATTTGCCACAACTAAAGAGTGTATCACTTTCATGCAAGTTATTCACTAAATATAAATTATACAGACAACTTTAATGTGCCTACTGTAGTTTTCATAATCATTTTAATGTTTGATATTATGTGGCATGATTCTGTATCAGTTTCTTATTTTTAGTACTCTCAAGAAATATTTACGGTGGACTGTGATGATTCTACACCAAGCTCTACCCCTAGAAATTCACCACAGATGGAGCCTTACGCCTCATCGTCCAAGAGGCGTAGAAAGGACAATGTCGATGAATTGGCTACATCAACATTGTCTGTTTTGCAGAACATACAAGTCGCTGTAAGCAGCTCAAGTGGAGATGACAAGTTTGGGCAGTATGTTGCTGCTGAATTAAGAAAGATGAATAATCCAGCCAGAAAAGCTGATGTTAAACTTAATATCATGAAAGTAATCACTGTAGCTATACACAGACAATTCAGTTGTTAATTTTATGAATTTATTATACAATTACAATTTTTAAATAAATGGTTGTTTCTTGAAAATTATACATGTTAAAAATTGTACTTCTTGATAGCTTCCCATTGCCATGAAACATAACCTGTTGAACTGAAGTATTCACTAAATTTTTCACGCACTTCCCTGGCACACTGCGATGTGCGATTACCACTTTGATGGGGTATGCTTGGGAGAGATTTTTCTGCTCGCCAAGAACCTGTGTTTATGGTGCACAAGTCTGTGTCTTCATCAATCAAGTAGTTGTGAAGTATGCACAAAGTCTGAACAATTAATTCCACTTTTTGAACAGGTAGTCTAATTGTACTGAGAAGAACTCTAAAGCGGTTGGCCAAAATTCCAAATGTGTTTTCAACAACACGCCTCCCCCTTGACAGTCTGTAGTTAAAAATCTGTTTGTGCTTCTGGTGCTGGCAGTCTCTATAGGGCTTCATGATGTGTGGCTCAAGGTGAAAGGCATCATCAGCAAGTATCGCATGTGGCACTTTGATATTTGTGCCACGAAGTGATTTTTCCTGTGGTACCTTCGGCCAGTTTTCTCGAAGTGCACTGCTAATCAGGCTGTTTGCATATATCCCACCATCACTCACTCTCCCATTGTACCCCGTGTCGATTAAAGTGAATCGGTACCTAGCATCAACAATTGCTAGCAAGACAATGCTGTGGAATTTTTTGTAATTGAAATATTCTGATCCAGCAGTTTGTGGAGGGGCTAATGCTACGTGTTTACCATCCATCGCACCTGGAAACAAAAGTTAGTATATTTTAAAAGCAATGGATAGGTTTATAGTATGGAAGGAAAAACACAGAATGCATTAAAGTCTGATGTTTATCACAAAAGTACTGAAAATATATTTCATTATTGACAGATTTTCTCCATATTATATAATTTAAATGTATCGCTTACCAATGCAGTTTGGGAACTGCCACAGTTCTTCAAATTCTTCAGCAATTTTATTCCATTCTTCTTCTGTAGTTGGTGCCTGTAATGTTTTATACTTAATTATTGTCTGAGTCACGCATGAACATAATTCAGATTGTAAAATATAGTGCTACTACACCTTTAAGTATTGGTACTTTAAAGTACTGCAAATTGCACTGCATACTTCCACAACTACTTTCGATATGGAGGGCTGTGAAATTCTGTGACTAAACGCCAGGCTCTTAAATGATTCACCAGTGGCTAAAAAACGTAATGTGATGACCAGCCTGCAACATAACAGAGTATATACCGGTATTTTATAGCTGATTTAGGGCATGATGATCACAAAATATATAAGCATAAAATATAAATCTTACTTTCGAGAAGGTGAAATAGCTTCCCTCATGACTGTGTCACGCTTCCTAATTCCATCACCTATTAGAGATAGCAGCTTGTCAAAACAAGCCACGTCCACCCTCACAAAATTTCGAAATTCTCGTGGATCTTCTGGTCTGAGCTCTTTCATAAGCAGTGAATAAATGCCCCTGTCTTCGTTTCTTCTTTGCAGCCAGCGTCGAACCCAACAACGTCTGGCTTTACGTCTTTGTGCTCTAATCTGGAGGTTAACTGTTACTGCCAGGGCAACAGCTCCAAAAATAATTGGGTCATCCATTTTCAGAATGCTGTATAAACGTAAATTTAGAAGAGCATATACTTGTGTAATCAAGTGGCGTAATATAAAACAAACTTTTGTGTCTGTAATTCGGAGTAGTGGTAACACTATTTCGTGGTAGCTACATATGACATAATAAATGACAAAATCAACTTTTCATAAAATAAAACCTTGAGCTCACAGAATTAATTTTAACGAATTATTACATGCGAAGAAACGTTTCCCTCTGGTTCTTCTGTGGTATGAATTAATGTCCGCTAAAGATCTGACAGTTCCCTTCGCGTTTGGCGCGTTTATTGACGTTAGTGCTCATGTGCGGATTCGTGCCAAGGAATATCTGCCGTGCATCGTGTTATAGGTCTACGTGAAGCAGTACGTAGTTCCAGATAATCACGCTTCGGGCGTTGCTGCATAGACGTACGCCTCAGGTGTATCGTGTAATAGGGCCTTAACCAATGGCACCCCAACCATCACGCCGTGTGATACGCCAGTATGGCGATGACGAATACACGCTTCCAATGTGCGTTCACCCCGATGTCGCCAAACACGGATGCGACCATCATGATGCTGTAAACAGAACCTTGATTCATCCGAAAAATGACCTTTTACCATTGGTGCACCCAGGTGCGTCGTTGCGTACACCATCGCAGGCGCTCTTGTCTGTGATGCAGCGTCTTGTGTAAACGCAGCCATGGTCTCCGAGCTGATAGTCCATGCTGCTGCAAACGTCGTCGAACTGTTCGTGCAGATGGTTGTTGTCTTGCAAACGTCCCCATCTGTTGACTCAAGGATCGAGACGTGACTGCACGATCCGTTACAGCCATGCGAATAAGATGCCTGTCATCTCGACTGCTAGTCATACGAGGCCGTTGGGATCCAGCACGGCGTTCCTTATTGCGCTTCTGAACCCACCGATTCCATATTTTGCTAACAGTCATTGTATCGCTACCAACGCGAGCAGAAATATCGCGATACGATAAACCGCTATCGCCATAGGCTATAATGCGACCTTTATCAAATTCGGAAACGTGATGGTACGCATTTCTCCTCCTTACACAACGTTTCACCAGGCAACGCCGGTCAACAGCTGTTTGTGTATGAGAAATCGGTTGGAAACTTTCCTCATATCAGCACAGTTGTAGGTGTCGCCAGTGCCACTGGTTATGGGGCTCTGAAAAGCGAATCATTTGCATATCATAGCATCTTCTTCCTGTCGGGTAAATTTTGCGTTTGTAGCTTTTTATCTTCATAGTGTAGCAATTTTAATGGCCAAGAGCGTATTATGACGATATAGGGGAGAGAGTGTCATGGATATGATGCACGAGTTGGGGTGAAAATTATTAAAATAAAGGCGTTATTTGTTGAGGCACGATCTATTTGCGAGATTTCTTCCACTAACGTTCTCTTCAGACTGTGAACATATATTGTTAGACATGATGATCATAATAAAATAAGAGAAATCAGATAGAAATCAGAAAGATATAGGCGTTCCTTTTTGCCGCGAGATATTAGAGAATGGAACTAAAGAGAAATATCATAAAAGTGGTTCGATGTACTTGAGGCACTTGAGTGTGAGTTGCAAGAGTGGCCATATAGATGTATTTAATAACAGCAACATCGTGAGAAATAAGCACACCGTTTCATCATTTCGCTGGAATTCGTCTTTCTATTAGTTGTCTCCCATCGAAAGATCCGACTGCCTTCAAATACACGCAGAGGGCAGTATTACGAGAAAAATTGAAGGGAGAATGAGTTTCAATGGAAGGGAGATTTCAGTCTCACAGTGGAAAGTGATCATGGTAATGTCTTTGTGGGTTGTGAAATCTTGCAATTAACGTCACTACATGTATTACTGAGGAGAATGGAGCTCTATTTTTATGAAGAGGAGAAAGCAACGTACACGCAATAAATTTCTCGCTGATTATGTGTTCAAATGTTTGTAAATCTATAGATCTTAAGTACTGTGGTTATCAATCCCTAGATTTGAAACTACTTAAAATAACTTGACCTAACCTGAGGACAACACGCGCACACATACCCGTGATTGAACTCGACTCCGACGGGGAGAAACCGCGCGCTCCGTAGCGAGAAACCTTTGAGCGCTCGGCCATACCACACCGGCTTATTATGTGTGTATTTTATACGATATTGTGAAGAATACAAATAATACAGCTTTTATCCGACGGAAATGGTTTGCGAGAGAACTCAGAGCAAAATTACTTTATCTTCGGCATTCGGTTTTAAAGCATGTCTAAATATGCGAGTCATCAGTGCGAAAACGTAGGTTCTTTTTGCTCTTTCTTCATTTTTCTCTTTGAGGACCCAACAAAAGACATTTTTCTGGAACACGCCAGTGGAATTTATAGTATACCCCTGCGCAGCACGTATGAACGAAAGTAAAAGCCAATCTGCTAAGTGTAGCTGGGGCAGCGGTTGGCGTGCTGGCAGAACATGTGTGAACGTTATCTGATGCTGGCTGGGATCCACCCAAGGCACGCGACCTGACTTGCACACTAGAGTGCGTCCAACCACATTCCGTTACAACTACGTCACGCTCTAGTCTAGTTTCTACATGCTGGTTTCATGCCATAAATGTAAATTTCAGAGGAGAATTTTTTTAAATTATTTCAACGAGAAGTGATCCACTGAAATTTTGGAACCTGGTTTCAAGAATTAATGTGAGTGATGTATGTGAATGAATTTTGCAGTAATTTGAGAAATTAAATTACTGTATGTTCAGGATATCTCAGATATGGGATTCTTCGCAATAGCAGAAGAAGCTGAAGGTCATAGTGTCGTGACAGTAAGAAGAAATGATTATTGCATTTGTAGCAGTTTTCAGAGCGGGCAAATACGGTAAGATCTGCTGTTCAGTGAACGTACAAATTCTTTTCCTTGTAATACGAGGCGCGTCCAGAAAGTAAGTTCCGTTTGGTAATAAAATGAAATTGTACACAGATACAGAAGAAATTTTTATTGCACAAAATTCTACAACTCTTAAACTACTTTTCCACATAACTGCCGAAATTTTGCAGACATTTGTCATAGCGTGGCACCAGGTTTTGTATACCTTCTTCATAGAAATCTGCCGCCTGTGTCTTCAACCACTTGGAAACAGTTTCTTTCAGCTCGTCGTCCATAGCGAGAGCACTAATTGTAAACCTATGGTTTCCTGGATCTTGTCATCAATCGCGTGAACCAGTTCTTCTGTAACCAAAGGTGGACGCCCACTTCGTTCTTCATCGTGCATATCACTACGCCTGCCATTGAACTGTCGGACCCATCTTCTCACCATCGAATCACTCATCGCATTTGGTCCGTAAACATCGCAAATTTGGCGATAAATTTCACTTGGTTTCACTTTCTTCGCATTCAGAAACCGAATCACCGACCTGATTTCACAGGCGGCGGGATTTTCATTCAAATGTTTGTATAGCTTATGGGACTTAACTACGGGGTCATCAGTTCCTAAACTTACAAACTACTTATGAACTACTTAATACTAAGGACGGCACATATACCCATGCCCGAGGGGGGATTCGAACTCCCGACCGTAGTGGCCGTGCAGACCGTGACTGGAGCGCCTCAGTCCCCTCGGCCACCGCGACCGGCGATTTTCAATCCAAGCCGACATTTCAAACAAGCACAACAAAGCGTACATAACTGACAGAGATCTCCAAATGGCGCACGTTCTTCTCCTGGATACACATCGTCTACAGCGCATGTGCGGAACTGCAATCGCAGCGCTGCAGCGGAGATAAATTGAAACGGAACGTACCTTCTGGACGCGCCTCGCAATTGCCACAGTACGGACATAGACGACGTAAGCTTTCTATTTATCGCCAGGAAATTATTCAGTCTTCAAATGTTTGTAAATCTAAGGGACTTAACTGCTGCAGTTATCAGTCCCCAGGCTTACAAACTACTTAAACTAAATTATGCTAAGGACAACGTACACACCCATGCCCCAGGTAGGAGTCGAACCTCCGACGGCGAGCAACAGCTGTAGCGTAGCGGCTATGCACTGCCCTGTATCTGTATTTATCTCAGATATTTTTTCGCTTTGCTTTGCGCCGGCGATAAAGGCGGACGGCCGAGTGTAGGTCAGCGTCAGGTGTGCAAGAGCGCAACATCTGTTACCGTCATGGAGCCTGAGTGCGCAGTGTTAGTTTTGAAAGACAGACGCCAGCACTCTGCAAACGTGTCTCTAGGCCGTATTCAAACGAACAATTGAATGTATACAAAGAACATTTATTGCAGTATTTGAAAGTTAATAATATTTAATTGTAGTTTTGTGTTTTCGTACTTGTATGTGAATTTTCGGTAGATGTGATAGTGAGCTCACAAATAGAAGTCGATAAATATTCAAATAGTCTCACGTTTGACAGGAATGAGAAGACATCATCATCATCATTAGAGACTGATAATGCCTTTCAGCGTTCAGTGTGGAGCATAGTATCTCTAATAAAATTCCTCCATGATCCCCTATTCAATGCTAACATTGATGCCTCGTTTGATGTTATGCCTGTTACTTCTAAATCATTCTGCACCGAATCTAAGTACTTTCTTCTTGGTCTACCTTGACTCCTCTTACTCTCCGCTGCCGAACTCATGAGTCTCTTAGGTAACCTTGCTTCTCCCATGTGTGTAACATGACCCCACCATCTCAGTCTGTTCGCTCTAACTGCTTCATCTATGGTGTTCATTCCCAGTTTTTCTTTGATTTCCTCATTATGGACACCCTCCTGCCATTGTTCCTATTTATTAGTACCTGCAATCATTCTTGCTACTTTCATATCTGTAACCTCTACCTTAAGGTAACCTGTATCCACCCAACTTTCACTCCCATACAACAAAGTTGGTCGAAAGATAGAGCGGTGCACCGCTAACTTAGTCTTGGTACTTAGATCTTAGCTGAGCACTCACTGCATTAGAGAATAGTAATGGAGAAATTGAATATCAATATTCCATCGGTTTATGGTAACATGGAGACAGGCAGTATACGTAAACATGGGTAATTTTTTAATGTTGTGGATATTTATTATTTAATATTATCTAAACATTTTTTCTGCATATAGTTTTGGAAACTTCGTAGTTTTTGATAGGCTCGTGTTTGCGCGGGCTGTCTCTGTGATCTGATTGCTTACCAATATATTTAGCCAATCAGATTACAACATTACGCGCGCTCATTCGGGAACTTTCACACTTGCTTTGGTGCAAGAGAGTAGTCGGAGTTTATACACGGAATTGTTAACATCTCCATGATTGTGCACCGAACTTATTGGAACTATTTTGCGGAACGTGCTCGTTTATTGGGTTCAGAAGTGCATCAAAATCAAAATCAGTTTGGATTCAGGAGAAATGTAGGAACACGGGTGGCAATACTCACTTTACGGCGTATCTTAGAAGATAGATTAAGGATAGGCAAACCTACTTTCCTAGCTTTTGTACATTTTGAGAGAGTTTTTGACAATGTTGATTGGAATACACGTTTTCAGATTCTGAAATCAGCAGGAGTAAAATATAGGAAACGGAAGGTTATTTAAATCTTGTACAAAAACCAGACAGCAGTTATCAGTTGAAGGACATGAAAGGGATGCAGAGGTTGGGAAGGGAGGATGACAGGGTTGTAGCCTTTGTCCAATGTTATTCAATTTGTACATTGAGAAAGCTGTAAAGAAAAGCAAAGAGAAATTTGGGGAAGGAATTAAAGTTCAAGGTGAAGAAATAAAAACATTACGTTATGCCGATGACATTTTAATTCTGTCACACACAGCAAAGGACCTGGAGCAGCAGTTGAACGAAATGGACACTGTGTCGAAAGGTGCGTATAATATTAACATTAACAAGAGCAAAACAAAGATCATGGAATAAAGTCTAAGAAAATCAGGCGATGCTGAAGCAATTAGATTAGGTAACTAAGTAATAAAGGTGGTAGATGAGGTTTGTTACTTGGGCTGTAAATTATCATATGATGATCGCAATACAGAGAATTTAAAATGTAGAATGGTAATGGGAAGGAAAGCGTTTTCGAAAAAGAGAAATTTGGTAACCTTGAATATTAATTTTGAGAGTAAGGAAGTCCTTTCTGAAGGCATTTGCGTGGAGTGTTGCCTTGTTTGGGAGCGAAACATGGACGATCAACCGTGCGGACATGAAGAGGATAGAGGCTTTTGAAGAAGAATGCTGAAGATTAAGTATGTGAGGAGGTGCTTAACAGAATTGGGAAGAATAGGAATTTCTGGGGTACCTTGACTAAAAGAAGGGATCGATTGGTAGGACACAGTCCCAGACATCAAGGAATTGCAAATTTAGCGTTGGAGGGAAGAGTGTAGGGTGAAAATTGCAGAGGGAGACCAAGAGATGAATACAGTAAGCAAATTCAAATGGATGTAGGTTGCCCTTCTATTGAGGAGATAGAGTAAGGTGGAGAGCAGCATCAAACCAGTCTCCGGAATGAAGATCACAACAACAACAACATGTCCTCCATTTGGGAGTTAGTGCGTTGATCAAATGATGGTACGTTTGTATGTTCCTTCTGCGCGAATGATTTATTAAAGGTTAAATTCAGAACTTCAGCTTTCCGTTTGCTTCCTTGTATTACTGTACCGAAATGATCAACGAGTGACTGGATAGTGGCCTTTGACCCGCTTATCGATTTTACTTGGGACCAGAAGTTTTTAAGGTTCCCGGAAAGATCTTTAGCTAAGGCATGTCTGTGGTAATTATTGTATGCTTCGCGCATCGATCTTTTTACGTACGAATGTCTACTAGCTTTCGCATGTCTTGATTTAAGTGTTATTTATTGAACCGAGAGTGCAACAGCCTTTGCTTTCTCAGTACCTTTCTAATATTATTATTAAACCACGGTGGATCTTTTCAATCCCTAATCGGCATTATAGGCACCTATTTCTCTAACCCTTTATTTACAATGCATTTAAATTTAGTCCACAGTTACTCTACATCCATTGTACCGGAACTAAACGATGCCCATTCATTTACGAAGTGCGATCCTAACAATTGCTTATTGGCTCTTTCTAACAGAAACATGCTCCTAGCCTTCTTTGATTGGTTTATTAACTTTGTTCATCATTGACGCTATGACGATATCATGATAGTTAACTCCTGCCTCTACAATGACATCTTTAATAAGGTCTCGTCTATTTGTAGCTATTAGGTCTAAAATATTTCCATTGCGTGTGGACTGTCGGTTTAACTGCGCAAGAACGTTTTGGGAAATAATTTATTCGTGCTTTCTCGTCGTCAGTCAGTTTACTATTATCGTTCTGGCGTGGATTGCTTACTGGCAATTTGAGGAAGGTGCAAGTGGCTGGCAAGGGCGCTGGCTGAGGCACGATGTACTCAAAACAGAACACACTTTTATTTTACACAGAAATTCTTCCATAGTCGAAACAAAAGAACATAACAGTACTTATCTTTTCACAGTCACTGCTGTATCATGAAAACAGTAACAAAAATCAAACTTGGTACAACGTCCTGTTCATGTCTAACTGAACATTCAATAGTGGACAAGATCTCCGTGACTTGAGTATATACAATAAAACTTAAAACAGTCTGCAGCGGGCCACATACTAATACAGACAACCTGTCCTGTAGTCCACTCTTCCAGGGCACGTCTACCACACAACTCACTTTTCACTTCACATAGCCTGCTTAGCTAACGTCGGTTGGCGGTGGCGCTGCGAACTTCAGGAGGGCGTGGCGGCCACCTTCATTGGGGGCCTCTGGCAGCGACCGTCTCTTACTTCTTCTTCCGTTGTGTGGTCCCAACATTGCCTTGGTGCAGGGCCGGCGCAAGCCCAAGTGCCGCCCCGTGCAAGCTGCTAAATTGCCGCCCCCCTCTAACTCCACGATTTTTTGTTTTTCAAAACGTTCGTGGAATTTCATTTAAACAAATCTATAGGAAATGTCAGCAATCAATCTTTTTACTTTACGGCAATCTTTTATCTACCTAGGTTTCGGCCGCTGAGTGGCCAGTCTCAAAAGCTATTAATATGTGCTTATGTTAACCGCCACGTTCACAGTTACGTTCAGCATGACGGTATAGATGTAAACATAAAGCATTGAGAATAGCCACGCTGTACCCGAAATATATGTACATCTGGAAAATAAAAACAAAAAATGCGACTGATATGTGACATTCTCTACAATTTGGTACAAAATAGTCGCCGGGCACCAGCTCAAAAATAGATTTAAACCTAATTGAAGAAATATAGCTAATTTTAACAAGCCTTGTGAATTTACAATTATGTTCGAATGTGTGTGAAATCTGCTAAGTTCATCATTCCCTAAGCTCTCACACACACACCTCAACCTAAATTATCCTAAGGACAAAAACACACACTCATGCCGACCAGCCGCACAGTCCATAACTGCAGCGCCTTAGACCGCTCGGTTTATCCCGCGCAACATAAACTTACAAAATTAACGTAAATAACCATTTTTCAGTTGTTGTGAACAGACAATGTATTCAACGGAAAACCGTATACAGTAAATAAATGTTGGCAAAGTGATAGTGTGCGAGTAGTATTGTCAAACAAAAGTGCCGGTCAGAGTTTAATTGTTGTTAATGCAGGCGCAGACAGGTGTTTCATGGCTCAAAATCCGAAACGTTTGACTATCACCCAGAAACGGATAGCAAAAATTTTACTACCAATGTCTTTATCCCTTGTAATTACTCGCTGCGTATTTACTCATTCGGAATACCTCTAGTCATTGTAGATGTTGGACATGTTTGACTGTAGTGATGTTCAACGACTTTTTTCCATAATGCGGGAAGAATAAAACACTCGGAAACTGCCATTGAAGGGCTTAGCAAAATTGCTTGAGGCTTAACACATAATCGCAGTATTGAACGTTGCATTTGAATTTCCAAATTAGATTTCGTCTTCTGCAATATTAGTTGTGAGTAAACAGACTGGCAGCGCTCTATAAGAATACTGAGGTGTACGCCAGACTCCTTCCCCCTCCGTGTTCCTATGCCGTAAGCACGACGGTGCTGCCACAGTGGCGAGGAAGAAATTTGTCCTCCTCCCTCCCCTTGTTCAACAGGGGCAGCCGGCAGGTAGTCGAGGCGCCATGCCACAGTTCCCGAAGCCGCTCCTTCCAGGGTTTGCTTTCGAATCCCGTCTTGGGCATGAATGTTGAGTTTGTCCTACAAAAATTAAAAAATAAGGGGGCCGGCAAATTTGCCGCCCCTCGGAAAGTGCCGCCCCGTGCGGCCGCACGTTTCGCACGTGCCTTGCGCCGGCCCTGCCTTGGTGGTTAGGACACCACAGGAAAACGTGTCCAAAAGTATTTCACGAGACTTCTTGTCTTTACCGCCTGAAATGAAACTAGAGAGGTCCCAATCTATATTCTTGAAGGCCGAAGTCTTCCCCGACTAATATTGCATGGCACGGATACCTATGCACTACCTGGCGTAGACTTTCTTTGAATGACTAAAACTGCTACAGCAGCTCTGGGGGGGGGGGGGGGGGTGCGGTGTGATGATCGTGTGGCATTTATGGCCGTTAGACCGCAACTGGTGTCGTGTTCAGACTGCCTGGTGCAAGTTTTCTTAGCTGACGCCATTTCGACGACTTGCGTGTCAATGATGGTGGAACGCGGTCAAAACACCCAACTACTAACTTTAATTCTCTTAGACCTGTTATACGTGTGCAGATAACTTCACAGGGTACTGTAATGTAATCCACTATCACTCTCGGATAGAAATCTCCCTCTCAACGTTCTGAGTTTCCTACATTTATTAAAACTTTGCCATGAGACTAGACACATTCGACTATACTAACTACCTGGGTATGACCCATTTTTGTTGCTCATACATCTCAGGGCTAGAAACACGTGACTGTTGGTAAAACAATGGTAGTGTCAAGTTGTCCTTATGATTACACAGAGATTTTTTATTAAGGAAAGTAATATTATACATCACGTGCAACTATTTTTAATTTAAAACAGTGAAATTTCGTGAAAACGGCTAAACTTTTCTTTGTATGCGGTTAATGTTTGCCAGCAATCACGTGATTTTCTGTATGAGTTACGTCAAGCGCATACCCTCTGTACACCATGTCCAGTCTACTAGTCTCTCTGGCTGAAGGCGGAAACTAAATTATTTCCTTGGTATATCCGTGTCTGTTCTGTTAGGCAGTACTGTTCTCCACTGTTACATAGCGGCTAACTCCATTATTTAGTGAGTCAACAAGAGACAGTATTTACTAATTAATTAATTGTAGCCGCGGTGGAGTAGCCGAGCGGTGTAAAGGTGGGTTGTCCAAGACGCGGCTGTTGGCTGCGATTGCGGCTCGGCCCCCCTCCCTTTTCCGGTCGTGGCGGACGGCGGCGAGTCGACAGCACGACGCCAGCCGCTGCCGTTTACCAAGGCGCGGCTCCTGGTCGGCGACTCGGGGAAATTCATGACAAAAATAGAATTTCCGATTTTTTTTGCTGTAAAAAATACTGCATGTTAAGGAAGCAAAGCTACACCAGTTCCCGCATTTAGTTTTTCGTTACAGATTCTCGTTTTCCTTTAAAAAATTAAAAAGCGCTACTTTCGGTTATGCGTGTTTTTTTCACTTTTTATTACATCTCTGTCGAGTTTGAGGAAACTAACACGCAAAAAAAATTGGTTTTTGCATATCTTGTAGTTTCATACCCCAGTTTGATAACGAAGTGTCTATTTTCTCAAAATTCCTCATAGTTATTCAGATACTTAATTTTTAAGTAACCTATTGCATTAAACTCGAAGTGAATGTAGTCGCTGGCTACTTTGCGTATGGTTCATTTTAGGTCATACATTGTTGCGGATGAAATAAAGCCAATGATTCGAAATTATTTTTAAAGTTGAGAGGAGGACGATACCTGTTTCCGTTTTCGAGATTTTGGCTCTTATATCTACGGTACGGGAGCGTCGCGACTAGCGCGCCAGTTCTCTCCACGTGCAACCTGAATTGTATGGCGGTAACAATAATCAAATCTTCTAAACTGTTGAAGATATTGAACCCTTTTTTAAATGATAGCCTGGGAAGGAATTCATGTTTTACACAATCATTAATACACAAAGGTTTTTTTATCTACAGGTGTACAAAAATAGCTATAGTTTTTTTACGATGAAATGAGGTATTAATTAAACAGTATTTAATATTTATGGAGGTTTATTTCCGTCTATTGCAACTAAATGAAAGGCGTTTCGCTTCTTTATTTGTGAACCATCATCAATGGCAAATTTTTAGTGTTAATTCTATGTGCGACTTCATGGAGCTGTGTGTGTAGTCTCCAAAGGGATGGAAGTTTTGGTACTTTATTTCATCACATTGCCGTGTACTTCACTGTTCACTTCAGATTTTAACTGTTAGGGTTTTCTATATATTGATTCTATTTTTGTGACATGACCATGAAAGCTGTTACAACATTTTTATTAACAGGTACCTTTTAAAGGACGACACGAAATTCATACTTGAGTTTAGATTAAATGTCAGCCAGTTGGCACATGAATTGGAACTTGCAGAGAGTGACATACAGAGAAAATCCTATAACCGATTCAACAAATCTATCAGTGCAGCTGAAAAAAATAAATAAAAATAAAACAAAGTGATGCTAAGGTAATTGTTCTTTTATTTTCTTATTTACGATTGCGGCGCTATTTATAAGACCAGGATTGTGTTTATTTGAAACTCCTGATGCAGCTTGCAACTCTCTCGTGTTAGGCTTTTTTCATTTTAACTGATTGGATTCACCTTCTGTATTGCCTTTGAAATAAGTCCCAGTGTTCGAAAACGTACAGTTGAAATTTTTTCCGAGGGTGATCGAAAATAGCAAACACATACCAAACAAAAGATTTTTATGTAGCTTGTTAAATGTATCAACAACAGTTGTACGACTCTTTGCTGTTTTGTTATAATTTATTTCATTCTGACCAGTTTCTGTCCTAAACCATCTTCCAGGGAATATGGAAAACAAAAAGATTTAAAAATGTCGATGATGTCATCCATACCGTACACGAGACATTTGAATCTAAATGGTACACCACAACATTTATCTTTGTTCATATAAACTAAGATAATTTTTACGGCGAGCCACAAAACGGACTGTATTGGTATGAATGAAATTAATGAAAATATTACATTAACGTTGTCATGCATTTCCTTACAGCTATGGGATCACCTAAACAAAAAATTATTTACCACCGGTCAAATTTTTTATTTCCAAAACCCTAGACGCCAATACAGCTCCTTTTCCAACCTTTATTTCTCTTTTATTTCTCCGAATATTTTCAGTCTACTCTTACATATGATTACCATGAAATCTAAATCTGTTCAATGTACAAAGGCAATAGCTTAATGGCGAGACGAACTCATGAGTGGTTCATATCCGTTTTTGTTCGGTCCGCTTGGCTCGACATCTTTCTGCCGCTGCCTTGAGTCGTCCGACTCCCATCGCAACACTGCTCACTGGTGCAGTCCTGCGATTGTCGCCGCATCAGCCGCGCGGCGCACTCCAAACTCGAAGTGCGCATGCGCGAGCAGCCAGCCTCTCTGACGTCATGAGTCGATCCATCGCAGCCGCAGGCAGCAATCGCGCCTTGGACAACCCACCTTAAAGCGTCTCGCTGCGGAGCGCGCGGTTGCTCGCCGTGGAGGTTCGAGTCCTTCCTGGGGCATGGGTGCGTGTGTTGTCCTTAGGTTAGTTTACCTAGGTTTAAGTAGTTTGTAAGCTACGGACTAATGACCACGTAGTTTGGTCCGATAGATTTACAAGCATATGAACATTTTAATTAATTTGTAGTTAAATACATTAGTTTGAATGGGGAATTTGATAAACTGTGTTATGAAACCCAAGCTCCTAGGTTGGGCAACAACACAGTGAATATTCCAAATATTTGTCGATGAATGATGTCAAGTACAGGTCACAGTAAAATTATATTATGATTACTCATGTCATATTCGCATAAAAGCAAATACACTAAATTCAAAATATTTTTAAATTGAAGGCTTTATCATAGAAAGTCAATGTTGTTGTTGACGGTAACTTTTTCTGCACATTCCGTAGCCCCTCCATATACTGATATACGACAGCAAATTCACATTAGCCATCCTATCACAGCCCGTCGCATTGTTTCCTGCAACACTGACATTTCTCTGCCTGCTTTGCACATAGTATTCTCCTAGAACAACAACCACTTCGTTATTGTTATTCAATTATCGAGCACCTCCACTTCGGCTTTCAGTCTCTTCTCCAGAGTATTTTGGTGTTTTCTCTGTCAGTTGGCGTAGCAATTTCTAGTTCTTCAGTACCTCTTTATACAAATTCGCGATCTGCGAGGGGTACCACTCACTCACTTCTCTTTTCCCTTGGTCTACTGCATCACCATTTCCATGATATCCTAAACATTTACTGTTCTGTTGTTGTTCTAACTGATTCTAAGCAGCCCTCCACGCTAACCTCTCCTGTGCAAGACCCTTCGTCTCTGATTAAGAACGGCAGCCTACATCCTTTTGAACCTACTCACTGTATTCTCTCTCGGTGTCCCTCTGTGAGTTTTACCCCACAAGCTGCCCTCCAGTGCTAAAATGACGATACCTGGAAGTCTCAGAATGTGTCCTACCAATCGATCCCCTTGCCAGAAATTTATTTTTTCCTAAATTTTGTTTAGTATCCTACCGTTCGTTACTCGATCTACCCATATAATCTTCAGTATTCGCCTGTAGCCCCACATTTCAAAAGCTTTTATCAATTTTTCCAAACTCTTTATAGTTCAGATTTCACTCCCGTACAGTTCTACATTCCAGACAAATGTTTTGAGAAAGGACTTCCTAACATTTAAAGTAATATTGGATGGCAACAAACTTCTCTTCTTCATAAATTCATTTCTTCCCATAGCCCTTCAGAATTTTATATTTTCTGTACTTCAGCCGCCAGAAGTTATTTTGCTACCTAAATAACAATATCATCTACTACTTTTATTGTCTCGTTACCTAATATAACTCCTTCAGCATCGACGTATTTTCTTACACTACATTATATTACCCTTGTTTTTCTCTCCAAACGTTCAACGTATCCTCCTATTCTGAACACAATGATTTTCAAAAGTTTTCCATCTGTGTCCATTCGATGTCTCCTGATTCATGTGCGCGATACAATCTCCAAAACATTCTAACAATTTCACGCATTTCTAGAAACTGTTAAAAGCTTCGTCTACTCTTCTCCTCTCGTTTCCCGTTCCCCATGCTTCAATAAAAAATAATAAATAAATAAATAAAGCACAATGCATGAACAGTGCTGTCACTAAATGAATGTATTTCATCACGGTTTTACCAAACTCCACCGTCGACATGTCACACAGTATCACACTCTTTCTCATCTACATTTAAACCTTTCGTCTGCTATGTTGGGAGACGAGGATTGCCAGATTGTAATACTGAAATATGCGAAAAAATTTCAAAACCGTCGGGATTTTGGAGTTGTTGTTGCGAGAAATAAATATTAGGAATAAAAGTATTCTTTTCATTTTCAAAATCAACTGCCTACAAGAAGGCCTCACGGAAATTTCAAAGTAGTTCTAGGCACCATTTCAGGGACTGAGAGGCCGCTCCCGCCAGAGGTTCGAGTTCTCCCTAGGGTATGGGTGAGTGTGTTGTCTTTACGTTAGTTTAAGTAATTTGTAAACTTAGGGACTGATAGCCACAGTAGCTTGGTCCCATAGATTTAAAAATATTTAAACCTACAAGAAAAATACACATTCTTTTGAGGCAAACAAAATTGTGTGATTATAGGCTGAAAAAATTCAAAGTTCAACCAAAAAGAAGGGTTTGAAATCGAATAGTCACGTCTCTTTTGTACTGTGATGTCCATGATACGTCCTAAATATCAGAATGCCCCTGTGCATGTAGATCGTTCCATCGATGGATGTGTTTTACAGTGGACCTGTTGGGGTAAATATAATAAATTCGTTACTGTATTTACTCTCCATCCATTCAGATTGGGTGCTGATAAAACCCCAACCAATCAAACATACGAACTTTACGTTATTTGCATACATTTTTTACCGTAATTCGACATAGAACTAACATTGGGTACTTGCTTTTAGGATATCAGACGTCATTTAACGATAATATTACTATTTTCCATGGTTTCCGATAGAAGACGATGTTTCCTTAAATATGCTTCCAGCACTTGTGCTACAACTTGTGGTTAATTTAGAGTCCTGCAAGGTTTTAAACCGTACATGGTACATAAAAGATACAAACTGTCGATTTGCTTTACTTGTGGCATTAACATTGGGCAACAGTCGCCTTTACACAGCTAAGCCTAATTCAGCGAGTGCTGTGCAAAATAATTTAATGTGTTCTTTTCTTTTTTTATAATAACTTTGTTATATGAAGAACTGCATGTATTCTCCTCTTGTGAAGAGTAAGTCACCAGTCGGTCTATTATGATTTTAAATGTCATTATCTCTGTTAAGTCATGAGGTAGCTAGGGGTGCTTACTTTGGCATTATTTTGTTATACTTGATGTAAATAGCGTGTACTGCAGTCGGGAAAAGGGCTTTGAAAATACTCTTGTTGCAAAATTAATTCTACTGTCATTAGACTTGCTAGGCCTCGATCTAGCTAGGGGATGCTTACTTTATGGATGCTGAGCATAAGTTTTACGATTACTTTATGATAATTGATGTACTATCACAGTTTGTAGAGTTTCCATTTTTTAAGATAAATATAACTTTTTCTGCATACATTCTATACTATTATGGCATTTAGGTTGAAGGAACTTCTTTATTTGGCTTATTACAGGGTCTTATACCAATCAGGAAAAAATATATGTTCAAAGGAGTGGTACAAAGCTAGTAATTGGTACGTTTTTTTGTAGGTTATGTTAATACACTGATGAAAAACGATCAGAAACCTTGTTGGAAATGCTATACTAGATTAGATTAGGTGGGAATAGATTAATACTTCTTCCATAGATTAGAAATACATTTCGCAACAATGTGGAATGTGTCAGATTAATAAAAGGTGTCTATATATGGCAACAGAATTTTAAGAATTCTTTATTTTTTAAATTTATTTTATTTTTATTTTTATTTTCGTTTTGCTTTGCGAAATTATTAGGTTTTATCTAAAAATTCATCTATTGTGTACAAGGAGTTTCCATTCAAAAATTCGTTGAATTTCTTTTTAAATACTAGTTGGCTATCTGTCAGATTATTGATGCTACTTGGTAAGCGACCACAGACTTTTGTGGCAGCATAATTCACCTCTTTCTCTGCCAAAGGTAGATTTAACCTTGAAAAGTGAAGATTACCCTTTCTCCTAGTGTTGTAGCTATGCACACTGCTATTACTTTTAAATTGGGTCAGATTGTTAACAACAAATTTCATAAGTGAAGACATAATTTGTGAAGCTACTGGGAAGTACCGTAGATCCTTACATAAACGTTTGCAGGATGATTTTGGGTGGGTTCCAGCAATTATTTTGATTACATACTTTTGTGTAATGAATACTTTTCACTCAATGTTGAATTTCCTCAGAATATGACCTCATATGAAATCAATTAATGAAAATAAGCAGTTCTGTCCAAAGTCTATATTTATTACCATACACATGAACGGCTCAATGGCTTGTAATTTGTTGAAATGCTCAACGGAATAAGAATGTGTGTGACTACAATAGACTGTGATTCACTCTTGACTAAATTAAAACCTCTAAATTTGAATTCCAATGAAAGGAGTTTACTAGAAACTACCGAATATCTAAAACAAAAAAACAAAAAATAAAATAAAAAATAAAAAAAATTAAAAAAAAAGAAGAAGGAAAGAAAACCTTCTGACGACGCAGTTTGTCTATTAACCCACAAGAAACATGTAGCGAAAATTACACAATGCAGGGTTTATATCTTTTCCTTGTCCAGAAATAAAACTTAGATCGGTAGGTAGCATAGGTTTCCCCAAGTATCACTCAAAAGGGCCCGTGAATGTGTAAGCAGTTGTGAAGTGATGCCTCCATGGCAGCAGGGCTAGAAGAGAATATACTTATTAAAACAGGAGCAAAATTTATGTTATGACGAAATACTGACTTGAGATTTGGTTTTCTCAACGCTCATATCGGTATCCTACAAGGAGTAACGGTTGATCCTCTCAAGAGAGAGAGAGAGAGAGAAAAAAAAAAAAAATATTGCATTTAATAATGAATACCTTTATGAGCTACTAAATTTGAAATTATTACCAGAGCTTATGTTCACGCGAACTGTTTACAATGTTAATATCCTATGTCATTGCAATACACAAAAGTCAGGGACTAAGTCTAAACAATACACTGATGGACAATGATTTCTCATTGTTCACATAAAGAGAAGCGCACGTGACGCTTTCCAGAGTGACAAGTCTGGGAGGATTACATCTTATTAAAGTCGACTTAGAGGCTATTACCTCCCAGACTTGTCAAAAATTGTAATATGAAAGCTTCTGAGGAAAATAAAAAAAGGTATACGGAGTGGTCTTTAAGGAAATCCGTAGCTGGCGTACAATAAATGTTAGTGCAGAAAAAAGGAGGAGGAGTGCCTACAAAAAGAAATTACATTCCAACGCGCTCATTGAATGAAATAAAATTGGGGTGCGGTACTTACACCGTGGCCATTTACACTGATGAAAGAGGATCTAAGCATAGGAAATGATTATTGTAATTCAATGAAAGAGTCAAGGTACTATATAGAAAAGAAGCATTTAAAATTAGAGAAACCAAGTTTACCCACATAAGTGAAGAGAGAAAGGTAATAAAGAAGGCTTCTGTGTAAAACATTCATCAACAGACTAGCTTCAGAGTGTGCAACATTTCTGTTTCTGGACTGCAAAATTCAGATGTTTTTACAATGGAAAGTTCAAATGTTCAAATGTTTGTAGAGCTTATGGGACTTAACTACGGAGTCATCAGTACCTAAACGTACAAACTACTTATGAACTAGCTAATACTAAGGACGGCACAAATATCTATGCCCGAGGGGGGATTCGAACCCACGACCGTAGTGGCCGTGCAGCCCGTGACTGGCGCGCCGCAGTCCCATCGGCCACCGCGGCCGGCCAATGGAAAGTATTTAGGCATACAGTGGGCAGTGAAATTTTGTAAAAATCAATACCTGATGCGGCAGTATTTGTATATATTATAGTGGACAACATGAGGACATGAATTAAGGGCACTGTTTTCTTCAAATCAGTTGATAACTTAATGTAACGTGAAGAAGATTGGTTAGAATATCAAATAAAACTAATCGCCGATGCTGCTACTGATGTAACACATGGAACGTACAATGTAGGATGATATGAATATCTTTATGGAAATCACAAAGAAAGGAAGATATGTATCAGGTACAGGAACATCAGAAATAGAATTTGCGAAACAGATAGCATCTTTTTCAAAAACGTGACCTGCCTTGCACCAGAAAGACATTAAAATTTTTCTACTTCATTGGAAACGTCTCCAAAATGTCTGGCAGAAAATGCGCCTATAAACTCAAGTGACATTGTTTAATAACTGTGTGCCACACTTGAACACGGAGGAAAGAATTACGGATTTGATACTGAGGGTGAAACTGCAGTATTAGGCCTGTAGACCTTCTTGAAAAGGGAATAATGATTTGTATTTTTCAAAAATGTGGGGGCTGAAGTACGCAGCTACTGCAGCGTGTACTATACTGCAGGTTTACTAATTAGTAATGCCAAAATGAGAGTGTTGTCCAAAAGCACATCCAGCTTCAGCCCACAATGATAAACATTAAAGAAATTCCTATTTTATTAGAGTAGTTATTATTAACGCCACTCTCAGACTTGATTATTTTCACGCTGTAATTCTCTTAAATTATAACTGTGCTGACTCTAGGAGTAAGATTTGTAAAGTTACATGTAACCATTTTCATACCAATTGTGTATACTGAGAAAGATGCTTCTTTTTATAGAGTAAACTAAGTAATTTGGTATCACAAACTGTTGTATGGAATAAACTGATCATTCAATCAATACCATGCAAAATAAAACTTATACTTTCAGTTATACAGGTAAATATATCTTATCCGCAACTTCTCTATATTCTGAAGTTCAAACAGTGATGCGAAATGCAAGATTAATTTGCTGATATTTCCATTGTGATCCATCATAGATTGTAATATGTGTACTTGATTAAAGGATGGAACGGTAACAATATAATCGATTTTCCAGACTTCCCAAATATTGTTATATCAATTTCTCTGTGATTAATCAAAAGAGATGTTGTTGTTGTTGTGGTCTTCAGTCCGGAGACTGGTTTGATGCAGCTCTCCACAATACCCTATCCTGAGCAAGCCTCTTCATCTCCACATAAGAACGGTAACCTACATCTGTCTGAATCTGCTTACTGTATCCATCTCTTGGTCTTCCTCTGCGATTTTTACCCCACACACTTCCCTCCAATGCTACATTCACAATTCCTTTATGTCTAAGAATGTGTCCTACCAATCTATCCCTTCTTTTAGTCAAGGTATGCCAGAAATTTCTTTTCTCCCCAATTCTGTTCAGTACCTCCTCTTTAGTTACGCGATCCACCCACCTAATCTTCAGCATTCTTCTGTAGCACCAAATTTCAAAAGCCTCAATCCTCTTCCGGTCCGCACTGTTTATCGTCCATGTCTCACTCCCATACAAGGCAACACTCCATACAAATGCCTTCAGAAAGGACTTCCTTAGGCTTAAATAAATATTCGATGTTAATAAATTTCTCTTTTTCAAGAATGCTTTTCTGCCCATTGCCATTCTGCATTTTATATCCTCTGTACTGCGACCATCATTTGTTATTTTACTGCCCAAGTAACAAAACTCATCTACCTCCTCTATTGCTTCGTTTCCCAATCTAATTCCTTCAGCATCCCCTGATTTTCTTACACTGCACTCCATTACCCTAGTTTTGCTCTTGTTAATGTTCATCTTATATGCACCTTTCAGCACACTGTCCATTCCGTTCAATTGCTCTTCCAGGTCCTTTGCTGTATCTGACAGAATTACTATGTCGTCGGCAAAACGCAATGTTTTTAATTCTTCACCCTGAACTTTAATTCCTTCTCCAAATTTGTCCTTGCTTTCCTTTATAGCTTGCTCAATGTACAAATTGAATAACAATGGAGAAAGACTACAACCCTGTCTTACTCCCTTTCCAACCACTGCATCCCTTTCATGCCCTTCAACTCTGACAACCGCTGTCTGGTTTTTGTACAAGTTGTAAATAACCTTACGCTCCCTATATTTTACTCCTGCTTGCTTCAGAACTTGAAAGAGTTTATTCCAATCAACATTGTCAAAAGCATTCTCCAAATCTACAAAAGCTAGAAATGTGGGTTTGCCTTTTCTTAATCTATCTTCTAGGATAAGGCGTAAAGTGAGTATTGCCTCCTGTGTTCCTACATTTCTCCTGAACCCAAACTGATCTTCCCCGAGGTCGGCTTCTACCAGCTTTTCCATCCTTCTGTATATAATTCGTGTTAATATTTTGCAACCATGACTTATTAAACTGATGGTTCTGTAGTTTTCACACCTGTCTGCACCTGCTTTCTTTGGAATGGGGATTATAACATTTTTCTTAAAGTATGAGGGTACTTCGCCTGTCTCATACATCTGACACACCAGGTGAAACAGGTTTGTCATGGCTGGTTCTCCCAGAGACTTCATTAGCTCTGAGGGAATATCATCTACTCCAGGGGCCTTGTTTCGACTTAGGACTTTCAGGGCCCTGTCGAATTCTTCTCTCAGTACAGTATCTCCTATTTCATCTTCATCTACATCCTCTTCCCTTCCTACAATATTGTCTCGAAGTTCATTTCCTTTGTAGAGTCCCTCTATATACTCTTTCCACCTTTCAGCTTTCCCTTCCTTACTGAGAACTGGTTTTCCATCAGTGTCCTTGATATTCATAAAGCTGTTTTTCTTATCTCCAAATGTTTCTTTTATTTTCCTGTAGGCTGTATCTATTTTTCCCCTATTTATACATTCTTCTACATCCTTGCATTTGCCTTCTAGCCACTCCTGCTTAGCCATTTTGCACTTCCTGTCAATCTCATTTCTTAGTCGTCTGTACTCCATTTTGCCTGTTTCATTTACTGCATTTTTATATTTTCTCCTTTCATCGATTAAATTTAGTATCTCCTGTGATATCAAAGGATTTTTTGCAGGTCTTGCCTTCCTACCTATTTTGTCCTCTGCTACCTTCACTATTTCATCTCTCAATTTTACCCATTCCTCCTCTACTGTTTTATTTTCCCCTGTTTCTGTCAATTGTTGCCTAAAGCTCTCTCTGAAATTCTTAAGAACCTCAGGTTCCTTCAATTTATCCAGGTCCCATCTCCTTATTTTCCTACCTTTTTGTAGTTTCTTCAGTTTCAGCCTACAGTTCATAACCAACAAGTTATGGTCAGAGTCTATATCTGCCCCTGGGTATGTCTTACACTGTAAAACCTGGTTCCGAAATCTATGTCTTACCATTATAAAATCTATCTGGTATCTCCCGGTGTCTCCTGGTCTCTTCCACGTATACAACCTTCTTTTGTGATTCTTGAACCAGGTGTTTGTTATAACTAAATTATGTTCTGTGCAAAATTCTACTAGGCGGCTTCCTCTTTCATTCCTTCTGCCCAGACCATATTCTCCTACTATCTTCCCTTCCCTTCCTTGTCCTACTACCGAATTCCAGTCTCCCATAACAATTAAGTCTTCCTCTCCCTTAATTGTCTGAATAATTCCCTTTAGCTCCTCATATATTTCTTCGATTTTCTCATCATCGGCAGAGCTAGTTGGCATATAAACCTGTACTACTGTTGTCGGAGTTGGCTTCGTATCTATCTTGACAATGATAATGCGGTCACTGTGCTGGTCATAGTAGTTTACCCGCATTCCTATTTTCTTATACATTATCAATCCTACTCCTGTGATACCCCCAATTGATTTTGTATTTATAATCCTGTACTCACCTGACCAGAAATCCTGTTCATCCTGCCACCGAACTTCATTAATCCCCACTATATCCAACTTCAACCTATCCATTTCCCTTTTTAAATTTTCCAATTTTCCTACTCGATTAAGGGATCTAACATTCCACGCTCCGACCCGTAGAATGCCAGTATTGTCTTTCCTGATGATCACATTCTCCTGAGTAGTCCCCGCCCGGAGATCCGAATGGGGGACTATTTTACCTCCGGAATATTTTACCCGAGAGGATGCCATCATCATATGTTCATACAGTAGAGCTGCATGTCCTCGGGAAAGGTAACGGCTGTAGTTTCCCCTTGCTTTCAGCCGTTCGCAGTAGCTGTGTGGCAAAGCCACATTAGCTGATGTTACAAGGCCAGCTCAGTCAATCATCCAGACTGTTGCCCCTGTAACTACTGAAAAGGCTGCTGCCCCTCTTCAGGAACCACACGTTTGTCTGGCCTCTCCACAGATACCCCTCCGCTGTGGTTGCACCTACGGTACGGCTATCTGTATCGTTGAGGCACGCAAGCCACCCCACCTCGGCAATGTCTGTGGTTCATGGGAGTGGCAAAAGAGATAGGGACTGGGTTTTAAGAACATCCGTGGCTGATGTACAAAAAATGTTGCCCAAGATTAAAAAAGGAACTACCTACCAAAAGAAATGAAATTGCATAAAAAAGATAAAATGTACAAACATGCTAGTCTTGTGATGAATTTCTTCCACCGTTTATTTTAGATGTATTTATAAACCACCTATTCAACATCTTGTTCTAATTGGTTACTCATTAGCTAGCTACCAACATTTATAGTGAATGCATCAATATCATACAGCTCTATTTCTACAGTAAATTCAAATGTTCAAATGTTTGTATACCTTATGGGACTTAACTACGGGGTCATCAGTCCCTAAGCTTATAAACTACTTATGAACTAGCTATTACTAAGGACGGCACAAATATCCAAGCCGGAGGGGGGATTCGAACCCCCGAGCGTAGTGGCCGTGCAGACTATGACTGAAGCGCCTCAGTCCCCTCGGCCACCGCGGCCGGCTCTACAGTAAATATATTGCCAAGGGAATCTCATGACAAAACACTAATATTTAACATACTTTGAGTGTATTTCATTCGTACGTCATTATGTTTGATAACATAATGAACTGTAAGTTACTGTTATATCGCAGTGTAGTTGCCAGTTCATTATATTTATTAATATGTCATTCTATTATGCTGCGCTTACCGAGTCACATTTATTATAGAAATAAAGCTGTATAATATTGATATATTCCTTATGAATATTGTTAGATATCTATATGGGTGCTGAATAGGTGATCCCATGAACACTAAATAAATTGACCAACTTGGTTTGCTATGAGAACTCACAACTTTTTATAGTAGCAGGAATTCATTGTGAAACTCGCACTTTAGTACATTTTATGTTTGCTTTTTTTCTATTTCACTATCTGCTGCTCACAGAGATAAAATTTTATGAACTAAGTCAAAAAAATTGCCCTTGCCTTTTCTCTCATTTCTGGAAAACTCAATTTTCTCCTGGGCGCTATTAATCCTATTGGCTTCTTCATTTATTTGAGTTTCGTAGCCCTTTAGCAGTGCATTATACTGAAAGGAGTTAGTAATGTGATTTCTATAAGTCATTCTACCAGCTTGCTAAAAGGCTTTTGTGCACAGCACTTGGATGTCATTTTTACGCTTCTGCGCAGAAAAGGAAGGCGCTCTTTATCTGCCGAAAGAAGCCATATTTCTGAAAAGCCTTCCTCCAGAAGTCAAAGGAAAGTCCTTCACTAAAGCATAATAAGAAGAACCGCAGTATCCCTTAGACGTGCAAAAAGTACCTGTAATGCGGCTATTTGGTAATTAAAATTGTTTCGGACACAATAAAGGATAAGAACGGAGAATTAGGAATTAGAAAAATATTTAATGAGGAGAGGCTTCTCCGCACTAATATCTGACAATGGACAAATAACACAGACTGAATTACATTTTTGAGTTACTGTTTTTAAATGTGGCAATGCCGAGGAAATGTGCCCGAAAGATAACATTTTAATTTTTCGCCAAATTTTTGCTCCCACATAATTGTGCAGATTAAGCCTACTTGGAATGCAGTAACAGAAATCAAGAACTTGAGTTTTTGACCTAAATACATTATATCAAGAGGAACGTAAAAAGCCGCGCAGGAATGGCCGAGCGGTTCTAGTCTCCACGTCAGGGAGTTGAGTTCTCCCTCGCGCATGGCTGTGTTTGTTATCCTTAGGTTAGTATAAGTTAGATTGAGTAGTTTGTAAGCCTAGGAACTGCTGACCAAAGTAGTTTGGTCCCCTACATTTACAAAAATTTGAATTGATTTGAAACGTAAAAGTATCAATTAGAAATGATTTCAACGATTGAATATTTACTATCACGATAAATTTGAAACGTAATTTGCAACCTAATAAACAAACCGCACACGCCTCAAAAGAACATGAATGCAAAATATTCGTCTAAAATAATAGGATCAGGATCCTATTGTTCTCACACTACTCAGTTCATAGCAAGTGTATGTGAATGAACGAGTATGGTTGAATATTTTCTCAGTAGAGAATATTAACCGTCATTTGCGATCTAATAAACAAACTGCACACGCCTCAAAAGAACATGAATGCGAAATATTCGTCTGTAAGAACAGGATCTGGATCTTACCATTCTAACACTACTCAGTTCATAGTAACTGTATGTGAGTGAACGAGTGTGAGAGTATATTTGAATGTGTTGTCAGTAGATAGGTGAATTCTTTGTCGCAGTTTGTGTGTGTGTGTGTGTGTGTGTGTGTGTGTGTGTGTTGTGTGTGCACATTATGTGTACTTGCAAATTGGAAGTGCGTACTCTGTGTGCTTGGAAATAATGTATAATATATTCTACATGCTCATAATTAAAATGCAGATACTCAGAGAGGTCCAAGTGTGGGCTGGAACTATCGTATGGCAGTGAAACGTGGTACCTGCCCTAATAAGTTTGTGTGGAACCAATTTGCATCTGAAACATTAGTTCCAATTTTGCCCACCAGGTGCAAGTCTCACACTGTAAGTGCAAGAAAGACGTATGGATAAGTAGTCAAATTTAAATCATTAGGTGCGGAATGTGGACAGAAAAGGTCAAACAAGTGAGAAACGAATAATTTACATTTTATTACTAACCGCTATTTGCACATGTTGCTCGATATATCGGAGACGTTCGAAATGTTGACTCCGTAAAACTAAGAGATCATCGGTTGCTCGCAGCAGTTTCGGTGGAATCTGAGCAATATGTTCCATTGTACTGTCCTGGAGTTCAGATAGAGACCGAACGTGTCCCTGGTACTCTTGTTCTTTTACATACGTATTCCCGGAGCCAAAGGTCATAACGATCCACATCATCTGATCTTGCATCTGGGATAACTCTGGAGATATCACGTTTCTAGCCTGTTGTATAAACAGTTCATTCACTGGGCGAGTGACAGAAGTTGCCTCAGATTGCACGAAAACAGTGGTTTTTGCAGAGTTGCATTACTCCCTGTAGAAATCACACGCTATACATAACATTCGTCACAATACACCTGCCAGGCTATCTGAGTGAATTTTCTTCAAAGAAGAACGAAGCTAGTGTGAAGGTTCTTGTGAAGCCTCACCCCACAGTCACGTCCGGTGAGTGCAGTGGCTCTTGGTAAACCACGTGCGTTTTAACAGTACCTCATATTCAACAGTTATTTGTATTCACTGCACCATATTATGTGAAATATGCCTCGTCACTCCATAGAATATTGTCATTATCTTCAATCTGTAACTCAAATTGATGAGTGAACTCAGAACGTTGTTGCAAATATAAGGTTTCAGTTTCTGCACAATCTGCATCATGTACAGATATCATCGTAAAATAGATGTTGACCATAGAATGGACCATTTTCGTGAAACCAGCTCTGTGCAGCAGTGTTCACGTCTTTAATGCCACGTTACAGTAACAATTACTTCTTCAATAACTTCAATCAGTATATAACGCCTTCCTCTTCCATGTGGCGCACCAAGCTCACAAGCGTTTTCGAATTTCTCATTATCATCTTCCTTAATATACGATTGCTTTTGCTCACAAGAAACGGTTTCACTAACAACAAATAGTCTCTCTTCCTGATAGCCATACTGTGATTTCACATTACGAGTCAGTAATTGACAGTATAGTAGATGTTATAACATTGGGCCTGTCATGTGCACAGTGGAATGTGATGTTTATGAAAATAATAGACACGCATAGCAATAATCAGTCTTTTGTTACGTTTCAGCGTTTACACGCAACTGTTATTAATGGTTGTTATATGTGTGCGTTTATAATAGAGTTATTCGTGTGGTGTGAAATAAATATTTATTTTTGCTATAATCCGCAATTTGTGCTTCCGAAGTGTTCGTGCATACGCAATTATCTTTTCATGAACTTATCATTGAACTATTGCTGTATTAAAATATCGCGTATGGCAGTGAAAATACCACCTTTTTTTACGAAAAAAATCTGAAGACTTCGGTTTTTGCAAGGGGAGCCCCATAAATAAAATAAAACGCAAATATCAACAACGAAATGACAAAATGTAAATACTTTTTGGGAACGTTATATTGTGAGGTTTCTGTGCTAATTTCAGATTTCATATACAAACCATTATCAGCTACTCCGTACAAAGACTTACAAACACGTCTTTCCGTGGAAACTGAAAAATCATAGTGACGCAGAACTCAAAAAATTGTTAACGAAGTAGAATTAGAGATAAAAAGCCCTCTACATTGTAACAGGAAATGTGCACTCAAGTAACCTAACCATTTTAAGAACAAAATGTATTTAAAGACTGCCAACCAATGAGCTTTCTATATTAGCACCTAATCAAGGTGTAAATCTCGAGGCAGCTGCTTCTTTTACTATTAAAATCATAGCGATATCGACGCCGAGTCAGTTTGTATGTAGTAAGGAAACAGTTCCGTCTCCCTCTCAAGACAACAAATTTTTCCCATCTGGAAAGGCAGCTTACAGGTCGACGACCCAGAATCAGAAACTACAAACTGGCATATTAACGACTTTGGTAATCCATACATATGCTAAACGACTACTGAACCTAATAGGGTTTTGACAAAGTTTTCCATGGCCCTTTCTCCTTTCAAATGTTCACCAGCTACCTATTGGTCTCGTCTTTTTGAACCATTATGTTTCGTTGTTTAATGTTAAGACAAAAGAGTTACTCGATTGATAAACTTGAATCGTTTTTAAAGGCTATGTAGCCGTACCTACTGACAGTTCAGTGTTTTCGATTAATCCACAACATAAATATAGATACTTCCTAAAGAAATACCCTAACAGTCTTACTGAAAAACAAAATAACAATTTTCCTGAAGTTAATATGCAACAAAACTACTCTACAGCATCTTTCTTACAGCACAGTGTCTTTCTGAAGTATTTTTGATAACACAAAATTCTTAATTCGCTACTAATATAGCTCGCAGACTGATTCCTTAAACTTGACGGAATTTCAGTAAGATGTTAACGCAATGCCTGACTAAAGGCCCTAGAGTATGCATTCCATCCAAGCGGACTTTAAGAAGTTACCAACTTTATCAAGCGCGTTCAACTTCTTTGCTGTGAAGCAGTACTAGTCATTTGGCAATTCTACTCATCGTATTCATTCACATAAAAAACACGTAATAGTACTGGAGAAACTAAGTAGTTCATGGTCAGCGTAATATATAATATATACAGGGTGAATCTAAATTCACGCACTCGGGCTTCGCAGCGCTATTCCTCACATGCTAGCAATAAAAAATGTCTGTCACAAAACTTTTTGAAATCCTTGCTACACAATTTTACTAATATAATTTGAGAGAGGAAAAGAATAAAAAAATAACCTTGCAATTATAGTATAAAGTATATGTCAACCATATACTTGGATTTGTAGTACAATAATTACACACGATTTCTTATAACTTACCACAGCCGTCATAGAGAAAAATCTAGTTAATGTATTTATTTATAAATTTAAATGATGCAACGAAAATTATATGGGTCTTTATAGTGTGCATATGGTACTATGTTTTAGTATTACGTAAGCAGTTTTTCCGAAAGTAAAGAAAAAAATAGTATACCTGTACAAAGTATTCACTAAAAGCTGGCCGGCCGCGGTGGCCGAGGGGACTGAGGCGCTCCAGTCACGATCTGCACGGCCACTACTGACGTGTATCGCAACAACTCTCATAGTCTTCAAGAACAGCAACGGTGTTTCGGATGAGGCGGCAGCAATTCCAGTTTTGATCCGCTTTCAGCAACTTGCTGAACAGGGCCCGAAGGAGACAAGGATTGATATAGTCAGGTTAGTACTGTATTTATTCTCTTCTACTGTGTTACTTTGTAGCCTGGAACGCTGTCCCCTGGGCATTTTTGTGTGTCTCGCCCTGTAGAATAATAACTTCGTGAGGTCCACTTAATGATACAAGTGTTTCAGTTGTAGGTCATTTTGGAGAGTGTTGTACTATTAACTTGGCTCATAATCTTACCCAGGAAAAGGCGCCCACCGCTTAACTTGGAATCCGAACAATGTGTCTTTTCTGGAGAACATTCGTACTATTGGTAGGTGAAAACTAGGTTAAAGGCTGTCTGAATTATTCCACAGATCTGACGGGATTCAATCCGCCAGCTCAAAAATCGGTAGGTGATTGCAACAACCTAGCGGTGTGGAATGGACAACAGGTAGCCGAATGAGGAGTAAGTGCATGGAAATATGCCCTGTACAGGAAAATAAAAGCTGACCTGGAAAAATAAACATAGCTAAGAGCGGTCAAGAGGAAGACTGGAAAACATAATACCAAAATAATCCCACCATCACAACCGCTGTAAAGCAAAGTACGTATAGTAGGTTCCAGAAGCAGTTTTTGGCTGACAGATGAGCCGTGTCTACCAGTAAGCAGTTTCTTGGGTGACGGATAAACCGTGTCTACCAGTAAGCAGCACTGCACAGTAATCACTGGGATGCATTTGAGCCGACTTAAGAAAGACAAGCTGAAGTATTAAGGCAATATGTTGATAATTCTTTTTGAGAAAAAAAGGCATAGGATACGGCTTAAAGCATGGTAAACTGATGTATGGATGCTAAGTAGGGGATTGTTGCTGAGGGTGAAGTATGGTGGGGACTTCGGGTACCTCGTGGCCGCTACAGTAGTCATGAGGGCCGCAGCAGAACCCCGAAAATACAATGTCAAGGGATGAAATGAACATTGAAGAAAATTCAACAAATTTTTAAGTGAATTATTTTCGTTGTATTTATCTCCTTCTTTCAATTTCGCAGTGATACGAGAAAATTCATTTTGATCGTTGCTGTTTGAAGAAAAAATGGAAAAACATTTTCTTTCGAACCACAATGGCTGTGTTCGTTAGAAATATAGTTTAGTTCTAAAGACTTGCCATAAGTAGATATTAATGTTACTAAGAAGCCTACTTATTTTCTTTGAATATTACCACTGCAAATGAAAATAATCTGGTAGAAGAGATAAATAATGACGTTAATTTCATTTTCCTTCTACTATAGCCGGCCGCGGTGGCCGAGGGGACTGAGGCGGTCCAGTCACGGTCTGCACGGCCCCTACGGTCGGGGGTTCGAATCCCCCCTCGGGCATGGATATTTGTGCCGTCCTTAGTCATAGGTAGTTCATAAGTAGTTTGTAAGCTTAGGGACTGATGACCCCGTAGTTAAGTCCCATAAGTTCTACAAACAGTTGAATATTTTTGAACCTTCTACTATAATGGGAAAGAAGACTACAAAAACTCGAAGTAAATGATAAGCAACTGTTTATTGTACATGGCGTAAGAAGCCGTCGCCGAAGAAGGTGATTCATATCCTACATTGAGAGTAGCTCCCGTCAGCCTCCACGCCGAGTCTTAACTTACGAGAGGGTCCCTCGTAATTGAATATAAAGGGACACATCTTTCGGCTTTTTGCTACACACAGTAGTTTTTGAAAATATCAGGCTTAAAGTTGATGATGGAAATCGCGTTTTCAATACTGTATAACGAAATATCGTCTAAAGATGAGCATTTTTTCTAATACATATGGAGTTAAAATTAATGACTTTTGAGTGTTTAACGTTTTTGTGTTTTCATACCGTACCTTGAGTACTCGTAAACATGAACCACTTCCCGAACACCGTCTCCGGTCGAGCAGTCCAGTGCATGGACTATCAAACCGTGTATCTAGATTTGAACCTCCATCATAGCAATATTTTGTCACATCTTTTTGATGTATTTTATATTACCATATTTGTAATACATTTTTTGTCTTACTTTTAAGTAGAGTATCGTGAAGTGTGATTAATATTCAACCAATAAAAATGAAAAATAAAAAATGCTACTAAAGTATATTATTACGTAATTCCAATTACGGGTCGTCTATTCGTCAGCGTTCTCACAGCCAGTAGCGTGAAACTTATCATAAAAACAACCAAAACAGAAATATTTTGACACTTTATGTGCAAAGAAATAAATTTTGCTTGATACTAGATTAATGGAATGGCCAAACGGACATGAGGCGCTACGTAGGACTTTTGTCGATGATAATGCTCTACCGACATGCACTGTTATAGTGATACCACCGATATGCATCTTTCTTCGTCAACCTTGTGACGTTTACTTGTTTGAACAGGTCAAGAATTTCATCGCAGTACTTTAAAATCGCCGCGGTGGAGCAGCCAAGCGGTCTAAAGCGTCTCGCTGCGGAGCGCGCGGTTACTCGCCGTGGAGGTTCGAGTCCTCCCTGTGGCATGGGTGTGTGTGCGTTTGTCCTTAGGTTAGTTTACCTAGCTTTAAGTAGTTTGTAAGCTACGGACTGATGACCACGCAGTTTGGTACGATAGATTTACAAACATTTGAACTTTAAAATCCTGCCACATTACAAAAGAGTAGAGAAATTCATGATAGAACATATGCTATTAAAATTCATGCCTTGGACCATAATAAGTTGTCCACGCCTGTTTTTCAAGACATGTTTTACTCTATTGTTACGCATTGAAATTAATATCTGACACAGCCGTCTTCGGCAGTTTACAGGCATGTTTTCCACGGACGATATCTCAGACATGTGAATGTGGCAATATGTCTTTCAAGTGTTGTGCAAGGTATGTGAAATATTTGTGTTTTGGACAGTGGCGGCGCGTCCTATGTGTTCACTGGTTCAGTGAACCCCTGCAAAAAACTCGTGAAAAAAAAGGAATAAATAAAATAAAGTGTTTTCAAACTAACATTCTTCGTTTCCTTCTTCTATCAGACCATTTGATATGCACATTCAAAGTATTTTTATCGCATGAGAAACGTTTTACGTCACGGAGAAAGCACGTATACGAGTCGTAGCACGGCCGCTTAATATAAGCGGCAGTGGCCGCGGCGTTGCAATGCGCATTCGCGGCTACGGTTCAAATTCTCTTCTGAACCCCCTGGAGGCAGCAAATGGGTACTCCCGCGGAAAGGAGGGGCGAGGGGAAACACCGCTTTTCACATTGGCGTTGGAGCTGGTAGACAAACTAGCTCCTGGCTATTCGAGCGCCGCGGTGGAGCGGCCCAGCGCATTGAGGCGCTATGCTACGCTGCGCGAGGCCGTTCCCCGTCGGGAGTTCGAATCTCCCCTCGGGCATGGATGTTTGTGCCGTCTTTAATATAAGCTAGTTCATAAGTAGTTTGTAAGTTTAGGGACTGATGACTCCGTAGTTAAGTCCTATAAGCTCTAAAATCATTTGAATATTTGATTTGCTACTCGAGCTCTGGCGGTTACGCGCGAATGGTCCCGAAACAAGACAATGAAGCTAATGCGCACCTCGCCTTGCGCATACAAAAATCCTCCATGAAGGCAACATCCGCCCTTCATGTTTGCTTTTGGCGCAGTGAAGATTAATGAAAAACACGTTATATTTGGTAAAATATCTTATAACTATAAATTAAAGAAGCATCAACTGTAAAAGCCTTCAGAATAGCCGATCATGAATAATAATGAAGTCACTGTTTTCCACGTAGGAAGACTAGCCGTGTGTTTAGCGGCACTGCGCTGCGCTGACGAAGGTGATTAGTTCGAGACCGACTATCAACAATTTCTTAACTCAATCATATTTTAACCGATTCTGGAGCAACAATGACTTTTATGTTGTTACTTGCCACATATCTGTCGACGTTTTAGCAAATATGTCGCGATTTTGAGCTTAATTGACATTTATACTCTTTGTTGTAACAAATACTTAACTGTTTCCAAAGAGGTGGGGAAGAGTATCCTTTACATATGCGTAAGGTTAGGAGGGGGTGCTGCTTCAGTGTCGCGTGACCCGAAGGTAGGTTGTCTCTTCATCGTAACGGATTCATTTTGTTACTGTCACTTAAAAGTGTAATCAGTTCCTTAATGTGTTTTAGTGTTCATGTGCATATTCAAATGTTCTTAGTGCTTATTATCACAGAACAATGTACAACGTTCTGTATCTCAATTTAAAAAATCGCACTGACGTGTTTTACGGCCCCCTTTATATTTGTAGTTTTATACGTTTTTGCAAACATTTTTGACCACAATTATAATCTAAATAATAAAAAATTAATTAACAAGAGTGTCTGAAAATCTTTTAGGAAAGAAAAGTTTTGGTAGTGGCGAGTACCAAACCACAGGCCTTCAGTGTCACAGTCCAACGCATTGCCCACTACACTACCACTAATAGTTAGAAGTTGCGTTCTTTAATCTCATGATATTGATGGCCGTTTATGTTAATATGGCATTTGTAGAAGTGTGTTTGTTAATTCTTCAGTGCGCCATTGCTTTGAAATAACAACGTGTAAGTTACAATAAGAAAATCATCAAATACGCAACGCAAGATGGCGTATGCCAGAGAGAGTTCTGGGCGAGGAATGTCACGTGACATCTGCGTGCGGCTGGTTTTCGTTAATTAAATGGAGGGTGTCAAAACACCGTTATTTTTGCAAATAGCTCTCAAACGATACGAGATATGAACAAAAAAATAATAAGGGAACAAAGTTGTAGAGAATTTTCTCCTCTACAAGTTCGTTTATTCAATTTTCGCGTCAGATGAACGGTTTATTTGCAATTAAAATTACATTACAAACGGCTTTTTTTTGTATTACTAACGTACTTCTTGTCCGAAATATTTCAAAAGGCGAGGTTCTGGTCTTTGGTAGTTAACAATTATGTCTGTAAAATTTGGTGCTGATCAGTTGAATGGTTCGACCTAAAAAGTGGGAACACGTTACAGCCAGGCAGACATCGTCAAATCGCCGTTATTTTTGCAAATATCTTTGCAACGATGCAAGATATGAAAAAAACATAATAGAGCGAAGTTCTAGAGAATTTTCCCCTCTACCAATTAGGCTATTCAATTCTCGTGTCAGATGAATTCGTTTGAAATTACAATTATATTACAAACGGCTTTTTTTGTATTACTACCGTATTTTTTGTCCGAAAAATTTGAAAAAGGGAGGTTCTGGTCTCCGGCGGCCTACAATTATGTCTGTAAAATTTGGTGCTGATCGGTTGAACGGTTCGTCTTAAAACAGGGAACACGTTACGGACAGACAGACAGACTGACAAACATCCCAAAATCACCGTTACTTTTGCAAATATCTCTGAAACGATACGAGATATGAAAAAAAAAAAAAAAATAAAAAAAAAGAGAACAAAGTTGTAGATAATTTTCTCCTCTACAAATTCGGTTATTCAATTTTCGTGTCAGATAAATGGTTAAGCCGTTATTTTCATTTAAATTTCGAGCTGTCAAAAAACGATCGTAAAGGCCCACTTTTAGTGTTACTACCGTAACCTAAAGTGGGCCAAAAATTACTCAGCTTTAAGCTTGGAAGAAAACTACGAAATAAAGGAGCTTGGTAGGCTGACACCTAATCTCGAGTTGAACCAAACGCATACGAGCCGAGGTAAGATATTCTGCAGATGTCTTAACGAAAATATATCTAAAGGGGCGGGCAAACCAGTGCGCTTTCCCCCGGCTCCACTCGCAGAGGTCGCCAAATTGTCTCTCGCCGAGCGCGAGAGGAGGAGGGGGGGGGGCGTGCAAGGGTGAAAGATCGGGGTGAAAGTTTAAATAGGGAAAGATTAATTTTTAAAACTCACAACCACCAACTGCGAACCAAATTCCTAAACATGCAAAAACACTAGAACTGTGATTGCTACTGTTTGACTCGTTTTCTAGGGGATGATATCACACGTTCGCAGCTTTCCTTCCCTGCATATGATTAACAAAAAAATTCATAATAAAGTAAGTTCATGAGAGAAAAAGGTGTACTAACTACTATTTTTGAAAACACGTGAAAGTTCACTTTATGTTGTTTATTACACCATATTAAAACCCTGTGGCTGATACGTCTGTACGTCGACACATTTATCAAATAAAGTTATAGCTCGTGAGCCCCCATACAAAAATGAATATTTGTCGCAAATTGTTTTTACACCATGTGCCTGTCTCAAACACCGTTTATGTTCATGCCTATGCGACGACACGTGTTACATTAACAAAAACACAGTCACTTTAATTCAGTGCGATGCACACCTTGTTCCACCGGCTAAATATTCACAGCACACAGTAGCACTCGATTCAACTTGGTGCAGTCTACGACGAGCAACCACACCTGGCAATTGCCACACAAAAATCTATAGTCTCCACCTGGAGATCCATATGCCGACCGTGCAGAGCAACGCCGCGCCCGGGCAGCTACCCCACTCGCTCCCGACTCCTGACGTCCTGGGCCGCGCGCGCGCCAAATGCCCAACTGACGGGTTTTTTCCCTACGTCATCAACTTCCGGTGAGCTGTTCTAACCGACTTGCCAACGTACAGCGCTCAGCCAATACATTTCTAAAACTCTACTTAAAATCAAAATAATTACACTACACATTAAACAAATGTCTTCTTAGTTTTTTATATTGGTATAAACATCCTTTGTACTATTTATTATAATCGTGCAATTTCTTATATCACATATAAGTGATTTAACTGAATACTTCAAGATAAAATACACAAGATTAATTGAAAATAAAATGATAAATAGTTAATAAATTATTTTTATAAACAAAAATTGCCATGCTAGTTGTGTAATTGTCTTGTAATCACTGGTAATGTATTACTTTTCATTGTCAATTAAACATATTACCCCAGATGTGACTATATCAGATAATGTATTGTTTATTTGTCAACAGGCTATTTTGTAATGAGGGCCTTAAAGGTTCCTAACTGCATCGTATTACTTCAAATGCAAGTAGTATTAGAATATTTTATTTCACGCTGTGCACTGCACTCCGCCTGGCACTCGCCATTGTCCCTCTCTCCCCTCACCGGAAACGAGCCTGGAAAATCCTAAGCTGGAACGAGCCACCAACGTCGGCCTGCTCGCTGCCTCCCCTCAGCTACAAGCACACAGCAAATCTAAACGTGGAGAATTTCTGCCTGTGGCCTAACTATAAATGTTGTCACCCAACTGCGTACATACATTGCTACATTAATTATTAAGATTAAAATTGTGTAACATTTAGTGCATTGGCATGGTAAATGTTTGCAGTGAACTTCATACTGTTTAATTATCAAATGCTATTAATTACCAATATTTCTATTGGGCGGTAATCTCACAGGCGCCGAAACATGGATGCGCCATGCCACTATCAAGATCCGGCACTCACAGAAGTGAACCCCCAGTCATCTGAAGCACCACTGATGTTTGTTGTTTTTATGATAAGTTTCACCCTACTGGCTGTGAGATCGCTGATGTCCAGTAATTGGAATTGCGTAATAATGTAGCCTACTTTAGATTTTTTTTATTTTATTTATTTCTTATTTTTATTGTTTTAAACTGTGCGTCACAAATAAAACAGCCGTGAAAAGATAATACACTTAATTGAATATTAATCACACTTCCCTATGCTGTACTTCAAAATAAGGCAAGAAAAGGTATTACAAATATGAGTATATTATCATAATTGGCATTATTGAGGCTTCAACATGGATCCACGGTTTGACAGACCAAGCACTGGACCGCTCGCCCGGCGACGGAAAGTGGCTCATTTTTAAAGTACCGAAGCTACAGCATAAAAACACGAAAACGTTAATTACTAGAACGTTATTAACCTTTGACCCCATATACGTTAGTAAAGTATGCTCATCTTTAGACGATATTTCGATGTGTAGCATTGAAATCGAGATTTTCCATCATCAACTTTGACCTTGATTTTTTTTTCTCCCTGAATACTGCGTCTCTTGAAAAAGCCGAAACACGTATCTCTCTGTATTTAATATAGAACTTCCATGCAAAATTCGATCGAAATTGGTGAACCACATGTCAGACGCTCTTGGTTTTAATTTGTGCGGACAGTTTTCGTCCCTGCAAATGGTGGCCATCAATTCGAGAGCAGTTGCCTCAACTCTAAAATATGTTTGTTAAGCTTATGGGACTTAACTACGGGGTCATCAGTCCCTAAACTTACAAACTACTTATGAACTGCCTTATATTAAAGACAGCACAAACATCCATGCCCGAGGGAGGATTCGAACCCCCAACGGGGAGTGGCCTCAACTCTACGCTAAAGCATGACAGGGGCTTGGCGCAGCCTACTGCCTTCTCTTATTGTGTTGTCGTCTCCAAGCTGCGAAGCCTGCGTCGCAGTAAATTCACGTCGTTTCATACTCTTGATGCCATTCTCTTATTTTGTACCACACTTTACTGCGGCGCGCCATACACGGTCTGCACGGCCACTACGGTTGGGGTTTCGAATCCCCCCTGGGGCATGGATATTTGTGCCGTCCTTAGTGTTAGCTAGTTCATAAGTAGTTTGTAAGTTTATGGACTGATGACCACGTAGTTAAGTCATGTAAGCTTTACAAACATTTGAACATTTTACATTTTGGTTCCCACATTAGCTGTCATTAATTACGACATTTAAACTGACACTTTGTCACGAAAAGTTCAATTTTTTTCCAAAACTAATATCACGTTTCTTTTCCTCTACAGATCTCATTTATAGTTCATATCGTGCTCTTTCTGAGTACTTCACATGGTTCGTTGATCCTTTTCTTACACTTTTCTGTAATTTATTACTGTAGTGATAATCACTATTTAATTGAGTCTTACAGCCTTTATCCATTCACAATATTGTATCCTCGTCAGGGCTCCAATGTACAATCCTCTCCTTGTATTCGGAAGGCATACCTTTGTCTTTGTTGCAACAGAACAACGGTGCACTTGAGGTTGTGGTTGGAGATGTGCAAATATGTGACATCTCGCCACTAGCCTTGCATATTCAGAAATGTGTACCAATACCCGCAATTGTTGTGCTGGTCGCTTTGTCGTCCAGAATCGGTGTATGAGGCTACCTTGTGGTAAAGAGCACACGTTTAAAACGTTTTGGGATGCTGTTTATTACCATTTCTACTTTTCCACTGTTATACAGAAAACACGTATCACCCTTATTCAATACTCTGCATACTTGATTTTACTAACACTTTAAGAGTCACTTCTAACTTGTCCGCTTTTGACGCTTCCGCCACGCTCACTACTGATCTGTGGCACTGAGAGGTTTGTAACAGCTTTAAGCCCTTCGTCCACTGAGATGGATTGCTGTTCCTCTTGTTCTTAACTGCCCATCCTGGCGCTCTTTGTCCGCGAATTCTGGGCCATGCCCTTATACGAAAGTATTGCTTTTAGACGCCAGGTAGCAACAATGCTTCTACGCCACGCCAACTTGCAAAGCACCACATTAGGAATTTGAGTATTATACCAATAATAATGCATTGCATATTCAAAAGTTACATGTGTGTTTTAACTCATAGTGTAAATTTACGATGTTTGTAGGATTCTAGTCAGTCATTTGTCATTTGAAGTCAGGTACTCACAAGGAAAGTACTTGGGCTCGCACAAACACATATACACCAAAATCGTATGAGATATATTGTAAAGGTCCCTTATTGCACTAGTGAAACTCCCGGATCTGCAAAACTCTGCAGTCGTCCGTTAGAGGCCTCTGCGTGTGCCTTGCCACACTGCACTTTGACCTGTCGGTTCGCTAGTAGAGACGGTGCAGTGTACCTCCGAAGTTGCGTTTTGTGACATTTGTGTGGTGAAGCGTCAGATGGGGCGGCGATCGGTAATCAATTCTGCTAATGTATTGCGATTAGTTGAGATGAAGTTACGAAGTACCCTTCTTCGTGTAGATGGTATTAGTGTGGAAGATGAATCATTCGCATGCTTTCTCGTATCTGTTATGGTACAGAAATATGAGCATAAGTTAGATACTGTTGTTACAAACTCATAATAATGATAATAGGGATGATAATGTCGAACAACTCATTGCAAGCGGTAGTGCTACGGTAAGTGCGGGAAGAGACGATGGAAGCAGTGGCAGTAAATACCAACAGTCTTCCAAAAAGAAGGTTAAAGTTGCAAATATCCTCACGGGTTTTGATGACAATACGCGAGAGAACATGTACGATGATTATTACATAAGTTGTAGTATGGCGTCTACAATTACATCTATAGTACTATCTAGAACATGATTGCAAAGTTTTGCAGTAAAACGACACCCACCAGCACATTGAGGTGTACGTAGAGATCCTGTAAGCAAACGTTGATACAGATATGTTTGTTCGAGCCCATGTACTTTCCTTGTCCGTCGGTATACGGACAAAATAGCGGATAGAGAAGGATAGGGACTACGCCTGTTGTGTGCAGATTGAGGGGGAACTGTCCACCGACGGTAAACAGCTCAGCTGGAAGCGGTCTATATGTTTCAGGCTGCTGCCCTGCGCTGCGCAGATAATGAGGCAGCTCAGGTGAATGCTTTGCTACCTCTGGAGCCTATAGTGGGAACTTTAATGGCACTGCAGTGTCTCGAAACTTCCTGGCAGATTAAAATTGTGTGCTGGAACCGTAACTCGAACCTGGGACCTTTGCCTTTCGCGGACAAGCGCTCTACCGACTGAGCTATCCCGACACGACTCACGATGCCGCCTCACAACTTTACTTCCGCCAGTACCTCGCCTCCTAGGCCCCAGGTTCGAGTCCCGGTTCCGGCACATAATTTTAATCTACCTGGAAGTTTCATATCAGCGCACACTCCGCTGCAGAGTGAAAGTTTCATACTGCACTTTCTTATTCTCGCCTCCATTCCGATCGCCAATTGCCTAACGGTGATTGGCAAACTGCGGCGGTGTATGAAGGCGGATGACAAAAACGGGGACCTGCTGTAAGGCTGACCCCTTGAACCCCAATTACAGGTTTGAGGTATTGTCCACTGCTGATAGCCGCGCCAGAACAGCCGTGCGCACTAAGGCGCCCAGCTGCGGTGCGCGCGGTCGTTCGCTGTTGAGGGTTCGAGTCCTCCTTCGGGCATGGGTGTTTGTGTTCTCCTTAGCATAAATTACTTTAAATTAGTGCAAGTAGTTTGTAAGCCTAGGGACTGATGACCAACGTTGTTAAGTCCCTTTGATTTACAAACATTTGAACACTGCTGAGACTACGTCTGAGACAGCACGTGCCTCCTCCAGCAGGTGCTGATCTTCCTGAGACGTCCAGACAAGTGCAGAGGGTCTGCTTCCTTGTGATCGGTAGCTCCAGTGTTCGACAGGAAGTAATGTTCCTCAGGGATATAACGAACAGCTCAGGAAATAAAGCCAGTTTCCACGTAGTTGCTTGCGTGGCAGTCTCATCCAACATAATGAAGAGGACCCGCTGGTGGCAATTCAGAGCACTCGACACGCCCAGCTGCATATCGTGGTTCATGTCAGCACCAATGACGCCTGACACGAATTCTCAGTGAAGGTAGGGTAGCGTTCATAATGAGATAGCGGAGAAAGAAAATATTTATATAGTCATATTTCACTGCAGGAGCGTCTATGGATAGAACTGCCCATGCTTATAAACGGCCACAATGCCCCCATGGTACTAGGCTGGAACCAAATGAGAACAGTAATTGAATTCTAAACTCAGGCTGGAATGTAAATTCCAAAGACAATCTGGACACTGTAGGTGGAGGAGTGTATATAGGGATAAAAGTACAGTAATACTGAATGACATTGGTGCAGATCTGGAGTGTGAAATAATTTAAGTGAAGGTCAACGTTACAAGTGGATCGATCACGGTTACTGGATGTGTTTATTGTTCCCCTAGGTCAGATGCAGTAGTGGCTGATCATCAGCGGGAAACTTGAAAAATATTTCGTGTAAATTTTGTACTCATGTGACAGTATTACTCAGAGATTTTAATCGAGTGAAATTATTCTAAGTGCGTTATTCGAAAATCACATTTAACAGTAGAATGAAGATCCAACTCGTGCGTATACCTGATGACAAACCACAAGAGAGAGATTTCGGAGTACTTGACGGTTCAACACTAATGTTTTATGTGCAGCACTGACAGTCAGTGGCGTAGGTGTTTCACCAAGGGCCCCGGGGCAAAAATGACATTGGGGCCCTCTTCAAACTAAAACTATACAGATACAAAATTACATCATCAGCTTCTTACCGCCCACTGGAAGACATAATAAGGTAAACCTAAATACTATTAAGTAAAGTATTACGTGCGATGCAACAGAAACTGTGTAAGTTAGTTTGTTACGCTTTCAAGCAAAAATTAATGGGTGGATTTGGATGAAATTTTGCAGAGGAAGAGAGTTCGACCTGGGTAGGACACACAGATGAAACGACCCCATGAGATAGTTTTGGAAGTTGCTCCAAACTAGGCGAATGAAGTTGCAGGCAGAAGCTTCACTGATGACTCGCCGATCAGTAATACAATCCACCTATCCACTATCCACATTTTCTCTTCTTCTTGCACAAATTTCAGAGTGCATTTGGTTACAGCACTTAATTGGGATTTATGATTAAGGAGCACTCCCTTGGGGGTATTCACTACTCAAAGAGGAGTTAGTATAACAATACTCTTCTGTAATAACACATAACACATAACCATATTCAAATGTGGTCACACCATGTATTGTCAAACACACTGCTCGTATTTCAGCGCCATTGACTGTCATTTCGCAACTCCGACTTCAACCGACAACACGCTAATAGTGACTCGGTACACGTCTAAGCGGACAAGCAACAGACCTTGTTATGGTTATATCATGAGGTGGGAATAATTTTGCATTTCACTTCGTGGCTTTGAGGTTTGTTGGTCTAGGGTAAAGTCGAAAATCCTTCATTCAACTAAAATATTATATAGAGTAGAACGTCGATTATCCAAAGTAATTGGGAGACATGGATGTTCGAAAAACCGGTTTATACAGATAATCGTACTGTACACTTCTATTTACCAATAAGAAGTTTATACAGTATTTGGAGGCGCGCGATCCTTCACACTGCGCAGAGCGTCACGGCGCAACACTTTGAAGTGTCAGCTGTTGCTGTGAGCAGCTCTGATGCTGCCGCTACTTCTGCAGCTACACAGACTGAAGTGTGCCGGTTGTTGTACACAGCGACTGGCGGCTTTGCCGGTCAGATGCGCTTCCTAATGGCGTCGTGTGAAGTGAAGGCCCCAGTAGCAAGCTTTACTCCGCCACGCGGTGGCCCAATGCGGTTACTATTGGAAACTTGGTGGGAGGGGAGGGACAGGTGACGGACGTTAGGGCGGGAGAGTGAAGAAAAAAAATTTTAAAAATTCGACGCTCTGTTGTAACTTTTTCCGGAGGCAGCTCACGAAGGCCGAGGGGCCCCTTAAGCTCGGGGGCCCCGGGGCACTGCCCCGCCCAGCCCCATGATAGCTCCGCCACTGCTGACAGTGTTAAGGATCAGTATACAGAGTTCAGAAGTATCTTCAATTCACTTTAAACAAATATGTGCCGAGTAAAAATATGACAGATGGAAAAGATGCTCCGTGCTTCAACAACCGCGTTGGAAAACTGCTACAGAAGCGAAAGGAGTTTCACTGCAAATTTAATAGTAGCCAAAAAGTCAGACAGGCAAGAGTTATACAATCCCAAAATCAGCGTGACGTGTTTAGCTACATCGAAAGTGAAGTCGTATATAACGACTTGGCAGGACATTCTAAAAGAATTTGGTTTTACATTCAATCAGTAAACGAATCGAAACCATATGTGCCACCACTCTGTGACCATAATGGCATGGAAAATAAAGATGACACAAAAAATCCGAAACAGTGAACACCTTTTACCAAAGCAGTTTCACAGAGAAAGATTACACAGTAATTCCTCCTCTAAATCGTCGAAGCATTTGAAATCGCTCAACAGACGAAAGGTCGCAGGAACTGGTGGGATATCACCATTTCGCTTTTATACGAGTATGCGAAGGAACTTGCCCCCCCCCCCCCCCCTTTCTGGCAGCTGTGCACCGTAAGTATCTACAGGAGCGAAGCGTTCCTATGATTGGAAAAATGCTTAGGTCATTCGCGTTTTCAATATGGATCGTCGAACACATGCGCAAAACTGTAAGCCTACATATCTGACATCGGAGTGTAGCAGATTTTTGGAACATGTTTTGATTTCTGGAGATCGTCTGGGAATGAACCTGGGTTCCGAAAGTGAAGATCATGTGAAACCCAGGTCGCGCTCTTCATCCATGATACCCAGGGCCACGCGGGACTGGCAGTGTGCCTGGCGCATTGCTGCGGAGTGTACAGCCGCTTCCCGTCAGAGGTTCCAGTCCTCCTTTAGGCATGGGTTCAAATGTTTGTAAAGCTTATGGGACCCAACTGCAGGGTTATCAGTCCCTAAACTTATGATATCTGGAGTAACCGCCCTCGCTCTGTCAAGCATTTCCGGTTTTCGAGCACATAATGGAAACCCTGATACGTGCTGTATCCCATTTACTAGGTCCGGCAGGCAGGGGAACCCAACATCCTGGCAAAACCCGCCTTTCACATTGAAACAATCAGCTTCCCCCTGTATCTGTAATATCATAAGTTTAGGAACTGATAACCCCGTCAGAGGTTCCAGTCCTCCTTTAGGCATGAGTTCAAATGTTTGTAAAGCTTATGGGACCCAATTGCGGGGTTATCAGTCCCTAAACTTATGATATTACAGATACAGCGGGAAGCTGATTGTTTCCATGTGAAAGGCGGGTTTTGCCAGGATGTTGGGTTCCCCAGCCGCCAGGCTACCAGTTTGGACCTAGTGAATGGGATACAGCACGTATCAGGGTTTCCATAATGTGCTCGGAAACCGGAAACGCTTGACTGAGCGAGGGCGGCTATTCCAGATTGCAACTGAAATACAATATAGCCACAAACAATATTCTAAAAGTCCATATAAAATCAGGGAATGGTCATTCGGCAAATATAATTATATGAATGGATTCAGGAGAATTGTGAGAATGAAACGCCGTAATTACAATTTAAATATCTCTTACAGATAAAAAGCCGATAAATTTCAGTACTATAATAATAATAATATTATAAGACTTAAATTTACAACTATTGATGTGTAGTGTTTATCAGTAACAATTTAAGAAGCAAATGGACAGCATTGTATCACGCTACCTATCTTAAAAGATGTACCACGTTATTTCCGTATTCTTTCAATAAACTTTGTTTTACTCTCTTGTTCTGCTTTTCGTTCAGTTAGTAATATTCTTGTATCAGAACATAGATTCCATCACAGAAACACAAAACATGAACCCAGCAATGCGCATTACATTTATATATGTATTTTATTATATTTAATATTATTCTTAGTAACGTTCTTTTTTTATGTTTTAGACTGCCACTTAAATATTTCATGGCCGAATAAAAATAGTAGATATGCAGCAGATAATTTATATATAAACAATTATTAGTATTTGTGGACAAGAACTGAATATATTTGTATAAAAAGCCTTGATAAAATAAATATTAATTGCGTAACTGTATTTAGACGGCGGCAGTACATTTGAACAGTGAGACGCCACGCTCAATGGCTAGCTGAGCAAAGAGCTTTAGTCTCAACCGTTTTATTAAATATATATTTGTTTGTTAAAAATGTAAACAAGATTTGTAGGGAGGTGGTCAAAGCCTTTAATTCTGTAATATTCAAATGTGTATTAAAGATGAGGCGTTAGGGTGCGCGAAAGGATACGGGAGAAGGTAGAGCACGCTTTCGAACGCTTGGGAGGGGACTCGTAACTTGGACGTGGTGGTGAAAGGTTGAGACGCTGGGCGGTCTGAAGCCGAGTTACGAACTTGTGATTTGAAGATATAGGCCTGTGTGGACTTAGAAAATTTACGGGACTGTGAGTGCAGAACTTAGTCTCTGCTTCAAAAGTGGTAAACTGTGCACGGTAGTAGGGCTGTGTACTCGTGTGATTAAAAACTGTGTTTTATAACAAATACTTTAATCGCGGATTAATTAGGAACTGAAATGTTCAATGGACTACACTAATTTACGAGTGACAATTTGGAACTTTTGCTATCGAGTGCGTATGATACGTATAGTGCCTCTCATGAACAATAATTGGGGAAATATTTAGTTATTTACCTATGTATACAGTAGGACCACCTCCGCGTTTCATTTCTAATAAGAGTAATAAACTCCATTTATAAAGAATTACTTCGTGAGTGAATCATTTCTTTAACTTAGAATCCATTTTGTTGGTCATTGAGAGGTTTAATTTATATTTGTTAAACATATTTTACGTCATCATATGCAGATTGATAGAGTGGCTAAACAACAGATTAATTATTGACCATGTTTAAACAGATTGGGTAGCTGTTTAAGGCATAGAAGCTGACATACTTAATTCACACCTATGAACAGAGACAACGAGCCATGAACTTTTACTACCCGAGTTATGTATTGCCCAATTCTTATTGGTGAATACCGATAGGAAGGTCGCTAACTTACAAACCACTTATGAAGTAGCTTATACTAAAGACGGCACAAACATCCATGCCCGAGGGGGGATTCGAACCCCCGACGGGTAACGGCCTCGCGCATCGTAGCATAGCTCCTCAATGCGCTCGGCCGCTCGCCCGCGGCTCAGGCATGGGTGTCTGTGTTGTTCTTAGCATAAGGTAGTTTAAGTAGTTTGTAAGTCTAGGGACCGATGACCACGGCAGATCGGTTCCATAGATTTACAAACATTTGAAACAATTTTCTATTTTTTTATTTTTTATCTTTGAGACACAGGAAGCAGTAAATACAGGCTCTCAGGTAATGAACAAAAAACGAGTGTACATAATATCAAATCAACTATATCATTGGATTGAGCGGTTTCTATCTAACAGAACGCAGCATGTCATTCTCAATGGAGAGATGTCTTCAGATGTGAAAGTGATTTCCGGCGTTCCACAAGGAACATACAGATAAATGACCTATCAGATACCGTCGAAAGTTCAAAACGACTTTTCTTGGAAGATGCTGTAGAATGTTGAGAAGCCGCAACGCCGAAAAATTTAACGAAATGCAGAAACATCTCCATCCTTTCGTCGCGTGGTGCAGTGAGTGGAAATTGACACTCAGCATAAACAAATGCAACGTATTGCAAAGAAATGTCCTTTATTGTGCGATTCTAAGTTTAAAAATCAAAGATTAGAAGCATTTATCTCCATAAAAAACTTAGAAAATGCACACCGAGCGATTTGAAGTAGAACGGTCATATAAAAAAATAGTCATAGGTGAGGCAGATACCAGAATCTACATCTACATAGATACTCTGCAAGTCACAAAGTGCATGGCAGAGGGTTCATGGAACCAATTTTATGATGTTTCTCTGTAGTTCCACTCTCTAATAGCTCGCGGGAAGAAAGTGAGAGGTGGTGGTTATTTTACTGTCTTTCATTTCTCTTCTTTCTCGCCTCCTGTGTCTCTTTATTATTTTTAATTGCTGAATATTGATGTTTTTTGCATGAAATTAATCTATTTTACAAGTTTCCTGACTCCTATATTCCGTGATGGGTATAAAGACTTGGATTAGGATACAGGTTTATTGGTTTGTTTATTCTTTTGATGTAGTGCTTCTTAAATTCTGGAAACATTCCTTAGGCTGTGGCTAAGTAATGTCTCCACCATATACTTTCTTCCAGGAGTGCTAGTCCTGTAAGGTTCGCAGGAGAACTTCTGTGAATTTTGGAAAGTAAGAGGCGAGGTACTGGCAGAAGTAAAGTTGTGTGGACGGATCGTGAGTCGTGTCGGGATAGCTCAGTCTGAGAGCGGTCGCCCGCGAAAGGGAAAGGTCCCAGGTTCGAGTCCCAGTTCTGGCACATAATTTTAATCTGCCAGGAAGTTTCATATCAGCGCACACTCCGCTGCAGAGTGAAAGTTTCATTATGCGAGAATATACTCTAAACCCGTGGGTACGCTTACGTCTTGGTAGAGTATGCTAGATAAGCTGTCATTCAGTAGTGTGCTATGAAACTGGGTTTGAAGAAAGAAATGAAATATAATATCTTCTTTAGCAATAAATATTTTCATGAACATTCAAATGAAAAAAATAAAAGTATGCCAAGTGCTTAATGATTTACAGTACATAATACATACAATATACCTTACAGCCTGTGTTACATTATATCAGCACGTATGCTGACAATAATGTCCAAATTTATTTTCATTACTTTCATGGCATTCTGGTAAACCACATTATTTCTTGTATTGTTTGGAGCGTAAATGTACAGATCTTTTTGGTTTGCCGACCCTTGAGCAAACGACGTATAAATGACGGTGTGAAAAACATCAGAACTGTGGTGTCGCACAAGTCCAAAGTGCGTGCCACCTACTTTCGCCGCGCGCCGCCATGCACGCACGGCGCGGCGTTCTTACGACGTCAGCCACGAGCGCCCTCTGTTACAACTCCGCTCGTGGCCACCACTGAACGACATCGTTCACTTGGGACTGAGATAGGAACCAGTTAAGACTTCGGAATCAGATAGGCACCAGTGAAGACTTGCTTATCAGTTAGGCACTGGGCAGGCCTCTAGCTCAACTATGCATCTGCAGTACTGATCTATGTAAAAGTTACGTATTGTATACATTCTGTGCAATATATATCTCGTTCTAATTTACTCTAGTGTTTCTAGTTTCTGCTATCCCACTGGCTATTCCCCTCCGTACCTGCACAAGCGTGCTACCTTTATTCCTGTGTCGGTCTTCCTACTCGGCCACCGACACCTACGACGGAAACAAGACACAAAAGCGGCGACGAGGCTGGACACAAAAAGAACTGTAAATGGATTCCTGCGTCGTTTAATGATGATCCTTGTGCTTTGTTAATTGTCCATGCAAATGCTAGACGAACTGGAAACTGAAGCCTTTTAAATTCAGACAGCATATCGGAAGGGATTAAAGGAATCTGAGAAACAAAACCATTTTTTCCGGCTGATGTTCCTGACAAAATCGTTGCTCAATGAGGTTTTTATGTAAATTTTTGAAGATCGGTCGAGTCCCATAGCACAATTGTGATCCTACTTTCCAAAGTAATCGCTGGCCTTCAGTGAATTTTTTACAATTTGACGACTTTCAGCCGCCATATCCTCCACCACTTACAGTTATCGACATGGAATTGCTATGGTGTACAACGGGAAACTTTGGACTACAACTGCACACAGAGAACATTCGTCTGCGTTGTGTAGTTTTTGCTGCAAAGCGAGCCGGCCGCGGTGGCCGAGGGGAGTGAGGCGCTCCAGTCACGGTCTGCACGGCCACTACGGTCGGGGGTTCGAATCCCTCCTCGGGCATGGATATTGGTGCCGTCCTTAGTGGTAGCTAGTTCATGAGTAGTTTGTAAGCTTAGGGACTGATGACCCCGTAGTTAAGTCCCATAAGTTCTACAAACATGTGAACATGCTGCAAAGCGAAATATTGCCACGCACACACGAAGAATTTTATATACGTCGATAACTTTCAAACCCTATAACGTCCACCCCATTGTCGTTATTATTCACCAATCACCATAGTGCATAATTTGAGACTGATAAGTACTACGACATACAACGACTATTCATTTGCTATTTGTAGTTTTGTCTGCATAGTGAAATATAGGCACAATCACATATAAAAATTCAGATGTTTCTACCTGTATTTCACTCTGCAGCCAAAACTACACATCGCAAACGTTTTTGACCGACTGAATTGAAATCTTTACATAACGTTGCATTGGAATACAGCCATGGTTTTGTATCCTTTTTTTATACGTTTGAGAAACATGTTGCGAATAGATATAATTTCATGAATATGTTGTAGCTCACGTCATACATCCAGTTATATTCGCCTTTTTCTACGTTTCTTTCATGATCAGTCATATCTCTTGACAATGTACTGAGGCTTGGAAAGCAAAAACTGGCGCTACTGTCACTCCAACTGTCCGACGTAAACTTTCGTGCACTGTATATTACGTGTATATTACACTGTGAATTACTATATAAATATGGATTATACACACTGAGGATTGTATAAGCATTTTGCTCAAGGAGTTGCATCATATTTCGTAGAACAAAGCAACCAATAAAACCATTTTCAGAAATATAGTACAGTTGGAAAGTTGGAGAGTAAATATAAGTTTCAAAAAGTAATTATTGTTCCGTATTTCGCGTTATATTCTTCAAAACACTAAACTATCTGATTTCTATAAAGCGTGTCTAAAACCTTCTTCGTGTATGAATTAGTAACTGTGCAAATTTTTAAGTCTCGGCGTCTTGTAATTCAGACGTGATAAGACTACATCGAACAGATATTCAAATTTGTATATATATAGTTAACTGGTTTTCGGCTTACAAGTCCATCTTCAGACTTTAAAGTCTGTGAGCCGAAAACCAATTAACCAAATAAAAGAAAACTTCTAGAAGATATACAAAATCGTGCTTTTAATTCAATATGATGATGATCTACCAAGAACCGACGGAAGAGTCAGTGAGAATGTTCTCATTTACTTTAAGTTTGTTTGGGTTACTTCTTTTACTTTACTCAATAAAAGTTGGTCACATATTATGTGGAGTTTTATTACAATTCGTCTATACCACATCCTAAAATATTAACTGTTCCTCCTGAAACACCCTGTATATGTAGTGTCTGTTCCTTCAGACATGTCCGGAAAACCAGACACTGCATATATACATGTAATTAAGGCAATGACCCGGCCGCAGTGGCCGAGCTGTCTGCGGCGCGCCAGTCACGGTCTGCACGCCCGCTGCGGTCGGGGGTTCGAATCCCCCCTCGGGCATGGATGTTTGTGCCGTCTTTAGTATAAGGTAGTTCATAAGTAGTTTGTAAGTTTAGCGACTGATGACCCCGTAGTTGAGTCCCATAAACTCTACAAACATTTGAACATTTTAAGGCAATGACAGCCAGTAATCCATTCAGTGCAGATGCTCAGCAAGCTGGAGCTGTTACGGAAATCGTCGAAACGCTGCGAGTAAAGAGGACGATGGGCAGCGGCAGTAATGTATGAAGAAGTTGAAAGCTTGGTGGTTTGTGCAGGTGAGCTGACCACTGCGTCCCGGTGGCATCTGGCTAGTAAGCTGGAGATCCGGCATGCAATTCTAGTCCGGCGCATATTTTCTACTTTTGCCGTTGATGTAATCCAATGCCCACACCTAGCTACTATCTGCAATTCCTGTGTGTCTTGATGTGTGGTACCACGCATTAATGCTGTAGATTAGATAGCATTTTGAATAACGAAGGACGACATACTGAACCTAATTGATGGGAAAAATAAGTTAATATTAATACCCGACTAAATGAAGGAATCCGTTAATAGGAGCGATCCTAAGGTATCAATGAATCGTGAGTTTGCTAACGTAGGAAAGTGTGGGATTAAATTGAATACAGAGACCAAGGAAACAATAAATTTGAAATGTATGTAGAGTGCAGTAGTGTTGAATCGGCTTGTAGAGAAAGAACACCCGTAGAAACGTGCATCAAACCATTCTTCGGAATTAAGGCCACAAGAGCAAAATACTTTTGTGCAGTTCTGTGTTCTTGCATGTCTTTACAGTTTCACAGAAAAAATGCGTAACAAAACAAGTTTCGATATTGTGTTTGGACAACTGTTTTCAAGACTATGTTCTCTTCTCGAAGTAGATGTTGTTCGGAGTAGAGCTTGTAGAGAGGCAGACTCATTTACGTAGCTTGCGCCTGTTCGCTGTCGTCCCGCACGTCCTCAATAGTTTCTCGCTAACACTCCAGCCGTGTCGAACTTCTGACAGGCACTGTAAACTTATAGGAGGATTACTAGCTCTCGTACAAATCGCTTCACAAACTTCGCTTAGCCGCAAGGAGCAAAAATTTCCATCGCCCTTGTCACCGTTGTTAGATATTGCACCGTTAGTTCGTCTTTCATGGCAGACGTTAATGTTCATCGAAAGATTATACATTTACTAAACATGCGTACTTGAAATACGATGTCCATTCAAGCTACTCGTATATGGTTCATGAAGTTTATAACATTCAAAATTTCAGTCTCTTGTATAAGAAGCTAAGGAATCTACTTGCAAGCTGCGGCGGAGCGGCCGAGCGCATTGAGGCGCTATGTTCCGATGCGCGAGGCCGTTCCCCGTCGGGGTTCGAATCCCCTCTCGGGCATGGATTTTTTTGCTGTCTTTAGTATAAGTTCATAAGTAGTTTGTACGTTTAGGGACTACTGACCCAGCAGTTATGTCCTGTAAGCTTTACAAAGATTTGAACATCTACTTATAAATGTAAACCAAAATGATCCTAAATCTTTGGAAAACCGTATGATACACGGAGGAGACAGACACCATGCTTTCTTATGAGTACATACTAGACTATCGAGTTTTAAACGCTTCTCACAGGATTCCCTAATGATTTGTCGCATAAACACAGCAATTAATTCTTTTTATCGCAGAAATGTTTCGTCAAGAACTTGTTATTTGACTGGTTCCACCTGTTGTACACTGTTGGTACCACGGTATTTTTAGACCCTTATCTTTTGAGTGATTTGATGTTTTTTTTTTGTTTTTGTTTTTTATTTATTTATTTATTTACTTTTTTTAATTACCGGCTAGTGGTTTTCGGGTGCGGGGATGGTACCAAGTACTGTCCGAGGAGTATACCTTCAGGTTTTCACCAGACGAATTTGATGCCAAGACAGCAAACTGAAATTACTGTCAATCTTATCAAACAACTGTTGCACGACTTAAACGCTGAGACAGAGAGATTATACTGCTTAAAGATGCCATCTTTCTCGGAGACATTGTCAGACATGACGGTACAGGTTGTGTGCCGCATGCAACGGACACACCGCCAAACAGGCAATACGCACACACAGTGGTATGAATGTTTCATTTGCGTTGAGCGTTATTGCAAGTGATGTTTCTTGATCTTCGATGCTTTCGTGAAATAGTCTTTCGTCAGGTTACATTAGCTGTACGTAGTAATTATAGAAAATGAATAAAGTAAGGACTAATTGTGCTGTTCTTACATACCAAACTGTGTAGAAAACTTTGTCGACGCTTTCCGATAGACGTGGTACCTCAGAACACATTTTTGAGTAGATACAAGCCATTGGTTCCAATCAAAACTTCGTCAATGAAGTAGAAAAAGTTTGCTAATAGTAAGTCTTTTAGCCTCCTCTTAAACGGATCTTTATTTGTAGCTAATTTTTTTATGGTTGCTGGCAAATTATTGAAAATGTGTGCTCCTGAGTACTGGATCCCTTTATAACTAAAGCAAGTGTTTTTTGTTCTTGTGTAGATAGTTTTTGTTCCTAGAATTGTATCTATGAACTGAGCTGATTGTTGAAAAAAGAGATCTATTATTTACGACAAGTGTAATTAAGGAATAAATATACAGAGGCAGTAGTTATTATACTTAATTCTTTGAAGACGCTTCTACAGGACGTCAGTGAATTTTCTCGACACATAATATGTGTTAAATTCATTTGAACTCTGAATACTTTTTTCGACTTCAGGAGTTACCCCAAAATATTATATCATATGACACTCTGGAATGAAAGTAAGTAAAGTGTGCAAGTTTTTTTTTCTTTCTATATCACCTACGCCTGCGAACACTCGAATTGCAAATACGGATTTGTTAAGGCGTTCTTGCAGTTCTGTGGTGTGCTCCTTCCAAATGAATTATAAAATTGTAATAACAGGAATTTAATACTGTCAATCTCTTCTATCTGCTATTCTTCATACTTAACGCATGTGCTGCATGTAAATCTCTTACAAGTAATAAAATACATTTGGTAAGCCTCTTCAAAGTTTAATGTCAGTGGGTTGGTCATGAACCATTTATTAAAGTCCTTGACAATATCATTAGGAGTCCTTTCTATAATTATACTCTACAGCTGTGTATTGTAATACTTATGTCATCTGCAAACAAAACACATTCTGCTTCTGTCAGAGTAACTGATGAGAGGTCATTAAGGTACACAAAAAAACTAATGACACTAAGATTCACTATTCCCGTGCACTTACACTGTTTGCTTCCTGTTAGTGACGTACGACTTGAACCATTTTGCAGTAGAATTCTAATTTACTTAAAAGGATATTTTGTTTCTCAGAATCAAATGCCTTTGATAAATCACAGAAAATTTATTAACTAATGAATCAAGCAAATTCTCGCCGTAGGAGTAAACAGCGTTCTCGATATCGGAACCCTTCAGAAATTCAAACTGTGTTCTAGACATCGGGACAATATGTTATTAGTGGTCAGGTGGTTGAGAAGCCACCTGTACGATTACCCTTTCTAGAATGTTTGAGAATACTGGCAAAAGTGGTGTCAGTCTTTATTGGTAAGTATCGCATATTTTAGCCAATGTGGTAATTTTACAGTTGTAATATACTTATTACACAAGTAAATTAAATTGTACAAAACTCACATGAACACATGTTAATTTTCTTTGCTGATGTTTCATCCTAATCATTCGAATGATTTATTTTTAAATATTTTATTATATAAGTTATTTCTTGTGGTAAAGTGAGTGAAATAATTATGTACCTGAAGTTACTTGATAATGCTAGTTTTAGATATTCAAGGGCATTATTTACTGACCCTGACAATCCCATACTATCAGGAACAGACATGAAGTACCTGTGAAATAGATTTGTCAAACTATGTTCATTGGTTACTAATATGTCATCTACTCTTAATGCTATCTGCGCTTCTTCCATTCTCATTCAACCATTCTCCTCTTTCACTATATCTCATATTGCTTTTATTTTGTTGCAGGACATTGGTATCTTCTTCTCTTAGAGCACTTGTTAGGGGTCTGAATTATTTTTCTTAATAATTTACAGTATTTTGTGTATTTAGCTAAATCATCAGCATTGGACCTATTCTTGGCTGACAGATACATTTTCCTTTTTGTCTAACAGGAAATCCTCATTACTTGTTCTATTCATGGTTTTTTTACATACTTCTGTTTAATTTGAGTTACTTCTAGACTAAAACAATTTACAAACATGGTATTGACATTATTAATAAATACGTTATATTTTTCATTCATGTCATGAACACTATGAACATCTTTCCAGTTCATATCTTTGAGCAGTTTTCTAAAATATTCAATTTTTGGTGGATTGACTACACTCTTGCATTCAGTTTTAGCAGTCTTCATAATCTGCTTAGAATCTACACCTAAAATAAGGAGCTGCATATGCTATGATCAGAAAGGACATTGATTACTGGTTTTATGATACGATTTTATTCTTTTAATTTGTCTATAAAATGTTATTGATAGCTTTCCTAAAGGATTTAGTTACCCTAGTTCGAAAGTTTACAGTTTGAGTAAAATTGAGAGACAATGTTGCTAACTGCAATAAAAGTCTAGTAGAAGATTCCATAAGAAAATTTGTATATAGTCATGTTAAATAACCCAATAGAGCTTCCAGATGATTTATGAACAGATTATAATTTCTCGCAGGTGCTCGGTAAATAGTTACTATTATATAGGATCTGTTGTGGAACTCTACTTCTGTTTCACACGCTTCTAAAGGCAGCTATTGACAGAAATTATTAATGTCAATGTTCTTGAATTTATGACAGTTATTAATAAATGTAGCTGCTCCTCCTTTCACCACACCTAAATTTCAGGATTTAAGTTAGCTTCCTACTTCTGTAGGAAGCTAACTTAAATCCTGAAATGTCGAACTACACCAGTGGCCACATGATGTCCAGAGAGGTAAATTATGTCAATTGGGTTAGATGAATAGATTTCATCAATAGAATTGAGTAGTTCATCAACTTTATGTTTTGGTCCTGGAATGTTCTGATGTAATAAAGATAACTAATTCGACTTACTAATAGGATTATAATTAATTGGCCAAAGATGCACTGGCATTTTTAAAAATCTTTCTGTTAAATGTTGTTTGCTTGGAGGCTGTATGCTAAAAATCTGACCCCTATTCATCTGTTTCATCAAACTGAGTGAACCTTATGTGGTGTCGCACAAGTCTGAAGTGCACGCCACGTACTTTCGCCGCGCGCCGCCATGCACGCACGGCGCGGCGTTCTTACGATGTCAGCCACGAGCGCCCTCTGCTACAACTCCGCTCGTGGCCAAGACTGAACTGCATCGTTCACTTGGGATTAGGACAGGCACTGAAACGGACTCATCAGTAGGAAGGCCTCTACGTAGTTAACCTGTCTCAGCAGTACACTTAGTTGGCAGTCATGAACTTTGTAAAATATAAGTATTATCCTAATTCTACGAAATATACAACTTGTTTTAATCTAGCTTAGTGTTTCTAGTTTCTGCTGTCCCACTGACTGGTCACCTTAGACTCTGTACCCGCACACGCGTGCATCCTATTTCCCCGTGTCGGTCTCTCTCTACTCGGCCACCGACACCCAGGACAACCGGCGGGCCGGCCGCACTGGCCGAGGGGACTGAGGCGCTCCAGTCACGGTCTGCACGGCCACTACGGTCGGGGGTTCGAATCCCCCCTCGGGCATGGATATTTGTGCCGTCCTTAGTTCTAAGTAGTTCATAAGTAGTTTGTAAGTTTAGGGACTGATGACCCCGTAGTTAAGTCCCATAGACTCAACAAACATTTGAATATTTCTTTTGAACAACCGGCGGAAACGAGACACAAAAGTGGCGACGAGGATGGGATAAAAAACCTTACCACTTGTTTTCTTTCGCCCTGACACCTGTAACCACCGGTATTTTATCATTTGTGACAGCGCCCCTCCCCCCCCCCCCCCCTTATGTTACCTGCGATCAACTGAGACAGTTTTCCCTTTCCTTTTCCGTTGACAGATAAGCCTTGCCTAGTGTAGTGTCACCTGCAGATAGCATCCACAAGGATCAAACCAATATGGGACCCTACATCTGATGTCCGCAGCTGCTCCAATTCCAAGTTTACTCTCCTGACGTAAGAATTCATTTGAGGCTGATCACGTCGTATCAAAACAGACGCCAATCCCACACTAGCGTGCTTCGTTGCTGATGCAATTTTCACTAGGTCACTCTCTCTCTGGATTACTCAGAGTCTTGGGCAATACTATTTTTAGACTACCCACTAAGCCACAGTACTGTAACCTCCTTCGTGAAATCTTCGCATAAAGAAAATATACCGTCTGTTATGTGATCCAGCCCTGCACTAGGTTTGAAAATGTTTGTGACCTAGCTCGTACTGTAGTAATTGGCCAACACCTCTACCACGTGAACTACTTAATAACAATACTTTCTATCTCTTTGCAAATTTCTCTACGTTTTTAAAGTCATTCTTGAAAATTTGTTGTGCTCTTTCTATAGCTTGAGTTACATGAGGCTCATCCGATTCTGACTGAGGCAGCAGGTCAAATCTGTTTTGCAGATAAATGACAAAGCTGTTTGATATTTTCTGCCTGTTCCCCCTGTTACCTATTGCCACTTTCCACCTCTGTTTACCGTTCTCCCTCTTCTATGTGTCCAGATCCTACTTTGTCTTATCTAATTCAGTTTGAAGAGCTACAATTCTTACCTCCTGTTCCATTCTTATCCTATCTCTACTTCGTATCTTACAAGACCACTGGTAAGCTTCATTTATGTCCTCATTTTCGACGCCACTACATTCGCCCTAATGACAGAAACCACAGGAACCATCACACCACACCCGGGAACTACGGTAACGATTCTACGGCATGTCACACACTTTTCACTCAGGGTAAAAACAGAAATCGTGTAAACTGATTAAGTACTGACAAAAACGTAAATGTTACACCAAGAAACACTGATACCAATGCACACAAATATAAAATAAAATAATCTCGTTCACAAAAAGAAATTGCCTAAAAATACGGTTTCCTTTCAAAAACGTAAATGAATCAGACTGTAAGATTATGAGGCAAAGTAGGAGGTAAGGAATTGATAGTATTCGTGATATTTCAGAATTTTCACACTGTTTTTACAGTCATGGTATTCGACGACGAAACTCAACACTAGCAGTTCTCCGATTCTTGGAAGTGACGAGCCGAGAAAAATGTTTACAGACGGCGTAAACGCGAGCGCCAACTGTTGTGGCCTCTCACCGTCCGAAATAGATCAGCCAGTGCAGCCGCTCAGCTGCACACATCGCAGGAGAAACGCGTAAACCAGGGACAATCGCCAAGGAGTGCTGACATCGCGTCCGGGGCATATTTCACGGGCCCCTTAATAATACGCACAGCAGCGGCTGCTTTTGGCGGGGAACATCTGGCTCGGAATGGATAGTCCGGGCCACCGACAGAAAAGACAAACAACTTTCTTATTCTTTCAATGTACAGAAACACCCTCTTCGTCTCCAGTCGTAGTAGGCTCTGAAAACAGGAGATTACAGGTTTCGCAAGTAGCTATGTGATTCACACAGTACCAATTATGAAGATGCATCACCAACAACGAACAGTTCGAACAAATCACATCAACATAGTATATCAGATCCTATTGTGGTCTTGAGGCTGAACACTGGTTTGAAGACGTTTTCCACGGTTTTCTACCCTACGTAAGTCAATTTAGCTCTGTATATCTCCTGCATCCGATTATAAACATTCCGGGAATCTTCTTCTGTTGACAGACACTTTTACCCTTCGCTGGCACATGCAGATGCCCCTTATGAACTGTCTACTGTTGTCATAAGATATCTTTATACTGCTTCTACAGCGTTATCGAGGTGTGCTGATGCAAACAATAAACCCCATGCTGCTCTGGGCGTATTTCACGTATTTCAAGCGTCAACTTCGCTTCGCAATATCTCGGGATGTAATTGGTGTATTCCGATAAAATCAGTGACATTGTTAATGTGATTAGTCATTCTATAGATTGCTGATGAAACGTCTGCACGGCCACTACGGTCGGGGGTTCGAATCCCCCCTTGGGCATGGATATTTGTGCCGTCCTTAGTTCTAAGTAGTTCATAAGTAGTTTGTAAGTTTAGGGACTGATAACCCCGTAGTTAAGTCCCATAGACTATACAAACATTTGAACATTTTTTTTGCTGATGAAATAATACAGTGTGTCCGTTTAAAAACACACAAGTCTGTGTTGAAAACACATATCCTTTCGTCTCAGAATGTTTCAAAACATTTGCATCTGTGAGCCCCTGCCTCACATTGATACCAGTGAAAGTCGTTTTACAATAGCTGCTGTTGTTTCAAAGTTATTTTGGATAGTCAAGATAAATGGGACACCCTGTATAACATTCTAGATGGAAGACTGATCTAAACTTTACCTTTCGAGTGTATAAATTATACTGTCAATCGTTACGTGCTGTTTGCTGGAGAACATAAGGCGAATGGTATTGACTCTGTTGTGAGAGAGGATTGCTAGAACACGCACGCACCTGTCAGTATTTGATTAGTATTGAGCTGTATTTTCACATATGCCGAATCCTCCTCTACATCTTGCATCCATGTATTGCAGCGTAATGGAAATGGGTAATCGTTCAAGGTGTTGGCTACTTGAACCACCAGGGATTCACCTGTAGTTGAAAGTTCGAGATTGTCATTTAATTGCTGTAAAGACGTAAAACTTGTCATGTAGGATGTATTGGAATTTTTCAGGGCTAGAGCGTTGACAGGGTGAACAAAAAGATGTGGTTAGGGTCAGAAGAGTCGCATAATAACATGCTGGTTTTGGTTTTAAATGCTTCTTCGTAAGTTTGATTACGCAAAAAGCATGTTTCGATCAACATCCAGGTGTCGAACTAGGAAAGGATCCGGTGGTTTTGACGTGAACGTCTCTAATCTGTGGCTCGTTTTGTCCTAAACAGGGTTAGATGTGGGTCTGTTGTGTTGTAATCGTATAGTTTTGATGTGAAATTCTCCGATATGTTCGTCGCTTTGTTCTAAAAAAGGGGTTAGACTTGGGTCTATTGTGTTGTAAGTTCTCGTAGCTCGGTACCTTCTTCGTGGTGTGGGAAGCTATGTATAAACATCCTAGGATTCCTCCTTCTGTGGAATGAGCCCTCTACTCTTCTGTGGTGTGTGTGTGTGTTTGTGTATAAATAGTTTATCGTTAACTGTATTTTCATCATGCAAGTTATAACGACTGTTGTAGTCATCTCCTACAGTAAAAATTTCGTTCGTGTTAACTGCAAGGAAATGATACATACAAATGTTACAGTACTTAGCGATAATACGGTTGTGCGCAGCTGTCTCGCTATGATTGTGAATGTCTTAAGACCTATGTCCATCATTTGAATCTGTTTACTATGTACGAGTCTTGGTTTCCTTTTACAATTTAACACTGACAGCTCTCTTCATTAGTAAATTGATGAATTTCGGATGCCATCAAATATACCCTGTCAGTCAAGTCTTTTAATAAGGTTGTGCCATAAATACGTTTTCCCCTACATATTTCGGCACCTCTCGTTAGTTATTCGATCCATCCATTTCATATTAAGCATTATCCTGCAACACCCACTTCAAAATCTATTATTTTCTTGCATAACCTGTTTAATCTCCACGTTTCACTTCTTACAAAGCTACATTCCATGTCAGTCTCCATTTTATATCCTCCATACTACGTATATCATCAGTTATTTTCCAACCTGTACAGCACGGCTCGTTTACTATTCCCTGTGTATAGTTTCTTAGCCTAATAGTCTCAGCATCGCCTGACATATTTCTATTACATGCTATTACTCTTGTTTTGTTTTCATTCATGTTCTTATAATAAAGTATTTTTAAAACACTGCCGTTTCCTTTCAACTGCTCTTCCCAGTCATTTGACATCCCTGAAAGAATTACATTGTCGCTAGCAAATGTTCTTAGTAAGGCATAAATATTTGGGCTATAGGTTCTGGTGCTTGTCAGAATTTTAAGTTTAATGGAGATTGTCCATTGTATTACCATAAATAAAGTGTGACCTTGGTAAATAAAAAAATACACATTGATCTTGCCAAAAGCCGAGAAGCGATTCTTGGTGTTGTATCTCGTAGGGAGACTCTGGGATGCTCTCTGTGTGAGGCACCTCTGGGCATTTCTGTGAGCCGCGGCATGTCAGAGAGCTAAGCTGAAAAGTGCAGGACAGGGTATATACCAAGCTGCCTAAGTTGACTAGTAACATCGTGCTAGAGTCTCCATATTTCATGTAGCAACACAAAGGAAAAACATTTAAGGATCAAAACAAACTAACTGCAAATATAGCTTGTTCGTTGACAGGTCGCAATAAGCGGGACATCATCGGTCATTAAAAAGGTGTCTCACGGCGAAGCCACTTCATAGTCGAATAAATATCACAAACAACTAGTTAAGAGGCAACTGGTCAGTTGGATAGTTGTAATACGTATTTCTCGTACTCAATTCTTTTTCTTTTAAGGTTTTGTAACATCTTGTGTAAGACATTCCAGTATGACAATGGACCAGTTACACTCCGTTGGGGTGGCATGATATCAGCAGTTCTCTGAATACGGGTACCAAGCACCAGATTTAGGGCGGAAGCAGCACTGATGTGTGCTATCTGGGTCCTCCATCAAGGGTTCAAGTTGGAGTATAAACTGTTGAGATAAATCGACAGAACTGGATCAGGTGGCAGGCTATGATCGGTGTAAATTTCGACCGCTACTATTCAGCAACCGACAAAGCGGTCCGTCTTATGGGACAGCCTGGGTTGTGACAGAGAGGACAGAATACTCTCTCTCTCTATGTGGTATATGAAACCAAGACACATGCCAGCAACGTTGAGAGGTACCTCATTTTCTCTAATCATAATTGTCAATTGCGCCATTGAACTCTCTGTATCTGTAAGAATAACGATGTGCGGTTCAATTACAATGCATTTCTGCAAACGTCTTTGGTAATGGGAATAAGTATAGCTAGGGCAGTTTGGAGTTGGAATCGCGAACTCTGTGAAAGGCAAGATGGAGCTGCCTAACAGGACGCCTTGGCGGGTCACCCAGGTGTGTTTGCTTCAAAGCGCTGTTTTTGAGAATTTTGTAAGAACGGCGAGAGGAACGCACCTTCCCATGGGAACTGAGAATTCTGGCAGTAAACCGCTTTTCCAGCGCGAGAACGGTAGGGACACATATGATTCGCCAGACGCATGTATCCATAGGCGGGACAACGACTATGAATCTTACTGGCTCCCGCGCAAATTTTAGGCGCTGCTATTGGCAAGGCGTGAGGGTGGAAATTTTGTAGGAGAGAGAACATTTTCATGAGTGTCTTAGAACACTTTTGTCTGGGAGTTCGACATGGTACGTAGAAGCGTCCAGCTGTGTCTGGGAACGCCACCGACCGCGGTAGTGTGCAGTTGCGTCTAGGAGGGCTCAACGTAGTGTAGAAGTCTTTGGAACTCTTTAATTTATGGAAGAACACCGCCTGGTGCCTCTATTTGGTTTGGGTGCTACTTAGTGTAACGTTCGGAGATTAAAACAAGCCTGTTTTGAGCCCTGAAAACGCACCGGCGTCCAGCAGCTCTGTTTTATTTGACGAATACGTTTTTGTTACGCCAAGCTACTTTTATGTGCCTAACGCCCGCTCTGAGACATTCGTTGCATCCTTGGAGCATAACTGCTTAGGTGTGTGACAATTGCGATGCCTTAATTTGACTACGAGATACACCGGGACTCGTGGCTCTATTCACGTCAAGACAGCAGCGTCCCTTATGGATTTGCACTGGAGTTATATATGTTTTCACGGGGCGTTCTTTTCGGCGCCAACACGACGCCTCTCCTGGGTTCAACGCCAACATGACCCATCTTCTCATCCGTCGTCTACGTACTGGTAATGTATCTACATCTACATCTACATCTACATGGGATACTCTGCAAATCACATTTAAGTGCCTGGCAGAGGGTTCATCGAACCACAATTATACTATTTATCTCCCATTCCATTCTCGAATAGCGCGCGGGAAGAAAGAACACCTGAATCTCTCTGTTCGAGCTCTGATTTCTCTTATTTTATTCTGATGATCATTTCTACCTATGTAAGTGGGAGTCAACAATATATTTTCGCATTCGGAGGAGAATGTTGGCGATTGGAGTTTCGCAAGTAACCCACGCCTCAGCGATAAGCGCCGTTGTTGTAATGATTCCCATCCCAGATCCTGTATCATTTCCGTAACGCTGTCTCCCCTGTATCGTGACAATACGAAACGAGCTGCCCTTCTTTGGACACTTTCGATGTCCTCCGTCAAACCCACCTGATAAGGATCCCACACTGGGCTGCAATACTCCAAAAATGGACGGACAAGCGCAGTGTATGCAGTTTCTTTAGTAGTTCTGTTGCATCTTTTAAGGATTCTGCCAATAAAACGCAGTCTCTGGTTCGCCTTTCCCTGAAGTCTGAAGTAATAGTGATTCCTAGGTATTTTGTGGAGTTTACGGCGTTCACATTTGATTGATTTATGTTGTAAACAAAGTTTAACGGATTTCTTTTCGTACTCATGTGGACGACTTCACACTTCTCATTATTTAGAGTCAATTGCCAATTTTTACACCATACTGATATCTTATTCAGATCGTTCTGCAGTTGGTTGTGATCTTCAGATGATTTTACTAGACGTTAAATGACGGCGTCATCTGCAAACAACCTAAGAGAGCTACTTAGATTTTCCCCTAAATCGTTTATGTAAATAAGGAATAGCAGAGGACCAATAACACTACCTTGTGGAACGCCCGATATCACCTCTGTTTTAGTCGATGCCTTACCATCGATTACTACGAACTGTGTCCTCTCTGACAAGAAATCCCCTATCCAATTGCAAATTTGGGGCGATATACCATAACCACGCAATTTGATTAAAAGCCGTTTGTGAGGTACGGTGTAAAAGCTTTCTGGAAATCAAGAAATACGGAATCGATTTGCGAACCTTTGTCGATAGCACCCATCACTTCGTGTGAATATAGAGCTAGTTGTGTCTCGCATGAACGATATTTTCTAAATCCGTGTTGACCTTGGGTCAATAGATCGTTCTGTTCGAGATAATTCATAATATTTGAATACAGGATATGTTCCAAAACCCTGCTGCAAATTGACGTCAATGAAATAGGCCTGTAGTTTAGTGGCGTACTCCTACTGCCTTTCTTGAATATAGGTGTGACCTGTGCAACTTTCCAATCTTTTGGTACAGATCCTTCTATGAGAGAGCGGTTGTATATGACTGTTAAGTAAGGAGCTATCGCTTCAGCATAATCAGATAGAAATCTAATGGGTATACAATCCGAACCAGAAGACTTGTTCTTGTTAAGTGATTTTAGTTGCTGCACTACTCCGATGATATCTACTTCTATGTTACTCATTACGGCATCTGTTCGTAATTAAAAATCTGGAATATTGGTTTCGTCTTCTTTGGTGAATGAGTTTCTAAAAGCTAAGTTTAGTAACTCTGCTTTAGTAGCGCTGTCATCGGCAGGATCGCCATTACTATCACGTAGTGAAGGTATTGTTTGTGACTTGCCCCGAGTATATTTAACAAATGACCAAAATCTCTTTGGGTTTTCAGTCAAATTACGAGAAAGAGTTTCGTTGTGATAAATATTGTAGGCATCTCGCATTGAAATCCTCGCTAAATTTCGAGCTTCTGAGTACGATCGCAAATCCTGGGGATTTCCTGTTCGTTTAAATTTAGTATGCCTTTTCCTTTGCTTTTGCAACAGTGTCCTGACCTGTTTTGTGTACCAAGGGGGATCGCCTCCTTCTTTTATTAATTTATTAGGTATAAAACTTTCAATTGCTGTCGATACCACATCTTTGAATTTGAGCCACATCTGGTCTACACCTACGTTTAGTGTTAGAAACGAGTGGAAGCTGTCTTTCAAGAAGCAATGTATTTTGTTTCTATCTGCTTTTCTGAACAAATATACTTTGCGTTTATTTTTGGTAACTTTGGGACTTTCGATATTCAATTTCGCTACTACAGCTCTGTGTTCACTAATACCTGTATCCGTTTTGATGCTCATTATGAGCTCAGGATTATTTGTTGCTAAGAGATCAAGTGTGTTTTCACATCCATTTACAATTCTAGTTGGCTCATGAACTAATTGTTCGAAGTAATTCTCAGAGAATGCGTTGAGTACAATTTCGGACGATGTTTTATGCCTACCTCCTGATTTGAAAATATAATTTCGCCAACAGATCGAGGGTAAATTAAAATCACCACCTACTATTATCGTGTGAGTCGGGTACGTTTTTGTAATTAGACTCAGGTTTTCTTTGAACCTTTCTGCTATTGTATCGCAGCAATTCAGCCACGAATTCATTGTCTGTCGTTCACAGAGCCCACGACGCCTGCAATTTGTAGTGGTAATGGTTGTCACGAGTTTGAAGAACTTGCTAACGTACAATCGGGACCGCCTGTGTCAGTATTCGAAGCAGCAGAATTATTTGTAACTCCCCGACCCACTAGCTTTCCCTCTCGTTGAGCTTCAGGCATTCTATGGAGTAAATGTCCAAATGTTTGTTAAGCTTATGGGACTTAACTGTGGGGTCATCAGTCCCTAAACTTACAAACTACTTATAAACCAACTTATACTAAAGACAACATAAACATTCATGCCCGATGGACGACTGGAACCTCCGACGCGATCCGAAACATGGCGCTCGGCTACTCCTGCGCGTCTCTCTGTCTCTCTTGAGCAGTTTCTTATGAGAATAAAATAAGTTATGGTATACAATATTTCATTTCAGCCACCCTTTTATGACCCTTCTTAAACCCAAGTGTATTTTCATGTCTTTTTGGAAGGGAGCGCTAATACGATTGGCAGGGAGCTAATCAAATGTCCAATAAATTCCCTTCTTCATTCAGTACTTAATAAAATGTTTCACCTTATGCAGTCAAATAGCATACAAGCGCTCATCAGTTTAGACCAGAGGTGGGCACAAATCGGCTCACTGAGCAGCGCTCCGACTCAGGCCGGAAAAAGAGCAGCGTTCACGCTCGGCCGGTAGTTATCCTAGTGGCCGCTAGAGGTCTGCATGCTTGCTGGAGCACGTAGTTTTTTTTCCCTTTATTGAATTTTTAATGCCCTAAGGCAGGCTGGCAGCAGCCAATGATGCTGCTCTACAGCCGAGCGACCGGTAAACAATGGACAAAACAGAATATACAATGAAAGGTGATAAAAAGGCGCTTTTACAATTTCAAGATGAAAATTTGGGAGAAAGTTAAAAGACAATATGACAGCGGACAGAACATACATGGTTGTTAAAACAAGACTTGCCACGGTGGCTAAAAAACACTCACTGCAGACGACAAGACATAACAAGACGGCGACATTGAGGTAAAAAACACTGAACACTGGTGTACGCAACGTTAAAAAACACTGGGCGACGAAACACTATACACACGAAGCACTGAACACTTAAAAACACAGAACTGTACTGGCCCTGCAGGGGAAGGGGGGGAGGATGGAGAAGGCGCGGGGGAAGGGGAAGGAGGTGGGGAAAGGGAGAGTGGAAGAAACCGGAAGGAGCTCCCGGGAGGTGGAGAAAGGAGGGGGTGAGCCAAGCGGGGGACGGGAGTGGGAGGGGAGGGGAGGGGGAGGGAGGAGGGGGCGGCAATCTACAGAGAGGGGTCAAAGTTGGAAGGAGGGATAGATGTCGGGACGGTTGTGGAGAACGTCGTCAGGGAGAGGTAGGTGGTGGAAGTCACCCTCAGAGAGGACGTAGAGGGTGTGGAGGTGAAGGGAGGGAGGGAGGGAGGGATGTGGCGGTAAAGGCGTGGAAGGGGCCCGGGATCCAGGAGGAGAGGAGATACCAGTGGGTTATGGGACTCTATCTTTCGGTGGATGTACTTAAGGCGGATGTGTTGAAGGAATTGGACCAGGTGTGGGAATGGGATGAGGTCATAGAGGATCCGCGTGGGGGAGGGGAGGCGGATGCGGTAGGCGAGGCGAAGGGCGTGGCGTTCGAGGATTTTGAGGGATTCATAATAGGAGGGGGGAGCGGATATCCAGGCGGGATGGAAGCAGCAAAGGATAGGACACATGAGGGAACGGTATGTATACAGGATGGTGGAAGGATTTAGTCCCCATGTTCGGCCGGAGAGGCATTTTAAGAGGTTTAGGCGGGAGAGGGCTTTCTGTCGGACGGTTTTGAGGTAGCGGAGGGTCTTCGTTTGCGGGATGGGGCGACCATGGAGGGTGAGGTACAGGTCTCGGTGGCGAAAGGAAGGGGTAGTGCGACCTATGATGATTGCCTGGGATTTTGTAGGGTTTACAGCAAGGAGCCACTGGTCACACCAGGAGGAAAATTCGGAGAGATGGGACTGAAGGAGATGTTGGGAGCGAGCGAGGGACGGGGCAAGGGCAAGGAAGGCGGTGTCATCAGCATACTGAAGAAGATGGACAGGAGGCTGAGGTCGGGGCATATCTGCTGAATATAACAGATAGAGGAGGGGCGAAACAACGGAGCCCGGGGGGGGGGGGTAGAGGGGTAGAACAAACGGGAATTTTGGTTATTGACAGTGACAGGATGGGCGTTTGGAGAGGAAGGAAGCAATGAGACGGACGTAGTTAATAGGAAGGGCGTAGGTTTGGAGCTTGAAAAGATGACCAGAATGCCAGACACGGTCGTAGGCCTTCTCAATGTCGAGGGAGACGAGGATGGCGGCGTGACGGGAATTAACCTGGACGGAGAGAAGGTGAACAAGGTGAAGGAGGCGCACGTAGTTCGCTATTATCTTTATATTTGCCGGCTCGACTGCACGCGCTGGACATTTTAGAGAAGAGTTTCCAGTATTATGTTTATAAGTTACCTACTTATAAACATAATACCATTTTTCAGGAGTACCCCTAGCAGTGGAATCTGTTCATTCGAGTTGGATACTAAAGAGTTTGCACTATTATCTTTATAAGTTATTTTATAACGCTTTCAGCCAGGTGCATTTCTGCGGCTCTGTTAGCGCGTTGGCTGTGCATAACGCCATCTAGTCTTTTCAGCAGGAACTACGTGATGGACGCCAGCTGCTCGCGGCTCTGAGAGAGCGGCTCGCTCATTGTCCACCTCTGATTTAGACAATGAACTGGCCAATTTCTTATCCATTTAATTTGATAAAACAGAAAGTCATTAATTTACCGTCCTCTGTGCTAGTAAAACAGCATCCCCCATTACATAAAATAATAAATGTTCTAACGTATCCTCGCCAAAGCCTAAGAATGGCACCTAGGAGAATGGCGTGAAGGTAACCCACATGGACTGCAGGACATCAAGTCTGATTTACGATAAACTGCATGGTAGCCGTGCCGTTGACTCTCATTACGACTGACAGGAGCGGAGACTGCCCAGGATGCCGCCGCTGACACTAACACATTCATCGGCAAAGCCAGAGCAGCGGCCGATGGTTTCCCAGACTACGGCTATGAGCAGTACAAATGTAAGGTCTTATGCGACCAAACTACGTGGTTACCATCCGCTACACTTACACACTAATTACTTGACTAACTTAAACTAACTTACATTAAGGACAACACAAACACCCATGCCCAAGGGAGGATTCGAACCCGCGACCGTAGCGGCCGTGCCACAACTGCCGCCGCAGACCGCTCGGCCACTGCGGCCGGCGCTATGAGCAGTAAAACGAATAACTGGTAATCTTGTTTTGTTGTATCTGTGAACGGCTCAAGGTATCAAGTTCATATCCTGATAAAACAGGTAAGGGAAGGATTTCGGAAGGTTACGCTTTTACATTTTGTCGACAGTATGGACATTAGAGACGGGTCTCACGCTCGGATTGTTTGAGTAAGGATGAGGAAGGAAATCGGCCGTGTCCTTTCAAAGGAGCAATACTGGAATTTGCCTGGAATTATTTAGGAATATTACGGAAAACCTAAATCTGGATGGTCGGAGGTGTATTTGAACCACCATACGAATGCAAGTCCATCTCGTTTGGTTAAACAGTTGATGGTTTCCAGCCCGAGAGTAGCGTGCCTTAGAGATATGTCGGTATTGTTATTATTCTCCGGAACCCAGATCGATTTTTCCCAAAATTGAGCAATACCAGTTTTTCCTTTCCTATAGCTAGTGTTAGTTCCCGGTTTTGCCCGGGTGCGTATTTATTTATTTCTGATGTTAGTCCATCTCCTTATGCCCGCTCTGTTAATTGCCTTCTGCCGTAAACTCTGTCCATTTCACTTTCGTTTTCATGCAGCTCAATCGTTATGACGTCATTTCGCCTGAATAATGTGTACTAAAAAAATATAATTATGGAGGAACATAGAGTAAAATATCAGTAAACGGTTTGCAAAATTGCTTTGCGAATAAAGATGTCAGTAGATGTAATAAATTACAACTTGTTACACGATAGGGCGGTTTTCTATACATTTCATTACTTATTAGGCCATATCTCATGAACTTTATGTCGTACTCTGATATAATTTTGTACCTACATTGAGTACTATATGTGTAGTCTGTCTGTAAAACGTCTTGTTGATATAATTAGTAGTGTAGAAGTAACAAATCGTAACGTCATGCCGAAATTATGTGACAAGTTTCTTCAAGTTCCTAGGTACAGATGAATTAAGTCTCATTTTGATCATCTTGCGCTCTCTCGTTGTACACGCGTCACATGATGCGGTAGTTTTTTGATACTCTCACATTGCTCATGACGTCATACCTCTTGTTCTGTCTGCCTTTGGTGTTTCTTAAACGCAGAGCAGTTGTTGCCTGGCAGTAAGGAACAGGGGTGTAGGTAATTTTTTCGTCGGGGTGGGGAGAGTCGATTAATTTCTGGGGGTGCGTTGTTTCACTTCTCTTCTGGGGGTGAGGTAGAAGTGCTCAGTTGTTTTCCGGGTGGAGGGGGAGGGGCGAGGGAGATCACTATCCAAATATGCGCGAGGGGGGATTCGAACCCCCGACCGTAGTGGCCGTGAAGACCGTGACTGGCGCGCCGCAGACCGCTTGGCCACCGCGGTCGGCTATCACGATTTAACTGAGTTTTAACGTCATGTTGTAGTTGGCGTACGAGAGATAGGCCACAGCATTTCCAAGGTAGCGATATGGTGGTTATTACACCGTACGACGATTTCACGAGTGCACCATGAATATCGGAGATAGTTCAACGTGCCAGAGGTGCAACCCTTCGGCTGGTTGCACACACACCGAGTTTGGACGGCCGGTAAATATCGACCGATATTTTACCGGTGGAGCGCTGCTTGCTCACACGTCGACATTTCACCGGTCAAACAAGCAGTCGCTTGGCTGTCGTGGTCGCGTAAATTAGATTCCAAACATAAAGTAATGAATCCCAAATGATTTTGCATCGTATTATGACAAGTATTGCTGACATTATACAAATAACTAATAAAATGATACAAATAACTAATGAAGTACCCTGCCGCGGCGGAGCGGCCGAGCGCATTGAGGCTCATTGCTACGATGCCCGAGGCCGTTCCCCGTCGGGCGTTCGAATCCCCCCTCAGGCATGAATGTTTGTGCTGTCTTCAGTATAAGTTAGTGCATAAGTAAATTGTACGTTTAGGGACTGATGACCCCGCAGTTAAGTCCCATAAGCTTTACAAACATTTGAACATTTTTTTGGTAAAAATAGGTGCGCCGCGGTGGAGTAGCCGAGCGGTCTAAAGCGCCTCGCTGCGGAGCGCGCGGTTGCTCGCCGTGGAGGTTCGAGTCCTCCATGGGGCGTGGGTGTGTGTGTTGTCCTTAGGTTAGTTTACCTTAGTTTAAGTAGTTTGTAAGCTACGGACTGATGACCACGCTGTTTGGTCCGATTGATTTACAAACATTTCAACAATTTGAAAAATAGGTGCGTGTGCAAGCTGCCATTTGACGACGTGCGCCACTGTATGGCCAGTAGAGGTCTGCACCTCGCTTGGTTGCTCGCTCGAATCGCGCGATACATGTCGTTCTGTGCAGTCCGATAGGTGTCGGTGCTGCAGCTTGCGGCAAGGCGTGTGGCTGCGCTCGACTTCCTCCTCGCTCGTTCGAGCGGCGCATGCTCGACCGGCCCGACCGTCCACACTGCCAGCTCGCCACTCTGTCGCCCACCACAGCGCCACTCCAGTCCAAGCCGAGTGTCGGCAGCAAACTAGACGCCTGAGAATAAATCCCGACTGCGATATTTGGAATTGTTTCCCTTCCCGGATGCTTTGAAAGCTGTTCTCTCGATCCACATGAACTAGCCATTCAGTTTCGCATTTTGTGCTTTACCATACAGGTTATTATACGTGATTAATATAAAGTTTCTGTGCTAAGGTCATTAACTAAATGAGTTTCGCATGACCTTTCTTTCTTTCTTGTGCCCATTTTGTGGACTGTTAGTGCTTGTTAAGTGGTATCTGTTACTTGCCGTCTTAACGAGGAAGTAATTGTACTTTATATCCATTCTTCTCATCACTCTCCATTCCTGGAATACTTTGTGCGTCTTTTATATTAATATTAAATACTCCTATATTGATGTACACCCGTTAGGTTAGGTTTGTGCATCTCTCTCTCTGTTGCACCCCGTTAATACATATTCCCGTAGCATTTTGGCACTGTGCGTGGTTGCTGCGCCTCTACCTTTTGCAAGTGAGTCCTTAACGGGAATTTTTCCAATTGCAACATTCATATAACCTCACTGCCACTGTCGTCTTTCTTATCTACATAATAAAAAACGCATGCAAGCTTTTGTACAATATATAGGATTCGCCCTTTCTTCCGTCGTCAGGGTCATATGCTGGTCTAATGCTCATATATCCTGTACGTGTTTTAAATCCTCTTATTCCAATTGTTTACTTTACACAGCTGTACAAATTTATGGTGCTCTTTGCGTTTCAGTGATATGTGTGTTACATTTATTTAGGGCCGTCTGAAGAATGTCACCCAAGTGCACCAGCCAAAAGAATGAACTACATGTATTCGGAATGGCGGGATAAGAGATCGGCCTAGGTACATTGCAGGGGAAGTGACAATTAGGGAGGGGGGGGCAGCTACCCCTAAAGTGACCAATTTTTGTGCTCAAAAAATTGTTTTGATTTAATCGAAGTTGAATCTATGAAATTTGACTTTTATCAAAAGATACTTTCATACCAAAAATCATTAAAATCGCTTCACTAAACTCTATGTTATCGCCAGTTTTCTATTTTAGCCCCAATTTTGGAGAGACCGTTTCACCCCTTAAATATGTTTTTCCGCCGCTAAAAAAATTAAATGTCCCATAGTTTTTCATGTGTTATAAAATATGCAAAATTTCATAAAAATCGGAGAGACACTTGGGGAGATCTCCGCTACGCTTTGCGGCCTGTGCCCGCCCCGCCCCACGTAACCTCGTTCGAGTGTCAACTCGCTCGCTCCGAGAGTACACACTCGGCGCGCCACCGGCGAGCGTTGCGCACTCGACCAAGTACGAGCGAGCGAAACCGGCGATTTGCAGACCTCTAATGTCCAGTACCGGCCCGGCGCCGGCTGTCTCAATGACAACTGCCGGCAGCTGACCGGCTTTTTGCCCCGGTGCCAGTCAGTGGGTGCCAGTGTGCTAGCTACAATGCCTTCCATTGGGCCACTGCTGGAATGTGGGCGGCCAATATTTTACCGGCCGTCCAAAATCGGTGTGTGTGCAACCAGCCATCCGCAAATTGCTGCGTATTTCAGAGCTAGGCCATTAACAGGTGCCAGCGTGCGAACCATTCAACGAAACATCATCGATATGGGCTTCCGCAGCTGAAGACACGTTCGTGTACCCTTGCTGACTGTAGGGCGCAGGGCTTCACGCCTCGTCTGGGCCCGTCCACACCGACGTTGGACTGTAAACTGTAAACACGTTGCCTGGTCTGATGAGACTAAATGTTCAAAATGTTTGTTAAGCTTATGGGACTTAACTACGGGGTCATCAGTCCCTAAACTTACAAACTACTTATGAACTACTTACGAACTATGACGGCACAAATATCCATGCCCGAGGGGGGATTCGAACCACCGACCGTAGTGGCCGTGCAGACCGTGACTGGAGCGCCTCAGTCCCCTTGGCCACCGCGGCCGGCTCTGATGAGACACTTCCCAATTGTATCGAGCGGATGGATGTGTACGTGTGTGGAGACAGCATCATGAATCCATGGATCATGCATGTCAGCAGGAGACTGTTCCATCTGGTGGAGGCTCTGTAACGGATGGGGCGTGTGCGGTTGGAGTGATATAGGATATTTAGATACAACTCTGACAGGTAACACGTACTTACGCATTCTGACTGATCACCCACTAACATTCAAAATGTTCAAATGTTTGTAATTCTGTGGGACCAAACTATAAATAGCTTTTACTAATATTTTTCTCGAAGAGCTGCAGCTGTTCTCAGAGCCAATGGTGAGCTTACGACTTACTAATGAACTAATATTGCGTCCGTGTTAGGTGTTTCTGGAACTCCCCCTGTTTCTTTTGCTCATTTTCTGGCTTTCATGCCGCTGAATCAATTGGATACGATTTCTTTAATGATTCATTTACTTGAATTTATTAAAGCACACAACCACCAGCTAGTTAAAAATATAAATTCTTATACTGCGACAGTTAATCTGAGATGGATAAAGAAAGACCTGAATTGACCTAAGCTGTTCAAGTGATAGCAGGTGGTGTCGATGAATGGAGGAAGTATTGTGGTCAATTACTGTAAGCTCGTCCCACCAATTGTCACAACGCGTCAATAACAGTCAGGTATACAATACATAATTACGATAATACACACGTAAACCAGTTGTAAATGATTTAGTAAAACAGTTACCTAACATCATATTAGTAGCTGCCATATAAAGCAGTTTCTGAATGACATTTAAATAACTACAGGAGAATTGCACGAAAAGAAATAATGGAAGTCCATACAGTCCCCTCCTTGGGCATTTGAGGAAAATTCGCAGAACGTGACGCCGTTGGATTTCCATATTGATGTGCCAAGGCAACAATATACAGCATCCAGGGTTGTAGGAAGACGATGTCAAAGACGCAACAGTGACTGGCCACCGTAGTGTGTCAGCACGTAATCAAGGAGAGGTATTGATGTGGATGAAAACCACTAAAGCGCATTGTGAAGGAAGCTTTGTGATTGCTGCCGACAGAAGCGTGTCTGATATTAAGTACAAAGCAGTAATCTTAGATACAAACATCACACCATGTAGAAATTATTTGTGTTGGTCGATACATTGCCGTAAAAGAACCATGGAGAAGTAAAAGGCATTGAAGAGTCAGCAGTTTCAAATTAAGTGGGCAGAATATTAACAAAATCATGAATAGTGTCATATTTATGCATGAAACTAAAATTTCAATATAAAATACTTGTAACGCATCTGACAAGTTAAATGAAATACAACAATTAAAATGTTAGAATAAATTGTTTTTTCAGCCATAAAAATGTAAAAATTGGATGAAAATATAATGAATCTTGTACAGGAGAAATATAAATTTAAAATACAGTTGGTTGATGAGCAGTAAAGACATGAGAGAAGTATGAAATGTAGTGAAAATTTAAATGTAGAAATTAAAGTTAAAAGTACAGTTGGCTGTTATGAAATGAAGACAAGAGGGGAAAAGTACTCCGTAGTAAGTCATCGAAGAGGTCGAAGAAATTTATTTCCCTGAAGTGGACGTTCTCTTGGGACACAAAGGGGTATTTTGTAATGAGGAAATTCCTATCTCTTAAAGGTGATTAGTAAAAGTCCGTCTTGTGTATTGTAGAGAATTGTCAAGTTATCTGTAATAGATAAGTGGATAGCCGGCGTCGTAGCTCAGTACTTTCGGCCACGGGGCTGTCAACCCTCTGTAACAAAGAAAACTGATTATACATTGGTGTGGTGTCTGTTCTTTCGATCATTCCGAAGAAACAGACACCAAACCAATCTATAAAAATTCACACGCGAAGACGGCGTTTGGTTCATTTACTTCACCGCAGATGCGGTCATACGTTCGACCTCGCACGGGAATCCGTAATGCCGAGTGTAAAGCCATCCCAAAGTGCCGCAGGCTAGATGTGCTGTATTAAATAGACTGCAGGCTCTGAAACGACCTGCCACATCCCACGGAACGTGCTGCTCATCGTGATTTGCGATCGCAGCGTTCTTCAGCGCCAGTTGCGGGCTGGCGTGTAAATGATTGTGTTTAAAAAGATGGATGTGCGTAAAATTACAGGGTATCTCTGTTAGCTATCGACGAAAAAAGAAACCTGATACTGTAGCTTTCTTAAGCTTGCGCGTGTCATACAATACTCTTCCAGAAATTACTTTTTTTTTTCAAGAAATACAGAGACGGTATGTTTATCTGAAAGCAGTCGATAATGATAAGTAAATGTGCGACCAAATCACTTTTGGTAAAAAATCGTAAAAGAATTTTCAACGGTGAAATACAACACCTGCACCAGCTCATCTTTTCTTGCTCTCTCATATTCCCATTTTCTACGTTGTACATATTGTGCATATCCAGATGTTTACTTTGGGATTCCCTCTGAGATAATAGGTTCTGCCTGATACATTTTACTTGTTCGTATGCAAGGGACGACGCCTCAGCTCGAAAAGTTCGTTGTGATAATTTTTACTTTTTTTAGTAAAGTCCCATAAGCTTAACAAACATATGAACATTTTTATGTCTCAAGGAATTTAATTATGCATTTTGTCCGTCGCAGTTGTACAATTTTGAAGTCAGTGACTAGTTTCGGACTCGCCGGCCGCGGTGGCCGCGGGGACTGAGGCGCTTCAGTCACGGTCTGCACGGCCACTACGGTCGGGGGTTCGACGCCCCCCTCGGGCATGGATATTTGTGCCGTCCTTAGTCTTAGTTAGTTCATAAGTAGTTTGTAAGTTTAGGGACTGATAACCCCGTAGTTAAGTCCCATAGACTATACAAACATTTTTACATTACTCTACAGTCCATTATCAAACCATTAGCCTTTTTCGAACCGTGATAATTCAATTCATTTTACAAATAGCTGTTAAAATCTTGTACATTATCTTCTATCGATACATATCACTAGTTACATTAAAATTTAAAGTGATAGATTCACGGGCCTCCAGCGTGTACTAATATATTGGATTATCACGGTTTGAAAAAGGCTAATGGTTTGATAATCGACTGTATAGTCCGAAACTAGTCACTGACTTCAAAATTGTGCAACTGCGATGGACAAAAATAAATTGTTTAATAAATATTCCTAGTTGTTGATCCTGAACCATCATTACGAGGACTTTTCATAAATTTAATTATTCATGGTATTTAAAATAATTCTTTTTTTTGCGCCAGTTTAGTGATACATTGATCTTTCGATACCGTGGTCGCTAATATATGGTGGTGATTTACTGTTATTTGCATATGCTACGACAGTTATTTATGGTCTTGTAGAAGAAAGTCCACTAGAAAATATTCGTATAATTGACGGTGGCCCTAGAGGTTTAATTTATCTCTAATTTCAGCAAGTATACACACTAGACGGGAGTAATGAAGCCCTTGATTAGTTGGATAAGTGTTGCTGTTTCACGCTTGCCTGATATCAGCTCTACCAGTAAATCGTATCGATGAGTTAATAGGTGATTCCCAGTTACTGACCGAGAAAATTCCAATCACCGAACTTCATCAACTGCCCGAACGTGCTGCTTCCGCTGCCAACGAAAATAGTAAAATAGTATTGATGTTACGTTCGACAAACTGTCTATGAAACACTGGTTGGTGATGAAATTCACAGTCTGACTATCATAGGGCATTGTTATTCCAAACTAAGATGGTTTTACATGCAAATTAAGTACTGAGTGAAGCATACCATTGCTTCAAATTATTTTTATTATTACATACCGTCAGCTCGAAACTGCAGTTTGTTTCGGGTAAACAAGTACCTCGCCGCGGTGGAGTAGCCGAGCGGTCTAAAGCACCTCGCTGCGGAGCGCGCGGTTGCTCGCCGTGGAGGTTCGAGTCCTCCCTGGGGCATGGGTGTGTGTGTGTTATCCGTAGGTTAGTTTACCTAGGTTTAAGTAGTTTGTAAGCTACGGACTGATGACCACGCAGTTTGGTCCGATAGATTTACAGACATTTTTTGAAACAAGTGCCTCGTGTTAGTCATTCGTTTTAATCTCAAGTAGGTCGAAATTGTGCAGGTCAACCTCAAGAAGAACTATCTTCACAGAATTTGATGTTTATGTGAATTTTACAGGTTCATTTGAATTAACCCAGCTAGCGCTGACGTCCTTCCAGGACGAGAAAGGCAGCTTACTTTTTTATTCTTGTCTGTAAGAATTCGAGTACAGTGTCATATTTTATTTCTTTGAATCGCCTGCTACCATTGCCGATCAATTTTAGCTTCCATTGTCGACTGAAAAGTGGTTGGATACAGCTGCAAAGTTGAGGTTCATACAGAAGATACTGATGACTTCCTCGTAGTTGAATTTACATTTCTGGAAATTTCCTCAATTTTTGAGACATTTATATGTATATATTTCATCTTGAATGTTGCTTTAATAATAATGATTCGTCAGATTAAAATTATGAAACATTCATTTTCACGTCATACCAGAAAGAAGGGCAGTATTGCAAAGCTAATGGTGTGATTGGGAAAAAATAACTATCTTGTGCAGTCTTATGAACGTAATTAATAGCTTGTGAGGAAAAAATTTAATCAAAAATAATTCCGTGCTATCTGGGTTAAGGCTTTTTCCTGACCATGCATATCCTAAAATTTTATCAGTACGCCGGGGCGGAGCGGCCGAGCGCATTGAGGAGCTATGCTACGATGCCGATGGTAAAATTAAGCTTTTTTATAACAGTAAATTCCTATCTGACGCCCCTCCCAGAATTAAACTTTTATCACGTACAGTGGTCAACTTTTAAGCTTCAACTCGGACGGCGAACTGAAGGACAAAGTAGAGGACTGGCTCTTGTCACAGCCACAGGAATTTTTTAGAGAACAAAAATCCTTCGAATCGTTAAATAGTGGGATAGTCTGCTCAGGCATCTGGTGATTGCTTTTGAATAAAGATTTCAATGATACCCACAGTGTCGCTTCGTCCCTTTTCATTTGAACATCCCTCGTAAAATAACCGAATTGTTCCCATTAGATCTCACGGTTTACAGTTGAAGGAATTCGTCATTAGATTTGAGAATTTTTGTACATGTTATTTTTTGATAGTATCCATATATTACCAAAGCCACTGTCAAGTTCTATAAATACCATTTTGTTATTCTGTGTACTAGATTGTCAGTTTTTCAGGTTTCAACGACGTCGTTTCTTCAAACTAGTTACATGAGTGTGAGGGGGGGAGTGAGTTATTCAGAACTGATATTGCTTGTCTAACATGCAACAAAATTTCCATCTTTTCAACTAACCTAGATCTTAGGCTTTGCTGCACAATTGTATGTCATCACAACAAAGATTTTACTTTCACATTTGTTGGCTTCACCAATTCAACGACACTGCCACCTTTCAACGAACCAAGACGTACACCTACGGTAGATATCAGTATGTCTCTACAACCTACATTCCAATACGTAATAGAGACTAAAAAATATTGTTATTGTACGGTCATATTTATATTTACGCATATAGACGTTGCGTGATGCATCATCACTACATCATGGGACGAAACTGAATTCCAGTAGGTGTGGATTTAGACCTAGTTGATCCGTAGTTGCGAGTCGTGGAAGTGAATTCTCTGTGATCAGTACATCGTCTTATAAAACAGTGCAACGAAAATTGTACAGATAATAAACACAGTAAAACAAAATTTTACATTCCACAATATGCAACCTGTGCGTACTATTCTAAGGATTAGGGTAAGTTTGCGGATTAAGATACACAGGTAGATGGTTTCCACAAGATGTACTTACATCCTGTTCAGCTTCCAAGAAGAAAAGTAGGTCATAAGCCGTGAAGAAGTCTTTCCGTGTAAACCTGAAACGAAGAAAGAACATAGTTGTAGCAGATAAACTACATCTTACCATTATCTTGCAATAATGGCAAAATAAATTATTGAAGTGATCAAGGGTCACCCCAGAAATGAATCCAAGGGATGCAAAATTCTAAAATACCCATTTCCGATATTACAAACAGAGTGAGTTTGAAGACAAATGTTTGTTCAAAAGTTTGTAAATCTATCGAACTTAACTGTGTGGTTATCAGTCCTTAGCTTACAATCTACTTAAACTAAAGTAAACGAACCTAAGGACAACACAAACATCCATGACCGAGGGGGGATTCGAACATGCAAAATACCTATTTGTTCCACACTCCTGATGAGCAGCGGTAACGTGTTGAGCTGCATGGGCATCTGTACCTATACACACCATCCAAGCTCTGTTTGACTCAATGCCCAAGCGTATCAAAGCCGTTATTACGGCCAGAGGTGGTTTTTCTGGGTACTGATTTCTCAGGATTTATGCACCCAAATTGCGTGAAAATGTAATCACATGTCAGTTCTAGTATAATATATTTTCCCAATGAATACCCGTTTATCATCTGCATTTCTTCTTGGTCTAGCAATTTTAATGGCCAGTAGCGTATTGCAATGGAATTTCATGAGCTGTTCTCGTTGTTGCAGAATTACAATGATGAATTAAAGGCGGTTCTGCCTTTTTTCAAGTACACAATCATCGTTTTAGTTCATTAACCAAACATGTTCCACCACGAATTTGGCGATCTCAGTAGTTTATCTTTTTTTTATTACTGATGAAATACACACATTCAGATTTTATGTGGGTCGATGTATATTACATCAAATTTTGTTGTTTTAAGTTACATATGTACTTCTCTTTTACATTGTGTATGTCCTGTGACAACCGACAGAAATCATCCTTAGGTTCACTTTCTTTTAGAGTACAACTTTTAATGTTTATATTCCGGTAAAACAGTGGGTTATACCGCCGTTAGGCCTATCTTTGTTGTGTTTGTCTTGTCATGAGGTATGTTGTTTTTATATGTTATTGAGTCGTGTTTAATGTTTTTCGTTGTTTGGGCATTTAAAATGTCCTGTTAACGTAGGAAGACATTTTATACGGCTTTGGTAAGGACAATCATCAAGTGTGGTTAATTATTTATACGTATCTAGCTGAAATCTCATCGTTGTGCGGGTATTTCTTTATTCCATATTCTCGTTAGTCCCTTTCCCCTCCCCTCCTCTCCCTTTGTCCGTCTCTACCCTCTCTCTTTGTTCATCTCTTCGTGTCTCTCCCACCCTCTTTTCTCTGCCCATCTCATCATTCTGTTCAACTCTGCCACCTCAGTTCATCTCCCCCTTTCGACATCCATGAAAAATCACACGTCATATGGTGATCAGTGAAACAGTGTCAAAGCTAGAATGAAACTTTCACTCTGCAACGGAGTGTGCGCTGATATGAAACTTCCTGGCAGATTAAAATTGTGTCCCGGAACCGGGACTCGAATCTGGGACCTTTGCCTTTTGCGGGCAAGCGCTCTACCGACTGAGCTAACCCGACACGACTCACGATGCCGCCACACAACTTCACTTCCGCCAGTACCTCGCCTCCTACTTTCCAAACTTCAGGCAAAGGTCCCAGGTTCGTGTCCCAGTTCCGGCACACAATTTTAATTTGCCAGGAAGTTTCAGTGTCAAAGCTCATTGCAAGGTACCCTTTGGATGCACCATATGGTGGCTTGCGGATTATTAAAACCTTATCCATGAAAAAATACACATATGAGGCAAGTATCATGATAAATGGTAAAACGGTATCAGAGTCTGTTTTAAGGTACACTCTGATAAGAACCATACGCTTACGTAAGCATTGTTTCTTCTTTACTGCATCTGCTTCTGTAACCACGCGTTAGGCATGTTACCTTTGCACTGTGAAACTGAACTATTCCAGCACTGTACTGAGCAGCAATTGAATTCAAACACCGTGGGGAAAACCGAGTGACGTAGGGTACTGTCTTGAGATTTATTGGTTCGTATGCTCTAGCACGAAAAACTCACAAATTCTCTCGTGGACAGAGTTCGTTCTTGTTTCTCATAAATAACGTCGAATACCGGAAATTATAATTGTATTAAATTAACAAAAAGTTACATAACCGTATTTAAACCAAATCGTTAAAAATATCCCGGAGAATGTCGATGCAAATCTCCACAGCTCGTGACGATAAACACCACGCTAATACGTCATCTTAAAAAGAAATAACAACGAATATCAAAAAATTACAAATGTTTGTATAGCTTATGGGACTTAACTACGTGGTCATCAGTTCCTAAACTTACAAACTACTTATGAACTAGCTAATACTAAGGACGGCACAAATATCCATGCCCTAGGGGGGATTCGAACCCCCGACCGTAATGGCCGTGCAGACCGTGACTGGAGCGCCTCAGTCCCCTCGGCCACCGCGGCCGGCAACAAAATGTTCAAATGTTTGTTAAGCTTAAGGGACTTAACTGCGGGGTCATCAGTCCCTAAACTTACAAACTACTTACGAACTAGGAAGGCACAAGTATCCATGCCCGAGGGGCGATTCGAACCCCCGACCGCAGTGGCAGTGCAGACCGTGACTGGAGCGCCTCAGTCCCCTCGGCCACCGCGGCCGGCCGGCAACAACAAATATAGGATATTATACTTAACAAGAAATAACAATAAACGTTAAGGAAATAAAAAATAAAAACTTTTCGGATGTATGCCATCACAAACCAGGCCCGCTAGTTCTCTCTACACCACGGCTTGCCACGCTATCGAATACTCTATTTGTTGCTATCTTGTTGCTAGGTATAGTGTGCGCCTAAACCGTGTTGTCATATGTTGTTCATCTAGGACATAGCATCACAAACACGCTCCTTTGATAGAATGGCGTTATGCCGTAGAACAGGAACGATATTCTTTCACAGTATACAAATTATAACACCAACGCACGTTAAATACGACAACGTTTAAACCTATGGAATCTAGTTTCCGGTAATTTAATGTAACAAATAATATCTAAAATGAAGCGTTTTCATAATTTCCTAAATTATCTGACGCTTTAAAAATATTATATTCATACAACGTACAATACAACAAAAGAAGGTACGAAATACGGAGTTTCGTTTGCAATATGGCGGCTCACAAGTTCTGCTTGTCACGTTCTGATTGGCCACGTTCCACTCCACGAAGCAAACATCTAACATGCCAGATCCTACATTCGACGCTTTGCTGGGCAGTGGAACGTGGAATTCCACGCTGCGACGTCACCACCTCCTCCTCCACGTGCGTTTCCACGTCCCGTGAGAAGACGGCATAAGACGGCAAGGACGATGGGGGCGCTACAGCAGTAGACGGACGGGTGTCGAGCGCGGGTAGCCCAGTGGGTAAGGCGACCGCTGGCCTGAGGCGGGAGAAGTGGGTTCGATTCCCTGCCCGACTCATATTTGCACTTGTCGCCATTGTATCATTTCATCGCCGCAATACAGATAATGTCATTCCTTTCCTTCCTAATCATGCTTCCTTCCCCTCCTTATTAAGAAATTTGCAAAATAAATATGAGTCAATGATGCTAACATCATTCTAGAACAAAACGTGCCAACGTCCACAAAGGGCCGAAGACATAAAAAAAAATAATTAAAAGGAGATAGAGCATCAAGCAGAAACCCGGCTTCGATCCTTCTTCTGAGCAGAAATATTCAACTGCGTACCTGAATTCCATGCCCACATAAGAAGGTAAGACGTCTCTGATATCCTTGGATGTTCCAGCGCCATTTTTAAAGTACGCGACGTGTCGTCACGTGACTTCCGCCTCTCTTGGGGGGTTTTAGGGGGACTAGACTACTATGGCCATCAGTCCCGCCTCTCTTGACCGGGCTCTCACTACGTTTCACACCTCTGTTGGTGTTGGTTGTATGGATCTACTGCTTCGTTTGTCACCATATCAGTCGGTAATCTCACCGATTCTGAAGTGCGCTCGGATATTCGGTTGTAAAATGCAAAAGGAGTTCGTCCTGCTGAAATTCACCGGCAGCTTGTTAAAGTTTATGGCAGGTGTAGTGGATGATGCAAAAGAACGTAGCTGACGGAGCGAAAACATTAACAGAAGAACGAAAAACATAAAGAATGGCACCTTCTTTATTTGTTTTGGAGTCTTGACTCAGCAGCATCACACTTTCAACGATTTCCGGAACTGAAGGAATTTATTGATGGAAAGCATGTCTGAATTTCGACATGTTGAATGAAACTTTTACTAACTGCTTTAACGGTAAGGCGGCATAGTTATTTGATGTTGCGATCCAAAAACTCATGCCACGACTTAAAAAATGTTTCAGTGTTCATGATGAGTATGTTGATGACTCTCGTACTACATATTAGATGCAAAGAATCATGGTTTCTGTTCTTTCGGGCATGCTCGAATGAAGGACATTTTCATTATTTTCATCGGTAAACACAGACACTGCACATCGTATTGAAATTAATATCATTAAAGCTTTCGGCAACTGTAATAAACGTCATTTCCTATGTGGGACTTGCGTAGTGGGATGAACGATCACTCATGAGTAGCAGGCAATGCGGGTCGGTCCGGGAGACGTGCACAGATAGCGAACAGCGGAAATCTGGGCGCGAGTGGCGGTACATCTACATCCACATGGGATACTCTGCAGATCACATTTAAGTGCCTGGCAGAGGGTTCATCGAACTATCTTTAAACGATTCATCTACCATTCCATTCTCGAATAACCAAAAAAAAAAAAAAAAAATGTTGAAATGTTTGTATAGCTTATGGGACTTAATTACGGGGTCATCAGTCCCCAAACTAACTAAGACTAAGGACGGCACAAATATCCATGCCCGAGGGGGGATTCGAACTCCCGACCGTAGTGGCCGTGCAAACCGTGACTGGAGCGCCTCAGCCCCCTCGGCCACAGCGGCCGGTCCCGAATAACACGCGGGAAGAAAGAATATCTGAATGTCTCCGTTCGAGCTCTGATTTCTCGTATTTTATAATACTTTCTACCTATGTAGGTGGGAGTCAACAATATATTTTCGCATTCGGAGGAGAAGGAAGGAATGAAGATCAGTGTTTAACGCCCCAACGACAGGGTGGTCATAAGAGGCGGAGCTTACGCTCGGGTTGTTTCGGTAAAGACGGGGAAATAAATCGGCCGTGCCCTTTGAAAGAAATCACCCCGCCATTTGCCTGGAGTGATTTAGGAAAATCAAGGAAAATTTAAATCTGGATGGCCGGAGGCGAATTTGAGCCACCATCCTACCGAATGCGAGTTCAGTGTGTTACCACTGCACCACCTCCCTCGGTATTTAGAGGAGAATGTTGGCGATTGAAGTTTCAGAAGTAGACCAAGCCGTAGCGATGAACACCGTTGTGGTAATGATTCCCATCCCAGATCCTGTATCATTTCCGTCACGCTATCTCCCCTGTATCATGACAATACAAAACGGGCTGCCCTTTTTTGGACTCTTTCGATGGCTTACGTCAAATTAACTTGATAGGGATCCCACAATGGGCAGTAATACTCCAAAGGAGGACGGACAAGCGTATTGTATGCAGTCTCTTTAGTAGTTCTGTTGCATGTTTTAAGTGTTCTGCCTATAAAACGCAATCTTTGGTTCGCCTTTACTACGACATTATCTACGTGTTCTTTCGAGTTTAAGTCTGATGTAATAATAATTCCTAGGTATTTAGTGGAGTTTACGGCCTTCACATTCGAATGATTTATCTTGTAAACAAAGTTTAAAGGATTTCTTTTCGTACTCATGTGGACGACACTTCTCATTATTTAGAGTCTACTGCCAATTTTTACACCATACTGATATCTGCAGTTGGTTTTGATCTTCAGATGACTTTACTAGACGATGAATGGCGGCATCATCTGCAAACAACCTAAGAGAGCTGCTCAGATTTTCTCCCAGATCGTTTATGTAGATAAGGAACAATAGAGGACCAATAACACTACCCTGTGGAACGCCGGATATCACCTCTGTTTCAGTCGATGCGTTACCATCAGTTACTACAAACTATTTACTCTCTCACAAGAAATCTCCTATCTAGTCACAAGTCTGGGGCGATATACCATAACCACGCAATTTGATTAAAAGTCGTTTGTGAATTACGGTGTCAAAAGCCTTCTGGAAATCTAGAAATACGGAATCAACCTGAGAGCCTTTGTCGATAGCACTCATCACTTTGTGAGAGTAAGGAGCTAGTTGTGTTTCACATGAACGATATTTTCTAAATCCGTGTTGATCTTCATCTACATCTACATAGATACTCTGCAAATCACATTTAAGTGCCTGGAAGAGGGTTCATTAACCACTTTCATAACTTTTCTCTACCGTTCATTTCTCTAATAGCGCGCGGGAAGAAAGAACACCTAAATCGTTCCGTTTTCGATCTGATTTCTCTTATTTTATTGGGATGGTCATGTCTCCCTAAGTAGGTGGGTGCTAGCAAAATATTTTCACATTCAGGAGTAAAAGTCAGTGATTGAAACTTCGCAAACAGATCACGCCGCAATGAATAACGTCTTTCTTTTAATGATTTCCACCCCAATTCGTGCAACATTTCCGTGACGCTTTCCCCCCCGTAACGTGATAAAACAAAACGAGCTGCCCTCCTCTGAACCTTCTCAGTATCTTCCGTCAGTCCCACCTGGTGAGGGTCCCACAAGGGGCAACAGTACTCCAGGAGAGGACGCACAAGTGTGATGTAGGCAGTCTCTTTGGTGGAGCTGGTGCATCTTCGAAGCGTTGTGCCAATGAAACGTAACCTTTGATCTTGTGTCAGATCATTCTGTTCGAAATAATTCATAATACTTGAGTACAGGATATGTTCCAAAACCGTGCTGCAAATTGACGTCAATGAAATAGGCCTGTAATTTAGTGGGTTATCCCTACATCCTTTCAGGAATATTGGTGTGCCCTGTCCAACTTTCCAGTCTTTTGGTACAAATCCCTCGTTGAACGAGCGGTTGTACATGGCTGTTAAGTAAAGAGCTATCGCATGAGCATAATCAAATAGAAATTTAATGGGTATACAGTCTGGACCAAAAGACGTTCTTGTTAAGAGATTTCAGTTGCTTCACTACTCCGATGATATCAACTTCTACGTTACTTATTCTGGCATCTGTTTGTAATTCGAAATCTGGTATATTGGTTTCGTCTTCTTTGGTGAATGACTTTCGAAAAGTTATGTTTAGTAACTCTGCTTTAGTAGCGTTATCATCGCCGGGATCGCTATTTCTATCACGTAGTGAGGGTATTGTTTGTGTTTTGCCTCTAGTACATTTGACATATGACCAAAATCTCTTTGTGTTCTTAGTCAAATATCGAGAAAGTGTTTCGTTGTGAGAAGTATTGTAAGCATCTCGCCTTGAAGTCCTCGTTAAATTTCGAGCTCTTCTGTAGGATAGCCAATCCTGGGGATTTTGTGTTCGTTTAAATTTAGTATTCCTGTTTCATTGTTTTTGCAACTGTCTCCTGACCTGTTTTGTGTACCAAGGGGGATAACCGCCTTCTTTTATTAATTTATTTGGTATAAAACTGTCAATTGTTGTCGATAATTCTTCTTGAGATTGGAGCCACATCTGGGATAAAGTACATCTAGGGTTAGGAATGAGTCGAAACTGTCTTTCAAGAATCAATTTAGTGTATTTCTATCTGCTTTTCCTGAACAAATACACTTTTCGTCTATTTTTGGTAACTTTGGGACTTTCGACATTCAGTCTCTCTACGACAGCCTTATGTTCACTGCACAAATTTTCATATGTTGTTGTTGTCGTTATGGTCTTCAGTCCAGAGACTGGTTTGATGCAGCTCTCCACCCTGCTCTAACCTGAGCAAGCCTCTTCATATCCTCATAAGAACGGCAACCCGCATCCATTTGAGTATGCTTACTATATGCGTCCCTTGGTCTCTCTCTGTGATTTTCCCCCCGCACACTTCCCTCCAATGCTAAATTTAGGATTCCTCCATGTCTAAGAATGTGTGCTACCAATCGATCCCTTATTTTAGTCAATGTATGCCAAAAATTCCTTTTCTCTCCAATTCTGTTCAGTTCCTCTTAATTAGTTACCCATCAACCCACCTAATATTCAGCATTCTTCTGTATCACTACACTTCAAAAGCCTCTATCGTCTTCCCTTCTGAACTATTTATCGTCCAACTTTCACTCCCGTACAAGACAACACTCCATAGAAATGCCTTCAGAAAAAACTTTCTTACACTTAAATTAAAATTCGATGTTAGCAAATTCTTCTTTTTCAAAAACGCTTTTTTCCCATTGCCAATCTTCATTTTATATCCTCTGTACTGCGACCGTCGCTTGTTATTTTACTACCCAAGTAACAAAACTCATCTACCTAATCCAATTCCTTCAACATCGCCTGAATTTTTAAGACTGCATTCCATTACCTTTGATTCGTGCTTGTTAATATTCATTTTAGACGCTCTCTTCAACATACTGTCCATTCCATTCAACTGCTCTTCCAGATCCGTCGCTGTCTCTGACAGAATTACAATGTCATCAGCAAAACGCAATATTTTTATTGCTTCGCCCTGAATTTTAATCCCTATTCCGAATTTTCCTTGCTCTCCTTCACAGCTTGCTCGATGTATAAATTGAGTAACATTGGAGAAAGGCTACAACCCTGTCTTACACCCTTCCCAACCAATGCTTCCCTTTCATGCCCTTCGGCTCTAATAACTGCGGTCTGGCTTTTGTACAAGTTGTAAAATAACCCTCCTTCCCCTGTATTTTACCGCTGCTGATTTCAGAAACTAAAAGACTGTATTCCAATCAACATTGTCAAAAGCTTTCACCAAATCTACAAAAGCTAGAAATGTAGGTTTGCTTTTCCTTAATCTATCTTCTAAAGTAAGCCGTAAAGGGTGGATTGCCTCTCGTGTTCCTACAAGCTTTTCCATCCTTCTGTAAATAATTCGTGTTAAAGTTTTGCATTCATAACTTATTAAACTGATCATTCTGTAATTTTCACATATGTCTGCGCCTGTTCTCTTTCGAATGGGAATTATTATATTTTTATATATACATGTGGGGTCTATTCCGAAAGAACAGACGCCACTTCTGATCCTGCAGTTGTTATTGTTTTCATATTCACAGAATATATGACTTCAACTGCGAATGGGCAAAGGTGAAAATGTGTACCCAGCCGGGAATCGAACCAGGGTGTCCTGCTCTCTAGGCAATTGCGCTGACCCCTACACCACTGGGAATACAGCGATCACCCCCCCCCCCCCCATGCAAGGACTACCTAAGCACGCCTCCCGTCAGACACAAATTTCTATCTTTACCCTGCCCACAGTACATATAGTACATAGGGACTACGAGTTTGAACCTGCACTTAATCACCGAAAGCAGCGGAGCATGCATGAAGTTGTCGGTGCTAACAGTCAAGCAACACTGCGCGAAATAACGGCAGAAATCAATGTGGGGTGCATGACGAACTCACACATTAGGAAACTGACCCAATCGGGCGTCACTGAGTACCGGCAGCAGACGACCGACTCGAGTACCTTAGCACCTCTCGTGATCATATCGGTTAGTCCCTAGACGACTCTAAAACCGTGGCTTGGCCAGATGAGTCACCGACACTAAAACTGTGACTTGGCCGGATGAGTCCCAGTTGCTGTTAGTAAGAGCTGATGATAGTGACAGAATATGGCACGGATGCCACGAAGCCATAGTCCCAAAAAGGTACTGTGCAAATGTTCAGAATTTTGTAAACCCAAGGGACCAAACTGATGAGGTCATCGGTTCCTAGACTTACACACTACTTAAACTAACTCTTGCTAAGGACAACACACACACACCCATTCCCGAGGGAGGACTCGAAACTCCGACATGGAGCGGGCGCGCTATACTTGGCATGGCTCCTTAAGCCGCGCGTCCATTCCCGTGTGGTTGCCACTGCACAAGCTAGTGATGGCCGCGGCGGATTAGCCGTGCGTACTGGAGCGACGTGTTGCGGTGCGCGCGGCCGTCCGCCGTCGGGGGTTCGAATCCCCCCTCGGGCATGGATGTTTGTGTTGTGCTTAGGTTAGTTTACCTTACTTTAAGTAGTTTGTAAGTTACAGACTAATAACCACGCAGTTGAGTCCGATAGGAATACAAAAAAAAAAAAAAAAAGCTAGTGATGACTTCATAATGGTGTGGACTATTTTCACATGGAAAGGACCGGATCGTCTGGTCGAGTTGAATCCATCACTGAGTGTAAGTGGCTACGAGGGGTTTCCAACTATGGGGTTTTCTACTATGGTGTTTCCTACAAGGGTGCAGCAGGTAGCTTAGCTGTCCTGACCAACCGGCTCCTGAACGAGGCGTTAGAGATCAGAGCTGCCCCATTGCCTGTCTACCCCAGTCGCTCACCATCAGTGCAGGTGTTGTCACCGTTCCTCAGTCTCATCGCCGATAGCTTTCGCTCCGTGAATTTTCGTATGCAATTTCTGTTCTGTGCAGTGTACACGATGGAAGTGATAACAACAACGAAAGGGAGGCCGTGTCTTGTCAAGGATGGTCATCGCTACCGTATTTATAAAAAAAAATCTGAAGAATATACGAACTGGATGTGCGTCAATTACGGAATGTGTGCTGAGATCTTCTAAAAATAAAAAATAAAAATGGTGGAATCGTTGCTCAACAGCAACATTCTTGTCCGCCTGGCAAAGCAGATGTGGAATTAAAGAAAAGAATGCTTAATTGCAGAAAAAAGAGTTTGTGAAAAAACGACAGTGCCTGCATCCCAAATTTTTAAGGAGGAATGTCAAGACCGGAAATATAAAGGATTGGAATTCGTTGCAAATATTCCGAATTATCACAGCTCCAAGACTCGATTGTATCAGGCGAGAAGAGGAGCTATTGGAAGACACCAGAACCCTGGCTCTAGTTCGGAAATTCGAATTAGCGAAGACCTTTTAAAATTAACTGAAGGTAATAGTTTTTTGAAGATAGATGGTGGCTCTCTTCCAGGAAAGAGAATTCTGGTATTTGCTTGTGAAGAAGCAGAGGAAGTCCTTTGCGAAAATGGAACTTTGCTCATGGATGGGACATTTGACAGCTGTTCGAAACAGTTCAAACAATTGTATACAATTCATGTTGACATCGGATGTACAGAAGAGACAACGAAGATATTTCCTGTTTCATTTGCTTTTCTCCCAGACAAAAGTCAAAATTCTTACGAATGACTTTTTTCTGGATTGAAAATAAGATGCCTGGTTGGTTCCCAAAAACTGCAGTGCTAGATTTTGAAATGGCTACAATTTAAGCAATGAACATAGTGCTCCCTGAAACATAGCTTTCCGGTTGTAATTTTCACTTCAGCCAGTGTCTGTGGAAGAAGATAGAAGAGCTGAGATTAACGGAAGACTACAGAGATAGGGAGAAAGTCCGATTTTTTTTATCGCATGTGTGCTGCAATGGCGCGTCTTCCACATAACACGCTCGAGGAAGCGTGGATTTTAATAATTGAACAATTGTCCAATGGAGAGAGGATCCCATCATTTACAGACAATATTATGGTAGATTAGTGGATGGAAAATCGTAATATACCTATGGAAACGTGGAATGTTTTTAACCAACGACACAGAACAACGAACGTTGACGAAGGTTGGGATAAGAAACTGAACTCCTAAATAAATCAGAAACACCCAAATGCGCATTTTCTGATTGAAAAGCTGAAAGAAGGAGGCAGTAAATTATGTTTTCCTACCTCTTTACAAAAGAAAGAAAATGTACATAGATCTTGACAAAAGATTAATATACATTGTACAATCATATGAATATTCTAGAGAATTAAAAAATGTGTAAAATCTTTTCTGTGGGCCTTAAAAATATTTTTGTATGAAAACGGTATGTGTAGATACATAACACATTTTCCAACATCAATAATAACGCAAAGTAAACTTACCGATTCTGGAGGAATTGTCATGTGTGTCATACGAAACATTATTGGTATTTGGCAGATCACATTCACAAAAGTATGCTTTAACAGTGTTTCTGAAGTTCTAACACGAAATCTGCTAGGGACTGATGACCCCGTAGTTAAGTCCCATAAGCTATACAAACATTTGAACGAAATCTGCTTTTTGCTGAATTCTTAACTCAACAAAAGTGAAATTTTACTTGATAAATTTATTACATAATATTGTTATTGGTCCTGTGAAGCTTCCAACGTAAGTGGCTGACAGTGTCAGAGGAACAAGTAGAGGTGGACGTAAACTGAAAGTCCCTGATGGCTGTAAATTGCACGAAACTTTTGTATGTCTGGCCTGTTTCCCAAGATGCAGGAGTACCAAGCGGGAATTGAAACTCTTGAACACCACAAATATTCCTGTCGCCAACTAGAGTTATGTCACTTGATATTTCTCTAGAAAGGACTTAGTTATTCTCAGGTCTTCCTATGGATTTAAAATAAAGCTGATTTGGAGATATCAAATTCTTCATGATAGGCAGTTATAAAATGAGAAGTTCCTAGCGAAGACATCCAAAACGTCGTTAATTCGTAATATAAACATAATTAAAAACAATTATTGAAGCCTAATATAAATGTTTCTCACGTAGTCTTACGCAGAATCAAACAATAAAGATTTTATGATAGACCTGCTTGTTCTTTAATAATTACAACCTAAGCTCAATTGTCGGTAGTGACATGTAAACGTTATAACATAACGATATACCTTTGTAGTTACTAATTGTTGCTCAGTGATTAATTCGTTATCCAGGTTGCTAACGGAGGTTCTCCCATCATAATGACAAATAAACAGCTATTGACAACCGTTTCAAAAACCCCAGCTAGCGCTTGAAAACTAGTGTTTGTATTTCCAAAACGGTTCAACGTGTAGCTCAGCTCAACGAAAGTTGCTAACAGAAAGCAGTCTGAAATTCGTGGCCCCATAAATATGGAAAATATAAACATACCTACCTACGTCCCTATGATATTAGGGCGACTGCAGATGTGTTCAGAAGTTTTAGAATATTTGTAAATCTGAGTATTCTACGTGAAACGTTTTTGATAGCGGTACTACCAACACAGGAGTGCTGTAAGTACAGTACAAAAATAAGCACATTGAAATGGTTGCTAGTGATTTAGTTTTTCAGCTTAAGTATTACAGTCCAAAAAATTACTTTTTAAAAGATCATACATAATTATTATAGCTGGCCGCGGTGGCCGAGGAGACTGAGGCGCTCCAGTCACGGTCTGCACGGCTACTACGGTCGGGGGTTCGAATCCCCCCTCGGGCATGGATATTTGTGTCGTCCTAGTTCGTAAGTAGTTCATAAGTAGTTTGTAAGTTTAGGGACTGATAACCCCGTAGTTAAGTCCCATAAACTATACAAACATTTGAAACATTTTTAATTATTTTATAGTTCATTTTGTAAAGATGAAATTCCAACTAGATGAACTTGTGTGGACTCATCTATATTAAGCAATGAATTCTATCATCTGTAGACATCAAGAACAACATTCTAGTTCTCTAGACTTTTTACACCAGACCTAACCGTAGCAAAACATTCCGTAATTTCTTTCAGACGAACACGCCCATTATTGCGTAAATCTATCCCGCTCGCTCTCTGGAGACATAGTTGCGAAACATGTATAACGGATTCGAATAACAGAACTCATGTAATGTTTGCTATCGTGTAAGGAGCAACATAACTATTAAAGAATAGCTACGCGATTACGAGAGCAGTCAATTTCAATGTTACCGCCGTAAAATTACGTTATAACTTGTTACTTGTCACGACAAAAAATGATGATAACCAATGTGGGACTTACTTCCGCCTTGCGTTTGAAACTCTCGGAGAACTTCTGTGCGTGGTGGGAAGGGGGAAGGGGGAAGGGAGGGGGGGGGGGGAGCGACCTCAATTTGTTATGCCAGCCCGGGGCAGTAGAAAACCCCACGATAGAGAACCCCACGACACCGTGTAAACTGTAATGTTTGGCTACTTCGAGCCATTCATAGACTTCATTTTCCCAAAGAACGAAGAAATTTTTATGGTTGACTAGCCGAAAACTCGGCGTCGCATTTAGTACATTTTTCCTTCGTGTTTCTCTCTCAGAGCACCTTCTGTTTTCTTCTCTCTCTGTTCGTCACCTCCCCTCCCCTCTCGCTTTCACTTTCTATCTCTGTTCATCTTCTCATCTCCCCTCTGCTCACCTGCTCCTCCCACCTCCTCCTGTCCTTTCGCCCTCTGTTCATCTCCTTTCACCTGTCTGCCACCATCTTCCCTCTCTCATTCACCTCCTCTATCCTCTCTCTGTCCGTCTCGTCCCACCCCTTTCTTGGAAACCTACATACGTTGGCCAAGTTTCATGGTGACTGGTCAACTGGGGTACCGTACGCCAAGCTATATTCAGTGGCCTGCAGATAATAAAAATCTCCTTTATGAAAACATACATTTATGTGCTGACTTTCAATGGTGACCAGTCAAACAATTTGGATATTTGTTGTAACGTACCCTCCGCCATTCACCTACGGAGGCTTACGAAAGGTAGCCCGTGTAGTAATTCGGGGTGTAAGCTATCTTCATTTCCACATTTCATTCAATTCCGTCCAGCAGTTTTAGCGTGAAGAATAACAAACGTGTTAACCCACTGTAAAGTACCCTCCACTATGCACCTTACACTGGCTTCCTAAAGGCATCTCATGCTTTAATTAAGGGTATACGCTATCTGCATTACAAATTTCATTCACATCCGTGCAGATTTTCCAGCGTGAAGAGAAACAAACATATTAACACATTGTAAGGTACCCTCCGCCATGCACCATATGATGGCTTACGAAAAGCAGCCTATGTATTAATCAGGGTATAAGCTCCCTTCTTTCCAAATTTCTTTCATATCCTACCAGCCATTTCAGCGTGAAGGCCAGCGGACGTCGTCCAGAGCACACCTCTCCAGTGGTGTAGCAGTAAATTATCAGTTGTAAGTGTAACCGGCTTCTCTCTAGAAGCTTCATATTTTTAATTTTCAGTGCGTTTTCCCTTCAGTTCATTAAATTTATTGTGTGCTCGCGTTTTTATTTGATTCATATTCGCGTTAAATATCTGGTTAGTGTATTATTCCGCCGTGTGAACCGCGTCGCGACAGTCGTCTGTCTTTATTTTCTGATTAGAAGCGACATATAGTATTTTGATTTTCGTCTACACTTTCTCGTCTCAATTTGTAAAGTTATACTGAGCTGTCGTGCGTATTGGATTCACATCCGCGTTCTGACGAACAGTGTAGTTTTCCTTTGAACGCATCGTGACTGTAGTTTTTGTTTTTGTTGGCACTGTAATCATGAATAGGGACTGTGACTGCTGTGTGCGGATGCAGTCTGAGCTGGTGACACTTCGCTCCCAGCTTTAAGCTGTGTTAACCTCGGTTGCACAGTTGGAAGCTGCGATCGATGGGCGTCGTTGTTGTTGGCCGGCGGTGGGGACCGAACGGACTCCCGTCGTCTCCACCGATCTGCCTGCGGCAGCGACATGCCCTGAAACTGCTAGCAGTGAGGCAGACATCCCACCCGTGGTTGCGTGGGAGGTTGCTCCAGTGCGTGGCAGGAGGCGCAAGACATTCCGGGGGACCGATCGTGAGGCCTCCGCGGTTCGTCTTGCGAACAGGTTTGAGGCGCTGTCTGCTCAGGACGACGTTCCTGAGTCGGATGGTGTCTCTTACCCTGTCACCACCCAGCCTGCAAGATCCGGGCTTTCACAGAGGGTGGGTTTACTTGTAGTTGGGAGCTCCAACGTTAGGCGGGTGATGGAGCCCCTTAGAGTGATGGCTGCCAAGGAGGGGAAGAAGGCCAACGTGCACTGCGTGTGCATACCGGGTGGAGTCATTCCAGATGTGTAACGGGTCCTCCCGGATGCCATGAAGGGTACGGGGTGCAGCCAACTGCAGGTCGTGGCTCACGTCGGTACCAATGATGTGTGTCGTTTCAGATCTGAAGAGATCCTCTCAGGTTTCGAGCGGCTAACTGAAGTGGTAAAGACTGCCAGTCTTGCTTGCAAGATGAAAGAGCTCACCATCTGCAGCATAGTTGACAGGACCGACTGTGGACCTCTGGTACAGAGCCGAGTGGAGGGTCTGAATCAGAGGCTCAGACGGTTCTGCGACCGTGTAGGCTGCAGATTCCTTGACTTGCGCCATCGGGTGGTGGGTTTCCGGGTTCCGCTGAATAGGTCAGGAGTCCACTATACGCAGGAAGCGGCTACACGGGTAGCGGGGGCTGTGTGGCGTGGACTGGGCGGTTTTTTAGGATAAAGAGCTTCGGGGAAATAGAAAATGGGCAATCTCAAAGAGTTCAGGTGGATCACAGGAGAAATGTAGATCCGGAAACTATCGGTAAAACAGTTGTAAATTGTCGTAGCTGTGTCGGGAAAGTTCCAGAACTGCAAGCGTTAATAGAAAGCACCGAAACACACATCATTATAGGCAGCGAAAGTTGGCTCAAGCCGGAAATAAGTTCAGAAGAAGTATTTTCAAAAGCTCTATTGGTGTTCAGAAAGGATAGATTAAACAAAATAGGTGGGGGCGTGTTTGTCGCTGTCAAAAGTAGTATTTCATGTAGCGAAGTTGAAGTTGATAGTTCGTGCGAGCTATTATGGGTAGAGGTTGTGCCCGAAAAATCGTAAGAAGTTAATAATCGGTTCCTTTTACCGGCCTCCCGACTCTGACGATACAATAGCAGAAAGGTTCAAAGAAAACCTGAGTCTAATTACAAAATCGTATCCGACTCACACGATAATAGTAGGTGGTGATTTTAATTTACCCTCGATCTGTTAGCGAAATTATATTTTCAAATCATCAGGTAGGCATAAAACATCGTCCGAAATTGTACTCAACGCATTCTCTGAGAATTACTTCGAACAATTAGTTCATGAGCCAACTAGAATTGTAAATGGATGTGAAAACACATTTGATCTCTTATCAACAAAAAATCCTGAGCTCATAACGAGCATCAAAGCGGATACTGGTATTAGTGAACACAGAGCTGTCGTAGCGAAATTGAATATCGAAAGTCCCAGTTACCAAAAATAAACGCAAAGTATATTTGTTCAGGAAAGCAGATAGAAACAAAATACATTGCTTCTTGAAAGACAGCTTCCACTCGTTTCTAACACTAAACGTAGGTGTAGACCAGATGTGGCTCAAATTCAAAGATGTGGTATCGACAGCAATTGAAAGTTTTATACCTAATAAATTAATAAAAGAAGGAGGCGATCCCCCTTGGTACACAAAACAGGTCAGGACACTGTTGCAAAAGCAAAGGAAAAGGCATACTAAATTTAAACGAACAGGAAATCCCCAGGATTTGCGATCGTACTCAGAAGCTCGAAATTTAGCGAGGATTTCAATGCGAGATGCCTACAATATTTATCACAACGAAACTCTTTCTCGTAATTTGACTGAAAACCCAAAGAGATTTTGGTCATTTGTTAAATATACTCGGGGCAAGTCACAAACAATACCTTCACTACGTGATAGTAATGGCGATCCTGCCGATGACAGCGCTACTAAAGCAGAGTTACTAAACTTAGCTTTTAGAAACTCATTCACCAAAGAAGACGAAACCAATATTCCAGATTTTTAATTACGAACAGATGCCGTAATGAGTAACATAGAAGTAGATATCATCGGAGTAGTGCAGCAACTAAAATCACTTAACAAGAACAAGTCTTCTGGTTCGGATTGTATACCCATTAGATTTCTATCTGATTATGCTGAAGCGATAGCTCCTTACTTAACAGTCATATAAACCGCTCTCTCATAGAAGGATCTGTACCAAAAGATTGGACAGTTGCACAGGTCACACCTATATTCAAGAAAGGCAGTAGGAGTAACCCACTAAACTACAGGCCTATTTCATTGACGTCAATTTGCAGCAGGGTTTTGGAACATATCCTGTATTCAAATATTATGAATTATCTCGAACAGAACGATCTATTGACCCAAGGTCAACACGGATTTAGAAAATATCGTTCATGCGAAACACAACTAGCTCTTTATTCACACGAAGTGATGGGTGCTATCGACAAAGGTTCGCAAATCGATTCCATATTTCTTGATTTCCAGAAAGCTTTTAACACCGTACCTCACAAACGGCTTTTAATCAAATTGCGTGGTTATGGTATATCGCCCCAAATTTGCGATTGGAAAGGGGATATCTTGTCAGAGAGGACACAGTTCGTAGTAATCGATGGTAAGGCATCGACTAAAACAGAGGTGATATCGGGCGTTCCACAGGGTAGTGTTATTGGTCCTCTGCTATTCCTTATTCACATAAACGATTTAGGGGAAAATCTAAGTAGCTCTCTTAGGATGTTTGCAGATGACGCCGTCATTTACTGTCTAGTAAAATCATCTGAAGGTCAAAAGCAACTGGAGAATGATCTGAATAAGATATCAGTATGGTGTAAAAATTGGCAATTGACTCTAAATAATGAGAAGTGTGAAGTCGTCCACATGAGTACGAAAAGAAATCCGTTAAACTTTGTTTACAACATAAATCAATCAAATGTGAAGGCCGTAAACTCCACAAAATACCTAGGAATTACTATTACTTCAGACTTAAACTGGAAAGAACACGTAGATAATATCGTGGGAAAGGCGAACCAGAGACTGCGTTTTATTGGCAGAACCCTTAAAAGATGCAACAGAACTACTAAAGAAACTGCATACACTGCGCTTGTCCGTCCATTTTTGGAGTATTGCAGCCCAGTGTGGGATCCTTATCAGGTGGGTTTGCCGGAGGACATCGAAAGAGTCCAAAGAAGGGCAGCTCGTTTCGTATTGTCACGATACAGGGGAAACAGCGTTACGGAAATGATACAGGATCTGGGATGGGAATCATTACAACAACGGCGCTTATCGCTGCGGCGTGGGCTACTTGCGAAACTCCAATTGCCAACATTCTCCTCCGAATGCGAAAATATATTGTTGCATCCCACTTACATAGGTAGAAATGATCATCAGAATAAAATAAGAGAAATCAGAGCTCGAACAGAGAGATTCAGGTGTTCTTTCTTTCCGCGCGCTATTCGAGAATGGAATGGGAGATAAATAGTATAATTGTGGTTCTATGAACCCACTGCCAGGCACTTAAATGTGATTTGCAGATTATCCCATGTAGATGTAGATGGCTTAAGAAACGAATTAACTAATTATAAAGCACCCTCCGCCATGCACCATACGAAGTCAATTTGTTATATGCCTATAACCATCGCGTGAGTGCAAGCAATGAATTGACAAAATTTTATCGCCATCGGATGTGCGGTATGGCCATCGATAAAACACGAACAAAAACACAAACATTAATTTTTATATATAGATTCAGGTATTGATTTTCAAATTCGCATTAACCGTACGATGGTAACAACAGATTTCTTCTGCTGGTGTTTTTCACCCCAATGATTCGGTACGCTTGGTATGCAACAAAGCCGACAGCCAAAAAACCGTCATGTCACGTTAATTAATTGAAATGATTGTAGTTAATCTGAATACATTAATACTGGACTGATAAACTGAATTGTTCAATCATATTTAAAAATTTCATCAGGAAATCTGATGAAGTCCATAAGTAAAGTATCCTCCGTCATGCATCAACCAAAATTTTATGTGACAGTGACCTTCCTCTTGTTTTGAAGGTCAAATGTCCAAAATGTCATGAAGATTTTAGGATGAATAAAGAGTCCTTATTCGCATGTCGCATGATTCCACAGGTTTTCAACCATATAATTGTTTCTGACATCTGCTCGACGATGGCCGTCCGCATACTGCGATCCGCATGCTCAACTTTCCCGCTAGAAGCGAGCTCACTGTGCTTCCACACCCTTCTTATTCTCCAGACTTGGCGCCAGAAGACTTCTTTCCGTTTCCCCGCCTTAAATTAGCCCTGAAACGCTAACGCCTCGCAATGGTTGCCGAGATCCAACAACGCGTGACCTCAGTTCTTCGAGCGATTCTACAAGAAGCGTTTGCTGGAAGTTGCCAATAGCTGTACTACGGATGTCAGAACTCTATTGTAGTCAGTAGCGATTAATTTGAAGGCCAGTAAAGGTATTTAGTTTGTAACTCTTATTTCCTGTATTTTCACCGAACTCTTCAGGCGGACCTTGTATATTCGTATGTGTACTTTTGTTTGAGGTAAAATTATGTAAAAAAATTAAAATAGTATAGATTTAGATTAATGTTCTTGGTTACTTTAAAAATTTCTTTGCACAGTATTTTCGTAACCGTTAAATTCATCAGATTGTGTTCCAAAGTAATCTCCACAATCCATAATACGAGGGGGAGTTGGCCGAGCGTTCCAAGGCGCCTAGCTGCGGAGCGCGCTGTTGCTCACCGTCGGAGGTTCGAGTTCTCCCTCGGGAATGGGTGTATTTGTTGTGCTTAGTATAAGTTAGTTTAGTACACTTCTGGCCATTAAAACTGCTTCACCACGAAGATGACGTGCTACAAACGCGAAATTTAACCGACAGGAAGAAGATGCTGTGATATGGAAATGATTAAATTTTGAAAGTATTCACACAAGGTTGGCACCGGTGGCGACACCTACAACATGCTGACATGAGAAAAGTTTCCAACCGATTTCTCATGCACAAACAGCGGTTGACCGGCGTTGCCTGGTGAAACGTTGTTGGGATGCCTCGCGTACCATCACGTTTCCGACTTTGATGAAGGTGGGATTGTAGCTTATCGCGATTGCGGTTTATTGTATCGTGACATTGCTGCTCGCGTTGGTCGCGATCCAATGACTGTTAGCAGAATATGGAATCGGTGGGTTCACGAGGGCAATACGGAACGTCGTGCTGGTTCAAATGTTCAAATGTTTGTAAATCTATCGGACTAAACTGCGTGGTCATCAATCCGTAGCTTACAAACTAGTTAAACCTAGGTAAACTAACGTAAGGACAAACACACACACCCATGCCCCAGGGAGGACTCGAACCTCCACGGCAAGCAACCGCGCGCTCCGCAGCGAGACGCTTTAGACCGCTCGGCTACTCCACCGCGGCTGAACGTCGTGCTGGATCCCAACGGCCCCGTATCACTAGCAGTTGAGATGACAGGCATCTTATCCGCATGGCTGTAACTGATCGTGCAGCCACGTCTCGATCCTTGACTCAACAGATGGGAACGTTTGCAAGACAATAACAATAACGACGTTTGCAGCAGCATGGACTATCAGCTCGGAGACCATGTCTGCGGTTACTCTTGACGCTGCATCACAGACAGGTGCGCCTGTGATGTTCAGATGTTCAGATGTGTGTGAGGTTATGCGACCAAACTTCGTGGTTATCAGTCGCTAGACTTACACACTAATTACTTGACTAACTTAAACTAACTTATCTAAGGACAACACAAACACCCATGCCCGAGGGCGGATTCGAACCCCCGACGGTAGGGGCCGGGCAGACTGTGACTGACGCGCCGCATACTAGACTTGCGTATAATAGTTCACTCACTATAGTTCGCGGCTCTGCCGCGAACTAGTTCCTTCTCTTAGTTCGTCCGCTCCCAATGACGGCTGAGCGGCGTGGTCTGCGCATGCAGGTGGAGGCAGACGTTCCCTCACCTAGCTGCTTCATGCCCTTGCTGCTTGAGCCGCTAACGGTGTCACGCAAACCAAAATAAACAGTTTGTGGATAATTTCTCGCGTTTAAGTTTAGAGTTATCTCTATATCCTGGCATTATGGAATTTATTAGCCAGATATTGCAGAGTGCAGAACACATCAAAACAGAAATTTTGTAGCACTGAACTATGTAATCCAGCAGGCAGACGCTCACATCGAAATAACTCATCAGCAGAAGGCAAACACATGATTTTTAATTCTGCTGCGCGCCCTCTCGCTATTGCCCGTCGGTCTTCGGAAAAGAATCCAACGAACTAAGAAGCGAGATACGTGCGCATATTTTAGTTCGCAGCTCGGCCGCGAGGTAGGTCGCTCTTTTCAGTTCGACCACTCTTTCTGGCTTTTGCTACCGCTACTAAATGTGCTCTTTCTTTTGTTATGACAGCTTTTTTTATATAACTATCATTGTTCCCCAAGCGTGTACTATTACCCGTATTTTTGGGCAATTAGACTTAAAATACTTAAGCAAATAAACCATTTATTTACACTGATGGGTGATACAAGTTGCATAGAGTCCTCCTAGTATTTTATTTTTAAAATGGATTTATTTATTTATTTAATAGGTCATTGAAGGAATATTACCTACAAAATATGCTAAATGCGTCTATTTTCGTGAATACAAATTTAGACACTGCTGAATACCTTAGAAAAGAAAATTATTGGCAGTGAACTATGAAACTACAGCTGAGCTGCATCTCAGCTCGAAATGACGGTAATTGGCAAAAGGGAATCACGCGATTCTGCGAGCTCTCGCGTGCTCTAGCTGCTCCCCGTCAGTCTTTGGAAAAGGAGCGGACGAACTAAGAGACGAGGGATCTGCGAACTAGTTCGCGTAGTTCGCCTGTGGGAGCGCTCTTCCGAACTTGGTCGTTCGCGAACTACACAAGACTACCGCAGACCGTTCGGCATCTGCGATGGTGTACGCAACGACGAACCTGGGTGTACCAATGGAAAAATGTCATTTTTTCGGATGAATCCAGGTTTTGTTTACAGCATCATGATGGTCGCATCTGTGTTTGGCGGCATCGCGGTGAACGCACATTGGAAGCGTGTATTCGTCATCGCCATACTGGCATATCACCCGGCGTGATGGTATGGGGTGCCATTGGTTACACGTCTCGGTCACCTCTTGTTCGCATCGTTACATTTCAGATGTGTTACGACCCATGATTCTACCATTCATTCTATTCCTGCGAAACCCTACATTTCAGCAGGATAACGCACGACCGCATGTTGCAGGTCCTGTACGGTCCTTTCTGGATACGGAAAATGTTCGACTGCTGCCCTGGCCAGCACATTCTCCAGATCTCTCACCAACTGAAAATGGTGGCCGAGCAACTGGCTTGCCACAACACACCACTCACTACTCTTGATGAACTGTAGTATCGTCTTGAAGCTGCATGGGCATCTGTATCTGTACACGCTATCCAAGCTCTGTTTGACTCAATGCCCAGGCGTATCAAGGCCGTTATTACAACCAGAGGTGGTTGTTCTGGGTACTGATTTCTCAGGATCTATGCATCCAAATTGCGTGAAAATGTAATCACATGTCAGTTCTAGTATAATATATTTGTCCAATGAATATCCGTTTATCATCTGCAGTTCTTGGTGTAGCAATTTTAATGGCCAGTAGTGTAGGTTCCCTCTGTCAACTGTGGTCAGAGTTGCGCATGAAAGAAAAAAAATAGTACGAGACATTAAAGATAAGACATATCTTAATTTTTCGACATAATTTCTAAGTACATTGACACATTTGTCAAAGCGCTTTTTAAGTTTCAAAAAGCAGTCCAGGAAAAAATCAGGGCGTTGCATACGGAAGAAGCGTTGAACGGCTATGGGAGAAAGACGACACAGCAGGTGAAAGCGCACGCGCAGGACACTGATACACCATTAGGTAGAGGTCGACCATGAATATAGCAATGACTTTCTGTTTCGGAATTTGACGCGGGATGAAACTTGGATCCACCATTACACGGGCGAATCTAAGGCCGCATCCACGGAGTGGAAATATCCATAAACACCTCTCCGAAAGAAGTTCAAAAGCACTCCGTCTAGAGGTAAAGTGCTACTCACCGTTTTCTGGGACACCCAATGAGTTTTGTTGCTGGACTTTTTTGAGGGTGCAACCATCAATGCTGCGCGGTACTGTGCCACTCTGTTGAAACAGGAAGAGGTGATTCGGTAAAAGCGGTCTGGCCTTCTAAGATCTGGCGTTCTGCTGTTGGATGTCAATGCGAGACCACACTCAGCGACGGTAACGCGAAACCATATTGCAACTCTTGGTTCGGAACACCTACACCATCCGCCATACAGTCCTGATCTCGTACCCAATGACTTCCATTTGTTTCCAGCTATGAAGAAGACTCTCTGTGGTAGGCGCTTAGAAAGTAATGCTGACGTCAAACAAGGCGTTGAACGGTTCTTCCGTACGCAACGCACTGATTTGTTCCTGGACGGCTTTTTGAAGCTTATAAAGCGGTTTGACAAATGTCTCAATGTACTTGGAAATTATGTAGAAAAATAAAGAGATGTCTTATCTTTAATGTCTCATTCCATTATGTTACTTTCATACGCAACTCAGACCACAGTCGACTGGGGAAACTTATTTTCCAACTCCCCCTCGCACATGTAACAATTGGTTACTAAATCCTAATTAGTCGTTTCTTTGAAGAGTCAATATAGTACTAAAGTACTGTCAGTGTCCCATAATTTACGTAGAAATTTCCTGCCAATGGTAAATTCTGCGCTTTCATTATTCATGGCCTGCAGTAGTTCAGTTGCACCAGAAGCCACTTATCACATCATCCTCTTTAAATACTTTAGCTTCGTTGGCTTATCTCCAGGCTGCTGCAGAAGCTGAAAGTTAGCGCCTCTCGGCGCTTACTAAATTCTCGCACGGTTTCTGTGTGCTCTGGAGGCGAAACATCGTTCGTTTTTCTTAAGATTTGCTCCACTATCTATATATGTGCACAAAATAACATGGAAATAGAAGCTGTGGAACAAAACTCGTATATTCACGAACAGTGAATCTGAACTCACCACAGGGAATATTTCTGATTTGTTTGTGATTCGCAACTCCAGGTCAAGAAAAAGGTGGTTCAAGTCATTTATATGAAATTAGAAAAAGTAACCCTGACGGATTTTAGAGTGCCGTGTGTATGAAAATACTACACTTAAATGCATTCATTTATCTTTATTTGATTTTCACAACAACAAGAATTATCACATCAAATGTCAAAGTATCACATCACATCAGAGGTGTTCTTTCTTCCCGCGCGCTATTCGAGAATGGAATGGGAGATAAATAGTATAACGGTGGTTCGATGAACCCTCTGCCAGCACTTAAATGTGATTTGCAGAGTATTCCATGTAGATGTAGAGTAGAGGTGGCATAGTGTTATATACCTTCAGGTATTTTTAAAACATGAAAGTCGGGGGAGTACAGCCGGCCGTGGTGGCCGAGGGGACTGCGGCGCTTCAGTCACGGTCTGCACGGCCACTACGGTCGTGGGTTAGAATCCCCCCTCGGGCATGGATATTTATGCCCTTAGTGTTAGCTAGTTCATAAGTAGTTTGTAAGTTTAAGAACTGATGACCCTGTAGTTAAGTCCCGTAAGCTATACAAACATTTGAAACATTTTTGGGGGAGTAGATTTATACCCTTTGTGGGAGTAGACGGTTGGGCATTTAGAGTATGGCATGTTCGAACTGTCCCAATGAAAATCGAATGTAGTTGGTCGTGGAGTGCCAAGCGACTGCAGTGACATCTACCCAACTGTACAGAACGACGCGCATCCTCCAGTTCGAGTGTACATAGATGCCAGATGCAGACCTCTACAACCGTTTGTCATACGCCAGATTCATAACCGTGGCCGTTGAAAGAACAAATTGCAACAAACAATAGAATTTAAAACCAATTTCAAATCGGTCTGTATTGCATATATTTGTATTGGAGAGCGGTTTGGAGCTTTTCAGCAGGTCACCTTGAGAGCAGTCGGGAGCAGGCGCCGCTGGAGGCGAGGAGCAGTTCATCATCGCTCCTGCAGAGGCGCTTCCCCTGCCTGCTCTCTAGATAATCTGCTGAAAAGCTCCAAACCTCTCGCCAATACAAATATATGCAATACAGACAGATATGAAATTGATTTTAATTATTGATCAGATTACTGTGCTGCACCGAGCGAGGTGGCGCAGTGGTAACACACTGGACTCGCATTTGGGAGGACGATGGTTCAAATCCACCTCCGGCCATCCAGATTTAGGTTTTCCGTGATTTCCCTAAATCACTCCAGGCAAATGCCGGGATGGTTCCTTTGCATGTGCACGGCCGAATTCCTTTCCCATCCTTAACCAAAACTCCGAGCGTTTGCTCCGTCTCTAATGACCACCCTGTCGACGGGACGTTAAACCCTAAACTTCCTTCCTTCTGTGCTGCATAGGCTTATGTTTCCAAAGTAATAAATTACCGTAAGGTTGCATGCCAATTAAATATGTACCAGCATAAGAACATACTTTTAAAGATAAAACGCTATTCATTTAACAAAAAGGCACATTAGTTGAAGGAAGGAAGGAATATTAGCATATCCCGTCGGCATTAGAGAAGAACATTAACACTGCAATGGACGCGTCACTAAGAGGAACATTTGTGGTCGTGTTGTATCTGTGAGATACATGATTGCACCGTTAGCTTTAATTAACCTCAGATGTTGCAGTGAATAAGTAAACAAACGAGAGGAGAAACTTGGAAGTATTACAATAGTAGCAATTGAATATTTATTTTATGAAAATTAATGACAGAATGTTTAGGTCCGCAAACGCGCGGGTTGCCTATTCCGGGAATATGTATCTGCGAGAGTCTACGCTACCATTCTAGTGTCAAGTGAATGCACTTACTATATATGTGCAAATGATTGTAAACGTACTGGACCAAACAGCTATGGTCGTTAGTCTCCAGACTTACAAAATACTTAATAACTTGCACTGAGGACAGCCGCGGAGGAGCGGCCGAGCGCATTTGAGGCTATATGTTCCGATGAGCGAGGCCGTTCCCTGTCGGGGGTTCGAATCCCCCGCGGTCGTGGATGATGGATGTTTGTGCTGTCTTTAGTATAAGTTCATAAGTGGTTTTTAAGTTTAGGGACTGATGACCCCGCAGTTAAGTCCCATAAGCTTTACAAACATTTGAACATTTTGAACACTAAGGACGACACCCCCCCCCCATGGCCGAGGGAGGACTCGAATCTCCGGCGAGAACGGCCACCCAGTTCACGACGCCTTAGACCACGCAGTCATTACGCGTGGCAATACGCGTATAATCCGATTAAAACTTGACGTTTGCCTCGTGGCGGTAAAGTGCTGCCACAAAGTCAGCCGGCTAGTGCTCGGCTGTAGGTGGAGAACGCACCGGCTGACTTCAACAATGCTGTTAGTGTTATTTTATAACGTGGAGCAGTGCTGTAAAATGTCAAGAGCTATTGGCGGCAATTCGAAAAGCTCTGTCGAGAGCTAAATTTAAGTGATCAATGATTGAACTGCAGCTGGAGATGCGTTTTGTACTTTTCAACTCAATCACATGTTGTAACCTAACCACACGTGATACACTACGTATTCGGTGAAATGACCTTCAGCCGTCTCCAACAGAACTAAAATCATGATTTCCGCTAAAAGCAAACTGTAATTTCTCGCTATTATTGGTTAGCCAACCTGAAAATATCCTCCCACTGGCTAGTAGTTACACGAGCTGCCATGTTGCAAACCAATCATCAGTACTGCTTGGCACATAATTACAGGTTATTAACAACACAAGAAGATTCCAATCGAAAGAAAGAATCATAAGACGAAAAATAAGAGCGAATAAAAAATGTCAATACTGTTATGAAAGTTACACAAGGCATTAGAACATAAACAATTTATTTACGTTAATAAAAACAACAATCAAAGTAATTTTGATTTAGAAATTAAAATAACCACTTAAGACTGGGTACGAACCCACGGATTTCAGTACGTGAAGATATGTTTCTACCTCTGCATTACGCAGCAGTATTCTTATTCACTCCTAAGTCACAGTAGACAACAAGTGCCGGCCGCGGTGGCCGCGGGAACTGAGGCGCTCCAGTCACGGTCTGCACGGCCACTACGGTCGGGGGTTCGAATCCCCCCTCGGGCATGGATATTTTTGCCGTCCTTAGGATTAAGTAGTTCATAAGTAGTTTGTAAGTTTAGGGACATAACCCCGCAGTTAAGTCCCTTCAGCTTAACAAACATTTGAACAACACAACAAGTAATAGCCCTAAATTGTAACCTTCGGAGAGCTAGTTTTCACGGAAACCATACGAAGCTTCTGTAAATATAAGCTAATGCCTGTTATACAAGGCGCATCTGAAAAGCGCAGTGAATGGTCTCAGGAAATACGGGAAACCAGAGTTAAAAACAAAACACCTTTACTAGCCTTCAGAGTAATCGCCATTGGCTACAAATGTTTGTAAATGTATAGGACTTAACTACTCTGATCTTCTGTCCCTGGGCGTACAAACTATTTAAACTAACTTATGCTAATGACAACAAATATACCCATGCCCGAGGGAGGACTCATACTTCCGACGCCGAGCAGCAGCGCGCTGCGTAGCCTTTTATATATATATATAGTTTAATCACCGATCCCATGGTCGTGACGCCGGATCGCTACCAACTATTTTTTTCTTTCTTTTTCGTGTGTTCTTCAGGTAGATCTTTTCTTTGCGGTCGTTGATTCAGTTCGTTCTTTGTTGTTCGTAGAATATTTGGCTCAGCTTTTTTATTACAGAGGGCGTTCAGCCCTCTGACCGGACGTGCTGAGCCATGGCACCCGGCGCAGCTTGGCGCCTTGCAACGCTCGGCCATTCAAATGTTCAAATGTTTGTTAAGCTTATGGGACTTAACTACGGGGTCATCAGTCCCTAAACTTATGAACTACCTTATACTAAAGACGGCACAAATATCCATGCCCGAGGGGGGATTCGAACCCCCGACCGTAGTGGCCGTGCAGACCGTGACTGAAGCGTCTCAGTCTCCTCGGCCACCGCGGCCGGCCTCGGCCATTCCACCGCCTGCGCCTTCGGCTACAATACACTTCTGACATCCATTGTAAAGCTGTCAGCAAACGCTTCTTGTTGAATCGCTCGAAGCATTGAGGTTATGCGTTGTTGCATCTCCGCAACCGTTGCGAATCATAAGCCTTTCAGGGCTAATTTATGGCTCGTGTGCTACCATTCTAAAGGCAGCCGCCGATCATCTGCAAGCATTTGCCGCACTCGTTCGATGTTGCCTGGGACTGTGATTGTGGACGTCGAGCCGAACGTGGGTCATCCTCGACACCTTCCTTTCCGTCTCTAATGCGTTTAAACCACTGAAACACACACTTTTTACTCGCTGCTTCAACACCATACACACGTACTAACATCCCATGGGTCTCCGTCGCCGTTTTGCCTAATTTGAGACAAAACATTTCAGACGCACCTTGTATAATACTTGCATATGTGACATTAAATCACGACTTGTACGAAAGGGTTCAGTAGCGTATTTTTTAGTGATCAGCATGAGTACGAATTTCTTTAACACTGTTGGCCGTGTCTTGCTTTTATCATGGTTATCATTAAGGAATGAAATGCGAAATGAAACAGGACAGACCTAATAATCGGCGACAAAGAAAATCGAGAAAGACAGCCAGATAACGAAATGAATTTGAATGGACCAGTTTTATGGCAATTTGGCAACGGGGAATGGTTCGGGCGTGTCGTTGATCGCTCTGGTTGTATGAAAGCGGCTCCAGCGCGTGAACTGCTAACTAGCAAGTGGTTTTAATCATAACATAGCTGAGGAGAGGATAAAAACACTGGAAAAATATATCACGAGTCAAGTCACATCATCAACGGAGGCTAAAATTTAAAAGTGGTAGAAGACTGCAATTCGATAGTAGACCAGACACTAGTAAAAACGAATGAAAAAGAAAGCCACCTGGTAGAATCATATACACAACAGGGCACGAAAGAAACTATATATTGATCCAATGAAGGTTATTGAAAAGTCTTATATAGTAATTGCTTTATTTCGTTTGCTTTTCAATTACGTTGATATCTTTCATTATCTTCAGTGTGAGCGAATCCGTTACGTTACACTCCAATTATACAATAAGTTTTTCATTTAATTTCCAGTACCATCTAAAGTAATGTATTTTACTTGTTTTGTATTGTAGTGAAATTTATAGACGAGAGTGTTTTGCGCTGTTTTATCTTTTTTGTCTGTGGTTGGTGTCGGATTAACGCAGGATAGAGTGTACGAGGGTAAGTCAATTATTATCCGCAAAGTAGTTATAAAATTTTATTGCAATAAAATACGAAACTTACAAGAATATCATTTTTCGACATAGTTTCCTTGCTTTTCAATGCACTTCGTCCATCGCTCTACAAGCTTCCTTATGCCCTCATAAAAGAAGGTTCTCAGTTGAGCTGCGAGCCAGGAAGGCACCGGTTCCTTCACTGCCTCATCCGAGTCAAATCGACGGCCCCTTAATGCGTGTTTGAGTGGACCAAACAAGTGATAGTCAGAAGGGGCAAGATCGGGACTATACGCAGGATGATCCAGTACTTCGAATTTGAGTTTCTGGAGCGTTTCAGCAGTGAGGACAGCAGTATGCGGACTGGCATTGTCGCGCAACAACACAACACCTTCTGACAGCAGTCCTCGGCGTTTGCTTCGAATTGCAGGCTTTAGCCTGTCAGTAAGCGTCTCACTGTAACGTACGCTGTTTATTGTTGTGCTGTTCCAGAACAGGACCTCGTGCACGCCAAAAATCCGTAAGCATCAGTTTTCCTGCGGACGGTTGGGTCTTGAACTTTTTATTGCACGGCGAATTTGGATGTTTCCATTCCATACCTGCCGTTTACTCTCCGGCTCGCAATGATGGATCCATGTTTCGTCACCAGTAATGATTCTGTCTAAGAAGTTGTCCCCTTCGTTACCATAGCGGTCCAAATGTTATTTGCAGATGTCGAGACGCGTTTGCTTATGCAACTGTGTGAGTTGTTTTGGGACCCATCTTGCACAAACTTTACGAAACCCAAGTCTGTTGTGAATAATTTCGTGGGCAGTACCATGACTAATTTGAAGACGATGAGCCACTTCATCAATAGTTAATAGTCTGTCTAAGAGAATAATTTCACGTGATCGCTCAATGGTTTCTTCATTTGTGGCGGTGAACGGTCATCCGGCTCCTTCATCGTAGTTAACACTTGTGCGACCATTTCGGAATTTTTCAATCCACTCGTACACACTTCGTTGTGGCAAAACACTGCTCCCGTACTGTACTGAACGTCTTCTATGAATTTCGCCCCCTGTTACACCTTCCGCCCACAAAAAACGTATCACTGAACGTTGCTCTTCTTTTGTGCAAATAGAGAGCGGAGCTGCCATGATTAACAGCACGACAGCGACAACGAAACTAACGTAGCAGCTTCAAAATTGCAAAGATATAACAACAAATAAACAAAGCATGCGTCACAAACGTAAAACGACAGTACTAACAAGATAAACAAAAATATAACTAAATTGCGGATAATAATTGACTTACCCATGTATTTCATATGCTGGTTAAGGTGCTATGAAAATTTTCGATTCTTTCTTTTTTTTTATTATGCAAAATAGATTTCCCTCAATATTTTCAGTAGTACACTTATTTTCTCTTACGTGCCTCCCGAAAGCTGGAAGATTGTTTTCGCTTGTGTTTATGTGTTCCGTATACCTAGTTTAAAAGGTCTGCCTGTCTAACCTGTGTAGTTTTTGTTACAGTCAGTCCTAATGTATTGATGGTATAGAACATTTGGTTTCTTAGTGCATAGTTTATTGTGCTAACACATGTCGCCAGTATGGGAGTAGTGCAATCTCTTCTTTCTTTTTTGTTTCAGCCTCTATCAAAGTGATTTTCTCTTTTTTAATTCATTTGTTTTTATGTGGATCATTTACTAATTCTCGGTTACAGCCTTTGTTATTGCTCCGAATGTGTTTATCTTCGATTTTATATTTGTGTTCTTTAGAGGGTATTTGGTAATTCGACCTGTTGTTGATCTAAAGTATGTATGCTTATGGCTTAATGGGTGGCAACAGCTATTATGAATCATAATGTCTGTAACTATGGGTTTCCGAAATATATTGAAAGTATGCACTGATTCAATGTTCATGACAGTCGAGAAATTTAATGTCGCTTCTATTTTCATATTGGAATATGAAGGTGATATTCTTTAACTGCTAATGGAAGTCGTTAATTTCTTGAACTGGTCCGTTAAGTAGGAATACAGTGTCATATACGCATCTTAAAATCTTAAATAGTATATCACTTGTATGTTCCTTTGGTATTCTTCTTCAAATAATATATTTTCGAGATTGTCTAAAATATATTTATTAGTGTCACAAATAGGCAGCTTTCCATTAGAAGACCATAATTTTGTGAGAAAATTTGACCATTGAAAATAAAATAATTCTAGGTTCTAGGATATTTTATGTTTAACAGTTCTATTAGTTGATAAACCTCTGTTTGAGACGTGTTTCAGTATCTTTAGAGATTTTGTTTTATGATGTCAATAGACTCATCACTGATTTATTTGGTGTATAGATTACTTATATCTAAGGAAAAAAAATAATGTTATCTGGGTTGTTTATGGTTTTAAGTTTTGCAATTATATCTTTAGAATGTTTGACAGTATATTGTCTATTCAAATGTTTGTATAGCTTATGGGACTTAACTACGGGGTCATCAGTCCCTAAACTTACAAACTACTTATGAACTACTTACGAACTAGGACGGCACAAATATCCATGCCCGAAGGGGCATTCGAACCCCCGACCGTAGTGGCCGTGCAGACCGTGACTGACGCGCCTCAGTCCCTTCGGCCACCGCGGCCGGCCTATTGTCTATTGTGCATACGATATTTGTAATATTGCAGTTTGTAAAAATGTAAAAGGAAGTCCTTTCTAGAATCTGTAAATTATTTCGCGAAAAATGTTCTAAATCTATAATCAAGAATTTGGAGACAACGTTTATTTATCCGGATTTGCAGCGCGGGAAACCAAGTTTACAGCAGACTATTCTATTCTGTGTAAAGAAGATGTCCACCTAATTCCTTTCGCGAACATACTGATGAGCTGTGTTGGGTTTTACACATTTCCTCGCGCTGCCTACGGAGCAGCTGAATCGTGAGTTTCGCCATATGATATTCACAGACGAGAAAGGCGAGCGAACACCAGCGTATCTGGGGGATTACAGCCAGATCCCTTTGTCACGGTGCAGCAGAGAGATTTCAACGTGTGCAAAGGCTTCCTCGTAATCCGTCGCTCCGGTTCCATCGCTTCTCATCTACGGTACGAAGCGCTACAGCATCTCTGCTATCAGAGAGACCGAAAAGAACTTTTAGCGTACCATACTCAGACAGGATTACCTCCTCACATTTCAGGTAGAATAAGCAAAATGGGTTTTACTTGTACTAGAAAGAAAATAGCGTTTCCACTGTATTTCCAGTATTACGGTTTCAGGAGCAGACACAAGGTTATATTTTTCACTGGACGGAACTTGAATCAGCATCTGTTGCACTCCTGAACGGACTGTCACTTACACATTATTATGGCCTAGTTTTAAAACTGCAGAAATTATTGCCTGAAATAAAGAAACGAACGTATAGGAAATTCAATTATAAACAGACGCTAACTCGAAGTTGAAATAAAATGGCAAATAAATTCACAAATGGTTCGAGTCCTCACTCAGGTATGGGTGTGTGTGTTTGTCCTTGGGTTAGTTTAATTTGTGTAAGTAGTTTGTAAGCCTAGGGACTGAGAACCTCCGTAGTTAAGTCCCATAGATTAACAACCATTGAAATTTTTTTTGAAATTCACAAATTTACGGATGTTCTTAAATAAGTAATAAATTGATTCCGAAAAATTTAAATAAGAAAAGTGTAGGATTAAAATGTTCTGTAATTTTGTTTTTTATGAGTATCTATTGCTTTCTTAAGTTTCGAAACATATCTAAAAACTGGTTAAAACCTGGATTCCTTATATGTTGTTAACATTCAGTTCCAAAACTTGTTATTTACTGTAAATAAAGTCCGCGACACGTCAAAAACGAACATGTTGAAAAAATTGTAGAAAATTAATTATTTATCTAGATATAGCGTTGTATTTCATTATTTCTTTATTTATTTTTAAAAAGAACAGGCACTCTCGGTAACTATATCAATCTTCTCAGTGGATGGTCTGTATACTGACGATCTTAGGCGTATTTTCAACGCAAATAGTTACGGTATCACGCTAGTATATAAGTTTAAAAATTTTGTTAATTGTAAGGATCACAATATTACTTTGAAAGACTTGCAAGTTTGTTTTATGGACGTCTGAAGGAGGTCTTCGCTGGTTGTATTGTCAAACACATGGTAGTTGTGCAACGACGGAGTACCTGATTTAAAATAAAATATCTCGAAAGCGAAGAGTGCATCAAAAAGCATGTGTATTGTGATATTGTGTACAGACGTTTAAAAGGAAAAGAAAAGGGTGGGCTAGAAAAAGTTGTAAGAGCTGCCGACATATGGCGGTGTAATCGCATTGTGGCGTACCTTCAGTGAGTGCGCCGCAGCTCCCAGCGATCAGTTTGACCGCTGCAACGTGAAAGGCGGATAGCATACCGATGGAGGAGGTTGCAGTTATGTGTTCCATCGAACAACGTGTTTTTCTAGTAATGTAATACTGCGGGTTACAACACACTCCTACGGCGACAAGGCGCATTTCTTAAGCCCTATTTAACGTGTAAAATGGACCCGGCGCGAAAACAATTAGCAAGCTCTTCGCCAATGGACAAATAGGGAAACTGTACTTACTCCTGCAAATGTTCTGGAAATACTCAGCAAAATCCAAGTAAACCAGTCGGAACAGTTGTGGAAGAGTCTGGTTTGTAGTGTTCCAAAAAATACTGACAAGGAGATCATATGAGTATCCTATTTCATAATTTCTTTATTCTTATGACACATGAAATTCAGAACTTAAATAACAATCAGCCAAAGCCATTCGATGCAACTCCCCAAAAATTCTTGAGAAAATCGACTTTGAAATTTTGAAAATTGCAAGTAAGTACCAGTAATTAGAACGGTTGCTGCATCTGTCGGTTTAGCTCAGGTAGCCGGGCGCCGTGGCTTAGCGCGCCCGGTCGGGGGCTATACGTCCTCTATAATAAAAAAAAGCTGAGCCAACAATCCAACGCCCAACCAAAAACGAACTGAACGAACGACCGCGAACCATAGATCTACCAGATGGAAAAAAAAGGTGGTAGCGTACTGGTGTTGCAACCATTGAGTCGGAGATTCGAATCCCAGTGGGACATTTTTTTTTCTTCGTTTTCGCATTCAGTTATATAAAACATTTTCGGATCTCTAATTCCATGTGTTGTGCCAATTTTTGTTTGTGTATATGTAGACGAGTTGAAAACTTTTTCGTAACGTAAAACGGTGGTTGAGTAGGGTAGCTTCTTGGAAAGCCATTAGTATCTAGGAAGATGACTTTCCAAATACAGTGCCGTAGCTCTTCACAAACTGAACAATCAAAGACTACCGTCGTCAACTAATAGTAAGCCAATACTGCAAAAAAATGTAACTTACATTTTTGATTGATTATCATTATTAACAACCTTCTATAAAATATAGAAAATTACGAATAAAAAAAACACATGCACCTTTCGTATAATTGTCATTAGATATTAAAATTGTGTAAGCATTCGAACACAACGGAAAAAAATAAAAAAAGTTGCCATGACAGGATTCGAACCACTGCCCCTAAGGTTCGAAGGCCAGACGCTACCACTTTTTTTTGCGGTTATGGCTGCCCAGTTATCACTGCCCTCCCTATGAGAGTTTAAGTACACTAAATGATGGCTATATAGTGGTCCATACAGTATACTTGAGTGAGAGCAAAACAAAATGTGTGTAAATAACTAAAATTCAAATGTTGTTTATAATATGTGAATAACACAATAGTAATATGAAACTGATTTCAAATGTTTTCAACCTAAATACTATTGCAGCAACACACAGTTCTAGTTCTGTGCCATATCAGTATCTACTTATTAAACCATAGATAGCAGCTAGTTAGGTCATCCAACCGATATTGTAATGTTATTCTGAAATTCACACTCACTACATCCTCTCCCAAGGTAACTTCCACCACACCACCTCCTGGTTGACTCTCTCCATTTCGACATCTGTCCTTCCTACAAGCCCTAATCCTCTCCCCTCCCCACTGATGCAACGCCTCCCCTCCCCCTCCTCTCCTTTTCCCTCCCACCTCTTGGCTCTTCCCTCCCCTTCTCCTCCCGCCCCCCCAGAGTCCTTACAATTCTTCCCCACAGCCTCCCGACTCCCCTTTCTTCCCACTCCTCCCGCGCTTCCCACCACCTTTCTTTTCCTTGCGGCGTCTGCATGCTCTCAAATTTAACCAGTGCTTCGTCCAGTGTTCACTGTACAGTACATCGTTCAAGTATCTTTTAACAGTGTGTCCAGTGAAAGCAAGACAAGTGTCCCTTATGTTATTTTAACAGTGTCTCCGTTCGTATTGTCCTGTCCAGTATACCGTTCTTCAGTATGCTTTTAACAACACCGTGGCACCATTTTAACTTACTGCATGTTTTTATCAACTGTGACAATCGTATTTCTCCAAATTTTACGACTTGTCAAATTTTACTTCTCCGATTTTTAACTGCATTGTCAACTTATTATTTGCTTCATTTCCATTGTTTGAATTCACTCGACTGAAAAGCAGCATAACAAGCTGCTGCCAACCTGTATGTGTTATGTAGGCATTAAAAATGGCAGTGAAGAAAAACATGCTTTAATCATCCAACCTCCAGCAGTAGATTAGCCAGGGCTACTCTCCGGTACTTGAGTTGTTTCTGGCCGAGCTGAGTTTAGTACCAGCCGTATCTGCCGCAGTGTTTCGCCGCCGCCAGCCTATACCGCCTCACTGGTCAGCCGACCACGAGTCTTCCGCCTACAGTCTGCCGCCAACCTCCGCCACCCCCAGTCCCTGGCATCGTCGTTCGCCGCCACTGATGACAACACGCACCCTCACCATCGCCTGCTGTCGTTGCCTTCGCCACATGGGGCCGGAGTCTTAGCCTGTCCTGTCCTGCCCAGCCCAGCCGAACCCTCACTGCCGTAACTGCTCCTCTGTGTGTGCACCACATTCCAATCTTCACCGCCACCTTCATCATCATTTTCACCGTCGATCCCCTTTATTAAATCGGAACTTTTCTTCTAAATCCTTGACAACCCACGATGTCTGATAACCCTGACACCACCACCTCTAGGTCCCCCCTCCCGCTCCAGGCCCCCACCACCACCATCAAGTTTACCACATCATCTCTGGCTTTCACAAACACCACATGGAGACCATCACATCATCAGCCATCACAAGACCCCTCTCCCCCTCTGTAGTTTCATCGACCACCATCGCCACTGCCCACGCCACCCAGTCCTCTCACTCCCCACCACCCCACCTCCCAAGACCCTTCCTCAGCTTCACTTCGCCTTGCCCTTCGCCTCAAATCACCACATTACTTCCCTACCCTCTTCCCTGCAAAAAATTCATCATCACTGTGCCATGGTGGCAGATATGCCACAGTCACCAAGCCGAGATCACCAACAGCCTGGCCCCACTCTCCAACACTTCGCCATCCAATCCGTCCCCCAACCCTCCTCTATTCCTGTCAAAGCCAAAACATCCACATCCAAGTGGGTTAGCATGCAATCCACCTCCATTGTCCCCAAGAAGCCTCCCCCCACCACTACATCCATCACTTCCACCCCCTCCACCACACTAACTGCCTGCCCTCTCACTCTGCTGATCACACCATCCACACCTATGTTCTCTCCAACTCTGATTGCTGTTTCCTGAACAATGAGGCTTTTTGCCTGTGGAGATCAGGAAGTACTCACCTGCCACCCTGATCATCCAGCTCAATCCCCACACACATTCTATCCTGCTAAAGTCGTCCAGCCCCATGTTCCACGCAGACCTCACCCAGCGTTCCCCCCCCCCCCCCCCAGGGGGCCCACAGCTCTTTTGTGGGTACGTGTGTGGCGCACACGGGTCCCCGAGCCATTTCAGCCTTTTTTCCTGCTTTCCCCAGGCTGCATTACCCCTCCTAGTTCCCCCTCCTTCCCATCCCAATTCCTCCTTCCCACCCTCTCCAACCCCGTCTCTCGGTGGTACTCTGGATGACGGCTTGGCTATCCCATGGTACCGATTGTCCTGCACTTTGGTTTTGTCTGCTGTGTACACCGGTTTTTGGCCCAGTTTGGTCCCCCTCAGGGTTTGACCTTCCATACCAAAATTGTCCGATAATATGTGAGCCAATTGGGGAAGAACTCCCGACCTAGCCCCTACGGCGCGGGTCCTATCCTTTCCTTTCCACTTCCTTTCCTCGCTGTAGCCCCCATCCCCCGCTAGGTCCCCAGCATGTGTAGCCAGTCCGTGTGGGGGGGCTGTTATGTACCCTTTGGCTGAGCCCCCTGACACCACAGGGATCACACTACTGGTGTCTGAGCTGCGACCTCTCCATGCAAGCCAAGGAGTTGATGCCTGTCTTCGGGGGTATCAGAACTCCCGGCAATGGCCATCGTGCCAGGTGGCCTTTGCTGAGGCTGGGTGGCGCCCATGGAGAGAGCCCCGGTTTCGGAGTGGGTGACACCAGGGCGGACGTCTAGCCCCATGAAAAGAGTTAGACTCCAAAATGGTCGTGCATCGGCCGTCTCTCAAGACAGGAAGAGATCGTTTAATGCTGCTACTGCGGATAAGAGGATGTTTCCCTCCCTTGCTACCCCTTGGGAGGAAGGCCAGGCTCGCCGGTTAGGAGCAAAACACTTTCCTCGCTATCTCGTTTGCTCAAGGACTGATGGAGGAACTTTTACTACCACCAAACCTCTGTTCTTTGTCGAGACCATAGAGGACAAGTTTGGTGAAGTGGAATCTATGGGTAAGCTTAGATCTGGCTCATTACTCATTAAAACAGTCTCGGAAGCCCAGTCTGAAGCTTTACTCGCCTGCACCACCCTTGGCGACATTCCAGTAACAATTGTCCCGCACAAATCCTTGAATATGGTACAGGGTGTGATATTCCACCGGGACCTCCTCCTTCAAACTGATGAGGAGCTTAGGGCCTATCTCGAGCGGCGTGGTGTACATTTTGTTCGCCGCGTTCAGAGGGGACCTAAAGATAACCGCGTCGATACTGGGGCCTTTATCTTGGCCTTCGAGGGGGACACACTCCCAGGGTACCCCGCTGGGTATTCCGTCGTGCTAATTGGCCGCTATATACATCCCAGGTTGTGTTCCCATCTTCCCCCTCAGGCTGTATAGATGATATTATAAGCCAAATGACCAACATGATTACCCAAGCTGCCAACGCCGCTGTTCTCCGGTCGACAGGGCCTCCTACTCGCCGGCCTGTCCCTTGGTGGAATGCAACTGTTGCCGCAGCCATTCGCGAGCGCCGTAGGGCCTTGCAACATCTTAAGCGCCACCCATCGCTCGCTGGTCTAATAAATTTCAAACGTCTGCGTGCCAGAGCTCGTTACTTAATCAAACAAAGTAAGCGGACATGCTGGGAGCATTTTGTCTCCTCGTTGGGTTCTTCTGTCCCTTTGACAAGAGTGTGGGCTATGCTCTGATCTATCCAAGGTAGCTGGCGGCCGTCTTCCGTCCCTGGTCTTGCCCTGCCTGATGGGGTCTGCACAGAGCCATCTGTTGTTGCAGAACATCTTGCAACTCACTTCGCCAATGTATCAGCGACAACTTCATATCCGGCGACCTTTCTCCTTCAGAAACACCAGGCCGAAACCTTCAAATTAGGCTTTACTTCTCACCAGGTGGAACCATATAACGAACCTTTTACTGACTGGGAGCTGTCGCTGGCCCTCTCCTCTTCTCGTGATTCAGCACCTGGCCCTGACGATATCCATAATCAATTGCTGAAACACCTTAACCCCTCACAACGACAATTTCTCCTAAAAGTTTTTAACCGTATTTGGCTTCAAGGGGTGTTCCCCTCCCAGTGGAGGGAGAGTATTGTGGTCCCTGCCATCAAGCCTGGCAAGGACCCGTCGGCGGTGGACAGTTATCGACCAATAAGCCTGACAAGTGTCCCCTGTAAACTACTTGAACGGATGGTAGCCCGCAGATTATGCTGGGTTCTTGAATCCCGGGGACTTCTCTCACCTTACCAGTGTGGGTTCCGGGAGGGACGATCCCCTATTGACCATTTACTTCGACTGGAGACTGCGATCAGACAGGCCTTCTCTAAAAGACATCATCTGGTAGCAGTCTTCTTCGATCTGCATAAGGCGTATGACACTGCTTGGCGTCATCATATTTTACGTTCTCTTCATGACTGGGGCCTCAGAGGCTCCTTACCAATTTTTATCCGTCAGTTTTTATCCCACCGCCTGTTCCGTGTCAGAGTTGGCTCTTCCTTTAGCTCCCCTCGGATACAGGAGAACGGTGTCCCCCAGGGCTCAGTGTTGAGTGTTACACTTTTTCTAATCGCCATCAATGGGTTGGTGAGCTCTGTTGGGTCACTGGTAACCCCGGCATTGTATGTCGACGACTTTTGCATATGGTACAGCTCCTACTCATTAGCCTCTACTGAACGTCAGCTCCAGAGCGCCATTCGGCGGGCTTCAGTGTGGGCTACGTCCCATGGTTTCCAGTTTTCCTCATCAAAAACGAGGGTGGTGCACTTTTGTCGTCGTACTACAGTTCACCCTGATCCAGAACTGTTCTTGGGTAATCAGCGCCTGGAAGTTGTAGCACAGCATCGTTTCCTGGGTCTTCTCTTTGACAAAAAATTGACTTGGGTGCCCCATATTCGCCACCTAAAGATTAGTTGTATGAGGAAACTCAATGCCCTACGTTTCCTTGCTCATTCATCTTGGGGTGCAGACCGAACAACTATCCTCCGTATCTATCGGGCTCTAATAATGTCCCGATTGGACTATGGGTGTCAAGTTTATGGCTCGGCAGCTCCTTCTGCCCTGAAATTATTAGACCCGGTTCACCATTATGGTGTCCGCTTGGCTACAGGTGCATTCCCGACTAGCCCGGTCGACAGTCTTCTTGTTGAGGCGGGAATCTGCCCTCTTCAGGTCAGGCGGCATCAGCTTCTGGCGTCTTATGCCATCGCCATCCGGCAATATCCTGCTCATCCCGCTTACCAGGTTCTTTTTGCATATGAAGGGCATATGAAGGGCTGATACCTGGCCGCGGGCGGGCCTTCCCGTCGGACTGCGGCTTGCCTCTCTTTGCCGGGATTTCCATTTCCCTTCGCTAGATTGCGCCCCCCATTTTACTGCACGCACACCTCCGTGGATGGTGCCACGACCACTAATTCGGGCGGATCTCTTCCAGGGCCCAAAAGCTTTAATTTCCCCCATGGTCTTTCGGCGTTTGGTGCGCCCAGTACTAGAAGAGTTTCAGGGAGCCTCTATCTTCTACACTGATGGCTCGAAAACAGCGGGCCACTCTGGATATGCTTTTACATCTCCTGTTGGGGCGGAATGCCATTCTCTGCCAGAGGCATGCAGTGTGTTTACGGCAGAGCTGATGGCGATTTATAGAGCCCTCTGTTTTATTAAACATTCTGCCATGGAACGTGGTTTAATCTGTGCTGACTCCATGAGCAGTCTGCAGCCCATTGATCGTTGTTTCCCCTCCCATCCTTTAGTTATTTCCATCCATGATCTCCTTGCTGACCTTCATCGTGCTGCCTGCTCCGTTACCTTTCTCTGGGTGCCAAGCCATGTTGGTATTACAGGGAATGAAGTGGCTGACCGGTTGGCTAGATCGGCAATTACTCACTGCCCATCTCCCTTTCGAATTCCGGGTGCGGATCTGCGGGTGCAGATCAGATCTTTGCTTCACTCCTCATGGGACAGCAGTTGGAAAGCTACTGCCCCTTCCAATAAACTCCGCACCATCAAAGATACGACTGCAGCTTGGAGTTCATCTTTACGCCCTTCCCGGAGAGAATCAATTGTCCTCTGTCGCCTCCGTCTTGGACACTGCAGGCTGACCCATGGATTTCTTTTACAAAATGACAATCCACCACATTGTGATTGTGGAGCCGTACAATCCGTGTCTCATATTCTGACTGAATGTCCTCTCCATTCGACACTTCGTGGTGACTATGGCCTACCGCCTGCATTGCCTTTAGTTTTGGCGGATGACCCACGGATGGTTGATCGCGTCCTTGCCTTCCTCCGTGAAAGTAGATTTTATTGTCAGCTCTAGGACTCCCTTGGTCGGGGTGAGTGGGTTTGTGATTCTTGGCTGATTGTGGGGTTTAGAGCCTTATCCCCATCAGCCCCCCCCACTCTTTTACATTTTAATGTAGTTTTATTTCTCCCTGCTCTGGAGCTATGATACGTTGACCACTGTGCCATTAGTACCTTGTGGTTTAGGCTAGAGGTCGCTTCCAGAGCTGTGGGATCGGACACTAGCATTTGCTGCCCTGGGTTGGTCTTAGTCTTGTTGGCGAGTCGATTTTACTTTCTAGTGTAATGGTCTTTTGGCTTTCACCTATTTTTCGTTGGGTTCCGTGGCGTATACAATTTGGGGTTGAAGGGACTGATGACCTCGTTTTTTGGTCCCTCATGTCCACCACCACCAGCGTTTTCCCAGATTCCATTTTGATCCCCACGACTCCATCACCCCCTACCTCACTGCCTTCTCGCCCCATCAGCCTCAACCCCCCACCCTTCCTACCACCCAACCACCCTCACTGCCATGATCACCAAGCTAAGCTCAGTGATCACAGAGGAAGAGATGCTGGACCAGCTAAACGCCCATCCCAATTTATCCATCTTGTCCGACAAACTTATCAACAACGTCTCTGGTCCCACATACCTGATGCAGATCTTCACAGAGTCCACTTCCTCCACTGACCACCTCTTTACCAAGGGGGCCTTAATCTACGACCACCACTTCAAGGTGGATCCCTCCTACTTTCCTCCCCAATCCTACTGTTCCCACCCCCCCTCCCCACCTGTCACCACTGCATATCCAACCACTTTTTAAAACAATGCCCTAACCGTGCCTCTCCCCCCAACTGTAACACCCGTGGTGGCCCCTATTCTACTTACTCCGATAAGTGCAAAGCGCACTTTGATTATTCCCTCTTTCCATGAGTTAACCGACACCTCTGCCCCTCCGCTTACCCCTGACATTTAACACTCTTCAACAAATGCAACACTGCTCCCAGTCACCACCGCCTAACCTATCACCACCTCCGAGCCTGCCCCCTCTCCTTACACACTGGCCTCACCTCCCTCTATAATGTCATCCTCTACACCAGTTTCTTCTCCGACCTGAGAAAAACATCCTGTATCCTGATGGTTCCTAAGCCCAACAAGCTGCCGTCTGCAACCTCCTCCTACATCCTATCAGCCTCACCTTGGTGTTAAAGTCCTGGAAACCATCCTACCTCATCGCATCCATGAGCACTTCATCAACACCGTCTACTTCCCCTCTCCCAATGTAGCTTTCAATCTTCTTTCTCAGCTGATGACCAGCTCCTTCACCTCACCCACCTCTTCTCCATCCAGTTCAATTGTCTCTCTGCCATATGTATCTCCCTTGACATAGAAAAAGCATATGACTGTGTATGGCATTCCGGTCTCCTATTCACATTCCTGTCCTATGCCCTTCCTATTAATTATATCCATTTCATTGCCTCCTTGCTTTCCCACCACCCATCTTACATCACTGTCTGCAACAGCAACTCCCGTTTGTTCTACTCCTATACCGGGGTGCCTCAAGACTCCATCTTCTCCCCTCTCCTCTACCTCACCTACTCTGCCGATATGCTCCAACCCCAGCCTCCCATCCACTTCCTTCAATACGCTGACGACATGCCTTCGTCGCCCTCATCCGCATTCCCAGCACTTCCTCCAATCCCATATTTCTCAGTTCTCCACTTGGCGTAAGCAGTGGCTCCTCTCCTGACAAGTCGCAGGCAATCGTCTTAGGTCACACCACCCATTCCTTCCGCTTCCATGATTTCTACCTTACCCTCCACAATCGTCCCATCCGCCACACCCCCACCCTTAAACACCTCGGCCTTACACTTGACCATTCTCTTTCCTGGACTCTGCAACCTACAACTGTTCATGAAAAAGCCCTCAATCGCCTCTGCTTTCTCGAACTCCTCTTTGGCCAGACATGGGGCCTCAACACATCCACCATACTTTCTGATCCTTCATGCATCCTATCTCGTGTAGTATCCACTCTGCCTGGATTCCTCCCCCCCTCACCTACTTCAAATCAATCCAGATCCTAGAACACCATACCCTCCGCCTCGATTACTGTATCCGCATCCCATGCCCTACATGGATCCTGTATGATCTCATCCCCTTCCCTCATCTCCTCCTGGTCCTCAAGCTTTATATGACCAGCAAAATAATCTGTCATCACCTGTTAGCGTACCCTGTTATTACTGATGTTGGGCCTCTGTCACGCTTACACCATTGCATCTCTCCTTCATTTCACCTTCACACACTTCACATCCTCCAACTTCCACCGCCTCCCCCTACCGAATGATGCCCCCGGTCCTGAAATCTACACCTTCTGTCAGCTCTAATACTATCGCCATAGATTTGGTGCCCCCTCTCCTCACCCCCTCATCCTCCTTAACCTTCCTCAAGCTTAGTTCCTCTCCCCCCCCCCCTCAGAGTCTCTGGGCTCCCACCCCACCCTATCTCCCATTCCCCTCCTCAACACTCTTCCGCGCCTCTCTCCTCCCCCTTCCTTCCCCTGTGGGTTGCCCCAAGTGAAGTGCTTCGGATTTTAACCTGTACCTCGTGGTCCAGTGTTATGTGTGATCTCCATTTTTATCGTGTTGCAACCACAAGTGGCAGAACAAGTGTTGCCTGTGGATTTTAATATGTGCTGCCATCAATGTCTCTGTATTTGTGTTTGTATCAAACTATGTTTCTGAATTTCGCCACTGTTGCTGTTTTAACTTTTCTGCATGTGAGTTCAAATGTTTGTAAATCTATGGGACTTAACGTCTTTGGTTATTTGTCCCTAGGCTTATAAATTGGGACAGATGACCTTGCTATTTACTCGCCTTAAAACCAACAACAACAGCTTACAAACTACTTAAACTGAGTTAAGCTAGCCTAAGGACAATACACAGACACCCATGCCCGAGGGAGAACTCTAACCTCCGACGGGAAAAATGCTTAAATTTGCCCAAACTCTCATACGGCAGGCAATGAGGACAGGTCAGCCGTAACTGAAAAAAGAAATGTTGCTTGAGTTGGGGATGGAGGGGAAAGCCCTCACCGCTCAAACCTTTGCTACGGTCACGAGGATGAGGGACTATTGACGGAAGATTTCAGTTCCCAGAATACTGATGTGAGTAGCAACAGTTGAGCAATTGTGAAATATAATTCTCTGAATTCCCAGACTGAACGTGATGGAATGAATCCTAGCACACTTGTGTACTAAAAATTTGACGTTAGTGCATTTCGCAGAATATTAATGGAGCAATTCTGTCTCTGGATTCCCAGAATGAAGGTGATAGAATGCGTCGTACATGACTTAAAGCACTGACCATAGTGTGATTCCTGGAAGGTGTGATATTCCTGGCCTTTGGCCACTTGATATTTCTGGCCGCTGGCCGTTTCTTTGCTAACATCGTACGTGTCTTAAACTCGGAAGAGAGACAGAAGTGCAGCATATGTTGAAACGTGGGGTGGGAAGCAGTAGCATATGGCACAGTAGGCGCTGGTTTCCGTGGGAAAGCCCGCCTATGTTACTGGTGCTCTCGTCGCATTGGCTGCTGCATTTCACGTCACGTGATTTCTATTGAAATTAGTTTTGTTTATTATATACTAAATATTAATTATTCAGAGCTGAGAATTTGTGATAAATATCTCTCAAGGACAGGCTAGATTTTGACAGTTTAAAAAGTTTAAGGTGCCTTCTCTTATTGTAACAAGAGAAGAGCGATTTTGCAGAAGGCGCGCGACGGCCCTGTTTTGGCGCGAAATTGAGCGTCAGGTGCCCTCTCGCAACGCGCCGCAGTTTCAGTCTCGAGCTGACCACTATACGCGCCGGACCGCGCCGGTCATGAGTAAAGATTTTTGTAATAGTGGTAACAGTCGAGGTCTCAACATGAGCTATGGGCAGCATAGGCCGTCTCATATTAACAATAGTTGCTCATATTATATTATTTAATTAATAAATAGCATCCCTGAAAATTAAAAATCTCGCGAGTCGCTTCTTATGCTTCCATCATACATAACTTATTTTAGCCTCACTTGTAGGCTGTAGAAGAACCAACGACTTGTGTGCTGTCTTCTGCGCTGGGGACACAACTATAGAAGACAACAGGTTAGTCAGAACTCTATGCTTTCCATAAAGACTTTGACAGCAAATACGGCACCTCGTGCGTACTGTAGGGTGGTACAAACGCACACTGCTACGCAACAGCATCCGCAAGGATGTGGAGGTTTTAGGGGACTTGTGGGAGGAAGCAGTATTAACTTCTCCGTCCGCAAATAAAACCCTAGGAAGCTTGTAAAGGACGATGCCAGCTTTGCCAGCTTTCCTGGCATGACCTCTGGGTACGGGTAAAGGCCGTCTAGAATGCCCACTGCCCCCCCCCCCCCCCAAATCACATTGAAAGACACTGCCTACTGAATACTTCTCACGATGCTGGACGAGCTTAAATCGGCGATCGGCAAGGCATCCGTCTCTGTTTCGAGTGAGACACTACAGGTTGTGATAGCAAATTGTATTGTACTGTGGGCGGTGGGCATTTCAAAAAGATTTTAATGTGATTGCAAAGACGGCATGCGACGGCCATGCTTCATTGTGTACGCCGATATTGTATGAGCTGCGCTGCATACAGTGTTAACTGTTGTCATCTTTCCAAACTACTCGAAATTTTTATGAACTTCTGCATACCATTCATACAGCTTTCACAATAAAAATGCTCTTTGATGTTCTCGTTTATTGAGCTTCGTTTTCAAAATATTTAATTTTGAAATCAGGACTCCTTCGCTAGACACCCTGTATATAAGCTGCAGCAAGTCTTTAGACATTTTTAATAAACGTCTCCCCTTTGCAGATACTACATAATGGAAATCATGGGTAATAGGCAATGGATACCACACAGAAGGGTAGTCCCGTCCACGCGCCTTGCACGGATATCGTAACGGCTAACAGGACCACTCACGAAATGCCGGAAATGCTACTTTGAATCCTGATCGGGCACAGTGTTTCAAATGTCACCAATAAATTGTAGAGCTGATGGTCATTCATATTCGTAAATGTGAAATCACTTTTCCTATTTTCGGCAGCTGTAGTCCCTGCAATATTCCTTAATTCAGACATATCTGCCACGATGGAGTGGCCAAGCACATTGAGGCGCTATGCTCCGATGCGCGAGGCCATTCCCCGTCGGGGGTTCGAACGCCCCCCTCGGGCATGGCTGTTTGTGTCGTCTTTAGTATAAGGTTGTTCATAAGTAGTTTGTAAGTTTAGGGAACGGTCGTGCGATCTAAGGTGCCTTGCTGCGGAGTACGCAACTGCTCCTCATTGGAGTTTCGAGTTGTCCCTCGGGCATGGATATGTGTGTTGTACTTAGCATAAGTTATTTTCAGTAGTTTGTAACTCTAAGGACTGATGACCACTGCCGTACGGTCCCATAACTTTACAAATACTTCAAAATTTTCATCTACGACGGTAGCCAAGCGCTTTACCACGACACATGTTTATCACGTAGCCAAGTTAGTTGATACTCTTTCGTATATCGAAAATGCATTGGAAAATGGGATGGATATTTACTTATGTTTTTCCTTCCAGTAGAGGCTAAACACTGTCTAAATACGAAATTTGTTGTTTCTATGTCTGCTAGAAGTACCTTAGAATTTTGATGATCGGTCAGTCAAAGAGAGCGATTTTCGACTGCCAAAATTTCGTAAACTATTAAGTGTAGACTAGTATAATGTGAAAATATAGCTACCTATAGTGGGTACTCTTGTTAACCGAGAATTAAGACATGTAGCTGTATCCACAACGAAAAAAACATGGGGAATCGAAAGTGCCGTGAACGGCTTCGAGAAAAGGATGGCACAGCTATGAGCGCTCGACTTGACGGAGGCACTGCCCGTGCCTGTGGAAACTATTTCTTGACAACCAGTCTTCACCAGTCTTAATTTTCATCTAAAGTGCTGAATTTTTAATAATTATTTGTGTCCTTTCGAAACTTCACCCGAAAATTTTTATAGCGTATCAGAATGAAAGCCGGCCGCGGTGGCCGAGGGGACTGAGGTGCTCCAGTCACGGTCTGCACGGCCACTACGGTCGGGGGTTGGAATCCCCCCTCGGGCATGGATATTTGTGCCGTCCATAGGATTAGCTATTTCATAAGTAGTTTGTAAGTTTAGGGACTGATGACCCTGTAGTTGAGTCCCATAAGCTATACAAACATTTGAACATTTCAGTATGAAAACTATGAAACTATTAATTGTAAAAACATCACTAATCAGTTAACTTTAGGGATTATCTAGTTGTTACGAGTAAACTAACTAAAAATTATCTAACTGTACCTTGATATAGCACAGCTGACATGTCTGTACCATATAGTAATCCCGTAACGCAATTCCCGTGCAGTATTACTTTGGCGGAATAACCATCCTTCTAAATTTTGTCCTCTAATATATAAATGTGAATGCCGCAAATTGTTTTTTTAAATACATTATCCCTGAGAGGACTCTGCTTTATGAGTTTACTTACCGGTATTAGCTTACAGTCAGCAAAGCAAGCAATAGTGTTAAACGCAGCGTAAATATACACACTATTTGAGGATGATGGAGTACATCAAGAGAATATAATTACTTCATTACAGCATATCGATCATATCGTTGCTGTTCCTTAATACGAAGTCATAATTGTTTCTTAATCCATAACAAATAATTAAAAGAATAAAATTAGTAAAAATTACCTTTAGTCTCCATAATAATACCATCAAAAACGTATTTATCATCAGAATGAAAGAACTCAGATATCTGTGGGCCCAAACAAGTTATATTTTCGTCATCTACGACTATTTTAACATTTTACAAAATACATAAAGTTGAAGCTTCAACTCATATGATTACTTGTAGGGGAGTCCAGGGCACGTTGGGCACTGGGGCGGGATGGTCCAGTCGAATTATTTCATACAATAGAAGCTATATCGTCCTAGGAATCAATCATAAGGTTGATAGTACTGTTCTCCTCCCTCTACAGAACTAATACGGCAGGCGGAGGTGTTACACAAGCTGTAGTGATTGTTATTTTGTGTGTTTCAGTAAAATTCTACTCGTCAATTACATATATGTTATTTAACTTTTGCTTACCTTAGGCGCAACATGTGAGTAGTACAATTAAACGTCGTATTTTAAAGATTATTTCTATACACATACAATCTAAACTGCTTCTGCGGGTTTTCTGTGGAACAGAATTTATTGTAAACATGGCGAAGGGGCAGGTTGGCTCAGAGAGGATGGAACACGATTGCCAGCCGGGGCCACCTGGCTCCGTCCTAAGGATATACAGTTTTTTAAACCTCGATGAAAGGTTTGTTACTCTTAATCATAATAATATTTATAATTTGTCGAGTTAATTAGATTATTAACATAACTGATGAAGTTAAACATATTTTGATATTACGTATTGTGACAGTAGCGCCCAACGAGTAGCACTCAGTCATTCTCTTTGGAGGAATTTGTCAAGTTAAATACACCGCAAACACTGACCTTGCCAATGCACAAAATTGTTACGTTCTTTTATTTTGTTAATTTTGGTAGTATTATACCTACATAGACAGCTGACATTGACTGGAATGTATTATCTGTATAAATCTGTAATTTAGATAAATTATGACAAAAGTTTTCTGGGTATTGTACCGCGTCATGATGTAAGGCTATTACTTAAATAACCAACGTTTCGGCCAACGTTACAGTGGCCTTCATCTGGGTATACTGGTAAGTAATAGCCTTACATCATGACGCGGTACAATACCCAGAAAACTTTTATGTCATCTGACTCTGGCCGCGGAAGCCTACGTAATTATAGATAAATTATGTTTAGCAGCCGTTGGTTAGGGCTCGTTGGGGGATGGCCATGCGGAGAGCTTGTGTGAGTAAGCCGCGTCGGATTAGCCGTGCGTACTGGGGCTCCGTGTTGCTTTGCGCGCGACCGATCGCCGCCGGGGGTTCGAGTCCCCCATCGGGTGTTTGTGTTGTTCAAATGTTTGTAGAGCTTATGGGACTTAACTACGGGGTCATCAGTGCCTAAGCTTACAAACTACTTATTAACTTGCTAATACTAAGGACGGCACAAATATCCATGCCCGAGGGGGGATTCGAACCCCCGACCGTAGTGGCCGTGCAGACTGTGACTGGCGCGCCTCAGTACGCTCGGCCACGACGGCCGGTTGTGTTGTCCTTAGGTTAGTTTACCTTAGTTTGGAAGCTACGGACTAATGACCACGCAGCTGAGTCCGATAGATTTACAAACATTTGAACATTTTGTGTGTGTAAGGTGGGGGGACCTGACAACGGCATCGCAAGCTCACTGGACGGCGCTAGAGGCAGTGGGCTGTGCCCCAGCGGCCAGCCACTCAGCTAGCGACGGTAGCCTATCGGTGTGACGTGACACGGACTTGTGAGGCCTTGTGTCTGGACGGTGTTGGGACCTGAGCGCTTGGAAAGGCCGTGACGTCAGGGGAATTCACTGTGCAGCCAGGGAGGCGGAAGTGAATAGTAAACAATAAAGTTAAATTTAGGAATAAAACATAATTGAGTCAGAGAAGTGCGGCACAGTTTCTGAAAGGGTTTCGTATGACACATCCGTAGAAGTTGTGCGCCCTAAAACCACAAAAAAAAAAGTATGACACATCTGGTGACGCACAGCCACCCTTCCTATCAAGTACATATAAAACGTTTTAATAGAATGAAAATACGGCAGTGTTGTAATTAGTTAAAAATACATAACTTCTAAACCATTTAAGATACAGAGGTGAGCGAGGGGTCATACAAAAGGTCTCAACAAGTTTGTTGTTGTTGTGGTCTTCAGTCGGTAGACTGGTTTGATGCAGCTCTTCACGCTACCCTGTCCTGAGCAAGTCTCTTCATCTGAGAATACGTTCGGCAACCTACATTCTTTTGAATCTGCTTACTGTGTTCGTCCCTCGGTCTCCCTCAACGGTTTTTGCCCCACAATCTTCCTTATAATGTTGACAATCCTTGATGTCTCAGAATGTGTCCAACCAATCTATCCCTTCTCTTAGACAGGATATGCCAGAAACTCCTTTTCTCCCCAATTCGGTTAAGTACATCCCCATTAGTTACGTGATCTAGCCATCTAATTTTCACCATTCGTCTGTAGCACCACATTTCAAAAGCTTCTATCATCTTTTTGTCTCAACTCCTTATCGTCCACGTTTCACTTCCATAAAATGCTACACTTCACACAAATGCTTTCAGAATGGACTTCCTAACATATAAATGAAACGTTTTTCTTTCCATAGCCATTCTGTATTTGATATCTTTTCTGCTTCGGCCATCAGAAGTTATTTTCCTACCCAAATAACAAAATTCATCCACCAGTTTTATTGTCTCATTACCTAATGTAATTCCTTCATCTTCACCTGATTTTCTGACATTACATGCCATTACCCTCGTTTTACTCTTGTTAATGTTCATCTTATATCTTCCTTTCAAGACACTGTCCATTCCAATGAATGGATCCGTTGCGGTCTCTGACAGAATTACTATGTCATCAACAAGGTGCATCACCTGATATACTTACATTCGATGTAAGTTAAATATTGATCACAGGAAACATAATTCACTAATACGATTGAATAAATTTGTTAATAACATTAAGTACAAGACAGATACACGACCAGCATGGCAGCGTTTGTTCGCAGGTGTCGTATTAGAAATGATTATACCATAAAATCACATTTACTTATGCATGTTTTCTTTGTTTAAATAATTAATTTGTATATAATCGTTCATAATTGTTTAATTTGAAATGGTACGCCAAAACGGCTTGTTCTATTGTAAAGAGCAAGCCAATAACATGTTTCATAGAGAATTTTGCAACAGGGTTTATCACATACAGAAGTTTAAAAGAGGAAAACAATACTGCACAAGCGGGAGAGTCGATATTGATATTTGAATCGCTTCATAGTAGAAATTAAATGTATGCAATTAAATGTTAATTACTATGTTCAGTTTTACATTTATTTGTGTTTAGTGTGTTTGAAGATGTATATGTATGAATGTACGGTGTACTTGCCAAAGCGTTGTACGTTGGCAAGGGATGACAAATGGGAATTTTGGCGACGTAGGGGTTTAAATGGAGAACAGGTATAAAGGCTGGGCGGTAGGCCCAGGTGGGGCAGTGTGTATGGCTAAGATCGCGACGACCAAGCTATGCGTCTCTGTGCCTCGACTTTCGGAAGAGTGAAACTTAAACATTTTTCAGAGTGTGGGAAGTGCAGTCGAACTTAGAAGCTGAGTTTCATAAACATTAGTAGTGGGGCAACGGAGGTTTCGCATCAACGAGAATCGCCCGTCGACGTTAGTATCATCGACGACAGATACCCCCTCCACCCTCAGCCATTGCCTGATGTACCATTACTATGTTGATGACGTCATCCAAGTACCATTATCCTCCCACCCCTCCACCCCCCAGCAGACGACCACTTTCCCGACTTCCGCCCCTTATTAGTTTAATTAAATTTGCATATCAATGTAATTGCAACAATCTATGTTTTATCAGTAATAAGCGCAAGTGCCTCCACAAGTAAGCACTTGCATGAGCACCCGCTACCGCCCCCACCTCCATCCTACAGGCAGTCCTAAAGATTGCCATTCCCATGCGACCCGGTCTGAGACTCGAACCCACGCCCAAAAAAAAAATTAAAGTTATTGCTTATTGACGTACACCAACATTGGGAAAAAAGAGCCAATTATTCCGTACCTCTAACAGTACAATTATCTGGAATAACACAAGAGTTTCCTAAACAAATATTTTCACCTTGCCCGCCACCACCCCTAACTATTTATTACACCTAATTTGTACATTGTTCTTGACATCCTTTGTTTTAATTAGAACATTCGGAAACGGTACATCCCGTTTAATACATCGAACCTTAAGTACAACTCGCAATATAAACAGAGCACAAAGAAATTCGGTGTAATGTAACAGGTTTGTGTTATACATTTATCGACAATTATTTAAAAACAAACATTTAGGACTAATGTTCCGTCTTTCGTAAATAGTTCGCTCCGTAAAGTGCCTGGGGCATTAAATGTATAGATGATGCTTGCAACAGTTGACGAATGTGTCAAAAATAACGCACATTATAATGTAAGGGTAACGATCACCACAAACGTATGTGCATCCATCTTGACACTCTTTAGATGTTTAGACGTGTTAAGAGTAACTTGAGTACAGCACGATCACCAATGCGACCTCAAACACACAGTGTTATCTCGGCAAGCTACATAAAACAATTTTATAAACATATGCTAAATGTTTCAACAAAATATCATAACTTTTTCGCATTCTCTCTCAAAAAAATATGAGTTACAAATCCAATTGATCTAAGAGACAAAAAAACCTTCTACGCAAAACCTCTACGGACACAACACTGTGACGGAGAAAGCGCTCATGGAATTTAATTAAACGCACTATAATGGAGCTGGGCCCATCCGAGTGCCTGCCCTCCCCTCCCAAAAGCAAACATGCGGCGAAAGCCGCTCTCTTACTCAAACGCCGTTATACCTGGAAGGAAAGCGTCTAAATTTAGATCTGCAAGAGATGGTATCAGACGTACTGACCGGACTCAGAAAGAAAGACAACCTGCTCTCTCTTAGAAATCATCTTTGTGGCCGCTCTTAAAATTAAACTACCCGAATTCTCGGTAGGTGCAGATCTGGATATTAAGTGGATTACAGGAAGACCGAAAAATTACCTGTCGAAATACTTGATGGAAGACAGCGATACATCGATCAAAAGAAACATAGCAGGCTATGATCGCAAAAGAGAGAGAGTACTAAATTGCGAATCTTGATAATTTTAAAAGGGCCACAAAGTGCAGCTGATATGATTTCTAAAAGAGAGCACGTTGTCTTTCTGACAGTCCGCTCAGGACGTCTGATACCATCTCTTGCAGATCTAAATTTGGACGCTTTCCTTCCAGGTATAACGGCGTTTGAGCGACAGAGTGGCTTTCGCCACATCTTTGCTATTGGGAGGGGAGGTCAGGCACTCAGCTGGGCCCAGCTATATCGTAGTGCATTTAAATAAATGCAATGAGTGCTATCCCTGTCAAAGAGGTGTGTCTGCAGAGGTCTTGTGTACAAGGTTTTGATCATTTGCATATGTAACACGTCTATCTAAAGAGTATCAAGATGGATGCACATAGGTTTGTGGTGGTCGTTACCCTTACATTCTATCGTGCGCTATTTATGACACGTTTGTCAGCTGTTGCAAGCATCATCTATACATTTAATGCAGTCAGGAACCTTACGGAGCGAACGAGTTACGAAAGACGGTACATTGGTCCTAAATGTTTGTTTTTAAATAACTGTCAATAAATGTACAACACAAACCTTTTGCATTACACCAAATTTCTTTGTGGTGTGTCTCTATTGCGAGTTGTACTTAAGGTTCGATGTCTTAAACAGTATTTACCGATTCTGAATGTTCTAATTAAAACATGGGATGTAAATTAGGTATTAGTAAGAATTGGGATGGCTGTGGGCGGAAGTTCAGGAAACTCTAGTGTTATTTCAGGTACCTGTACTGTCCGAAGTACGGAATAATTGGCTCTTTTTTTTTTAATGTTGGTGTACATCGACAAATAATAAATTCGTAAAAAGATTTTTTTAGGTGTGCGGGTTCGAGTCCTGTACCACGTCACGTGGGTGCAGCAATCTTTAGGACTGTCGATGGGATGGAGGTGGGGGCGGTATCGGGTGTGGCGGTGGGGGCTGTGCTCACGCAAGTGCTTACTTGTGGAGGCAGTTGCGCATGTTACTGATAAAAACATAGGTTGCTGCAATTAAATTGATATCCAAATTTAATTTAATTAATTGGGGGTGGATTTTATGAAAGTGGGTGTCTGCTGGGGGTGGAAAGGTGGGAGGTTATTGGTACTTGGATGACGTCATTCACAGAGCAACGGTACATCGGCAGTCAGGCAAGTGGCTGAGGCTGGAGGGGGGTACCTTGCGTCGATGACACTAAAGTCGACAGGCGATTCTAGTTGATGTGGAACTCTCATTTCCCCAATACTAATATTCATTATTGTTTGTATAGTTTATGGAACTTAACTACGGGGTCATCAGTCCCTAAACTTACAAACTACTTATGAACTAGCTAATCCTAAGGACGGCACAAATATCCATGCCCGAGGGAGGATTCGAACCCCCGACCGTAGTGGCCGTGCAGACCGTGACTGGAGCGCCTCAGTCTCCGCCACCGCGGCCGGCATTATTTCCACTGAATTGTGTAGATATACATTCAGGGACATTGTTTAGTCAAAGGAACTGTGATTGTAGTGAATCTAAAGACAAAGTATTCGCGGTCAGGAACACGCTAGTGGGACAGTTTCATGCAATGAACATATATCTCTGGCAAAGTAAATTTTTCCTGGGAGCTCATCAGCTAGTTTAGATACACCAACGTACAGTGCTACTACCAGTGACTGTGCTTTGATCTGATAGATAAACACAATATGTAAAAGTTTAAATGAAAGTGTTGTGAAAGTTATTTCTATGTAATGCACCCTTCTTCTCATTTTTATTTGTGTTTTTATTAATCATATGCAGGAGGGGGCTGTGGATAAATTTTTATAATCCCTTAGACAGAGCGGAACGTATTGAGCCAGTGAACTTGATAGTGTTAACTTTATATGACATTCTCCACAGACAGTCCTTAAACAACCTCGCAGTATGGTTGTGTGGCCATCTTCCGCAGCAGCTGTTAAAATTAACCTTAAGAGGATTTCAGTCTTACTGCAGTCAGAATAAGATGGAAAACCTCTTATAGTCAATATTTTGATAAGGTTTTGAGGCCAAAAGATCGTCATATTCACGAAGTAAAAAGTGTTTTAAAAGAAAACACCAACCTGTACATTTTATATTAATCTTAAACAGCGCCGCGGTGGCGTGGCCAGGCGCATTGAGGCGCAATGTTCCAATGCGCGAGGCCGTTTCCCGTCGGGGGTTCGAATCCCCCCTCGGCCATGGATGTTTGTGCTGTCTTTAGTATAAACTAGTTTATAAGTAGTTTGTAAGTTTAGGGACTGATGGCCGCTTAGTTAAATCCCATAATCTTGACAAACATTTGAACATCTTAAACAGCGATCTGATTAATCAGAATCTAGTTCATTTCCTTATTTTTAGAACATCTGCGTTGCAGCCTTAGTTTAATCCTTTGTTTTATTCGAAGGAACATAAAAATGGCCCTACTATTCCATGAGTTATAAAACTGTGCTGATCCTATACGTCTGGGCAGTGATTAAAGTTGACTGATTTGTATTAAGACACTGTATATACTGATAAGTTAAAGCTTTCCCATTGTCACAGTAAAATGTCAACTCAATATTAAACTTCGTATTATGTTTATTAAAATATATTTCCTGATAACAATTAGTTTTATTTTCAATTCCTGAAGTTATACCAGTTTAACTTATGAAAAGATTACATGGGTCAACGTGCCCCAACCTCTAGGCTAACTTACCCTGGACAGAGGGGGGGGGGGGGGGCGCAGATTCGCCCACTTGACATATGTCTAGGAATTAACTTTTGTCTAATATTTTAACTCATATTTTTAACCTTAACAAAACCAAATAATATGGCCAATGTGACCCGCCCTCCCCTACTACATTTCCGGGAAAAGCTTAAAACACATTAACATGTTCATTAAGTATGAATTTATCGATTTCTTGTCTGACACGTCATATCCGAAGGACATGGTGGGAGTTGCGCAGTAATTCCCAGTAACACAAAGTTCATTAGTATTGACAGCGCCCGCGTTTCTCTTGTTTCGATAAAAAAAAAACATTGTTCAGTTGGTAGAAATGTGATGGACAGAGTTACTCGGAAAAAATTTCTCTTGTGAAAAGCTCGTTTCTACAATCCGCGGTTGGCGCTGACCGCAATAAATTAATCAAAACGGTGAAGCGAGAACACCAATTACAACACGTGTGGAAAGTACTGACGCGGTAATTAAATCCACAGCATGCAGTTTCTCGCACGCTCCGCTTAAAAAGTAATTAATTAGTTAATATTGTGCGGCCCTCGTCAGGCGCAGTGAGAGTCATTTGATTCCCAACCGCTTGCATTACACTGCACAAAGCTATCACCGGGCTTAATAGAGGAAACTTCACACAAACCATACATACATTGCAAGTATGTATTTAAAAGGCTTGCCTATATTTCTGGACGGAATAATTGCAACGCTGTAAAGGAGCAAACACACAGCGATGTAAATGAATAACTGAAAATTTCCACGAGTAGTGACCCACTGCAAATCCATTGAATTATTTTCAGTACTTCGCGTCTTGCAGTTCTCAAACGCTGACGAAAGATATTTCAAATGTTTACGCCGAAGCTGCTAATTAGTTTTGGGCTGAGTAGTTTCGGCATTTCACCATTTTCATAAATCACGCAGCACAGTGATAAAAATTTGTTTATAGTGTCAGTAATTACATGGTTTCGTGAAAACTGATTACTTATTTGGCGTGATAGTAATGTTTTATATGGAAAGTTCTGGTTCTGTCATCACACAGAAATGTGGCACATATCTGTGCTACAAGTTTTTTTCATGTTAGTAAAGATATGGGACCAAACTGCAGTTGTCATCACTCCGTAGGCTTAAAAACTACTTTAACTGATGCTGAGGGCAACATACACACCCATGCCTAATAGAGGGCTCGAACCTCCAATAGGGATGAGCCGCACGCAAGCAACGCGCCTTCAAAGCACGGCAGTAGTATAGCAATAATAGTTCGGAATAAACGAGAATCACCCATCGCCGTTAGTGTCATGAGGGTGAGGTACCCCCCTGCACGCTCAGCCAATTTCCCGACCTCTGATCAAAGGACACCGCCTTACACTTCCAGGAACTGCCTCGCTCAAACAAAAGATGATTGACAGCTTACATGAAATTGCACTTATCACTGGCACACTTGCAGGAACTGCCTCCCTCCAACAAAGGAGCGTTGCATGTAAACAACTCCATGTACCTGCATGCCTCCCCGTCGACATGCCTGTACTTGCCTTACCCCACGCCCATTACTACCACCTCACAAGCCACCAACCCTGACTGGTCTGACTGCAACCTCCTCCACCCTAGGCCACTTACCTGTCGCCGATGTAGCATTACTCCCCCGCTCCACCGCCACTCCACACTCCAACAATAGTGCACTTAAGGATGATTGTCGTCGAATATGTAATTGCACTTAGTAAGGCAATGACACTCTCATGGACGAATGACAAATAACAAGTAATATTCTCATAAACAACATATCCACCTCCCCAACAGATCACTTGGGCCACTACCGCCCCCGATCGCCCCTAGGCCATACACCACCGCTTCCATTATTTTTTTATTCCTAATTTGCATTTCAATTTGTGACATCCTGTGTTTATGCAATAACAATTAGAACATTCCGTATTAAATTTGCTTATCAATTTAACAGCAACTTTAGGGCAGCCAACAGAGCCCACCCCCACCCCCACCCTCGCCCCCGCCATCGACCCGGGTCCGTCCCCCCCACCATCCTACTCTATCCCACTGACAGTCTTAAAGATTGCCGCCCCTGCACGACTCGGTCCGGGTCTCAAACCCATGACCATAATTTTTTTTAAGTCATCACATACTCTGTCCTACACCTATATAAAAAAGGGCCAATTATTCCGTACTTTGGATAGTACAGTTACCTGAAATAACATTGAACGTGTACCTGAGAGTATCATAAACGAATCACTACGCCTGCACCGTCGCCCCCAATTATGTTCAAAATTTTCAAATGTTTGTAGAGCTTATGGGACTTAAATACAGGGTCATCAGTCCCTAAACTTACAAACTACTTATGAACTAGCTAATACTAAGGACGGCACAAATATCCATGCCAGAAAGGGGATTCGAACCCCTGACCGTAGTGGCCGTGCAGAACGTGACTGGCGCGCCGCAGACTGCTCGGCCACCGCGGCCGACCCCCCAATTATGTTTCATACCTAATTTCCATATTAATTGCAACATCCTATGTTTTAATTAGAACATTATGTCAGAACATAACGTAATACATCGAACCTAAGTACAACTCGCAATTTTTCATGTAAATATAGACACAGCATTAAGAAATTCGGTGTAATGATATGGGTAGGTGTTGTACATTTATCGACAACTATTTAAAAACAAACATTTAGGACTATCCAAAAAATTGTTCCATGTTCCGGAAATCGATCACCCCCTAAGGTGCCTGCACAAAATAAATTTATCTCTTTGCATATATGATGCTTGAAACAGCAGACGAAAAAAAAATTGCGCACTTTACAATGTAACGGTAACGAACGCCACAAACTTGTATGTCCCACACTCTTCCAGTAACTCAACAACAACAGCAGAAGACATAATGTTTATAAAAAAAAAAAAAATTGAATTTACTGACGGAAATAGCGAAAATCGGCAAGGACATCTTATGATTCAAGCACAAATCCTGTATAGAAATTATAGATTTTGAACACTGCATTACACACACGGCAAACCACTCGCTCACTCATTCACTCAGTCAGTTTTCGTTGTTCTTATTAACCCAGTGAAAAAATTTCAAAACGTGATTGAACACAACAACTGTTCTCTAAGGAATTTTGCTAGCCGAGACGACATGGATGGGATTGACACACTGTACAGGAATGTACTTTGTAAATATCGGCTACCCCCTTTACAAAGTAAACCGATCTAGTCCGTAAGTGTATATTTTAGTCTCCAGCCTGGTAATGCCACCATGTTCTCGATCAGACGAAGAAGTAAAAGTCTCTCGTAAACGCATGTTATAAAATCGATAATGTGTTTACCGATTAATTTTTTTGACCCCAGAACTCGTACCGGCAATTCGATGTCAACCACATTTAACATTCGATTCCAACTGCCCTATCATTGTGCACAATCACATATCTATTCCCTATACAGCCTCCTTCCAAGCGAAAGTCTTGGGTGGATACTAAATACTCGCAAATTCCATTTTGTTTAAAAAAAATCCCAGCGAAATCGTGTGTGATGCGCAACAACACGAAGCTGTCGTAGTACAGATGACAACTCCTCCATTACATCATTTAGTTTGACATCGGTTAGTTCCACGTTATAGGGTGTAGCCACAGAATTTGTATATTCCCTTGAGATTTTCTCCAGTGCTTCCTTGCCAGTTTCACTCCAGCATTCCACGTGATGTCACAAAGTTGCCTCCAGGTAGGAGAAATGGTAACTACGCCTTATCTCCATGGCTTTCAATGACGAACTTGAATTTACTACGCATGTATAAGTTACAAGATCAGAAATAACAGCAAACATCTTCGTAACATAAATGACACCAATCGTAAAGACCACTAACACACGATCAAACAGGCAATACTTCGTAACATACACAGCGCAAAGTGTTTTTACAACCACAATAACGTAATCCTAAATCGACTTCTTTACAGCTCTATCGCAACACAACATCATCCACAACTGGAAACAGAAACTACAGCACATATTTTAGAGTATTTCAAACACTTTTGACTTCAATTCTATCCCAACTAGCCTGCGACACTCTATGTAACAACAACCACCTCCAACCCAACGACCGAACTACAACACAAACGTAAAACAAACAGATCTTATTAAATGTTTAAATCTTTGTAAATCTAAGGGACTTAACTATGGTGGTAATTAGTCCCTAAGCTTGCAAGCTACTTACATTAACTTAAAGTAACTTATTCTAACGAAAACACATAAACACCCGTGCCTGAGAGAGGACTCGAATCCCAAACGGCGAACGGCCTCGCGCACCTTAGCTGGGCGCCCTAGTGCGCACGGCTATTCTGCCGCGGCAGCTCTTTTTACTAAAGTTCTAAACTAACTAGCATGTGGCCATCTTGGTATCTCTGTGTTGTTGGTGGATCCCTCCAGAACGTCTAACCGACTGATCATGCAATTTTTGCATTGCATACCCCACTAGACACTATTTCTGAAACATTTTCAATTAGTCACAAGACCACATACCTCGTACATTTAACAATCACTCGAGCCCAAGACGGTCATTGTATTCCACGTATTCCACCCCTTCTAACAAATCAATACTCCCGATTTATTTATTTATTTATGGTACAAATGACTGACACACATAGAACAGCTAACAAGGAATGTTCCAGATCGACACCAAGCTCTTTCCTTATATATATCTAGTCTTTACAACCGACGGTTGGATTGTCACATTGTCAAATTCCCAGAAAATTCTGTATTACGCGTACCCATCGAAATGACTTCCTCAATTTGCAGCTTAGATCTTCCACAGTCAATGATAGCTTGGGATGCCTGAAGGAAGTCGCATCCGAGGATGACATTATGACTACATTCTGTTAAAACGACTCATTCAAACGGCTGGGTCCTGTTGTTGGTGTTTATTTTTGCGACACAAGTTCCTGCTGGCTGGAAGTACTTTCCATTTGCGACCTTCAGCACAGTTGCTCCCATATCACAGAACATTGTCTTCTTTAGTATGCGGCGATAGTTATACGACAATACAGAGAAAAAAGCTCCTGAATCAACCAGTGCCCGGACAAGTTGGCCATCGATTATGACGTCGATGAGATTTCCCGACATTTTAGCGACTGTCGTCCATGGATGATTTTCAGCTGCGCGGCCTCACCTCCGTAGATGGTCGCCTCGCTTAGTTTTCCTGGGCGTAGCGGCTAGGGGAGCGGCTGGTACCTCTGTTCGGCGACGGTGAACGGCTGCGGCGCGTCGGGGAGCGACCTCGTCCAAAGTACGGCGATAGGCTTCTTCCCATGCGTCGACTGAACTCATCAGCAGGTGACTGCCTTGGATAGAACTGCTCCAACGGCTGACGTCTTGCGGCAAAATAATCGTCGAATACTCGCCTTCTCTCTCTGCAGTGGCGTACGACATGTCCAGGGCGCCCACAGTGGAAACACTCTGGTGTGTTGTCTTCTGTCCGCCAGACATCTGTTCTTTTGCGGGGCGTCATAGTTGGCGGGGGAATTGGTTGTGGCTGCGTCGGCCGGTTACTAGGCTGTCGTTTGGCGGCTGCAGCGGAAGTCATTGTAGGGCGAGGCCATTCTTCACCTTGGGTGCAACTGGCGGGGCGGACAGGTGCTAATGTCTGAAATACCTCTTCTTCAGCGGCGTCGGCTTCCTTATTATTTACAGGGCTTACATCCATGGCCATAAACTAATGCTCGCTTGGTTCAATAGTCCCAGCTGTCATAAACTGTTGTAATTCTTCTCTCACAATTTGTTGTATGAGAGAAGAAAAGTCATGCTGGTCTTCCACAACAGCCATAGGGACTACTTTGGGGAGTCTGTCATACTTCTTTCATCCAACCCTCTTCTGTTGCATCTCTTCAATCCGCTGGCACCACTTGATGAACTCTTCCGTCGTAGCGACGTCTTTTATCAGAAGAGCTTGGTACATGTCTTCTGCAATGCCCTTCATCAGGTGTGTGATTTTGTCGGCCTTAGTCATAACTGGGTTAGCTATATTATATAGGGCCAAAACATTCTGTATGTACGACTGTGTCAGCTCACCATGTCGTTGGGCCTGGTTCTTCAGTTGTTCTTCCACCGAGCGCATTTTTCACTGGCGGTCTCCAAATGTCTTCTTAAGTTCTGCCTGGAACGTTTCCCAGTCATTCAGCTTCTCTTCGTTGTGTTTCAAACCATTGCTGGGCTGTTCCGTCTAGGTAGAAATAAACGTTGGCCAAGCACATTGTACGATCCCACCTGTTATACTCGCCGATTCGGTCGAACCCTTTTAGCCAATTGTTGGGAACCTGTCCAGCGTCTCCACAGAACACCGACGGGTGTCTGATGTGCAGCTGGCTTACTGCTGGTTTCGTATCCATGGTCCTTCTGATGATACGGACTTTCGGAAGGATTTACTGGGTATATCCCTTGTATTCCGGCTCTAGTCCGTGTAAGGGACGGTTTTTATGTTGCCTAATCTTAGCCACGGTGATGCAGCTGCTGCACAGGATACCCGGCGCCTTTACCAAACAATGTCGCGTTGAAATGGAACCATGCTTGACTTCAAAGGCAGGGTTGTCATCTGAACACAGCATTTATACTGAAAGCAAGTTTATTGCGACCTGAAACATACACGAAGAACCGACTGACTCTCTGGCAGAGCTCTCTGCTACTTATATACAGAAATTCAAATGTTCAAATGTCTGTAGAGCTTATGGGACTTAACTCCGGGGTCATCAGTCCCTAAACTTACAAACTACTTAGAAACTAGCTACAACTAAGGACGGCACAAATATCCATGCCCGAGGGGGGATTCGAACCCCCGACCGTAGTGGCCGTGCAGACTGTGACTGGAGCGCCTCAGTCCCCTCGGCCACCGCGGCCGGCCACAGAAATTAGAAGAATAGTTAACGTAAGAAACATGTAGAAATTACTAGTGAACATAAGAAAATGTAGAACATTCTGGAAATGATAAATACGTAGAAGTAAATTTTTGCTGCTGGACGGGATTGAACCGACGACTTTCAGCACTTCAATCGGTGACGCTAGCCATTTCGCCACGCCGTCAGTCAGATAACTTGTGGTGTTGTGGCAATATACACTTACAGACTAGATCGGTATACTGTCTAAACGAGGATAGCCAATATTTCCAAAGTGCGTCCCTGTACAGTGTGTCAATCCCATCCCTGTCGTCTCGGCTAGCAAAATTCCCTAGAGAACAGTTGTTGTGTTCAATCACGTTTTGCAAATTGTTTACTGGGTTAATAAGAACAACGAAAATTGACTGGTGTATCCGTTAATATAGCGAACACCTCTGTCCAATAGGACAAAAATGTTCGAATGATTGTAAATCTATGGGACCAAACTGCGTGGTCATCATTTCGTAGCTTACAAACTACTTAAACCTAGGTAAACTAACCTGAGGACAACACACACACCCATGCCCCAGGAAGGACTCGAACCTCCACGTTGAGCAACCGCGCGCTCCGCAGCGAGATGCTTTAGACCGCTCGGCTACTCCACCGCGGCCCAATAGGACATTTGCGGCCTAACGGGTAATGTACTGAAAGGTTAGTTCATTGGTACATTGCGCTTGCATGGTAAACACAAAACTTGTAGAAATATCTTGGTCGATTTTTTTACGTATCTGTCGGGGCCCTGTCGCGTTTTCCTGCATTGTTATGACAGGTCAATAGTCACTCTATGGGGTGCGATAGAAGCGTTTGTAATCAATACGTTGCATGTACGCAGTTGTACTCTAACAAAATAAGAAAAGAAGTGTATACGTAACATGTTCGATGTCTGTTTATCTGACGCTCTTCTCGCGGTGTGTGCTGTCTTTTGTGAGACCTAAGGTGCACTACTTTCGTCTTTAAGTTGCTGGTTTAAACGTTTTCGTTTGTGTAATACTATATCGAGTGAGACTGATAGCACAGACGGTCTCGTTGATGAATGTTTTGGTCTACAGAGGGTCTACTAAATTTCGTTGTGTTTAAGAATTGTCTACTATTATTATTAGGATGTATCATCTATCATCGTCCGTAATTTGACGTAGGACTTCGAAATATGTGAAGATTGTTGGTGTTTTGTGGTGATGACTTAAATTTTTCTTTAAACGATCAGTTGTTACGGTGTGTAGGTTAGCATTCTAGTTAATACAGTAGGCATCTTCGTTTGCAGTAGACAGCTACTTGTAATTATAGATTTAAAAAAATCCTAGTTAGGTTTAGTGGAATGAAAAAAGAAATCACAGGAAAGGAGCTTTATTTGTGTTTGGATTAAGAATTGGTCTATATTTTGGGTAAAGGGCTCATCAATCTTGCTCTACAGAAATGAAAATCTGTTGTTTCTGAGTCGGGTAGGTAAAGTATTACCATCCAAGCGAATACCGTAATATAATATGGTTTAGTTTTGTTTAAACATAGAGAAAGAACAATTTTAAATGTCTACTGGAGTGCTCGAATGTTGGTATTTGACCTGTGTCAGCTAAATGTTGTAAAGAATCGTTTGCAGTGTGCCGCGGTGGAAGAGCCGAACGGTCTAAAGCGTCTCGCCGTGGAGCTTCGAGTCCTCCCTGGGGTATGGGTGTGTGTGTTGTCCTTAGGTTAGTTTACCTAGGTTTACGTAGTTTGTAAGCTACGGACTGATGACCACGCAGTTTGGTCCGATAGATTTACAAACATTTGAACATTTTGTTTGCAGTGTTTAATATTGTAACTGGTCATGGTCGATAGATTCCCTTTGCTATGTTTAGATGGGTATATGAAAGAAGATGTGTACCGCTGTAGCAATTATTTTATAAGGGAAATAAGAGGTAACATTAAACTACCCGAAGGCGCAGAACTCTATATTAATTGGGTTACAGGAAGAAGTGCAGTTCGAAAACTTACCTGTCGAAATACTGGATGGGAGACGGCGATACATCAATCTAAGGAAACGTTGTAAAGATTTGGTACATTTCGAAAAGATTTGTCTAATATTGTAAGAGGGCATGGTCGCTAAAGAGGGAGAGTAATAAATTGCGAAACTTGCTAATTTTAACAGCGGCCACAAAGTGCGATTGATATGATTTGTACGTGAGAGCAGGTTGTCGTTACCCTGTCTTTCTGTCTTAGTCCAGCCAGGATATCTGATAACATCACTTGCAGATCTAATTTTAGACACATTCCTTCCAGGTATAACTGCGTTTGAGTGAGCGACTGGTTTGCCGTGTGTGTAAGCTGCAATGGTCTTCACCATTAAGTGCAGGCCATAGAAGAAGTAAGCTTGGAGTTTAACGTTCCGTCGACAGTGTAGTCAATAGAGACGGAGCTTACGCTCGGAATGTTTGGGTAGGGTTGTGGAAGGAAATCAGCCGTGCCCTTTCAAAGGAACCATCCCGGCATTTGCCTGGAGTGATTTGGGGAAATCACGGAAAACCTAAATCTGTATGGCCGGAGGTGGATTTGAACCACCATCCTTCCGAATGCCAGTCCAGTGTGTTACCATTCAGGCCGTCGACCACTGTTTTGAATGAGGTAATGCCTGAAGTTTGGTATTCTCGGTACACCCTTGACACTGTCGTTCTCGGAATATTGAATTCCGTAACTTTTTCCGGAAATGAATGTTCCACACTTCTAGCTACAACAACCATTCAGTGTTCAAAGTCTGTTAATGCCTGTCGTGAAGCCATAATACGTTGGTAACTTTTCCCATGGATCACCGGAGTGTAATGACGTCTCCACCAGTGCAGCGCTATTGTATACCTTGTGTACGCATTACTACCTCCATCTGTACCTGTGAATAGCGCTAAAACATGACTTTTATCACGTCAGTGTAATATAGGTCTATAATATCTTAATGACAAAATGTAAATACAAATTTTAGATCTTACATCGCCTATCTGTACTACATTTAATTGTGATGATATAAAACTGTCCATGGCAAACATATCCTATACCCATAATAGGTAAATAATTACTATGCGAACCATATTAAAAACAATATATTTATTATTTCAGTAGGATGCATTCACTCATAACAAATATAATTCTCTGTAAAGGTGTTTTGTTAAGATGGGTAAAGACTACATATAGTCAGTCAATAAATGATACGTGAAAATCTTCGGAAATTGTACAGTTTTGAAGCTATCGTTTTTCTCAGATAGGACACTTTCTATCCTACTCTGTTGATTCAGATTAATTTCTGATGTGTTCGATTACTTACGAACAGATAACTTGCAAGTGTGTGTGTTTTAAACTTTATCAGGGGGACACTGGTCTTATATTCCTGTATCTGGCAACACATGAACACAAGAATTGCACACACTGGACACTGAGTGTCGTCCTTGCGCAATGAATCGTATAAACCATCTAAATTAAAATCAGTAGCCCTGGGGCAGTGTACAGCTTTACACATTAACCTTTTTAATAAATCTACGAATTATTTCCCGATTAATTTCCAAAAGTAATGCCATCTAGGGTATTTCTACTGAAATGAGGAGAATTATCTGGAAGACAACTTATTTTATATAAGATAAAGACAAACCATGGAAATATTATTTGACAGCAAAAACACACAAATAGGAAACAACGAACAGAGAAAATCAATGAGGAAAAATGGGAAGGAAAGAATTGCTGTGTTTCCCCTCCATCTCAGATTATGACAATTACGAGAAATTACCCCCTACACTTGTGACGCTTCTGCTCAGGTTTAAACCAAGAAAAATGTCCTCATAAGCCCTGAAGATTATACTGAGCCCACCATCAATTACTGAAGCAGTGGAATCAGAAGATCCACATATTATATTCTTCGACGTGTTGCCCTTGCAAGTGCACAGGCCCTAGCGCTTGACTGCATTAGAATACAACACTCTTCACAATATACGGTCCGTAGTCGGTGCGCCCCACACGCTACTTCAATCTGGCCTGTACTCGACAGCACCAGTAACCAGTACCAAGAATCTAACTATGTTCTGGCCACGACAAGACCAGAACTCAAAAAGAAATAAAACTTTGGTCTGTGCTTGAAAAGCCCAAGCTTCAGCTCATAACAGATGCCACGTCTTCATAAATTTCCACCCCGAAAATCCGCGCAAAGTTTGTTTCATCAATCCCAGCAAACGATATGAAATTAAGCCACACCCACGAGAGATGACGTACACGGCGTTTCTGCCAATCAGTGACCTCAGCTCCGTGAGCCAGAGAGGCGAGATAGGAAACGGTTGCTCTCCACCGCGAGCGCGCAGAAATAGCCTTGCTGATTTGCCTTTAGGTGGCGTCGGCTGTCCTTTGTGCTCCAGCGGTGGAGATGGGGCCGCTTGCGGCCGAAATTCCAAGAACCAGCCCTCTCCTAAGCCCCTTGCATAACGAGCGTTCACGACCGTGCTGACTACCCAGGCCCGCAAACCTTACATTCAGTTCCCAACGACATGCGACATTTAATTCAAAATGTTCAAATGTTTGTAAATCTATCGGAACAAACTACGTGGTCATCAGTCCGTAGCGTACAAACTACTTAAACTAAGGTAAACTAACTTAAGTACAACACACAAACCCATACCCCAGGGAGGATTCCCACCGCACGCTCCGCAGCGAGGCGCCTTAGACCCCTCGGCTACGACATTTAATTACAATCCCGTAATAACACATGTGCAATACCTGATATAATATCCAAACCAGTAACAAAACACGTAAGAAACATACACATAATATTAAGAAAAAATGTAATTACAACAGAAATCACACATTCCCCGTCAGATTTGGGCAATTTTAAATAACCAATGAAAGGGGAGCGAGAAGGCTAGGCTGCTACCTTTCAAACTTCGGTCAAAGTATGTTTTTCTTACTACGTTCGCTGAAGAAAAGCAACAACCCAGTCTTTATGTAGGCATTCATCATTTCTGTCCAATCACCAATATGAGTGGCACAGTTTGAGGAGAAGGATTAAAAAATTATGTTGTATATACACACATATTTCAAAACATAGTCATAATTCTTGTGTAGGGAGATTTATCACAATAGATTTGCCCTTCAAACCTGTCCACAAATTCTGATTAAACAAGATATGAAACTGAAAATAAAAATATAAACAGATAATGAAACTAAAAAATATAGTTGACACAGACTTGATATAATGAAACGTACGTCGAAAAGGATATTTCATAGGATACAACTACCCTGTTAGCTGTATTTATAGTAGCGGTAGGTCACAGTAGATTCACCCATTCCTGCCGTATAAGAGAAGTTAAGCAGTGTCGGTCTTAGCTAGTACTTGAGTGGGACGTCGTCTAGGTCTGCCGAGCGCTGTTGGCAAGCGAAATGCACTCAGTCTTTATAGGGTCAATTGGAGAGCTACTTGACTGAGGAGAAATCAATTCGGTCACGGGAACAGAGAGGTTGTGGCGCTATACGTACTTCGTGCTATTGTCTGTACAGGTCAAATTGAAACCCGCGTCAGAAAGAGAATGAACTTTAAGTTATTGAAATTCGGAATAAATTGTAGTAATTAAATTTTAAAGGGCAGAAGGCGAAGCAAAATATTAATAAATCTGACATAAGGAAATAGCGGGAGCTATTATTGAGGTCAAGACAACACACAAAAGTATCACCGCAGAGGAAATTGGCGAAACTTTACCGTTTTCCGCAATATCAGCCGGATAAGGTTGTGATGAGCTGAAACGGATAAAGTGGTGCACATAATTAAATGAATCAGATAACTTTCCGCAGTAACAAGACGTTTGGTAATTATTACGATTAGCAGAATAAAGTTTCGCGACGGTATTTAAAAGTTATCACAGTAGGTGAATAAATCGTATATATCGGACTCCGAAGAAACTAAGCAATGATCGCAGACTCTGAAAAAGCAAGATCAGTTTGAAAGGAATGTTGAAAAGAGACAAAATAAAATTTGAGTGCAATCGCGAAGCGAAGTGTAATAGCGTCTGAACATCTCTTTACGTTTGAACGCGACTTGCTGAAAACAGTAAGAAATAAGTAATTAATTAGAAATTGAGGGGTAATTTTGAAATGTTCAAAATGTTTGTTAAGCTTAAGGGACTTAACTGCGGGGTCATCAGTCCCTAAACTTACAAATTACTTATGAACTACCTTATACTAAAGACGACACAAACAGCCATGCCCGAGGGGGGATTCGAACCCCCGACGGGGAGCGGCTTCATCCATCGCAGCATAGTGCCTCAATGCGCTTGGCCACTCCGCCGCGGCGGTAATTTTGAAATGAGAAATCAAAAATCCGAATTAATATGATAAGGGAGTTCATTGCAATTTAAAATAATCTGGGCTCAAATTTACTTTTCTAATAATTCCGGAGAAAAGCAATCGACGTTCGTTCAGTATCACAGTGTAGAGCTGTTGTTGTTGTTGGATTGGTGTTTTAGGGGGACAAAACTGCGAAGGTCATCAGTCCCCCCAGTGTAGAGCGAAAAGACGAAGCGATCCTATCTTTTTCCAATTCAGACGAAAAAGACTTGACACCATGCAAATAAAAGGTGGGCAGAGGTATACTTTGAAGCGAGAATGGATACAGTCTCGACAAGCGTCGCTGATAATTTATGCGCAAATATATAATGTAATGATACACGGTGTGCCCCTACGCCTTCTGGCTGAGGGTCACACGGCATTACTGGTCCGGCTCCTGTCCTGCAGAAGCTCAGCTCAGCACCTGTCTGCATATCTGGCTCATTATAGTGGGCTCATACTATTAATTTCTGTACTATCATCGCGTGCACTTTACGAAGCTTGTGAATCTAATGAAGGCGTTTCACCAGTCTTTGTTATCATGGACCTTCCAAAGCCATCATCTCACATAATGGCCCAGTTTGTGTCTGCACAGTCCTTAGGTTCCTGTGAGCAGCAAGGGATACAACACTTCCTCTTGGCACCATTTCACCCACAATTCAGTGGGTAAATGGCATAGATGGGGCATACTTTCACAGAAAAGATGGGTACCCCAAAGGTATCCTTACCAGAGGAAGATGTCATTTCCTTCTTAACACCAACTTGAAGGCCACGCCAGCTTCAAGAAAGAGCCTGGTCTTAGCCACAGCCTAAGCCATGTCTCCTCCATATCCTTTCTTCCAGGAGTGCTAGTCTTGCAAGTTTCGCAAGAGAGCTTCTGTGAAGTTTGGAAAGTAGGAGGCGAGGTACTGGTAGAAGTAAAGTTTTGAGGCGGCATCGTGAGTCGTGTCGGGATAGCTCAGTCGGTAGAGCGCTTGCCGGCGAAAGGCAAAGGTCCCAGGTTCGAGTCCCAGTTTCGGTACACAATTTTAATCTTCCAGGAAGTTTCGTAGCAGCGCACACTCCGCTGCAGAATGAAAGTCTCATTCCCTTCGTAGATGACTAAAATGTCATCGACATATCTAGAATAGGAAACAATGCCTAACGATGTAGTAGAGAATTTGTCGAAGAATTTTTCTTCCAGAGAATTGATGAAAATGTCGGCAAGGATACCAGCTAAAGGATTTCCCATAGCAAGACCATCGGCTTGCTGGTATAGTTTTTCGTTAAATTCAAAATAGTTATATTTAACTACTAAATTAATTAAATTCATGAAATCAATGATTTGTTTAAAAGAAAGTTTTTTTAATTGACATAAATTCTTTTCTATGATCTTAAGTGTTTCAACTACGGGAACGTTAGTGTAAAGATTTTTGATATTCAGTAAAAAGAGCTTAGTATCTGGGCCGCAATATAGATCTTTTACATTACGCACTAGTACCTGATTGTTGGGAACTGAATAATTGTTCTGAAAAAGAAGGACTTTTTCAAGGTTTCGTGCAGAAATCTGGCTACCGTGGTAAGTACTGTTCAAACTGTTTGAAATAGGCCCGATCAGATGGTTAAGTTTGTGCAGCTTGAAGTGTGAACGAAGTTTACGGGGTCAGGTTCATATTGACGAGAGATTTTTTATGAAATGGCTGAAGCAAATATTTTGCATCACTGATGACCGACCTGACGTCTTCTTGTAATTCTGCGGTCGGGTCCTCGTGCAGTTCCGAAATATTATTTTCATTAAAAAATCTAAGGTTTTAGAGACATATTCAGAATTGCTATCAATAACCAAGGAACAACCTTTGTCAGATTTGGTTATTAAACCACCGGCTTCTTTAAACTTATAATTTGTAGATATTATCAAAAATCTATCATTGTACATAGCATTTTGAGATAGGAGCAAAAGTTATGTTACGACGAAATATTGACACGAGTCTTGGTTTTGTCGACGGTTCTGTCGGTATCGCACAAGGAGTAATGGTTGATCCTGAAAATAGAATATTAAATATGTATATACATGGTGTCCCAGCTATCTTGTCCACCCAAAATATCTCTGGAACAATAACAGCTATTGGAAAACGACTTTCACCGGTATCAATGTACGTCTGGGGCCCATGACTGTATATATTTTGAAACATTCTAAAACGAAAGCAAATGTGTTTTTTAACACAAACTTATGTTTTTTTTTAATTCGGCACCCTATATTTTTTCTTCAGCAATCCATAGCATGATAAATCATATAAACAATGGCGTTGATTGCATCGCAATATTCCAATTACATCCCGAGATATTGAAGTTGACGCTTGAAATACGCGAAACGCGCGGCAAGCGCACGTCCGGAGACAGGCGAGAACCCCATGCTGCTGTCCATTTAAAAAAAACAACATAAGTTTGTGTTAAACACATTTGCTTTCGTTTTAGAATGTTTCCAAATATTGTTATTGTTCCAGAGATATTTTGGGTGGACAAGATAGCTTGGACACCCTGTACATCGCGTTCAGTAATAAAAATATCTTCAAGAGTTGCTCCCAGTGCAAGCAAAATTTGAAACTATTAATAGAGCTTATGTTCGGCGCGTACAGGTTCTTATATGTATTACCTAACCTCAGCGGCGGACTAAGATTGTCGGAGGCCCGGGGCGGCGGCAAAACAAAATGAGGCCCCCCGGCCACTCGGAAATACATGTATTACTATAAATAAAGTTACTTTCGGATCTAGAGGCCCCACGGGACGAGAGGTATGGGCGCGTCTTAAAAATAAAAAAAAATAAAAATTAAAAAAAAGAAAACCTTTCGAATTTGGAGTCCCTGGAACGAAAGGCTATAGGCACTAAAAAAAGAAAGAAAATGCTTTGGAGGTATTTGGAGGACCCAAAACACGAGATGCTCGGGGCGGTCCGCCCCCGTCTCTCCCCCCCTTAGTCCGCCACTGCCTATCCTATTAAAATATCCAAAAGTCAGGGACTAAGTCCAAACAACGGAAATTGGTTTTTCATTGTTCACATGCGGACAAGCGCCCGTGACACTTTCAAGAGGGACAAATTTGGGTGAATTGCATCTTATTATCATCAACTTCAGTAATATCAAAGCTCAACAGTGGGAAATCTCAGAATACAATTCATTTAGAAGAAAAGTAAATTACACCCTAACGCAGTCCTTGAATTACACTGCCAAAGAGGAAGTAAATATAGGAACTGATTACGATAATTCAAGGAAAAAGTAAAGGTAAATGATAGCAAAGGCATTTAAAATCAGAGAAAAGAAAGCCACCTTCATAAATGGAGAGAGAGAGAAAGGTAATTACAAAGGCTTCTGTGTTAAACATACTTAAAAAGACTACCGTCTATGTACATAGTATCAGAATGTGCAGTATTTCGAGTTCTGAACTGCCAAATTCAGATGTTGTGCAATGGAAGGTATTTAGGCATACAGTGGACAGTAATGTTTTGGAAAAAATCACCACCTGATGAGGCAGCATTTAACCAATGGATAGAACCTGAAGACGTTACCAAGGAAAATGAAAGGAACCGCACTTGCCAGAACCGCCAATGAATACGTCTCTCAAACGTAGGCTATGTGAGCGTTAAAGATATGGATATGCTTCATACCGCAAGAGCCTGATAAAACTCAGCAGAGGCAATACACTGACTGCGTTGAAAGTTAAACGCATCTCTAAACATTAAGAATAACGGCAATAACCCAAACTTACTACCACTATAAGACTTACCCACCAAAATAACTCAACTGGCACATAAAGTAGACAGACCTTCTAAACCCACTCTTATTACATATACCTTTATCGGATTTATCCGTATTAACGTCGGTGTACTATGTTATCTTCCACAAGAGATTATCAACAATATATCTTAGCGTAGTCGAATTCTCACTGTTTTGGTATTTTGTAATGATGGATGCGTAACAGCAGGGCCGGACTTAAGCATGCAGGAACTCTGGGCAAGTCACTCATTTGCCGCCTTTTGTTTTATTATAATGCATTATAAAAGAAACTAATTTTGAAGTGGATACCATATTTTTATTAAATTTAATGTAACTCTAAGCAATGAGCCTGCATTATCTATCAGTCGTCTGAACACAATTCATTTAATGAGAAATGTTCACATGTTTGTTGTAAAGCTTATGGGAATTAACTGCGGGGTCATCAGTCCCTAAACTTACAAACTACTTATGAAGTAACTTATACTAAAGACAGCACAAACATCCACGCCCAAGGGAGGATTCGAAACCCCGACGGCAGGGAACGGCCTCGCTCATCGGAGCATAGCATCTCAATGAGCTCGGCTGCTCCACCGCCGCCATTGAATGAGAAACGAACAACTAAAACTTTACTTTTCTAGTATTTTTGTCAGCAAACTCCCTGGTAAGATTACAGGGGCGTAGACAATGGGGGGACGAAGGGGTTGAACCACCCTCCCCCCCCCAGAACCCTTTTTTTCACTCGTGCTGAAGTAAAAAATGAATTTGTGTAATGAATATGAGAGTTAGACTGAAAACGTTGCCAACAAAGAGAGGCAGTGGCGGACTAAGGGGGGCGGAGGGGGCGGATCGCCCCTGCCTCCGGTCTTGGGGGGCCTCAAAATACCTCGAAAGCAAGGTTTTCTTTTTTCTTTTCTTTTTTCCCCTTGGAGACGCTTGGTATCTCGTTCTGCTGGGGCCTTCAACTCTCGAAAGCTTTTTTTTAGACTGTCCCGAGCCTCTCTCGTCCTGGGGGCCCCCAATTCTTTTTTTATAGTAATACATGTATTTCCAAGTGGACGGCGGGGGACCTCATTTTGTTTCGCCACCGCCCCGGGCCCCCAACAGCCTTAGTCCGCCACTGAAGAGAGGTACCAGGGTGTCCGTAAGTTGTAATCGACGCTTAGTTGAGATTTGACTTCTTACTTGCTGGCGGGACACTTTATCTTGAACGTCTTATGGGTGACCTTCCTGAGACCTAGGCAGCGTCGCGCACAACTTGTTCAAAAAATAATAATTGCTCTGGTAACCTCCACCTAACCATTAGTAACAATGAACAAGTATTGTTGAATTCCATCCAGAAACACGCTCCACAGACTGTTTAAAGTACCGCGCGAGGCTTCCCTAGTAGTCCAGTAACCTCATCACGAAAAGGGGGGTCTCAGTTGCATCAAATGGGGGTAGTAAGTCTTTTTTTTTCTTTTTTTTTGTATTGGGATGTGACTGAGATGCTAGATCCAAGTTTACTATCTCGGCAGGCCCGTGGATCACTTTTGAATATTCCAAACACCGCTAAATTTTCACGCTTTTTTCGGTTTTTCACATTTTTGCCACGAAAGAGATCTTTTTCGACAAACACTGTTCAGTACATTTTTAAACTACATTAAATTTGATACAATGTGGGACGAAAATGAGCTCGGAAGGCACAATAGTTCCTGAGATATAGCTTTTTAAATATTGTCAAATTTCCCAGAATTTAGAAGTTTATGCTAATTTTTATATGCAATTAATTACCTTTATATCCACAATACACAGTCCGAAATGAATCAGGAAAGTAAACATTTGTTTATTTTAACATTCTGAAAGGGGAGGATATGTAGATAGAGGAATGACTACACACAATGAGATAGGAAGCGAATGATGATTTATCTACACTTGTACAATGATGATTTATCTACACCTGTACGGAATATGATGAGAATTTTTTTAAAGAAATTCAGTGCGTTAGAAAATCTTTACGTCGTAATTATGTAGTATGAATGATGTTTGTCGGAAACACTAAAATTTCGGGTGTGCAGACTGTCTCGTGTTCCGGAGTCGGCCTCAGCAGACAGGGCGGTGCTAGCGGCAATAAACCAGCGGGCAATTAAAAGAAGTATTCTCCCCCGTCTACCCTCCTGTCCTCCTGTCCTCCTGTCCACCTTTCGCGTTTCTTTCAAAGCCGCATCCTCTGGTCAGTTGAGAGAAGACGTCTGAACGGTAAAGTGCGGTTGATTCAGTTTTTAATACGTGATATGCCGTTGACGTTCGAAGTTCCCACTATGTCGGAACCATCTAGTTGTTGAAGATGGTGGTCATCTCCTTCACAAAGTGATGCGGCCCAAGCATTCCTCGTCTGAGTTGTTAGCTGCACGATATATACAATAATTCGACGCACAGTAGGGTCAGAACATAGCTGTGGTGTTTGATGGTTGTGCCACAGAGCCTAACCATACGAGTGCAAAACGCTCTGAACGTAATCGCCGATCTCAAAGACATAATTCTCCTGAGGGGCTGTTTAAGAAATCAAAAATTCCTAACATTCCCGAGAAATTTTATTCTCCAATGACAAAAACAAATTAACATTCATCCAGCTGTTGAAGATAAAATTTGAAGCCAAAAACACTGAGGTTTTTCAGAATGAAGAATATGCTGACATATTAATCATCACCACAACTATCAGAAAGGCCTCTGATTTTCAGGTTGTGTTTATTGTAGGAGAGAAAATGGACTTGTTAGTCATCCTGACTGGTCTCTGGATTCCCACGAAGGATACCATATACCTTCAGAAGTGTGGAAGAGGCAATACGCCTGATGTCTTCTACTCAACCACCACAACATTTGTAGAGAGTCACCTGAATCCTTTCACTCATGCATTCAGTGGCCTCTTTGGCCAGGGGAGATTGAAGTTATTTCAGATACTAATGAAACATGGAGACCTTAAAGAGTCAGCTGCAGTTTTTTTCTAATCCAGCAGCAACGCATGCTGAAGTAGCTGAAGCTGGAGAGAAAATCCTCGGTGGGGAAAGATCTAGTCAAACCCTGAACGATTTGCGCTACCAGATTTTCACAAGGGTTGCAGCCAAGGCCAGTTTCAACTTGGACAGACTTCCTCCCACGCAAGATGCTGCAAAGCTGCATTCGTTTCGTACACACCACCAGGTGCAGCACTGGCTGGGTCACAAGAAGAATCCGATCGAATGCGGATGGGTTTCTACAGCCCAAGACCTTTCCCCAAAGATGACGCCGAGGGAAATAGCTCTCTCAAACCTGCTTACTATGATTTTTTGCAGTTGCAAGAAGGGATGCAGATATTCTTGCAGCTATAGGAAAGTTGGTTTGAAGTGTTCAGTCGTCTGTCGAACCTGCAATGGCCAATCATGCGAAAATCTTCCTGAAATTATTGTGGACGTCGATCTCAACACCGACAATTTGGACGAACTCGATGACGACGACGACGAGATGGATAGGCTACTCGAACAGGTCGAGGGACAATATCAGGTATACTTATAACAGTATTGCTATTGAAAGTGACCTTTATTATTATTAATTAATACCTACCATTTATTATTGATACAATTATTTTCGTCAGTGAATACTTATCATCATGTGTGTTGTATTTATATTAGGACTTTTCGACAAGGTTTAACCTTGGGATAATCGACAAATACATATTTACATTCTATTTCAGGCCATTCAAGACGAAAATTACACTGAAGGAAACGGATTGGCAGATTTATTTGGCCCCGGTCCATCGAAGAGAAGAAAATATCTTAAATTAACATTACGTGTAAACATCCAATTCATTTACACTTTTTATACAACCTGATGTAATTATTTATTCAATAAATTTCTTGTATACACTTATTTCTTCAGTTTCACTTGCCTTGTGAACAGCGACCTTCCACCAGTGATCCACAGAATGAATAAATATATATCTCACTCAATCATTTCAGACAGATTATAGCAGATATAAGGACGACAACATAAAATGAAACACGAATATTAGTTTCAATCTTAAAAGTTGTGAAAATTTGCCAATTTTTGAAAAGCTGTATCTCAGGAATTACTGTTTCTTCCGAGCTCATATTGGTCTCCAATTGTATCAAATTTAATGTAGTTTAAAAATGTACTGGACAGTGTTTGTCGAAAATGGTTTCCTTTATGGCAAAAATATGAAAAAACCGAAAAAAAGCTCGAAAATTTTTTACCGGTGTTTGGAATATTCAAAAGTGATCCAGGGGTCTGCTGAGGTCAAAAACTTGGGATTAGCATCTCAGTCATATCCCATACAAAAAAAGCACTACCCCCATTTGATGCAACTTACGAAGTACTATGTTACTGGACTATAGCGGGTAACGAAGGCCGTGTCTTATGTTTACTACTGCTACCAACTTCAGTGATCTACTAACTTTATTACTACAGTAGGGTGGCGAACTTGTACGTAACACAGACAAATATATTTTTTAACGAGTCATGTTCCCATCCTCTGCTTACAAGAAGCAACCTTACCTTCATACCATTACTGTAAATGCACACTAATATCACATTGTAATCTCTAGTGTCATTTCGCCAAAGTTGTATTACAAAGAAGCGACGGATATCTATCATAGAAGGCGACAGTGGACTTGGTTAATAACTGTCGCCTGTCAGCTTGCTCATATTAGTCAGCACTGAACTTCACTACGGTAATTCGGGTTTCCAAAGGCCGATGTGCAGCTGCTGAAACGTAGGGGAGGCCAGGGTAACGGCGCCACCCTGGGTAATCGCGCCACCCCAGTTTTATGACGAACGGTTGGCAGTACGAGTACGCTTGTCAGTGTTCTATCTCCTATTACCTATTCCTGTGGTCGCCGTCCGTGTTTGTTGACAGGTATTAATCGAGTGAAGAAATTGTTAGTTTCGACGTTTTGGATCTAATTTTCTAGTCTGTATTTTATTGAAATAAGTACCTCTATAGGCTGTCAGTGCTTTTTAATACTCTTATTAACGTAAGAAGTAGATATTTAGCCTCGATTTCGTCTATCTAACATAATTGTTTCGCAAAGTCTTTGGCTTTAAATTGACGTTCTTAGCCATATTTTTCAACTGGGGCAATGACGCCATGGTGGAGAATTTAGGCAAAATGAGGTGTAATACAGATGCATACATTTTGTGAAATGTGCACTTGCAGAATGTAGAGAATGTATTAGGTTTGAAGTGCCAAAAACTATGCCGGTATTTCTGACTTTTGCGGTGTCTTCATCAAGCCTAAATTATAAAATGTATTTTTATTCCAATTTTACATCGACAAGTACTTGAAGCCTTCTAAATGTCTAATACAGAAGAGTGATAAGTATAAATTACAATGGTTGTAACACTTACTTACTACTACTCACTCAGCGTGTAGGTTTATCCTTGATTTTCAAATTATGGCGTCATTACCCCGGAACCCACGGTAATGGCACCATTGCGTATACTTTCACAATATATTTTAAACAATAAAACTTAACAAAACACATGTCTGAAAAAATTATAATACAGTAGTATTAACTGGCGAAGCTGTAGCATTATTCTTTACAAAAAAGACACACCTTTAATAAGGTAAAAAAAACTGGTTTCCCTTAAGGTGGCACGATTCCCCTGGTCTCCCATATATGTCATTTGTCTGAAGGTTTTCGGTTGTTTACGATTGCTGGCAACTGACGACTTGAGCCAGATGTGGTAGTGCGGAAGGTATTTTTAATTTACTAATCCCTACAGTCATTACTTTTGCTGTGAAAATTGGGCTTATTCTGTATGTAATGTTAAAATAATTTATTGGAATATAGTTTGGCAATGTCTTCGACAACAGCCAGTATTTCGGCAGGTGAACGCCGGTCATTTTCCTGGTATACCACTATACCAGAAAAGACTGCTCTTCATGTCTACAAACTTTTTCAATAACGCTTCATTCTTTTATCAACTATTCGCAAAATTTTGCAAATTAATAGAAAAAATTGCAAGTTTGTTTTACGGGGGGGGGGGGGGTGTCACAGTTTTGGCACTTGTCAACTGTGCGAAAGCATCTCAGTATCTCAATATGGCTCTGAACCCCCCCCCCCCAGAGGAAAAAATTATCTACGCCCTGTAAGATTAGCAAAACCTACGTTTTCTGCAATAGCCAAACTGGCCAATCGTGTTTCAGACATTGTAGACCGCAAGACTGTTTTCTCTCTCTCTCTCTTTTTTTTTTTTTTTTTTTTTTTTTGACTATATCAGGTTCGAAAAACTATGTTCGCCATTTCCAGCAGTCCCTATTACCGTTAACAAAATACGCAACGTTATCGAGATATTGGGGTATAATTCTTGGAGATTATAGTCTTCGATAAAGTTTAAGGCTTCATAGACATGCCTGATAATGTTGCAGGCCTAAAATTAAGTTGCACAACTACATCTGTTTAGTACCCATTCCTTGCATGACCGACCCCGCCTCCGCCTCATTATTTTTACTTATTTTAACTGTGGCCAATGTCAAATAGGTACCGTAATTGTAATCGCGCTACGAGCATCTACAAATTAATAGCTTTTTTCAATAACACTTTTAAGCGTCTTCAACAAACCAAAAGTTCTGTAAAAGGAATATTTCCAAGGTACAGTTTTAGCGTTGCAAACGCAGAAGTATCGTGGTTAATTTCAGAAGCAAATTTTTAGTGTTTTTGTTTTTAGACATGCGTCAGCGTGCCTGGCGCCTCTGGCCCCCGGCGAGCGTCCAGACCGGCCGCCTTTAAAGCTGACGCTACGTAACTGTTAGTGATCAGGACAGGATACGTCCTCTGTTCCACAGAGCCCACTACCGCGGTCTTATGCTCCTCATAATGACTTCCAGCAGCCACCACATGTGGAGAATACGATTAGATCCCTCTTATCACTCTCAATGCATGACAATGTTGTTTTCCAATATTCTAATATTACATTGAAGGCTGAAATCTCCATCTATACTCCTCTTTTTTTAATTTTTTTTATTTAAATCTTATGGGACTTAACTACGGGGTAATCAGTCCCTAAACTTACAAACTACTTATGAACTACTTACGAACTAGGACGGCACAAATATCCATGCCCGAGGGGGGATTCGAACCCCCGACCGTAGTGGCCGTGCAGACCGTGACTGAAGCAGTCCCCTCGGCCACCGCGGCCGGCTATACTCCTATCTTTTTGTCTATGTTAATGTGTGTGAAAAGAGTGTATGACTTAAATGTTTTTTATCCTTTTGTGGGCTTACATAATAAACCTCAACAAAATCTGTGTTACATGTTTGACATAACTCCTTTAATGTTGAACCCCCACTAGGAGTTAAATTACATGTAATACTGAATAGTACAAGCGCACTGGGAGCAATTGGTGATTTCTCATCGACTACATCCACGCTCTCTCCTTGCAGTATAACTGGAATGTCCTGTGGTTCAATGGATGGTATGTATGATAGAATCCGGTACTGACCTCTCCCATTCTCTGCCGCGGTGGAGTAGCCGAGCGGTCTAAAGCGCCTCGCTGCGGAGCGCGCGGTTGCTCGCCGTGGAGGTTCGAGTCCTCCCTAGGGCATGGGTGTGTGTGTTGTCCTTAGGTTAGTTTATCTAGGTTTAAGTAGTTTGTAAGCTACGGACTGATGACCACGCAGTTTGGTCCGATAGATTTACAAACATCTCCCATTCTGCTCTGCAGATTGTGGTGTATGGACATGGCTGCCCCCGTACACTTCTTCGTCACATCTGTTACGAGCTGGTGTCGTTGTGTGCCTTCAACACACACTGATGAGTGGCACAGACAACAGCAGCTACTTCTGCTGCTCCAAAATGTTACTAGCACTGCATAGGGAGACTGTGGCAGTGTTTAAAGAAGAAGAACCACACTTAGAACAAGTGCTCTCTATCCAACAACATGACATCTTTTTATCTTAAATCGAACAGTTATAAATGTTAATACAACAAACATTCTGATGTGAGAAATTTACAATGCGTAATTTTATTATTCTCCCTATGTATGATGCTGCTGCTGCTGATAGCGTACTGTGTAAAAGAAGATCTGCTGTGAGTTAGGGAAGTCTGGGGCACGTCGACCATTATTTTTCGATTTTATTATATATTAATTTATTTCACATATTTTAAACTATGAAATTATTGTTAAATTTAAGATAGGTCTTATTGAATCTGCAATGCAATTGTTAAGATTGAAAATATGAGATAAAATATTTTTAAAAATTAATTCCTGGACATATGTCAAGCAAGCCAAGCTGCCCCTACCTCGGGGTAAGTTGGTCTAGAGGCTGGGGCACGTTGAGAAGTTAAACTAGTATAACTTCAGGAAATCAAAATAAAACTAATTGTTATCAAGAAACTTATTTTAATATACATAATATGAAGTTGAATACTGAGTTAAATGCTTAACATTTTATGGTGACAAAGGGAAAGCTTAAACCGATCAGGATTTGTAGTGTCTTAAACAAATCAGTGAACTTCAATCACTGCCCAGATCCAAAGGATCATCATACTTTTAAAACTCATGAAGTGGTCCACGGATTTCATTTTTCACGCATGTCTGATGAGCCCAATGGTTGCAGTTTGTGCACTAAATATATTATGCTACTGGTCGACTGTTTGAAAAACTTGAGACGCCTTAGGCACCGTAAATCTTCCATATCGCCATCGTTACATCACCGTCATATTGCCTTGATTCCTTCTTACTGTTTACGCCTCCTGCAGTTGATATAGTTAATTTAATTCTACCTCGACTCGTACTTTCTTTTCGAAAACCTGCTGTTCAGGCCTGGGATTTAATTCTTGTTTCGAGCGCTTTCGCCTCCTTTTTGGTTCAGTGGCATGGGTTGTGTCTTAAGTATCAGTTGTCTCATTTTCAGTTGACTGTATAGAATAACATAAGAGCTATTTGTTCTTTATCCTCAGCAAATGTTTCTTGGAATCTAAACCTCCTCGTTAACAGCACTCACAGATCTTTCCTTTTTTTTTTACCGGGGAAACTTCTTTCAGCATCGTATTTTCAGAAATCATAACAAATAAAACAAAGGTTTAAACTATGACTGCAACTCATATGTTCTAAAAACAAGGAAATGAACCAGATTCTGATTAATCAGATCGCTGTTTAAGATTAAAACAAAATATACAGGTTGGTGTTTCCTGTTAAAATGCTTTTTACCTCGTGAATATGAGGCTCTTTTGACGTCAGAAACATATCAAAATGCGAGTGTTGAAACTGCTGTGGAGACACTATGCAGTGGAACCTACTATTGTCGCTGATAGCACACGTTGTTGACATACCTGCCTTGCCTCCGAGCAAATGGACTCGCCCGTCCCACGTCACCGGTTTGCGCACAATCGAGGGAAAGAAAGTCACTTGTGAAGGAGCGGTCTAACGTAACGGTGTCACTATGTTTTCGAAACAGGAACAACGGAGACGTCAATGCAGGAGCATCACTTGCGACCAGCTTTGCGAAAAAAGTGGCAACACTTTCTGTTTAACCCACCCATCATTTTCTACTACAATGCGCAGACGCATACAGCGTACGATATGGCTGCTCTGTTTGGTCGATGGGACTGGGCAATACTATTCCATCCACCATAAGTCCCGGACTTTAGTCCTTGTGACTTTGATTTGATTCCAAAGATGAAGGAACCAATTCGTGGCATTCGCTTCAGAACTGTTCCAGAATTACACAGGCAGTAGACCGCTCCATTCGCACCAGCAACAGAAAAGGCTCTGCTAGCCGTATACTACTCCTTCCACAACGGGTTCTACACAACGGTGGTGACGACTTTGAAGGACAGTAACAGGTGCAAACATGTAACGCTTTTGTATCGGTTATCAATAAATAATTGGCATTATTATGAATGATCTATTGACCCAAGGTCAATACGGATTTAAAAAATATCGTTCATGTGAAACACAACTACCTCTTTACTCACACGAAGTGATGGGTGCTATCGACAAGGGTTCGCAAATTGATTCCGTATTTCTTGATTTCCAGAAAGCTTTTGACACCGTACCTCATAAACGGCTTTCAAATAAATTGCGTGGTTATGGTATATCGTCCCAAATTTGCGACTGGATAGGGGATTTCCTGTCAGAGAGGACACAGCATCGACTAAAACAGAGGTGATATGGGGTAGGGTTATTGGTCCTTTGCTGTTACTTATCTACATCAACGATTTAGGGGAAAATCTAAGTAGCTCTCTTAGGTTGTTTGCAGATGACGCCGTCATTTACCGTCTTGTAAATCATTTGAAGATCAAAACCGACTGCAGAACGATCTGAATAAGATATCCCTATGGTATAAAAATTGACAATTGACTCTAAATAATGAGAAGTGTGAAGTGGTCCACATGTGTCCGAAAAGAAATTCGTTAAACTTTGTTAAGAAGATAAAGTGAAGGCCGTAAACTCCACAAAATACTTAGGAATTACTATAACCTCAGACTTAAACTGGAAAGAACACGTAGATAATATCGTGGGAAAGGCGAACCAGAGACTGCGTTTTATTGGCAGAACCCTTAAAACATGCAACAGAACTACTAAAGAAACTGCATACACTACGCTTATCCGTCCTTTTTTGGAGTATTGCTGCCCAGTGTGGGATCCTTATCAGGTGCCTTTGACGGTCGACATCGAGAGAGTCCAAAGAAGGGCAGCTCGTTTTGTATTGTCACGATACAGGGGAGACAGCGTTACGGAAATGATACAGGATCTGGGATGGAAAACATTACAACAACAGCGCTTATCGCTGCGGCGTGGGCTACTTACGAAACTCCAATCGCCAACATTCTCCTCCGAATGCGATAACATATTGTTGACTCCCACTTATATAGGCAGAAATGATCATCAGAATAAATTACGAGAAATCAGAGCTCGAACGGAGAGATTCAGGTGTTCTTTCTTCCCGCGCGCTATTCAAGAATGAAAATGGGAGATAAATAGTATAACGGTGGTTCGATGAACCCTCTGCCAGGCACTTAAATGTGAGTTGCAGAATATCCCATGTAGATGTAGATTTAATATCCAACCCTCGTATTAAGTAAATGAGGCTTTCCGTCTTATGCTGACTGCAATGAGAAGGAAAACCTCTTACTGTTAATTTTAACAGCTGCTGCGGAAAATGGCCACACAATCAAACTTAGTACCAAAATATGTTTAACTTCGACAATTACGTTAATGATCTACTAAACTCGACGAATTATAAATGTTACATTCACACAAAAATTTTCGATAGTGTCTGTTGTAGATTTCGAGGAGACGATTGATATCTTTGGTTGCTGCACGAGGTACATATTATATTTATTGCATAATAACCGTAAATATACCTGCTACAAGTTCTATAATATTGATCTTTTAATTTTCTATCTCTACAGTAAGCAGAAGTCTCCTTCGTTTCGTGTTGGATGCGTTCTTCAAGATGTGATATCCTCGCCATCCTTAGGACTTACATGCAGCGCGAGAATGCTGCATATGGATATTTAAAGCCAGCAGCAGCGTGGAAGTTCTGTGCTGTAAGAATCTACAGGCGGAGGCTAATTTTAGAAGGCAAGGGACCGCTCATGATGCCATTTTTAGCTATATCGTTTATTTATTCGATACGATACATTATAATGCCTTTAGCAGTTACAGTAGAATCATAGTTAGAAACCTGTTAAGTGATGTATGTAGAAATACTAATCATTACAGCGTAAATCCAAGTTTGTGTTACATATACAGAACGTGATTACTCACTGTATTGTCTAGTGTGCGAAAGCCTAGGTCTGGTCTCACCGTCTCCTCTAGTGGACGTACGCTATACTCACGTTGTCTGACATAGATTACCATGTCTAGTGACCTGTACTTTAGGTTTATAGTCTTGAAATGAAACGTTCGAGAAGGATATTAAGCAGTGCACTTGCAGAAAATTATGCTGAAAGCAAATGATTCAATGTTGGGAATAGGACTAATTGATGGAACTTGGGCGTGTTCTCTTCCGTTATGACAATGGACTTTTACCCCTCGGAAGTTCATTATTATAACGTGGGTGACTATGCAGTTGAAGCACTGTTATGTAAAAGTTTTTTAGATGCTGGAAAGATTTACTACGTTAGATCCTCTCTGGGGCTGAAGAACAAGCAGGTTTTACAGCTGGAAGATCAACAATTGATCATATTTTTTGCCTACAACAAATAATTGAAAAAAATTAAGTCGAGCACAACCTGTACACTTGATATTCGTAGATATAGAAAAAGCCTATGATAGTGTGCCTCTACCCAATCTTTGGAAACATTTACTGTCAATAGGAATTAATCCAACAATAATAAAAGCAATTCAAAACTTATATAAAAATTCTATTTCAGAAATTCCAAGTCACAAAGGATTACGTCAAAGATGTAGCATGTCACCGGCATTGTATAAAATATATACTGATGTGACCTTACAGAATTGTAAGAAAAAATGTCAAACTATGGGAATACCAATAAATGACAGAACAATATACTCATTACAATTTGCAGATGACCAGCTGAATATAGCCCAAGACTATGAGCACATAGAGTATATGATCAGGAAGCTTATTCAGGAATACAAAAAATCAGGTCTAAATGTCAACATGAATAAAACGAAATACACAGTAATTGGTGGAATAAATGAAGACTTAATGTTAGAAGAAGGTATGGAAACAATAACAACTACGGAGGAATACAAATATTTGGGAGTGAAAATTACAAATGATGGGAAACAGGAAAAATAAAGTAGATCAAGAATAAATGAAGGAAAGACGACAATTTCTTTGTTGGATGGAATTCAAATGTTCAAAATGTTTTAATGGTTGTGGAGCTTATGGGACTTAACTACGGGGTTATCAGTCCCTAAACTTACAAACTACTTAACAACTAGCTTATCCTAAGGACGGCACAAATATGCAGGCCCGAGGGGGGATTCGAACCCCCGACCGTAGTAGCCGTGCAGACCGTGACTGACGCGCCTCAGTCCCCTCGGCCACCGCGGCCGGCTTGGATGGAATTCTCTGGGACAAACACATAACTACAGATAACAAAATAAGGATATACAAAACAATAGCTCGAAGCATTATTACATATGGTTCAGAAATGTGGACAACAAAATGGCAACTTAAATCAAAATTATTAGCCACAGAAATGGATTTCTGGAGACGTTCAGAGAGAATATCAAGAAGAGAGAGAATAAGAAATGAAGTAATCGGAGAAAGAATGAAATGCAGAAATTCAATTACTGAATTCATCGAGCACAAACATTTAAAATGGTATGGACACGTCAGAAGAATGGGACAAGAAAGGCTTCCAAAATGCATACTCGACTGGACACCGAATGGAGGAAGAAAAAAGGGACGGCCACCTACCACATAGATGCAGGAAGTTCAGTCAGCAATGAGGAAGAACAACATTCCTGAGCACTTATGGGAGGACAGAGGAGAATGGAGAACAATAATTAGTAACTTAATGTAATCTAATATAGGTGCTGGAAAAATGTACTGACATTGTAAAACCAGAATAATAAACTGAGAACCGCACCGGCAGTTGATGAAGCGTTCTGTGGGTGAACTTGGGATAATTAGATAGAAACTTCGGATTTCCTTTGTGCTTAGTCAATGTCTGTAATACTTTCTCGTGTATTGGTGTTTCAATACGTACACTGCAATTAGTGTAACCTAAAATGTGAACCTTATTGTAGAATAGTGATAGCTAGAAATAGAGAGATTATACACACACACACACACACGCACACACCCGCGCGCGCGCGCGCGCGCGCGCGCGCGCGCACACACAGAAAATGTTGAAATGTTTGTATAGTCTATGGGACTTAACTACGGGGTCATCAGTCCCTAAACTTACAAACTACTTATGTACTACTTACGAACTAGGATGGCACAAATATCCATGCCCGAGGGGGGATTCGAACCCCGGACCGTAGTGGCCGTGCAGACCGTGACTGGAGCGCCTCAGTCTCCTCGGCCACCGCGGCCGGCACCCACACACACACACACACACACACACACACACACACACACACAGCAGTTGCCATGTATGTGAATTGGTAGGAGCATTAGCGTAGTTGCTTTCCCTTGTCATCATTCAAAGTCATCGACTTTCGAGAGAGAATTTCAGTTGCGTTCCATTTAATCTAACCGCAGTACAATTAGAAAATATAGAGGGGCGCCAAATGGTCTCCCAAGACATGGTGACGTGCCTCTGCCGAGTGGGCGGGGGGGGGGGGGCTGGCAAACAGAGACGCCAAGCGGCGAGAGGAGCGCCAAAAGTCGGTCACCGAGCGGCAGGGGGGGGGGGGGCATTATCAAGTTTATGCCCCAGTTGGTAAATGTCGTACATCCGCACCGGAATATGCCATAAGATTCACAGTGTTTAGTGTGTGAGCCGGCAACCTGATTCCAGTATATTCTTCTCACATTTTATAATGACAACGAATCTTCCATAACAGTTTTTTTAGTTTATGATCTTCTAATTCAACCACTTTTATTTTTTATGGAATAAATAATATTTACGCGGAAATCTGATGAATGTTCAGGAGGATTATAGTAGCGTCGCATGTAACCTCCCATATTGTTTATTACAAGCTTCAACTGCATTTGTAGATGATGCTGTTGGCTCACTAGAGGACGGATTTTCCGCGACTGTAGGAAAGAAGAGTGGCCGTTCCCACGGCTTGGTTGGTAGCTGGTGGCAGGACTGGCCGTAAGAAGCTAGCTGGATTCTTAAGCCGTTCACAATTGTAGCGAGGAAACACGTGAGTTCCCACCAGACGGGAAGAGTAATCGGGTTAACTTGAGGTGGCACTGTTTCCAAAGGCTGGTGGTTGCACTCCTGCCGGGTAACGGGCTTTCCGTTTGGCGGCGTCGGCCTCGGGACGGCAGTTTTCGAGTCATCACACAGAACTTTAGTATGGCTTGCTTTTCCCAAAACTTCCCAAAATTCGTCTCATCGTGGGAATGCGGCCTGGTGACCGCACAGATATTCCCTGGACTCGTGAAACAGCCATACCAAAGAACACCCAAAACTCTATTTCCATATAAGCCAGTTTACGACCGATAGAGAGGACCTGAAATGCAGCTGGGAGCAAGGAAATTGTAACACGGTACATCGTTGGAGGAAACAATTACGTTCTTTAGACCACCGGCTTGAAAGAGACAGATAGGGTATGTGTTAATAGAGGAGGAGAAGCGAGACGACACATTTTTTATTTCACTCTTGGTTTGCACTCGATGAGATTTGGACGCACACTATTTGGGCGTTTGATGCATCTGTGTAGTTTGTCACGACACCACGTAACGTGGCACGTGCAAGAAGAGGACTTCTACTCGTCATCGTCGAAATTTGTGGTACATGTAGGCCGTGGTGAGACATGAAAGTGCCGCAAGTTGGAACTCCAGGTGGCCAAGTATTAGGAAATAAAGGGAATTTTGATACGAATATATCAACATGTGCACCTTATCAATTGTCTCTGAGAGATTTTGTTTAAGTAGTGGTTTTTGGCTTAGCGGTAGCAGGTCGGATTCGTATTAAAGGGTCGCGGGCTCGACTCCGCCCAGTGGTAAATACTTCTGTGATCCTTAGTAATGCGTACACTACTGACGCTACAAATTAACCGAATATCACATCGGTTATTTTATTACTTTAGATAAGCACAAAAAGTATAGGCACAGGATGAAATTCGGGACTGGAAATATTTAAAAGGGATTGTAATTAACGTGTACACGGGACTTTCATGTAAGTAAATCGATATGTCCATTCTTTTGTAATTGATCAATTACGTGTACTGGGGCGATATTCATCGAAGAAACAGGGGGACCAAAATTTTGACCTCATCTTCCGCGCGTTGTAAACGCCGCCTTTTTGCAGTGACATAGTTTTTTTAATGTCTCCATAGAAAAACAAACATGATTGGCATTCTGAAAAAAGCATCTTTTATCGCTCGGTCTAGTAGCGTATCACGCATAATGCAGCATGACGCTGAATACTAGTGAGGATAGCTGGTAATGTATAAGGTATGTAGTTTGATGAAAGCTTCTCCGAAAATGATTTCTTCTTCTTTCTCGATGAGGTAAGTGAAGTTTTGAAATTTGTTATTACATTTTTTACCTGACGATAAAATTATACGTCGTAGGATTGCACTAGTGGTACACATTAAGGGGGAATTACTATGGTACTTCACATTGGCAATCCTCCATCTTGGAACAGTTCATCTTATATTTGGCATTTTGTTTGTCCTCCCAAGGAGTCAGTGAAATATTGAAATGTTTGTAAAGCTTATGGGACTTAACTGCGGGGCCATCAGTCCCTAAACTTACAAACTACTTATGAACTACCTTATACCAAAGACGGCACAAACATCCATGCCCGAGGGAGGATTAGAGCCCCCGACGGGGAACGGTCTCGCGCATCGCAGCATAGCGCTTCAATGCGCTCGGCCACTCCGCCGCAGCCACGAGTCACTCAACAGAAGGTATTTATTCTCTTGCACGTAGGGCTTCATCACATCAGTTAAGTATTTTTTGTACAAGTCTGTTGAAAATTAGTCGGATTTGAAGAAATTATACCAATATTTGTATATTATGCTAGGTACTCTTCTACTGATTTTTAACCCTCGGTCCAAAGGAGCCAGTATTCTCGTATAGACATATGAAAACATGTGGCAATAGTTTTCATGAAAGTCTCATAGGCTATTGTGCTATATAGGAGTGTGTTACTTTGTTCATATCCTTTCGTTTCATGCACACCAAGGGTTCGGTCATACGTCGACTGAAAAGGGCAGAGTGGAAAGAGAACATACAAATGTAAACCTATTATGTGCGACATTGCATAGACGGGTCACATAAATAAATATCTGCAGATTAATATAATAAGCAACTGAAGAAAAGGGACAGAAAACAACCAAATAAGAGATCCAGTCTGGCGACGAAAATTCTCACCACCGCAAGGGTTTACTCAGTTATCAAGAGTCTCTTTTTCCGATACAAATTTGTTAACCTTTCTCTGTTGGATTTTATGCCTTGACACACGTTGCTGAAGCTTTGAATCCAAAAATCTGGAAACTGACTTGCAACGAAAGCGCCCGTTGTTGCAAGTTTCTAGTAGTGACTAGCTGGTTACAGTTCCGGGCTTCTGCGAAGCGATCATACGTCCAGGAATCAATTATATGATATTTCTGTTCCCAGTTCTACCCTTTTTAATATGTTCGTCCCAAATTTTCAAATCCCACAAATGCTTCAAGCGAGATTACTCTTTTGTTTTCAGACACTTCAACTTCCACTTTGGATGTGTTTTTGAAAGATTAAACGATATTATTTTATAATCCAGTAGAACGGATTTTTGATCTTCTTTTACTTTTTTCCCGTCTTATTCGTAGTCATCATCTGACGGAATCCCATCCTTTACTTCTGCATATTGACATTATTCGTCTTCAAACCAAATCAACTCATCGTCGCACACAAAAGTATATCTGATTATGATGAAGCGATAGCTCCTTACTTAACAGCCATATGCAACCGCTCTCTCAAAGAAAGATCTGTACCAAAAGATTGGAAAGTTGCACAGGTCACACCTATATCCAAGAAAGGCAGTAGGAGTAACCCGCTAAACTACAGGCCTCTTTCATTGACGTCAATTTGCAGTAGGATTTTGGAACATATCCTGTATTCAAATATTATGAATTATCTCGAACAGAATGAGGTCATCACGGATTTAGAAAATATCGTTCATGCGAAACACAAATAGCTCTTTACTCACACGAAGTGATGAGTGCTATCGACAAGGGTTCTCAAATTGATTCCGTATTTCTTTATTTCCAGAAGACTTTTGATACCGTACCTCACAAACAGCTTTTAATCAAATTGCGTGGTTATGGTATATCGCCCCAAATTTGCGACTGAATAGGGAGCCGGGCGCAATGGCCAAGCGGTCTGCGGCGCGCCAGTCACAGTCTGCACGGCCGCTACGGTCGGGGATTCGAATCCCCCCTCGGGCATGGATGTTTGTGGCGTCTTTAGTATAACATAGTTCATAAGTAGTTTGTAAGTTTAGGGACTGATGACCCCGCAGTGAAAATCCCTTAAGCTTAACAAACATTTGAACATTTTTTTTTTTTTTTTTTTTTTTTTTTTTTTTTTTTTTTTTTGAACTGGATAGGGGATTTCGTGTCAGAGGACACAGTTTTTAGTAATCGATGGTAAAGCATCGACTAAAACAGAGGTGATATCGGGCGTTCCACAGGGTACTGTCAATGGTCCTCTGCTGTTCCTTATTTACATAAACGATTTGGGAGAAAATCTAAGTTGCTCTCTTAGGTTGTTTGCAGATGACACCGTAATTTATTGTCAAGTAAAATCATCTGAAGATCAAAACCAACTGCAGAACGATCTAAATAAGCTATCACTATGGTGTAAAAATTGGCAATTGACTCTAAATAATGCGAAGTGTGAAGTCGTTCACATGAGTACGAAAAGAAATCCGTTATACTTTGTTTACAAGATAAATCAATCAAACGTGAAGATCGTAAACTCCACAAAATATCTAGGAATTGTTATTACTTCAGACTTAAATTGGAAAGAATGATAATGTCGTGGGAAAGGCGAACCAGAGACTGCGTTTTATTGGCGGAACCCTTAAAAGATGCAACAGAACTACTGAAGAGACTGCATACACTACGCTTGTCCGTCCTTTTTTGGAGTATTGCTGCCCAGTGTGGGATCCTTATCAGGTGGCTTTGACGGAGAACATCGAAAGAGTTCAAAGAAGGGCGGCTCGTTTTGTATTGTCAGGATACAGAGGAGACAGCGTCACGGAAATGATACAGGATCTGGGACTGGAATCATTACAACAACGGTGCTTATCGCTGCGGCGTGGTCTACTGACGAAACTCCAATCACCAAAATTCTCCTCCAAATGCGAAGATATATTGTTGACTCCCACCTACATAGGTAGAAATGATCATCAGAATAAAATACGAGAAATCAGAGCTAGAGCGGAGATATTCAAATGTTCTTTCTTCTCGCGCGCTATTCGAGAATGGAATGGGAGATGATGAGAATAAAGGTGGTTCGATGAACCCTCTGCCAGGCACTTAAATGTGATTTGCAGAGTATCCCATGTAGATGTAGATGTATATTCGGATAAAATTTCCAGTATTTTCTGGTGTATTTTATTTGCAATTTTAATGTGTTCTTCGATTATTACCGTGGATCTTTCTGATATGATCAGATCCTCTCCGGTCAAATGCTGTAAACGTAAATCAAGCGCCGTCTTCAAACATCGTTTCGACGCTTCGGTGTGGAGGTTATTATCTTCTGGCTCCTGTTCTTTATCTGTTGATGTTCCAGGCATGTTACGGTGTCGCCTAGGTACGTATTTATTCCAGTCTTAAGTTCGTACATCTCTCCTTCCTTTTCCTCTGTCCTTCACTTTCTCTCTCTGTCTATCTCCTCGGCTCCTTACTCTATAAGTTCATGACCTCATCTCACCTATCTCTGTTCATCTCATCCTACCCCCCTCTCTGCCCATCTCCACCTTTATTGGAAAGTACCCTCCGCCATGCACCGTATGAAATCTCAGGTAGACGGTCACGTTCCTCTGGTTTTGAAAGTTAAATGTGCGAAACTTCATGGAGATCGGAAGAAAACCATAGGTGTTTAATTTCGTTGGTGAAGTACCCTCCGCCATGCATCATAAAAAATTTACGTAGACTGTATGTTTCGTCTTGTTTCGTAGATCAAGTGTGTAAAGTTTAATGGCAATCGTATGAACGGCGTGACAGTACATAGAGTACTGCAATAATGATGCGGCAGTGTTTACGACGTCGTATCTCCTGAAATATAAGTCGTTCAATGAAATAATTTTGCAGGTACATTGACTGGCATAAATGGATGTTGTTGTGAATACATTTAGTAGCGAATAAATAATAAATTTAAACGTCATCCATAATGCAGCAGTTTTTCCCTCATCTCAGTGTTTATGAATCATATCTGCTGAACTATATGTCGTACAGAGATACAGTTATGCCTATAACTTTCGCGAAAGTGAAAGCAAAGTGTTCACAAAATTTCATCACAATTGGATGAATGGCACGGCAGCGTATTAAATACTTTCAAATGTTCGTAAATCTGTGTCATTTAACTAGAGAGGTTCTCAGTCCATAGGCTTACAAACTACTTAAACTAAGTTAATGACAACACACAGACCCATACCCGAAGGAGAACTCGAATCTCCGACGGGAAACAACCGCGCGCTCCGCAACACGGCGCCTTAGACCGCTCGGACATTCCACCGCGGCCATTAGATATGAACAAACATTCATTTTTATATACTAGATGTGAATGTCAAGGTGGTAAAAGGACAAGTGTTCCATGCAACTATGGACCGCTTACATGAGATAAGCAACGATAATCTCATTAGTCTCCTCGGCTTTGCTACAGCCAAGGGAATGTTTATCAGCAGCGCCAGCTTCCAGCGAAAAGATGTCCACAAAAGAACCTACGTATCAGCAGATGGAACAACTGTCAACCAGATAGAGCATGTTTTAATTGAAGGCCACAGCCAGAAACTGGATAGCATGTAAACGCTGCACAGGCAGCAGTGATCACTTCCTAGTTAGAGTATGCTTACGCTTATAGGTGTGAGCAACAAGTTATCACAGATTTGGAAAGGTGGAACATTATATCACTGAAAATCTGAAAGTTGACGCGATGAAGACTAATTTTCTACTAAAGCTCAAGAATTATTTTGCTGCACTAGGAGAACTTGTGTCCGATGATCCAGACCATTGTTGAATAGAAGTAAGAAACGCAATACCGATCACAGCTGATGACATGATCAAGAGACGAATCAAGAACAAAAAGGCTTGCTTTGGGAAGATTGCAGGACAGCTATGGACCAGATGAGAGATTCCTGGAAAAAAGGGTGCAGGCAGCACACCTTGAACAGGGAAAGGGACAGTTCAAGGAGGCACACAGAAATACCAATTTGGTTTTCAGAAGGGTAAGGAGGAAATATGTTAGAGCTATTATTGCAGAGACCGTGGTAGGTTTTCAAGAAAACAAAACGAAAGCAATTTATCAGAAGATGACCGCAGTGGAGTGGCCGATCGCTTTGAGGCACATTTCTGCGGAGTGCGCGTTTGCTAGCCGTCGGAGGTTCGAGTCCTACCTCAGGCATGTGTCTGTGTGTGTGTGTGTGTGTGTGTGTGTGTGTGTGTGTGTGTGTTGTCCTTAGCATAAGTTAATTTAAGTAGTTTGCAAGCGCAAGGACTGCTAACAGCGGCAGTTAAGTCCCTTAGATTTACAAACATTTTAACCAGAACGTGAACGCCATCGGTGCCGACAAAAGTTGGTAAAAGGTAGCAATGGGGAAATTATGAGAAAAGATATACAGATAGATGGAGGAATTACTGCAACAGCCTTCTGAACTGTGATGAACCGCCGGCCGCGGTGGCCGAGGAGACTGAGGCGCGCCAGTCACGGTCTGCACGGCCATTGCGGTCGGGGGTTCGAATCCCCCCTCGGGCATGGATATTTGTGCCGTCCTTAGTTGTAGCTAGTTCATAAGTAGTTTGTAAGTTTAGGGACTGATGACCCCGTAGTCAAGTCCCATAAGCTGTACAAACATTTGAACATTTTGTGATGAACTATAAGAGCTGTTCAAATTCATGTCAACAGATACAGTAGGGGAAAAAAGTTCAAATGTTTGTAAATCTAAGGGATTTACCTGCTTCGGTGATCAGTCCCATGCCACAACTACCCAGCATCAGATCTGATCAAAATCTGTTGTCTGCTGGAAAGGATGAAATCCATTGTATAAGAAGTGATAGAAGAGTATCGGATAGGTTTCCATACGAGCCGGTCTACAGTAGACCACACCTTTGTATTAAGACAGCTTACTTACAAGACGTAAGAGTATAATGAAGAATTTCACATCTGTGTTTAACAAGATAATCAACCTGGTGTAAATATGCTTTTTCGGCCATCTCAACGGGCGCGCTAAGCCACGGTGCCCGGTAATTTTATTTATTTATTTTTTAATGAAAATAACCAGTCACGGTGGGATTAGATCCACCGACCCTAACGCAACCACCTGAGCTACACCGACAGGTGTGTTCATGTTCGTAAACCGTCAGCCTATCCAGTCAGCCAAGGAAACATATGTAAGAAGCGGTTGGTTGTAGTAAATCTATCTACGTGGAGTTCTTATACCTCAATCGCTTTTACGTGCTCAAATAACGTTTTCCAAAATAAATGATACGTGAGTTAAGCTGCTATGAATCTCGACATATACTGTATCCTATTACGTTGCTTCTATTTGACGATGTAAACACCAAGCTGAAGCTCCTAAGACCGCCAGAGTTGGCAACACTCGCACTTGGGAACTAGGACATGCGCAAAGCTCTGATCTTCGACTTTTAATTATTCGGGCCCCCAATTGTATACTTTTACGTTTTTCTTAAATAACTCGAAAACCTAGATCTCGTGCGAAAAAGTACAACAGTACAAAATTAAACTACATAAAAATTGCCGCGGCGGAGCGGCCGAGCGCATTGAGGCGCTATGCTACGATGCACGAGGCCGGGGGTTCGAATCTCCCCTCGGGCATGGATGTTTGTGCCGTCTTTAGTATAAGGTAGTTCATAAGTAGTTTGTAAGTTTAGGGACTGATGACCCCGCAGTTAAGTCCCTTAAGCTCTACAAACATTTGAACAAAAAAATTACTACAAAAAGTTCCTCTTCATAATTTGTCTAGAATCAATATTTTGCGGGATACGGTAGAAGCAAGATTAGTAAATTCTTAAAATCCAAATTTTTCATTATATAAAATTAAAATTCAAGGTCGGTTGAATTAGTTTGTTATCGAATGAAATTGTATGAACGGCAGCTAATATCCTCTTGCAATCTTAAGGGATATATTGTGCGCTTGTGATGCGGTAGAAGGAAAGGTGTACACCAGTGGAGAACAGCAGTATTATATTTTTTCCCGTAACTTTCGACGTGATTTGCCATGTCTTGCCGCACCTTCCTCAGGACAGCGGGAGACCGATGTCCCCTGCCACACTTTTGCGTCACGGGCGCCACATTTCCGCTACCGCGCGCATTCCGAATTCCCTGGCCCGATTCGATTTGTGCTCGGCAACCGGCAACTGTCGCCGACGCCTGCAACTGCGGGCGCGGAACCCGCTGATCGGAGCACCTGTGTCAAAGTCCTCACCGCGGATCGCAACCAATCGGAGTATGAAACACGCAATTACGTAGATTCAGCACTACTGGCTAGGTACGAGGTCGTTACAGACGGTAAAGGGCTGTCTGCCACCGGCTCTCGCCCCGATAGCACGCTCCCCGCTCTGCAGGCCCCTGGGCTCGCTCTCCTACTTGAATCATGATGATTACTTCTGTTGTACCACCGGTGGCCCTCCTCAGGCCGTAATCTCAGGAATTGTATCCCCTTTTCTGAAATATAACAATTTCGTTACACGGCAACACTCGTGTCCGAGTATGATTTGCTCGTCCTGTCAAACCCAGTCCGGGAAATGCCCACACCGTTTTCCCGTTCGTGCCATACCTGTACAAAGGGATGGGGGCTGGACGGCTGTGCCGTGAGGTGGCAGATAGGCGACTGGAACGTGGCCCAACGCCTCCCTCTGCTGTGGGAAGCCCCACCAGACGAGCAGACACAACAGCCCGACAAGCTTTTCTGTGTCAAGTTCAGTTCTCTCCAGTGAGTGTGCGGAAGATCTTTACACTCTTTGTGCTTTCATAATTAATTTAATCCGCGGTGGAGTAGCCGAGCGGTCTAAAGCGCCTCGCTGCGGAGCGCGTGGGTGCTCGCCGTGGAGGTTCGAGTCCTCCCTGGGGCATGGGTGTGTGTGTTTGTCCTTAGGTTAGTTTATCTAGGTTTAAGTAGTTTGTAAGCTACGGACTGATGACCACGCAGTTTCGTCCGATAGATTTACAGACATTTGAACATTGTTGAAATAATATATTTTGAGTTTATTACGTTAGTACTTGTTTCCAGTTAATGAGTTACTTTTCTTGTTTAAGGCATCTGTTGAGCAAGTGGTTAGATTATTGTGATGCTTTCAATGACATTTCAGTGACATCTCTAACATCGGGAAAAATGTAGTAGTGTGTTGGTTCATGAAAGTAATTTAAGAAAAGATGAGAAAGCTCAAAGTTTTCTGAAGAAGAAGCACAGTGTTGTTCATACGTCTTGCAGGAAAGAATACACAAGAGGATATTCAATTAAAATCTTCAGAGCGACACTCTTTCAAAGCAACATCATTCAACGTCTCGTGATCCTCACATTTACGTTCGGCTGATGTGAAATTTGATTTTAAATATGACTTTGTTTTGTACGGAAGAGAAAGTCCGAGCGCTCTAAGGCGGTTGCTCGCCGTAGGAGGTTCGAGTCCTCCCTGGACATGGATGTGTGTTGTGCTTAGGTTAGTTTAACTTAGTTTAAGTAGTTTGTAAGCCGAGGGACTGATAACCGCAGAGCCGGCCGCGGTGGCCGAGTGGTCTGCGGCGTGACAGTCACTGTCTGCACTGCCGCTGCGATCGGGGGTTCGAATCCCCCCTCGGGCATGTATGTTTGTGCCGTCTTTAGTATAAGCTAGTTCATAAGTAGTTTCTAAGTTTAGGGACTGATGACCCCGTAGTTAAGTCCCATAAGCTCTACAAACATTTGAACTGAATTTTGATAACCGCAGTAGTTAAGTCCCATAGCTTTACAAACATTTGACCATTTTGACGTAAAGTTAGTATGTGGTCATGATGCATGAGACACTTTCTGGTATAAAGATTACAGTTAACTCTAGTAACAAATAAGTAAATAAAAGTATGGGAGCGACTTGGCCACATAGGGGGACACCGTGGAGAAAAAATCCAAAACAAGGTGAGCGATATTTGTAATAAAGGTCTGTGCGCGAACTACTTCATTCAATATACGACCACTAATGGGTTAGAGACAGTCTGGCATATATGGAAGTTCGGACTGGTCCAAGAGGCGTGACCGGGTACCGTAATGGTTAACGCGTCGCAGCCGAACAGAGGGAAATCCGGGTACGATTCTCAGTCCGGCAAAAATTTTCACCAACAAATAGTATAGCTAATACTGATTCATATTCGCAATTTCCAATAAATAACTCTTGTATTTGTAATAAACATCTCAGTGTCCGTGCAAGCATGTCTGAAGGACATTTCCATTGGTTACAGTAGTAAACACGGACACTGCACATCGTTAAAGAATTCTGAACGTACTCACATGCCGAAATGTGTGATTAAAAAATTGGGGAAAGTTGAACGAACCGCGTGGTCTAAGGCATCATGTTACGGACTGAGTGGCCGCTCCTGCCGGAGTTCGAGTCATCATTCGGGCATGGATATGACTGTGTGTTGTCCTTAGTGTAAGTTATTTTACGTAGTTTGTAAGTATAGGGACTGATGACCATATCAGTTTGGTCCAGCAGGTTTACAAACATTTGAACATTTAATTTGAAAGTGGAATGAGGCCACTTTCTGTGAGAAATATGTAAAAAAGGACTTCCTTTCTTTTTTCCTCTCTTTCTCTTTGCGACAGGAGCATTTGCCAACTTTTTCAGTACAACAGAAAACACCTAAACATCGGACGAAATCTGAATGAAATAAAAATCCTTTCCAGTTACCGGCCGCGGTGGCCGAGGGGACTAAGGCGCTCCAGTCACGGTCTGCACGGCCACTACGGTCGGGGGTTCGAATCCCCCATCGGGCATGGATATTTGGCCGTTCTAGTTCGTAAGTAGTTCATAAGTAGTTTGTAAGTTTAGGGACTGATGACCCCGTAGTTAAGTCCCATAGACTATACAAACATTTCAACATTTGAACTTTCCAGTTAGGCAAAGATAAAATCCTATGTATTCTTCAGCACTACATGACTTTAGTTCGTCGTTCTAGTACTAACGCGGTTCAATTCTGGTCCACTGCAGTTTTGTGATATATGAAGCATAACATTAGACGATTACATATCCAAAGCACGGATCGTTACTCGTACAGTAATTGCTGACGTTGTGACGTTTGGGAATTCGGTGCGATATGTACCATACGAGACATGCTGACTAGGATGATCACAATCTTGCGCCATCACTACGTGAGGCTCTCGTTAAACTCTGGTTTCGTTCTTGGTCGCTAATAATTATAATACCACGAGATTCTGTGTACTTCGAGGCTAATTAAGATAATTATGACCTGAAGTCCCGGAACGATATGATTCTGCCTCACGAAATCACTACTTGTTGTTGTTGTCGGCCGCGGTGGCCGAGAGTTCTGCGGTGCGCCAGTCACGTTCTGCACGGCCACTACGGTCTGGGGTTCGAATTCCCCCCCCCCCTAGGGCATGGATATTTGTGCCGTCCTTAGTATTAGTTAGTTCATAAGAAGTTTGTAAGTTTAGGGACTGATGACCCCGTAGTTAAGTCCCATAAGGTCTACAAACATTTGAACATTTTGGCCCACATTAGGTTATGGTAGTAACACTAAAAGTGGGCCTTTGCGATCGTCTTTTGACAGCTCGAAATTTAAATGAAAATAACGGCTTAACCATTCATCTGACACGAAAATTGAATAACCGAATTTGTAGAGGAGAAAATTCTCTATAAATTTGCTCTCTTATGTTTTTTTCATATCTCGTATCGTTTCAGAGATGTTTGCAAAAACAACGGCGATTTTGGGATGTATGTCTGTATGTCTGTCTGTCCGTAATGTGTTCCCGTTTTTAAGAAGAACCGTCAACCGATCAGTACCAAATTTTGCAGACATAATTATAGGCCGTCAGAGACCAGAACCTCCCTTTTTCAAATTTTTCGGATAAAAAATATGGCAGTAACACCAAAAAAAGCCGTTTGTAATATAATTGTAATTGCAAACGAACCGTTCATCTGACACGAAAATTGAATAAACTACTTGGTAGAGGGGAAAATTCTCTACAACTTCGTTCTATTTCTTTCATATCTTTCATCGTTGCAGAGATATTTGCAAAACAAAGGCGTTTTGACGATGTCTGTCTGGCTGTAACGTGTTCCCACTTTTTACGTCGAACCGTTCAACCGAACGGCACCATATTTTACAGACATAATTGTTGGCTACCAGAGGCCGGAACCTCGCGTTTTGAAATATTTCGGACAAGAAATACGTTAGTAATACCAAAAAAAGCTGTTTGTAATGTAATTTTAATTGCAAATAAACCGTTCATCTGACACGAAAATTGAATAAACGCATTTGTAGAGGAGAAAATTCTCTACAACTTTGTTCCCTTATGTTTTTTCATATCTCGTATCGTTTGAGAGATATTTGCAAAAATAACGGAGTTCTCACACCCTCCATTGAATTAACGAAAACCACCCGTTCGCAGATGCCACGTGACATTTCTAGCACAGAACTCTCTCCGGCATACGCCATCCTGCGTTGCGTATTTGATGATTTTCTTATTGTAACTTACACTTTGTCATTTCAAAGCAATGGCGCACTGAAAAATTAACAAAAACACGTCGTTATTCGTACGATAAATGATAATCTAATGTCTACAAATGCCATATTAGCATCAGTTAACAACGGCCATCAATAGTATGAAATTTAAGAACTAAGTTCAAACTCTTATTTGTAGCGTAGTAGGCATTGCGTCCGACTGTAACGCTGAAGGTCAGTGGTTCGAAACCCACTACTACCTAAATTTATTTTCCAAAACTGGTTTCAGACACACTTATTAATTAATTTTTTGTTATTTAGATTATTATTTTTGTCCAAAATGTTTGCAAAAACTTATAAAACTACAAATCTAAAGTGGGCCGTAAAACACGTCATTGCGATTTTTGAACTACTTGTTGGGTATGAAGCTGACCTACGCAAACGGCTCCGCTATTTTTCCACTAGCTTGCACAGACAGTAGTTTATGCAGCCACCAGACGGGATTGAATAATATAGTAAGATGTCGCGCGCGGGATAAAGTGTTTTCCGAGGCACGCGGCTGTCAAATGCACTGCTTGTCATCTCAGTATTCAAAACGGCTCTCTTCTGTCGTAGCACCGACGAATGGCCTGGGCCCATATAAATAATCTGCGGCTGCAGCGGACATTTATGCTTCACACTTGAGTCACTCCAGCGCAGGGAGGAAAGCACTCTCGTGATGAGGCTGTTCACACACGCCGCTCATCTGCAGCGCAGACAGAAAAAGAAATCCACTGCCAGTTTCCAAGTTTGAAATTTAGCTTTCCAACATACTTTCATTGAGGCTCCACGTAATCTGGAAAGAATTATATACACTAGTCATAAAGCGCAGTTTGTCACATCCGCACTGCTGGCGACTAAATTCACACTTCTGTAGAGGTAGCTTGCAACAAACATCACACTGGCAATGGACATACTACACGGTTTGATATACAAACTGTTATCTTTTCAGCACACTGTGTAACGAAGTCGATTGTTCTATGGCAGGAGTAGCTAAGTGTGAACTATGTCGTTAGTTATAGCAATTAATTATCTTGGGTCGCCACCATATTTATCCAAAATATGGAAAATTAAAATGTTACTGATGAGCTATGATGTGATCATATTTCAAACATATAATAAATATTCCTACTCTATTGCAATGTATCAGTTGTACCAAACAAAAAAAATGTACTTGAAAAATTATTGGTAAACTGTGGAATTTAACTATTCTGTTTCCCCTCCAAAATAGTGACAAAGGAACGTTCTTAAATGAAAGACGATCTGCTCAAAATCAATTTATTATAATTAAACATTCAGATGACATTTCCTATCATGTAAAACAGATAATGGTATTCACACAATCTTTTACAAATGTTAAAACATTGAGACACAAAAAATGACTGGCAGAGTCAAAGGTCGGAGGTTTTGCAAAACAGAATGCTATTAGATTGGTTATACAGGGGCTTGAAATTATCGTTAACCCTAAGCTCCCCAGAGTAAATAGGCAGATCTCAAAGGAATAAAATAAGGGACAGAATCCAACAAGTCTGGTTCATATAACCCTCCAGCAAGTGCGTCACCTTACCCACACAGATGATCATTGACAGCAGCGTCTCAGGCTCGCAGGCAGCAGGCGATGGGAGCGGTGAGCTGAAAGTTTTATCCGACCGTAATTGCTGCGACCTGTTAAGCAGGGTCGACATGTAACTTAACACAGCGTCACTGGCGTCGGCGTCGCTAGGCAGTTGCTGTGCGATTCTATCACGCTAGTAGACTAATCAATATTTTGCATAGGTGACACAAAGGCCACTTGGCACAAATCGATCAGTCACTTGCGTAATAAGATCTGTAAAAACAATGCCCGATTCGCAAAGGCGCGAATGCTCAAATAGAGACTTCTAGCAAACGAAAACTAAACTGTGGCCGCTCACGGCGTAACCACAGGACAATGTAACGTCCGCGAAGTAAACACAAGTTCTACAAGGTCCGAATCTTCGGAATTACACACAAGTCTAACCAGAGGACCGTTTAAGACGATGTCCACCCCGCGAATCAAAACGGAGTATTCCGTGTCTCCCGAGGTCCGTACACTTCGGACGCTCGAACAGGAGACTAGTGATGTCCGTACACTTCGGACGCTCAGACACGAGAGACTGTCCCTCCTCGCGCTGTGCCGCAGCTCACGGCAAGTGACGGCGGCGCCGGCCGCGGTGGCCGAGGAGACTGAGGCGCTTCAGTCACGGTCTGCACGGCCACTACGGTCGGGGTTCGAATCCCCCCTCGGGCATGGATATTTGTGCCGTCCTAGTTCGTAAGTAGTTCATAAGTAGTTTGTAAGTTTAGGGACTGATGACCCCGTAGTTAAGTCCCATAAACTATACAAACATTTGTACTACTAATTTGTGACGGGGGCCACACCCACGCGCGAAAAGACGCACCAATATCTGCTAACGGCTAATAGTCAAACCAATCGGATGGAGTAGCGCCGTTTACAAATTGTTTAGCTGTCATTCTAAAATAATTTGCCGAATGAGGACGCGTTCTCTGCGGCTGGCAAGAGGCTCCGCCCACGCCACCAAAGCTTCCCGCGGATTTCACCGTTTCCAGGGTGAATGCTCTGCAAGGAATTTCACCTTGCTCCTAGCTACGGTCACACGACCTAAAAATGTTAACGTTGTGCCATATATAAAGCCGCTGGAGCCAAACCCCTTAACTATTTGTCACACTAACTGTGTTCAAACTCTGCTGCTTTCTAGGAAGTTTTTTGGATAACGCCTAAGGGCAATACATCTCCATATACGTCTCCATATACAGCCCGGGGCCCAGAGCACTCTGCTATTGTTTGTATCCGGCAAATTCCTCTCTTGCGAAACGGTCGAATGACTAAAAAGGCAGTCCCGGTATCGCCCACCGTAAGCCGCGGGCCAGCATTGTGTAAAGCGTTCCACACATTCTTCCAGGTATACTCCGCCGCCTGTAGCGTCGGCGCCAAACAGGTCAAGCCAGCCCCTCTCGTCCTTCCCCGAAGGTGAGCTAAAGTTAATGGGAGGGGTAGACCTTCAAGAGCGTCTCTGCTCTGCGTGGCCTGACCGTGCCCAATACGTAAAACCACTTTTTAGCAGCCAAGCTGCGCCAATAAACATTAAAATCCCGAAATTTTCATATAAACATAGAATGTACTACAATCCCAGGAGCTCATCACCCCTGATGTGTCCCGAAAGGCACATAAATCAAAATAAATAAAGATCTACAAAGAAAAATGTTACATATTTCAATAATTAGCGTAAAGAGAAAAGTACAGGAACACAAGGTTAGTATGAAAACTAGACTAATTACAGCCCCCGTCTCACAACTGCACAAATTAGGTAATAGTAACGTCATCTGTATGTAAGGAAAGATTAATAGGCAGGTCTCTCATTCTAAGATTCTCATTTAAATGGCCATTTGTGGAAAGATCGATCTCATCAATTACATAAAATGTACAAAAATGAAAGCCTTGCGATTAATTCCTTCGACCGTATAAATTTGGGAGATCTCACAGAAATCCAAGTCGGTTATTTTAGTTAGTGTTCACGGAACTACCTGTTCAACACCTTGTCTTTATTTGTTATCTAATTGATTATCTACCAACATTTATAGGGATCACATCAATATTATATATCTTCATTTCTATGATAAATATAATGACTTGCCAATCGCACCATAATATAATGACACAAGAATGAATATAATGACCTGGCAACTGCTCATCGACATAATGACATAACAGATGAAAAGTTCAAATGTTTGTAAGGCTATGGGGCCAAACTACTGGAGTCATCGGTCGCTAAGCTTACCAGTTATTTATAATAACTTAAACCTTTCCTAAGGACAAGTCACAAACCCATGCCCGAGTGAGGACTCGAACCTGGGGCTGGAGCGACATAACAATAATTAATGTTCTGTTATGTAACCAAACGGAATAAAGAATGATGTGCTCTCGTACATGCATAAAGTATTGTAAATATTAGTTTATGTTGCTATCCAATTACCAAGTAATATTTCAAATGTTTGTATAGCTTATGGGACTTAACTATGGGGTCATCAGTTCCTATACTTACAAACTACTTATGAACTAGCTAATCCTAAGGACGGCACAAATATCCATGCCCGAGGGGGTATTCGAACCCCCGACCGTAGTGGCCGTGCAGACTGTGACTGGAGCGCCTCAGTCCCCTCGGCCACCGCGGCCGGCAAGTAATATTTGTATATAGTAGAAATAAATATGTAAAATATTGATTTATTCGCTATAAATGTTGGTAGATGTTTAATTAGGTAAGAAGATGTTTAATTAGATAACAAATTATGACAAGGTGTTGAATAGAAGATTCCCTGAACACTAACTAAAAAAACCGACTTGGGTTCCCATGAGATCTCATAACTTTTTACCGGGAAATTAATTTGTCCAGATATTTGCATTTTTATATACTTCACGTTTTTGATAGGATTTCATTTCTATTTGTAGGTAGTCCTTTTTTATGCTTGGGTAACATTTTTTGAAAATCAGCTACGGATTTTCTTAAAACCCATTCCCTGTCTCTTTTGGTTTATCTCAGAGGCTATGATATAACTATATTTGGGAAGCCTGGAAAGTCGATTATATTGTTAATGTTCAATCCTTTCATTATGTACAAGTACTGCAACGTGCGGTGTATCACTATAAAAATGTCAACACGTTATAATTGTACTTGGCATCAGTTTTTGAACTTCAGAATACACAGAAGTTACGAATAAGGTATATTTTACTGTATAACTGAAAGCAGTTGGTACTATTTTGCATGGTATTTGTTGAATAATCAGTTTATTTCTTCCAACAGTTAGTAGTACAAAATTAATTATTGTAGTCTATAAAAAAGCCTTTTCTTCAGTGTTCACAATTGTATGGTATGTAAATGGTTACATATAATTGTATAAATCATGGTCCTTGTATCAGTACAACTATAACTTAAGAGAATTACAGAATAAAAATAATTTCTTTCTTGAGAAAAAATCTAGTGCGAGAGCATTAATAGCAACTACTTAAACAAATTTGGAATTTCTTTAATTTTCATCATTGCGGGCTCCAGTAGGAAGTGATTTTGGACAACAAACTCATTTTGGCACTATTATTCAGTGAACGTGCAGTGTAGTGAACGCTGCATTAATTCCATACTTCACTCCCCACATTTTTGTGAGAAACAAATCAGCAAATTTTATTTCACGAATATCTATAGGCCTAATACAGTATCTTCACCCTCAATATCGAACCTGTAAGTCTTTCATCTGTGTTCATGGGCAGAATAGCGTTTTCAGACAAGTTTACTTGAGTTCGTAAGAGCATTTTCTGCAAGACATTTTCAAAGGTTTTCAATGAAACAGCAAAATTTTTAATGTCATTCTGCTCCAAGGCAGGTAACGTTTCGGCGAAAAATTCTATCAGGTGGGAAAATTCATTTCTATTGTTCCTGTACCTGATACGTATCTTCCATTCTTTGTGATTACCATAAAGCTATTAGCACCATCATACATTGCACGTTTCATGTGTGACATCAGGACTAGCACAGCGCCGAGCTTTATTTGATTTTCTAATTAATTACCTTCGCGTTTGCTTTTAGTCATCAACTAATTTGAAGAGAACAATGCCCTCAATTCATGTCTGCATTGTGTCCACTGCATTATGTAAGTATTGCTACATTAGCTGGTGATTAGCCTACATACCTTCCACTGCACAACATTTGAATTTTGCAGTCCAGACTCCAATATATTGCACAGTGTGATAAAATCTACATTGAAGGCAGTCTTTTGAAACACTTTGTTATTGCCCCTCTCTCCCTACATAGATGTGAGTGACTTTCGTTTCTCTCATTTTAAATGCTTTTGCTACATTTTACTTTGACTCTTTCCTTGAAATGCCATAATCAGTTCCTATGTTTAGTTCCTCTTTCGTCAATGTAATGTCAAGAATTAGAGTATCACACACCATTTGAAGTTAATTCAAAGAGCTCATTGGGATGTCATTTCTTGATCAGGTAGTCCTCGCCTTTTCTTCTCTGGTAACATTTGTTGCATGTCAGCTACGGATTTTGTTAAAGCCCACTCCATTGTCTTTCTTTTTTCCTCAGAGGCTTTGATGTGACAATTTTTGACAAGTCTGGGCGGTAAGTGCTTCTAAATCGATTATATGCTGCGATTACCAACTGTTGAGCTTTACTATTACTGAAGTCGACTGTGACTTTATGGAAGTAATGTCCTTAGAGTCGCGCAATTATTATAAGTAATGGAATTCTGTGGAAAGATAAAAGTCTGGCAGTGGGCCGTGGCAAGCGGTTGAAACAGCCGCCAGACAAAAAAATGTTCAAATGTTTGTAAACCTATCGGACCAAACTGCGTGGTCATCAGTCCGTAGCTTACAAACTACTTAAACTAAGGTAAACTAACCTAAGGACAACACAAACACCCATGCCCGATTTTTTTTTCTATGGGTAGTTCTTTTTGTTGCGGACACTGATTGTTCTACTTCGTTTTTGTTCGATGTGTTGTTGGCTCAGCTTTTTTTTTTTATTACAGAGAGCGTTGAGCCCTCTGACCGGGCGCGCTGAGCCACGGCGCCCGGCATCGCTCGGCTACTCGACCGCGGCAGCTGCCAGACAACTCTGGTATTGGGTTAAACCGAGTAGCCGGTCTGGGGTTTGTCCGAAACGGCGGAAATCTGGGAAAGGCAAATGCTTTGTACTCAAAACTAATTAGGGCTGTTAGCCGAGCGTTTTCTACGGGGTATCTGGAGGACATCTGTGAGTTCCACACTCCAGTAATTCAGAATAAAATAAAATAATCTATAAAATTGTTTACCGTCAACATTTAAGACATCTACGATGTCAGAATAATTATGCAGACCTCATGATTCTACAAAATAATTTCAATATCTCAAAAATTACAAATGTTTATGACTAGTATATCAAAATATAGAAAAATCAAGCTTAAAATAACCAACTTTTCAATGCGTCATACAACATCAACAATCTCTGCTTTAGTTGTAGCTTATTGTCTCTACCTATCATATTGAAAGCGTCACACTTGTATATATTTATTTAATGACTGGTTTTAATTTATATAGATTTATTTATGAAAATATAAACTGATCATCTATTCTCCCAGTAATAATGAAAATGCAAGCAGCATGATTTACCTCTCGTATATTTAATTTAGTATGTCGACTTGCCAGTAATTTACGTAAATATTGTGCGGCAGGAGCGGTCAAGCTCATGAAAGCTGGTTTGTTTATTTATTTCAGACATTATGTAATACTAATTAACAGTCATTTGTGTATCTAAATAATGTTGTATTAGTAAGGAAGTGGTTTCAGGTGGTCACTTTTTAGTTAAAGATATATCTCATGTTAACATGTATACTGTTTAGAAAGGGATGGCGATCGGCCAACGAGGGAGCGGCCAAGACATAGAACTGGTAGGGAGTGTGTGTTTGGAAGGGGAGAGAGGAGCGAATGATGCGCTCTGAAAAGGAACTCAATGTCTAGTCTCCGCAGAAGGACCCTCCTGGATGAAAGAAGTATTTCCATCAGGCAGAGTGTTAAGGTTTGCGCAGCGAACTGCCGCTTGTCGGGACTCTAAATTTGGCAAGAATAAAGACGCTGATATGGCGTACCTGGAAGTAGATAGCAGCACTATCTACCTAATATGAGAAACGTATCTTTCTGGTGGTGTGGGGATACTTTTCATCACCTAGTGTACTCCCAATGTACACTCCTGGCCATTAAAATTGCTACACCACGAAGATGACGTGCTACAGACGCGAAATTTAACCGACAGGAAGAAGATGTGATATGCACATGATTATCTTTTCAGAGCATTAACACAAGGTTGGCGCCGGTGGCGACACTTACAATGTGCTGACAAGGGGAAAGTTTCCAACCGATTTCTCATACATAAAAAGGAATTGAGCGGCGTTACCTGGTGAAACGATGATGTGATGCCTCGTGTAAGGGGCAGAAATGCGTACCATCACGTTTCCGGCTTTGATAAAGGTCGGATTGTAGCCTAACGCGATTGCGGTTTATCGTCCCGCGACATCGCTGCTCGCGTTGGTCGCGATCCAATGACTGTTAGCAGAATAAGGAATCGGTGGATTCAGGAGGGCAATACGGAACGCCGTGATGGATCCCAACGGCCTCTTATCACTAACAGTCGAGATGACAGGCATCTTATCCGCATGGCTGTAACGGATTTTGCAGCCACGTCTCAGATTCAAATGTTCAAATGGTAGTTAAGCTTATGGGACTTAACTGCGTTGTCATCAGTCCCTAAACTTACAAACTACTAATGAACTACCTTATACTAAAGACGACACAAACATCCATACCCAAGGGGGGATTCGAAAACCCGACGGCAGTGGCCGTGCAGACAGTGACTGGCACGCCGCAGACCGCTCGGTCACCGCGGCCGGCGAACATTGTTTCTTTACCGACACAGCCACGGAATGTAGCTTTTGTGTTGTCGGCATGTTCTGAATATCGGTACCCTAGGTCACAACTAGCACCGAACAACATTGCAGAACTTGTTTCAAACTCTTTGTAAGCACTTCGAGCAATGAACTAACATGTACAGGCGTGCTCAAATGTATACGAACGACCAGAATTGCATTTCGCCTGATTCGCAAGCAACCCAACTAACGTACCTGTCTTGCGGGTACTCTACTCGCTCCTAGGTACAGTCGTTCGACTATTGAAAATGGTTCCAACAAGTCACCACTAGAAAACGCTGCTCTTTATCGCAGTAACTCAAGATGTGAAGTAATAGCACGATATTACAAATATCAGGGAACACCTTATCACAGATAAGACTGTCCTTAAGGCTTGCAAGCTCACATTAATTACAAGAAATGACATACCTGAAATGTTACCACTCTCATTATTGCGTAAGATAGATAATGCACGTAGTAAGTTCGTTGTATTCAAGATTTCTTGTTCAAAGTAACAAACCGTACTTATTATTTAAGACAAAATGCCATTAAAATTGTCTCTCGCGAGCAGCTAGTTGAGAATAAGTATGAACCTCACATGACACGATGAACCGTCTTGTTCTGCATATGGATTCAAACCCAGGTCATGCAGACTGAGCAAAGATTTCGTAACTGATGGAAACTAACAGTCATTCTTGACTAATCATACAGAGAGTGATACACCTCGATTTTAGACAGTATCAGTTAGCAAATATCAACTTTAAATTACATAACGTAAACATTTTTAATGGACGGGAATTCCTACCCAACATCTATTGTCCCTGTTAACGAACTTCGAGAGATGTTAAATATTGCTTCTTCACAAGTAACTTACTTGAAATGCCGTGAAGTAAAGCTTTGTTGGACAGGGATTCGAAACCAAAACCTAATCGGATTTTTATCCAAGCACAATCAACTGTGGCATATCGGATTTTCTCGGCAGTAGCTACATCTTTTTACTGAAATGACGAGACGAAACATTAATTTTTTTCCTTCCCAGGACTTCAACCTGGCACCTATCGCTGTTATATTCTAGAGAAAACGAACGTTAAATATGGGTTTGTTACACCAGCAGCGACATGTGAGCATGTTTGAACTAGAAATAATAAGACGAAGAGTTCAGTGCTGACGGGGAATCGAACCCCACATATATCGTTGGTAAATACAGAAAAAGAGACGTCAGCTGCCGAATTTTTCTCCACCAGCAGCTCGAAATAACATCCTTGAACTTACAGTGATTTCCCAAATAGTTCTGTGACTCACTGGGTGTCAAAAACATCGGATATCGTTAGTGTTGGCAACGAATGAAAATACATTGAAAATCAAAATTATTATTATCCACCAGATAGGTCTTCTCATGCTAGAGTTTGATAATATATAATGAAAATTTTAGTACCGGGCCAGGATTCGAACCCATTCAAGCGGGGAGCCGTGCTGCGGTGCGTACGGCTGTTCGCCGTCGGGAGTTCGAGTCCTCCCTCCGGCATGGACGTATGAGTTGTTCTTAGGTTAGTTTACCTTAGTTTAAGTAGTTTGTAAGCTACGGACTAGCTGCCTCGGCTACCCAGTGCATACATTCGTCTCTATTTTGAAATCACCGAAATAAAGTCACGTAACTGCCGCTTGCGCAGTACTGCCAACAGTGTAGATGCACATTTTTTTTAAACGCAATTCTGCTATCTGCTGGAGTTATCAATCTAATGGAACTTTGAACATAATTCCCTTCACTTCTCAACCCAAAATAGTCACATGTGCAAAAAGGGCTAACTTTTGTGACATTTTGTTCTTCTCAGGTTTAATAGACGGGTGGAGACAGCAGATGCATCTCGAACTTTTGTATTATGTATTGGGAGAGCGCATCATGCGAAAATACGACAGGAAAATAATTTTCTACATTATCTGTCGTGTGGTAGTGCCATTTTATTCTTCTTCAAACCATGTTTGACAGCTTTAACTCAGAACAATTTTTCTATGTGCATGTAATCAATAAAATGCACGTGTATTGCTAGACTATTATATATAACATCATAGAATTCGAATATATACTTGATGATTAATTTCTCTCTCATGTTTATTACTGTTTTAACAACACTAAAAGAAACCCTACCAAAATTGTTCACTGTATTATAAGATATGAAATAAAACTACCTGCGATAACCTTAGAACGAAAGTCTGTTTTAATAAAACTGAGTATCTGTAAACAAGCGTACCTCCATCAGCACAAATTAGTAAAATACCACTCACTTAGGTTTCGATCGGGTCTGCGTTTAATTGGTATGCTGTGTCATACCCAAGATGTATGCAAATGTGGCATTTCAAAATAAAGTTATGTATTCCTAGAAACCCAAAATTTGCTTGTGAGCAGCGGAAGGAGGTGTTACCTGATGTGCAGCATTGTAAGTTTTTCAGCTTCAACTATGAGCCGAAAGTATTTTCTTGCGATTTCTTTATTGATGTTTGATCTGACTGCTTGTAGCTTTTTCACAAAAAATCAAATGTTTGTAAAGTCTATGGGACTTAACTACGGGGTCATCAGTCCCTAAGCTTACAAACTACTTATGAACTACTTACGAACTAGGACGGCACAAATATCCATGCCCGAGGGGGGATTCGAACCCCCGACCGTAGCGGCCGTGCAGACCGTGACTGGAGCGTCTCAGTCCCCTCGGCCACCGCGCCCGGCGCTTTTTCACAGAAGATGTAAAATAGTTGTAGTCGAGACTTGAACCGCGAACCATAACAGACGCTGTTTCACAGGTCAGCACAGAGCTAGCGAAGAGGTATGGGTCTTAGCTTCCTCCTACAAGGCAAATGGTGGCTAGAACTCGTAAACCGCTAATTAAAGGACGAGATTAGTTGCGATTTCCACGCACAACTACTCCCTGGGCTGAAAACCGTAAATTTACAATCTTTTTTTACACCGCAAGCGATAATAACTCAGATTATTCAATGGAAATTACAGATAAAATCAAGTGAACATTGAGGCTTAATTCCGTGCACACCAGGAAGTAACTCGTCGATCACAGAGTTGCCAAACATACCTTGCCTTGTTGCCAAATCTCAGTTACAGTACTAGCAAGAAGAACACGAACCGACGTGTTCCTACAGCAGGCTGGGAAGTGACCATAGCTGGCGTCTCAAAGACGCGGTTGCTGCGGCGTGGAATACGTAATGCGTCTGATTTCCTTTTCTGTAACTAGGGGTTATGGACTGGAGCATAGTTATTAACAATACTCAGAACTGACTGCAAATCAAGCATCATAAATCAGTAATTCTCATAGTTCTTTTTATATTTCTTTCGTAAGTGTACTCAAAACTAAGAAAATCATTCATGGATGTTTTTATGACTGGCCGATACGCGAGCACAACAAACAAAAAAGAATATGTGTGTGTGTGTGTGTGTGTGTGTGTGTGTGTGAGAGAGAGAGAGAGAGAGAGAGAGAGAGAGAGAGAGAGAGAGAGAGAGATAAAAATAAAAAGAATGAGATAGTTAAAATTTTAATCTTGGTGTGTAAATAAATCTTTCGATAAATATGACATGTTCCACATCATTACGAAATGTCGTATTCAGATTTCTAAGGAACAAATATTAATATAATCTAATCATATCATATCACTGACTAGCCATGAAGAGTCATGAATTACCGAAATTTTCACCAATATCAGTAACCAAAAGTAATCTTGAAATTAAAAGACGACACTTTTTTAAATAAACCAGAACTTCTATTAAGACTCTTTCCTCCCTGTTAATGAACCTCGAAAGTTGTCTGATATACCTCCATTCAGAATACAGAGCGTGCACACATTTAAAGATGAAGTTCACGATGTGAAGTTCTGTGACGGAAATACGAACCCAGTACATAATCGGATTATTAACTAAGTAAAATCAAATGCTACGTATCAGTTTTTCTTACCAGCTACTAGGTGTTTGAATCTAATATAAGGATACAAATTTTTGTGCCTGTGGGAAAATCTAACCGCACACCTGCCCTCTTTCTTTATCATCCATTAATATAGCTTAAGGATTGATTGCTTACTCATCAACAGTAAGACGTGTGCATGTATGACCAGAAATAACGACATTGCCATTGTTGACAACCTACAGTTTAACATGGCTTTCGGACCACAGTGCAACTCGGCATTTTTCACCTTCCCGAGGGGAAATAAGTGTAAAATGGCATATTAAAATCGTGGCAATGACCAATGATCGAACTCGAGACTTCTGTATTCGCAGTCTTCCTCCCCACCACTTTGCCACCACGTAGCCACACCTGTGGCTCCTTCTTTGCTTTCAGATTAAGGATCACTCGTTTGTGCCTGCGTTGGTAGTTATGTGCCCCTGCACCAAAGTGAAGAGAACTGTATTGAATGTAGTGCCTTCAAGTTGGCATAAACAGAAAAGGAAAAAAATTAAACAGTATAAATGGTCTCTCCTTGATCCCTCAATCTTCATTGCCATTATGCGTCTTATAAGGAACAACGTACTCTTCATTAAAATAAACATCTTCGTTGTATTGTGCAAACATTTGCGATGTATTTTACATTAAAATTTTACTAACAAAATTAAAATAGGAGAAGTTTTATTATTCTCACAGCAACTTGATCGCTGAGGGGAAGTTAAGCTGAAATTAAACAACATGTGCTTTAAACAAAGTCTTCTTCCTATTAATACAGTAGACTCTGTACCGCGTCCAATTCCCGTCCTCTTCTAAAACTGGATGATGAATGTCACTCTGTGACATCTCCTCCCACACAGCGTGAAATACTTCCGACAACGCTGTCTTGGATGCTGCTGCAGGTCTTTTATTCCTAATAACTGTTTCCATCTCTGCTCAAACATGCTCTATGGGTTTGAGGTCTGCAGCTTTTGGAGGGCAGTCCAACAGCTCAATGTCTCATTTCATCTGAAACCAGTGTCTGACACAATTGGCTGTATGGATTGGGGAACAGTCATGTTGGAAGATGATTCTACTTCCAGGAATCGCTGACGAACAGAAGGAAGCTTCTTGTCATCCAGTTTTTCGAAGCAATAACCATTACAAAGTGCACGCTGAAGTTTCCACAGCACGCCGCAACCATTTGCTGATATGCAGCCCCAAACTGTCACAGACGTCCGGCTACATTTTTGCCTCTGCTGGACATATTTACGGTCGTATCTCGCTCCACTTGATCGATACTCATGAACAGAGCTATTTTGAGCAGTTGAAAATACCTTCTCGTCGGTAAATATAACTCGGCCCCAGTACGAAAGCGGCTTCCTTGTGTAGGCCAGTGCAAAATTTAATCTGGCAGCTCTATGTTGCTCTTTCAGCATTTCCTTAACGGCCGCTTTCCGTCCATATCTTCCTTCCTCGTTGAGCGGACGACGTATGGTCTATCTGCTCACTGTTAGCTGCAGGATGTTTTTAATTTCTATGCTGCTCCTGAAAGGGTCCTCAACACTGCAGCGGAGTATACTCTTGTCTTCATCCTCTGTGGTAGTCCGTGGGCGTCCAGAGCGAAGACGACGGTTTACGTGACCTTTTCCATTCTTCTCACACCGAGATCACTAGTGGATCAATAGTATCCCAGAGCAACGGAAATTCCACTGATAATGTCAGTACCTGTGTTCATGAAGCGCAAGGGTAGACCTTTATCAAACTCACTGAGCTGTAGCATGTCGCCTTGACAGAAGAACCGACTCACAAGGCAACAGGAAACGAAGTGCCACACAGGAAGCAGAGTACTTGAATGAGCACCGAAGTCAAATTCATTCCCGATTTCAAGATTACGATGCGGTGACACACAGATTATAATCACGATTTCACTTGAACGTTTAGAGCAATATCATTAAATCAATTCTGTTGCAGACGATCCAGTTATAACAAATAGGTGGGTTCAGTTTGTGGATATATTTGCCAAATTCACTAGTCTGGAATATGCAGCTGTTGGTTTTACCACACATGTCTTTAAAAAAAGAGCTCGAACCATGATTGAACTATTTTTAAAGAGCTGTGTTAGATGACAACTTACATCTGTTCAGTAAAATTCAAGTTAACCAAAAATATGTTTTAGTCGTAACTATTACTTAGAAAGAATGAACATGTTTCAGTATAGAAGACTAAAGTTCAATGTATTCGAGGTATTGCATACATTTCTGCATGTCGCTTAGAACGCTCGTTGTGGGGAGCAGGTCGAAACAGTCTCCAGAAATTTCCAATTTGTAAATAAGGTTCACAAGGAGAGGGTCTTACACGTGCGCTACCGATTGTGATCAAATATTGCATGGACGTTCTAGCTTTCTGCTAGACACTACCTACCTTTGAAAATACGATTGCCCGTCCTCAACTTTGACCTCGGGATTTTTGTTTAATTTTTTATTTTTTTATTGTTTTTTTTTTTTAATTATGTACACCGAAAGGGCGCCAAAACATAAAACATTTTATTGGTACATTATGGGGTCCAGTCGTTACGTGGTGGCAGAGTAGTAAAGAGCGAAACAACTCATAAAAATGTGTTGGGCTCGATACATATTAAGGCCACGACTTTTATCTGCCATATTACACTTATTTCCCCTCTGGAAGTGTTTGTTGATATGAAAAATGCCACGTTAAACTGTAGGTTGTCAACAATTGCAATAGGTGTCGTTAATTCTGGTCAAACACGCACACATCTTACTGTTGGTGAGTAAGCAATTGATCCTCAAGCTATATTCGTGGATGATAAAGAAGGAGGGTAGGTGTGCGGTTCGATTGTCGCGCAGGCACAAAAATTTGTACTTATCTTAGATTCAAACACCTAGTAGCTGGTAAGAAAAACCAATACGTAACATTTGATTTTACTTAGTCAATAATCCGATTATGCACTTCATCTTTAAATATGTGCACACTTTGTCTTCAGAATGGAGGTATATCAGACATCTTTCGAGGTTCGTTAACAGGGACGAAAGGGTCTTAATAGGAGTCCCGGTTTATTACAAAATTGTGGTCTTTTAATTTCAAGTTTAGATTTGGTTACTGATATTGGTGAAAATTTCGGTAATTCATAACTCTTCATGGCTAGTCAACGATATGATATTATTAAATTAATATTTGTTCCGTAGAAATCTGAATACGACATTTCGTAATGATGTGGAACGTGTCATTTTAATGAAAGATTCCTTTACACACCAGAATTCAATTTTTTTACAACAATTTTTTACTCCCTCATTTTTATCTCTCTATCTCTCTTTCTCTCTCTCTCTCTCTCTCTCTCTCTCTCTCTCTCTCTCTTTTCTCTTTCTCTATCGCTCTCTCTCTCTCTCTCTCTCTCTCTCTCTCTCTCTCTCTCTCTCTCTCTCTCTCTCTCACACACACACACACACACACACACACACACACACATTCTTTTTTATTTGTTTTTTGTGCTCGAGTATCGGCCAGTCACAAAAACGTCCATGAATGAGTTTCTTAGTTTTGAGTTCACTTACGATAGGGTGACCAAACGTCCCGTATTTTATGGGATCGTCCCTTATTTAGCCCAAGTGTCCCGTTGTCCCGACAAATTAAATACGGGAAGGATTTTGTCCCCTAATTTACTAACTGTCCCATATTGAATTAACATTTCTTAAAGTACTGCCGGCCGCGGTGGCCGAGGAGACTGAGGCGCTCCAGTCACGGTTTGCACGGCCACTATGGTCGGGGTTTCGAATCCCCCCTCGGGCATGGATATTTGTGCAGTCCTTAGTCTTAGTTAGTTTGTAAGTTTAGGGACTGATGACCCCGTAGTTAAGTCCCATAGACTATACATTTTTAAAGTACTGTTAGCGTAAACAAACGGAGAACAAATGTAGTCATACTCAAGTAATTTAGGAAACAGGCTTCAACTCAAAGGGAATGAAGCACGATTTTTGACGTAATTCTTTAATATATTTCCAATATTTCAACCTTGGAGGCGATCTTTTTTTATTTTAAATGGAAAAAAGGATAGAGTGCCCAAAATCACTATATACATTTTAAAGCAATACCACGCAATCTATAATTTTTTTGGATTTTTTTTAAAACTTATTCTTTCACATGACATGTGCGCGTCATGTGCTGAACGCATTTGACTAGTCTCACCATAAATATCCTCTTCTATGGAAGTCTGTTCAGTAACGAATTAAATATTTACCGGAGTTTGATGAAAATATGCTCCAAGAAAGATGTGAAGATCAGCTTATTGAGAAAGTGAACCATCTTCAACATATACGCGAAGAGAAAATTTATTAATTGAGAACTGTGTAGCGAGTTGGTAAAAACTGGTCTCTCATTTTCAACTTATTTGTATCTGCAGATATCTGGAGCAAATGCTGATGTGGACACGGTGTTATCCGTCACAATATTTTATGGACTGCGAAAGCAACAAATTTAGTGTGCAAACTGAAAGGAAGGAATTGTAATAAGAACTCATTTTCACAATACTTCATGTGGTGATTATTACGTGAAAATACCAACCTCCGGAATGACACACATTCATCTGCGTGGTCACCAATCCATAGCTTTAACACTTAAACGAACTTACACTAAAGCTAATACACACCCATGGCCGAGGAACACCGTCGACGGCCAGCAACCGCAAAGCGACTTAGAACTCTCGGCCACTTCACTGCAGCGAGGAGCTACATTTGATTAATTTTTGTATTAGCATCTGACTTGGTATGTCTTAGTTACTGAGATTACCTTATATGTAGTTTGTCCCGTCCCAAAAACTCGTAATTCCGATAATTCCGATGTTTGTCCCGTTGCTTTCGTGTTCTTTAAGCAATTAAATGCCTTTCCTGTTGTGGTAATAGTTTTCTAAAATAAGTGATTTCGAGAAAATGTAAATAAGAGAAACAACGAATATCTTGGGGAGCAGGGGGGAGGGGGACAAACACTGGCTTTGTCCATTTGACCTCTATACTGTGTGTGCATCAATTTGTGTGTTTAAGTATCTGTTAAAGCTACAAATAAAGGGAACATTTAGCGTCACAGATATCGGTACCCATATGTGTCCGTATTTTTATTTTAGAAATCTGGTCACCCTAACTTACGAAAGAAATATAAAAACAACTATGAGAGTTACTGATTTATGACTCTTGGTTTGCAGTCGGTTCTGAGTACTATTAATAACTATTCTCCAGTCCCTAAACCTAGTTACAGAAATTAGAATCAGACGCATTACCTATTCCAGGCCGTAGGAGCCGCGTATTTGAGACGCCAGCTATGGTCACTTCCCAGCCTGCTGTAGGAACACGTCAGGTTCGTGTTCTTCCTGCTAGTACTGTAACTGAGATTTGGCAACACGGCAAGGTATGTTTGCCAACTCTGTGACCGACGAGTTACTTCCTGGAGTGCACGGAATTAAGCCTCAATGTTCACTTGATTTTACCTGTAATTTCCATTGAATAATCTGAGTTATTATCGTTTGAGGTGTAACAAAAGATTGTAAATGTACGGTTTTCAGCCCAGGAAAGTCGGTGTACGTGGAAATAGCAACTAATCTCGTCCTTTAATTAGCGGGCTACGAGTTCTAGCTACCATTTGCATCGTAGGAGGAAGCTACGAGACATACCTCTTCGCTAGCTCTGTGGTAACGTGCTGACGTGTGAAACACCGGCTGTTATGGTTCGCCGTTCCCGTCTCGCTGATTGCAAATTTCTTATACCTTCTGTGAAAGAGCTACAAGCAGTCCGATCAAACATAAATAAGTAAGTCACAAGAAAATACTTTCTGCTCATAGTGCAAGGTGAAAAACTTACAATGCTACAAATCAGGTACATCTCTTTCCGCTGCTGACAAGCAAATTTTGGGTTCCTAGGAACATATAACTTTATTTATGAAATGCCACATTTGCATACTTCTTGAGTGTGACACAGCATACCAATTAAACACAGACCCAATTGAAATCTAAGTGAGTAGTATTTTACTAATTCGTGCCGATAGAGGCACGCTTGTTTACAGGTACTCAGTTTTATTAAAACAGACTTTCGTCGTAAGTTTATCATGAATAGGTTTATTTCATTTCTTAAAATACAGTGCACAATTTTAGTAAGGTTTCTTTTAGTGTTCTTAAAACAACAGTAAACATGAGAGAGAAATTAATCATTAAGTATATATTCGACTTCTCTTATGTTATCTATAACCGTCTGGCAATACTCATGCAGTTTATTGATTACATGCATGTAGAAAACTTGTTCTGAGTTAAAGCTGTCAAACGAGGTTTTAAGAAGAATAAAATGCCACTACTACACGCCAGATAATGTAGAAAATTCTTTTCTAACGTAATTTCGCACAATGGGCTCTCCCCATACGTAATAAAAAAGTTTCGAGATGTATCTGCTGCCTCCGCCCGTCTATTAAGCCTGAAAAGAACAAAATAACGCAGAATTTAGCCATTTTCCCACTTGTGACCATTTTCGGCTGAGAAGTGAAGGGAAATATGTTCAAAGTTCCATTAGATTGATAACTCAAGCAGACAGCAGAATTGCGTTTAAAATATGCAACGTACATTGCTGGCTGTATTGGGTAAGCGGCAGTTACGTGATTTTATTTCGGTGATTACAAAATAGAGACGAATGTATGCACTGGGTAGCCGAGGCAGCCAGTTCATGGCGATTCAGTCTATCCAGTAAATGAATGTACTGAACATGCTGCAAACCACTGGGTATACAGGGAGCCCGTGTGTCAAAATTCTCATCCAGTGTGGCGCAACGGCTCTACGATATGAAAATCAATCACAGATAATTGGATTTGGTGGTCTGTTGGACTGATGATAGGTTGATATACTTACGGTCTGGGCTCGATTCCAAGTTCCACCGATGATTTTTGAAAGGGAGAGACAGATTATATTCACTTCTGCCTACGCCAAGTGAAGAAGGTATAATGGGATTGTAGTTTGAAATTCACATTAAAATGATATTCCTTCTTTACCAAGTAGAGTTAAGGTTGGCCGCTGTGGAGTAGCCGAGCGGTCTAAGGCGCCTCGCTGCGGAGCGCGCGGTTGCTCGCCGTCGGAGGTTCGAGTCGTCTCTGTGACATGGGTGTGTGTGTTGTCCTTAGGTTAGTTTACCTAGGTTTAAGTAGTTTGTAGGCTACGGACTGATGACCACGCAGTGTGGTCCGATAGATTAAAAAAAAAGTTAAGGTTGAACTACAATAAAGTCGATGTGGTGATATGTAGAAAAATGTTCAAATGTTAGTAAATCTATAGGACACAACTATTTGTTTATTAGTCCGTAGCTTACAAACTACTTAGAATAAGGTAAACTAACCTAAGGACAACTCGTACACCCATGCCCGAGGAAGGACTCGTACTCCCGACGGCGAACAGCCGTGCGCACTGCCGCACGGCGCCTCAGTGCGAAAGGCTAATCCGCCCCGCTTGAATGGGTTCGAATCCTGGCCCGATACTAAAATTTTCATTATGTGTTATCGAGCTCTAGCATTAGAATACCTATTTGCTGGTGGATAATAATTTTGATTTTCAATGTATTTTCATTCGTTGCCAACACCAACGCTATCTGATTGTTCCTGACTCCCAGTGAGTCATAGAACTATTTTCGCGATCACTGTAAGTTCAAAGATATTATTCCGAGCTGCTGGTAGAGAAAAAAATCTAGTTCAAACATGCTCACATGTCGCTGCTGGTGTAACAAGCCCATAGTCAACGTTCGTTTTCTCTAGAATATAACAGTGATAGGTGCCGGGTTGGAGTCCTGGGAAGGAAAAAAATAATGTTTTGTCTCGTCATATCAGGTAAAAGATGTAGCTACTGCCGAGAAAATACGATATGCCACAGCTGATTGTGCTTCGATAACAATCCAATTAGGTTGTGAGTTCGAATCCCTGTCTAACACAAAGCTTTACCTCACGTAATTTCAAGTAAGTCACTTGTGAAGAAGCAATATTTAACATCACTTGAAGTTCGTTAACAGGCAAAATAGATGCTGGGTAGGAATTCCCGTCCATTAAAAATGTTTACGTTATGTAATTTAAAGTTGATATTTGCTAACTGATACTGTCTAAAATCGAGGTATATCACTCTCTGTATGCTTAGTCAGGAATGACTGTTAGTTTCCATCAGTCACGAAATCTTTGCTCAGTCTGCATGACCTGGGTTTGAATCCATATGCAGAACGAGAGGGTTCGTAGTGTCATTTGAAGGTCACACTTATTCTCAACTAGCTGCTCGTGAGAGACAATTTTAACGTCATTTTGTGTTAAATAATAAGTACGGTATGTTACTTTGAACAAGAAATCTTGAATACGACGAACTTACTAGGTGCATTACCTACCTGACGCAATAATGAGAGTGGTAACATTTCAGGTATGTCATTTCTTGTAATTAATGTGAGCTTGCAAGACTTAAGGACAGTCTTATCTGTGATAAGGTGTTCCCTGATATTTGAAGTATCGTGGTATTACTTCACATCTTGAGAGCAGCGTTTTCTAGTGGTGGCTTGTTGGAACCATTTTCAGTAGTCGAACGACTGTACCTACGAGCGAGTTGAGTACCCGCAAGCCAGGTACGTTAGCTTGGTTGCATGCGAATCAGGCGAAATGCAATTCTGGTCATTCGGATACTTTTGAGCATGACTGTACATGAATTCTTAAGTTCGCTGTGGAGTTTCGACTGATTTGAACTGTTTTCCCATCAACAAGCAGTATGCAGCGAAAGGAATCGTTTTTTCCATACAAGTTCAAAAATCCTAAAACTTTAGCATAAGCTGGCCCCATGTCGAAAGGAGACTGCACGCTATTTACGTGTGATGCGTCAGGTGATATTCATATACGGTACTCATTGTTGTACATAATTATAAAATAAAAATATTACGGATGAATGAGTAGTATTAATTGTTATAATAGTACTAAAATGTACAATTCATACGTTTTCAACGTACATTGTTGTACAGATCTAATTTAAAAACAAATATTGTTTCGTTTTTCCCTTCACTAAAATCAAAGTCTCTTATTCTGCAGTCTTGATATTCTAAAAAAAAATAAAAAATAAAAAATAAAAAAAAAACACATTACGCAACTTGCGATAAAAAATATAACGTTATTTCCGTTAAAGCGTTAACCGATAGAAGTAACCTAGTTACAACTGAAGTCAGTTTGCGCAAATAATAACATCGTTACCGCTCGTTACAAATGTTCAAATGTTTGTTAAGCTTATGGGACTTAACTACGGGGTCATCAGTCCCTAAACTTACAAACTACTTATGTACTACTTACGAACTAGGACGGCACAAATATCCATGCCCGAGGGAGTATTCGAACCCCCGACCGTAGTGGCCGTGCTGACCGTGACTGGAGCGCCTCAGTCAGCTGGGCCACCGCGGCCGGCCCGCTCGTTACCTTTGAAAAGTAACTGTTACTAGTAACGGCATTACAAGTAACGCGTTACTCTCCAACCCTGTGAAGAACGAACACCAAAATAGGACGCACAAGTGTTGTGCAGGCAGTTTATTTACAAGAAGTGTTCTGGCAATGAAATGAAACCTTTGGTTCGCCTTCGCTACGACATTTTCTGTGTGTTCTTGGTAATTACAGTTGCCCGAAATTTTTGTTCCTAGGAATTTAGTTGACTCATTTGCACTGTAAATGAAGGTTACGTATTTTCTTTTAGTGCTTATATGGATGACTTCAGCTTTTCATTATATGACCTGTAAGGGTCAGATCTGCTCAGATAGTCTCCTAAATCATTTATAAAAACAAGTATTTGTACTCGAAAAATAATTTGAACGATTCACAAGATTACAAAAAATGTAATGGAAGACAGCAAAGGTAACGAATTCCGCACAACGTCAGAAAGAGCAGCGCGCGTTCTGCAGAAAGTACGCATAGCTGGCCATTGACGTCACGCTTCGCCATATCGGGCTACCGAGAAGCGCCAGGGAAATTGAATACACCCCCGTCAGCAGCAGGTATAAAGTTGCCGAATTCGAGTCTGCCATTTGAGGACAGATTTAGGAGAGTCACCGAGTGTTTGGTTTACTACCGTGAGGTACGAGTTGCCGAATTCTTGTGAGCCCTCTATCATATCGACTGTACGCCAACCAACACATCAACGAGAGAACAAAATTTTCAGGCACCGCCACATACGCGAATTACGAGGTGCATTCAAGTTCTACGGCCTCCGATTTTTTTCTCCGAACTGGAAAGAGAGAGAAACATGCGCATTGCTTTAAAATGAGACCGCGTTCATTGTCAATACGTCCCAGAGATGGCAGCACCGTACGGCAGATGGAATTTTACCGCCAGCGTCGAGAATGAGAACTGTTTTAGATACTTAAAATGGTGACGTTTTCCTTACTTGAACAGCGTGCAATCATTCGTTTTCTGAATTTGCGTGGTGTGACACCAATTGAAATTCATCGACAGTTGAAGGAGACATGTGGTAATGGAGTTATGGATGTGTCGAAAGTGCGTTCGTGAGTGCGACAGTTTAATGAAGGCAGAACATCGTGTGACAACAAACCGAAACAACCTCGGGCTCGCACAAGCCGGTCTGACGACATGATCGAGAAAGTGGAGAGAATTGTTTTGGGGGATCGCCGAATGACTTTCGAACAGATCGCCTCCAGAGTTGGCATTTTTGTGGGTTCTGTGCACACAATCCTGCATGACAACCTGAAAATGTGAAAAGTGTCATCCAGGAGAGTGCCACGAATGCTGACAGACAACCACAAGGCTGCCCGTGTGGCATGTTGCCAAGCAATGTTGACGCGCAACGACAGCATGAATGGGACTTTCTTTTCGTCGGTTGTGACAATGGATGAGACGTGGATGCCATTTTTCAATCCAGAAACAAAGCGCCAGTCAGCTCAATGGAAGCACACAGATTCACCGCCACCAAAAAATTTTAGAGTAACCGCCAGTGCTGAAAAAATGATGGTGTCCATGTTCTGGGACAGCGAGGGCGTAATCCTTACCCATTGCGTTCCAAAGGGCACTACGGTAACAGGTGCATCCTACGAAAATGTTTTGAAGAACAAATTCCTTCCTGCACTGCAACAAAAACGTCCGGGAAGGGCTGCGCGTGTGCTGTTTCAATAAGACAACGCACCCGCACATCGAGCTAACGTTATAAAACAGTTTCTTCGAGATACCAACATTGAAGTGATTCCTCATGCTCCCTACTCACCTAACCTGGCTCCTAGTGACTTTTGGCTTTTTTCCATCAGTGAAAGACACTCTCCGTGGCCGTACATTCACCAGCCGTGCTGCTATTGCCTCAGAGATTTTCCAGTCGTCAAAACAGACTCCTAAAGAAGCCTTCGCCGCTGCCATGGAATCATGGTGTCAGCGCTGTGAAAAATGTGTATGTCTACAGGGCGACTACGTCGAGAAGTAACGCCAGTTTCATCGATTTCGGGTGAGTAGTTAATCAGAAAAAAAAATCGGAGGCCTTAGAACTTGAATGCACCTCGTACAAGAATCGCGGCCATGCCTACGGAGAGCAGCGCCCTCTACTTGACTGACTTAACCAGCTGCACATCGCTGCTCGGGAGACAGTCGGCACCGCACCCATGACCAGCAGCCATAAGAATCTAGCTACTTCAGTTTATATTTGTTAGTTTGCTGTCAAGACTCGAAGCAAATTAAGTATTTGATTTTGCTCTGCGAATAAATTGTTCTGTTGATCAGAATGGCTGTTGTAGTAATGCACCTGCACCAGCATTCCTGTATGTGTGCCGGCTGCTGTTACATCGTGCAGTAGTTGACTCAACACATTGCGCCGAGGATAAACAACAAATGCAGATCCGTATTTACAACAAGTGTTACAAATTATAGAACATCAGATTTGTATAATGGCGCGAAAACCTTGAGGCACCTCCAAAAAATGTTCAAATGTTTGTTGAGCTTAAGGGACTTAACTACGGGGTCATCAGTCCCTAAACTTACAAACTACTTATGAACTACCTACAACTAAGGACGGCACAAATATCCATGCCCGAGGGGGGATTCGAACCCCCGACCGTAGGGGCCGTGCAGACCGTGACTGAAGCGCCTTAGTCCCCTCGGCCACCGCGGCCGGCGAGGCACCTCCCATTTGCAGTATTGCCGGCACTGGTAAACAAAAACACGCTATTGGCCAGCCAGCGTATGGTACACAGCCAGCGCGCCGCATGAACAGGAAACAAGACTGGCAGCTCGTGAAAATCTTGCCCCCGTTACTTTTTGAAGGGTGTGACAGAACTGCCCTTCGTGGAACGGGAAACTGCTTTTCTTGGAGTAAGTCTGCACATGAACAGTCAGTGTGTTTGCGACATACTGAGAACGTTAATACCGCTCATTCGCGTAGCCCCCGATAAGTGCTCACTCAGTGCAGACCATTTTTTTCAAAGCCAACGGGTGAACCTACTGGTCTACTTGAAAAAGAGGTACCTTCACCCCTCCAAAGTTCAGTGCAAAGACAACGTAATAAACTATTTGTGGAATTGGACACTGGCGCTTCTGTTACTTTGTTCAATCGTGCCACTCACGTACTATTAGATTCACAGCGATTGACAAAATCGTATACGCCATTTACTCTGTATATCGGTGAAACCAAATGTTCAAAATGTTCAAATGTTTGTTAAGCTTATGGGACTTAACTACGGGGTCATCAGTCCCTAAACTTACAAACTACTTATCAACTACCTTATACTAAGGACGTCACAAACATCCATGCCCGAGGGGGGATTCGAACCCCCGACCGTAGTGGCCGTGCAGACCGTGACTGGAGCGCTTCAGTCTCCTCGGCCACCGCGGCCGGCACGGTGAAACCATTCCAGTACTTGGAACATGTTGCTTGCCTACTACATTCAAGTCTCAAACCTGAATAGTGACATATACAATACTATATGCCTTAAACTGGGAGAATATTTTAGGATTAGGTTGTTCTGATTTGTTTGGCCTTCGTATTCAGGACGTACGCCAGAAGAACACAGCAATCTTGACACACTGTTTCAAATACTTTCAGTTGCAGGTTTGAAGTGTCACAAAGACGAGTGGTTTTTCTTTTCACACCAAATTTAAAATATTTGGCCATTTTACAATAGCCAGGGTGTCCACTCCTTTCAATTACATTTGCTGGAAATTCACGATGTTCCCGCCCCCACGCGACCTGAAAGAATTACAGGTCGTTCTTAGGACGTTAACATTCTATATATACCTAACACAACCCAGATCGCGGATCCGTTTTATCGCTTGCGCCGGAAGAATTTGCTTTGTGTATGGACAGAACAGTGCAAGAAACTCAAACGTGTTTTGTTGGGTGAGAGATGTCTTGTTCACATAGATCCCACTAAACCAGTAGTTTTGGCTACAGATATTTTTTCTTATGGGATTGCAGCTGTGATCTAGCACAGAATTGGTTCAAAGGACAGGTAGAGTGCTTTTGCTTTCAAGTTGTTCATAAACACGCAATGTAATTACTCACAGATCGAGAAAGAGGCGGTAGCTATTGTCTATGGCTTGAGTAAGATTCTCCGTTATACACCTACCTCTCTTCGAGCAAAAACCACTAGACTTTTGTTTGTGGAGGCATCTGAAAGCTCTTATGTGCAGAACCAGGACAAGCAACAAAGGATGGAAGATCAGGGTGTAACATACTGTCGACAACGTCGTCATCAGAGACGGAAAGACATACAATATTCAAAGTCTACGTGCCAAAATTGTGGATCGCTGCGAAACAACGCTTAGTTCTCCAGGGATTCATCAGCACATCACAGATTCATTTTAGCGACAAATTGGTGCTTGCTCCCTAGATAATGGAGGGCATTTTTAAGAGTTCACTCCAAAAAGTGTTTCTCTCACTCTTCTTTCGTTTCACCTTCTTTTGGGTAAGTTCAATCAATCATTCCTTAGTGTGTTAATGTTGTTTTCTTAGTGACCCGTGTATCGTAAACTGCAAAGAAACAGGTTGCCTAAGATCGCTTCAAAAACTTTATTCTGACTTGTTTCGGCAGGTATTACCAAAAGTATTGCGTCTTCTTATAATAGCTGGATGTTGGGAATATCAGCGTGTCAAGTATAAAACAGGACCAAAATAAAATATAAAACTTTATACTTTGACGTCTCCAAGTCTAATTCCAGCATTCTGCTGTTATAAGAGGCACAATTCCTCTGAAACTTCGTGGCAGATTAAAATTGTGTTCCAGAACCGGCACTCGAACCTGCGGCCTTTGCCTTTCGCGGGCAAGCACTCTACAACTGAGCTATCCCGGCACGACTCACGATCCCGCCTCACTAACTTTATTTCTGCCAGTACGTCCCTTCCTACTTTCCAAACTTCACAGAAGGCGAGGTACTGTCAGAATTGAAGTTGTGAGGACGGACCGTGAGTCGTGTCTGGCTAGCTCAGTGGCAGAGCGCTTGACAGCGAAGGTCAAAGGTCCCAGGTTCGAGTCCCGGTTCCAGCACACAATTTTAATCTGCCCGGAAGTTTCATATCAGTGCACACTCCGCTGCAGAGTGCAAGTTTCATTCACAATTTCTATATCTGATCTATGAGTCATGAAGCTTTAGTAATATACAAGATCCAATGATAGCAGCCTAGATATGCCGAAACATGCCAGAATATAATTTTTGACGAGACCTTACGCAGCTTGTTTCTTCCCAGTCTAGGAAACAAACTAGGTGGTCGCAAAAAGATGACACAGTGTCACAAGTAGATGACCAGTATTTTTTAGTTATTTGCGATCTTCGTTTGCTCTCGGCTTCCGAGATAATAGGTTTGGCTTTTAGAGTAAATTTGTTTTGGTATCTTCTAATTCCGTATATAGTCAACGGTTCAGCGTTAGGCTAAGTTGTGTATTTTCTGTAATTTTAATTTTACTAGGTATTTCAGTTTCTTTAAACCAATTGGGTTGTGTTTCGCGGTTCCGGAAGAAGTCAAATATTTCTTCAGTTAGTCTATTACGTCATTGTGAGAAGATAAATATTTATAGTTATCCTGTTTCCCATAGAAGCTGAGTGTTTTTCAATCTTCTTATAGCGAGTTTCATTCTTGACGTATATTATAACCCTGAAATTTTGGTCCTATGATATTCCTTAAAATTTGCCTGTCGTTTCGCTCTAGTTTCTCCATCTGGCCTTTAAAACACCATGTTTAGTGTTTCTACTGCGTAAAATGCCTCTGATATAAAATAGTAATTAATTTTTACACCCATGAGAAGGATTTATTGTTGTATGTACCTTTTGTTAGTTGACCATTTTAATATTATTTTTTACTGGATCCATTGTTGTGAGTTCACAGAATTACAGCTAAACCAGTTCTCCGAGAGAAGTGACTTCTTTTACAATTTCAGTCTTCGTTCTTGGACTCCCAAATATTTACCCGGGTGTTTGGTATTTATCATTAATCTTTAAGGGGATTTGAGGACATATTTGAGCTGTTAGTTTTTCTAGTTCAAAGATTTGCTCCCTTGCTTTCTCCATTATTTCAGCAAACAACGTCATATCTATAAAAGCAATAAAATTGACTTTGTACTTCTTCTTTTTACAACCCTAATTCCACTCTTTACCTTTTTGATCCATTCTCTAATTACTTTCTGAAGCACTTAGTTGAGGAATAACTGTGAAAGTACGTCCTACTGTTCTTATTTCGAATGGATCTGAAAATTCACCCATTAAATTAACTTTCGAGAACGTAATTCTGATAGTCGCTTTAGTGATGTTGATTGTTTTTTTACCCAATCCCATTTATTGTGCCACTGTCAAAAGATTATCTGTCAATCGAATCGAATCACTGAAAGAGATTGCGTAAGTTTTTCCCTTGAGGTTTTGTATTCCATAATGTTTTGAAGTTTCATGTTTGTTCAGGTCATAACCTGCTCTTTCTAAAACTTCCATTGTAATCCCCAACTTGTGGGTGCATTTGTGACTACGCCCTGTTTAAAAGGGCTTGTACATTACATTCAACCAAGTGTTTCATACTGTCTGATACGCTCTTTTGCTGTGTTTTTCCCATGATTAATGTTTATAAGAGATGTAGAAACTTAGCTCGGATGAAGAAAAGGCGTTTTCTGACCTATGTCCATGTAAATATATCTTCTTCCTCTACATTTGATGCATTTTTCCTGATAGTTTAGCCACAAATTTTAATTTCAACCGGTATTTCATCTGAGGCTTCTCTTCCAAATCTCCCACCAAATTGAATAATGGATATTCATAGTGCTGAGTAACACGTTTGGATGGTGGACGGTATTAATTATTTCTCTCAATTGTTATTTTCTTCTTGCAGTTATTAGAAGTCCCATAAATCGATTGTAGATTTACATGAGTATCCCTCGTAAGCAGATTGAAACCACAGCCTTCTACCACAACGTTTTTAGGGTTAGTAACACAGGTGAGGATTCCACGTCACTTTTTACAAAGACAGCGCTGCCCTCATATGCAGCCATCCGACCTTTAATTGTGAAAAAGTGATACATGGCCCTGGTTGTATCTACGTTTCTGAAATCACACATACACATTTAGCGTTTTTATAAACTTAAATAGCCTTTCTTTATTCAACTTTAATGAACGAGCTTTCCACTGCCTAGTAAAACTAATGAATCTCGTCATTAGTACCTGTGGATGCTGTTAGTGAATTCACGACTGCGTCTTTTATAATACTGCCTTTGTTATGTGATTATTGCTGTATCGCTGAGTTTACTTGTTGTTAGTAAATTTATAATTGATTTGCTCAAAATCAGATATGTATGGCGTTTGCGGTGAATGTGGGTTGCTGCTGACTGCGGCCACGTTCTGATGGTTTGGTGTCCAGAATTCCTCATACATATCTGCTGTGTGAATGTAGAACCATCCGCTGTGTTACGTCCATCTGAAAGGGGGCACTACTGCATCTGTTTCCTCCTGTGATATAATTACCCGCTGCAGGAGCAGCGGCAGACTGCATCGTTCGTACTTGCGGACGATCGTACATAGCTCCAGGTGATATTGTCATCGTTGTACGATATTACGGATTAATTTCAACAGACTGTGTGTGTGGTAACAGCAGGAAGGCTTTTGTGACTCCTGGATGCGGTGCTCGATTGTTCGAAGCGTGCAGGCCAGAACATATACACAAATTGCGGGATTCGATTTGTCGCAGTCCACAATGCCATTGGCACCTGAACAGTGTGCACATGTTTGCTGCTGCGGTATTGTTTGCTGCCAAGGCCACAATACAAACAGCCATAACGGTCACATAATTCGGCTGATATACAGATTAACGAGTCAACGAACTCAGTGAATGAATACACCTTCAGGTAAAATACGCTATTTGAAACTACTTACACACTGTGGCTTTGATTTACCTATAACATTCGCGGTCTATTTTTTTTCTTATTGTGTTACCTCCTGACTATCAAAATTTTAACCCCTCACATGATGTTAGTATTTCACGTCTGAAAGGTCCTACAAGACATTTCAGTTAACTCCTTGTACTCATAGATCGGGAAATAAGCATTTCCATGTTATGCACTGAAAAAACTGCACTTTGCATTGTGTATATGAAATGCAGGTACAGCAGTCTATATTCTATTACACCCGGTATGATTTTAATTGTTGACGCTACAGCTGTTTCCGAATTTCAGCCGATGCAAAAGTTTGCCACCAGAGACGCGTTGCACCCTTCCACTATTACTATTCTTGTTGTCCAAACAAACGATATTTGTCCCCATAAAACATAATTAGACAAAATTCACAGACTGCGCATTAAGCTGTTGCTCTGTTCTGATCAGATACTTGTCTTGTTACCCTTGGAATGGTACCACAGGTAATAATAATAATTTTGTGTGGTGCACGAGTTTCAACTATACACCGCTTCAGGTAGAGGTGGTACTTTCCGCAGCCTGTTCCTTTCCTTCCAGACTAGGCTGTGTGCTTGTCTGGTGTGTCCTTGCACCAACTTCGGAATTTTGTTTGTCCATCTTCCTCAGTTGCCCTGATAATTCCTTTCTAAGGACTGTTTTGCTGCGGCATTGAGTCGCACGTGCTACTTATGTCGCGATATGTCGCGTCTCTGCTTACTGATGTTATCAGACACTATGGTTTGAAAGCCCTATAGCGCTGGACAGAAAAGAACGGTATTTATTACTTTCAGTGCCAGCAGGGCAAGTCGCAGAGTGGAGCGCAGTGGGAAAGAATGGCCAACTTGCCTGCGGCTGCCATGCTGGGACTAACCAGCTTTTGCTTATACACTGACTGACTTTAACTCCTCAAAGCTTCGAGGCACTTTGGTATAATATTCGACAGATTTCAAGAAAACTATTAGACTAAAAAATATACAATTATGCCCCCCCTTACATTGTGATATATTCAGTCATTATAGAACTGACTTTCAAATGTTCATATGTTTGCAGAAGTATGGGAACAAACTAATGTGGTCATCAGTCCCTAGACTTACAAACTATTTAAACTAACCTAAGGACAACACACACACATTTATATATATATGGGGTGTTACAAAAAGGTACAGCCAAACTTTCAGGAAACATTCCTCACACACAAAGAAAGAATGTACCAGCGTGACTTCAAACACTTTCTTACAGGAAATGTTCAAAATGTCCCTCGTTAGCGAGGATACATGCATCCACGCTCCGACGCATGGAATCCCTGATGCGCTGATGCAGCCCTGGAGAATGGCGTATTGTATCACAGCCGTCCACAATACGAGCACGAAGAGTCTCTCATTTGGTAACGGTGTTGCGTAGACAAGAGCTTTCAAATGCCCCCATAAATGAAAGGCAAGAGGGTTGAGGTCAGGAGAGCGTGGAGGCCATGGAATTGGTCCGCCGCTACCAATCCATCGGTCACCGAATCTGTTGATGAGAAGCGTACGAACACGTCAACTGAAATGTGCAGGAGCTCCATCGTGCATGAACCACATGTTGTGTCGTACTTGTAAAGGCACATGTTCTAGCAGCACAGGTAGAGTATCCAGTATGAAATCATGATAACGTGCTCCAATGAGCGTAGGTGGAAGAACATGAGGCCCAATAGACATCACCAACAATTCCTGCCCAAACGTTCACAGAAAATCTGTGTTGATGACGTGATTGCACAATTGTGTGCGAATTCAACCCACACATGTTGATCGTGAAAATTTAAAATTTGATCACGTTGGAATGAAGCCTCATCCGTAAATACTAAAATGAGCTCTAACATGTTAGTGAAATGCATAAAAACGAAGTGATGCGAAATTTTTTGAAGAATTTCGAGACATAAAAGAGCAATGTGTCGACTTTGCGTATAGTTGATATTAGGTCATCCATATCGGCATGTGAAATGCGGTTTATATATCGAGATTGCGTTTAAAATTGAGAACAGAACGATGCCTTATTTCATTCTTGGGATGGCCACGCGGTCTGAAGCGCCATGTTATGGATTGCACGGCCGCTCCAGCCGGAGTTTCCAGTCCTCTCTCGGCCACGGGTGTGTCTGTTATCAGTAGCATAAGTTAGCATAGTGTTGAAAGTAGCCTGTTATTAAAATAAGCAAAATCTCGGGCAGTTGAGATCTGCGATGTAAGTTAAAACACTCACTGCTGCTTTAAATTACTTTATGAGTGGCCACAGTACATGGGCAATAGAAATTTATATAACTGTTCACTCCTTAAGGGAGCATCCAACGTTTTAACAAACACAAAATCAATGTTAAAAAATAAATGAATAGATAATTAAACATGGGATGGGAAGCATGAAATCATAAAGTAGAGGTTTGATACTTTAAAATCACAATCTATTCAGTAAAATAACAAGCAAATAAATGTGGGGAGCTGCGGTGGAGTAGCCGAGCGGTCTAAAGCGTCTCGCTGCGGAGCGCGTGGTTGCTCGCCGTGGAGGTTCGAGTCCTCCCTGGGGCATGGGTGTGTGTGTTGTCCTTAGGTTAGTTTACCTAGGTTTAAGTAGTTTGTAAGCTATGGACTAATGACCATGCAGTTTGGTCCGATAGAATTACAAACATTTGAACATTTTTGAAATGTGGGGAGACCAAATTAAGCACACACCTTGTACAAAAGTGAATTAAAACATATAATTACTACCCGTATTAATATTGTTTCTGCCCTTTATGTATAAGGAGGTAACGTGGGAGGAAATTGTCAAATACACACTGGGTAGCTGAAAGCACATTCATTCATTCACAGACACACGCATAAAGCTTGGCAGTACATTACAATCCTGGAACACATGAAAGCAGCTGCGAAACAAAGCATTGGCGGCGTCTTGACGAGATAGCAGGCGTCTTCATCACAAAATTTTAAATTATACTGTGCACTAAGGAACTCATGTTCAGGGGGGGGGGAGGGGCAGCAGCTCACTATTCTTAACTATCACATGGTGTGAGACCATGCAGAATTTCATAACGTTTTCAAACAAAAATTAATTTAGAATAAGCGAGTAAAGCACACGGGAGAATTCATATAGAAGAAAGCCAGTATTAACAAAGCATGGCTGAAGGCCGACGTAATGACCGTTTAGGAAGCACGTGGTGCAATCGGCCATACAAGACAGGAAAGACGGAATCAAACACGAAAATCTGAGAAATATTTAGCGCACTTGCGGATACAGTAACGACGTGAAAAGTCCGTTAAAAACACAAAGACATTCAAAGGATTATGTTCCATATCCTGTGCTCGATCATTTTCTAGAGTTTGTGAGTGGTGGGAAAAATTACCCCGTATACATAATATGAAAGCAAAGGACATACTTTCCAATCTAGCCTTCGTCTTTTCTCGGCGTTAAGGTGGGTTGTCCAAGGCGCGATTGCTGCCTGCGGCTGCGATGGATCGGCTCGTGACGTCAGAGGCTGGCTGCTCGCGCATGCGCACTTTGAGTTTGGAGTGCGGCGCGCGGCTGATGCGGCGACAATCGCAGGACTGCACCAGTGAGCAGTGTTGCGATGGGAGTCGCGACGACTCAAAGCAGCGGCAGAAAGATGGCGAGCCAAGCGGAACGAAGAAAAACGCATGTGAACCACCCATAAGATGAGCTCGTCTCGCCATTAAGCTATTGCCTTTGTATGTTGAACAGATTTAGATTTCATGGCAATGTAGTGACATATATAAGAGTAGACTGAAAATATTCGGAGAAATAAAAGAGAAATGAAGGTTGGAAAAGGAGCCGTATTGGCCTCTAGGGTTTTGGAAATAAAAAATGTGACCGGTGGTAACTAATTTTTTTTGTTTAGGTGATCCCACAGGTGTAAGGAAATGCATGACAACGTTAATGTAATAATTTCATTAATTTTATTCATACCAATAAAGTCTGTTTTTTGGCGCCCCGTAAAAATTATCTTAGTTTATATGAACAAAGATAAATGTTGTGGTGTACCATTTAGATTCAAATGTCTCGTGTATGGTATGGATGACATCTTCGATATTTTAAAATCTTTTTGTTTTCCATACTCCTTGGAAGATGGTTTAGGCCAGAAACCGGTCAGAATGAAATAAATTATAACAAAACAGCAGTCTTTCAACTGTTGTTGATACATTTAACAAGCTACAGAAAAATCTTTTGCTTCGTATGTGTTTGCTATTTTTGATCTCCCTTGGAAAAAAATTCAATTGTACGTTTTAGAACCCTGGGACTTATTTCAAAGGCAATACAGAAGGTGAATAAATCAGTTAAAATGAAAAAAGCCTGAGACGAGAGAGATGCAAGCTGCATCTGGAGTTTCAGATAAACACACTCCTGGACTTATAAACAGCGCCGCAATCGTAAATAAGAAAATAAAAGAACAATTACCTTAGCGTCAATGCATTTTATTTTTATTTATTTATTTTTTTTCAGCTGCACTGATAGATTTGTTGAATCGGTTATAGGATTTTCTCTGAATGTCACTCTATGCAAGTTCCAAGTCATGTGCAAACTGGCTGACATTTAATCTAAATTGAAGTATGAATTTCGTGTCGTCATTTAAAAAGTGCATGTTAATAAAAATGTTTTAACAGCTTTCATGGTCATTGTCACAAAAATAGAATCAATATATAGAAAAACCTAACAGTTAAAACCTGCAGTGACAGTGAAGTACACTGCAATGTGATGAAATGAAGAAGCAAAACTTCCATCCCTTGGGAGAATACACACACAGCTCCATGAAGTCGCACATAGAATTAACACTAATAAACTGCCATTGATGATGGTTCACAAATAAAGAAGCGAAATACCTTTCATTTAGTTGCAATAGACGGAAATAAACCTTCATAAATGTTAAATACCTCGTTTCATCGTAAAAAACTATAGTTATTTCTGTATACATGTAGATAAAAAAGCTTTGAGTATTGATGATTGCGTAAAACATGAATTCCTTCCCAGGCTATCATTTAAAAATAGAGTTCAATATCTTCAACAGTTTATAAGATGTCATGATTGTTACCTCCGCACAATTCAGGTTGCACGTGGAGAGAAATGGCGCGCTAGTCGCGACGCTCCCGCGTCGTAGATATACGAGCCAAAATCTCGAAAACGAAAACGGGTATCGTCCTGCTCTCAACTTTAAAAATAGTTTCGAATTATTGGCTTCATTTCATCCGCAATAATGTATGACCTAAAATGAACCATACGCAAAGTAGCCAGCGACTACATTTTTCGATGTAAACACTTCAAGTTTAATGCAATAGGTTACTTAAAAATTAAGTATCTGAATAACTATGAGGAATTTTGAGAAAATAGTCACTTCGTTTTCAAGCTGGGATATGAAACTACAAGATATGCAAAAACCAAATTTTTTTACGTGTTAGTTTCGTCAAACTCGACAGAGATGTAATAAAAAGTGAAAAAAAAAACACGCACAACCGAAATTAGCGCATTTTAATTTTTTAAAGGAAAACAAGAATCTGTAACGAAAAACTAAATGTGGGAACTGATGTAGCTTTGCTTCCTTAACATGCAGTATTTTTTACAGCAAAAAAATCGGAAATTTTATTTTCGTCATGAATTTCCCGAGTCGCCGACCAGGAGCCGCGCCTTGATAAACGGCAGCGGCTCGCGTCGTGCTCCCGACTCGCCACCGTCCGCCACGTTCGGAAAAGGGAGGGGGCCCGAGCCGCAATCGCAGTTAACAGCCGCGTCTTAGACAACCCACCTTTAGAGGAATGTCCATACTAAATTTTATCATAATCTGGTCAACGTTTATATAGTGAAAGTTTTAGATACAGAGTTATTTCCACATTTATAATATTAGTACGCATGAAACAGAAATGGTGGGGGTGGGAAAAGCTCTGTATTCGCCATCCTGTATTATCGTGAGCATTTCGTAAGTCATGGAAACGCCTTGAAGAATTATACAAAGATAACATTTTTTACAAAGAGGATAGAGATATGCACAGAGCGAGAAAGTACCTGACTACAGATCGATATCGCTTTCGAATTATGTTGCCTGCACGTGGCTGGAACGAAACGATGAAGAAAAAAGAGGGAGTGAAACGACGAGGCTATCTGATGAGTGTAGCGTTTTCGGCGTATTTGCAATTTTTCGGGGCGGTGCGGAAGAGCGGGGCTAATTGGCGCATCAGTTAATTGGCGGCTGGGTCAGCACTGGCGTCAGCGAGGCGGCCACCGAGCCCACACCACCTCCCTCACTCACCCAACTATCTTCACACACCTGAAATTAAGTAATACAGCTAAACTCTCTTTAGTGTTCCACAATCAAGTTGGTAAAATGGTATACTTACAGGGTCACTTTGTGGTCCTTCTGTCGTTATCTGACCAACTGTTAACCTCTTAACACTTTGACTGCCGGCCATGTAAACCATTCCATCCCTTAGAGTTCCCGACATTCTGCTTGCAGGAGTAACCCCAGGTGCACTTAGTTTTTTTATCTTCAGTCTGGCGTAAAGAATTGTCTGATCTTTGAAATAAATCCTGAAGTGAACACAGAGCACCTAAATCACATACAACTCCGACGCCAAGGGCCCCACTAAAGACGTCTCTACTTCGCAAACAGTCTGTAGAGTCACTACGATATGTTGCTGTGTCACCCCTCTGCCATAGTCACCTCTCAGTACTTTCGGGGAGAATAATTTGCGTGAAGCCATGTCCGTTGATTTACCTACTGAGTGAGCGGACACCACTTTCTACCTGCCCCGTTTCATACAATGAATGCGACCAGTCGGACGATTTAAAAACTAAATAAAAGATCTATAGGCTGGTTTAGACACTAGGTTTACCAAGTAAGGTATTTAAGGTAGATCTAGCCCGTCAATAACCTTGATTCTGTTTTTAAAAGCACGAAAACAAAGATCACGTCAAATGACGTGATTGGCATTCTACAGAAATTTCAGTATCCCTTCAATTGACGTGATTGGCACTCGGAGTGTTAACCGTACCGTATATGATGCCCGAGACTTGCAGTATTTCCTACTACACGGTGTAATCTGATACGTTACGGCATGAATTTCTGCTACTGTATGTCCGATCCTTTTAGCACATCAGTGGACTCTGTAAAAGCAAGCACTTTTTATTTTTAGACCCATTAATTGTTTCACTGCGTGAGTAAACAATTACACGTTACTTCTAGAAAAGTCGGTGTTTTACGCGTTTCTTTCCTTTATCAATACATTTCAGAATCGTGTTCCGAAAATACGCTTTGTAGGAACGAAATTGTATACAAAGAATGTAGTTCTCTATTTTTCGTTGGTGCGTATATGTTGACTTACAGTATATTTTTTCGTCTTGACAGTTACGTTCGTTAACAACCTAACGTCATAAAACAACGATAAATGTCAAGAGGACCAATTTGGCTGATATAAAATTCTTAATACTTCTCCTGCGGCCTCCCGAAAGTTGATGACTGCGTGAAGGAATTCAGTTTGTTGATCCCTTCCTCAGGAAAGTATAGAGGTACCACGTTGAAAATGACGTCACATACGTAGGTTTACGGTGCTTATGTTTTGTCTAAAGTTTAAAGTTAAAGGTCACTGAAATAAAAGATATTGTCATTTATGTCACATACTTACGATACTCGTAAACTCCAATCAAAACTTAAAGAGTACTTCACGTTGATTTATAATCATGAAAATGGTCGAGTAGTAACGTTTCATAGTGCAAGTAAATGAAAAAGTGGTTTATTTGTAATTAAAGCATGCGGGTTTCAAAGCACTTGACTGGACTGGAATCCCGAGAAAATTTTACCATCAAGGCACCTATTTGTTGCATTTGTTGACACGGACGAAATATAAGCTTTTAAATCAGTGCAATCAGAAGATAGACATTTAAGTCACACATTGCAGTACTCACTCATCAAGCCACTTCCCTGTGATCTAGAGTTACCACATTTGACAAGACCCAAGGTTTCAAATGTTCAAATGTTTGTTAAGCTTATGGGACTTAACTACGGGATCATCAGTCCCTAAACTTACAAACTACTTATCAACTACCTTATACTAAAGAAGGCACAAATATCCATGCCCGAGGGGGGACTCGAACCCCCGACCGTAGTGGCCGTGCAGACCGTGACTGGAGTGCCTCAGTCTCCTCGGCCACCGCGGCCGGCTGTTGATGAAGCCGTTCACAGATGCATTAAGGTTGTAGGACCTTTGAATATAAATTTAATTTGCAAAGAGATGTTACTGTATATTATAATTCTTATTAAAGAGTAATCCTTACCTTATTTCCCTTATATATAAGGAAAACAAACTACACATTGATCTTGCCAAAATCTGTGAAGCGATTCTTGGTATTGTATCTCTCAGGGGCACTCTCGGATCCTTCTCTGTGAGAGCCACCTCTGGGCATCTCTGTGCACCACAGCTCTTGCGCGCTCTCTCTCTCTCTCTCTGCCGGCCGCGGTGGCCGAGGGGACTGAGGCGCGTCAGTCACGGTCTGCACGACCACTACGGTCGGGGGTTCGAATCCCCCCTCGGGTATGGATATTTGTGCCGTCCTTAGTGTTAGCTAGTTCATAAGTAGTTCGTAAGTTTAGGGACTGATGACCCCGTTGTTAAGTCCCATAAGCTATACAAACATTTGAACATTTGTTCTCTCTCTCTCGCACAGTAGGCGGTGGTGGGAAGAGGTACGCCCCCTCCCTCCCCCCCGCCCCCCTCCCCCACTGCACGCGGGTGTCATATTACAAAAGTACACTACTCCAATCAGAGCACCTCTTCCCCTTCCCTGCATATCATAACATACAATACAGTAAGACCACTCTGACAAAGTCACCAGTCTTCCATTTGTCAAGGAGAGAGCTTTATTTTATTTTATTTTATTCATGAAATTAAGTTTCCCAATTCCTAGAAGTTTCCATGGTTTTTCTTTAAATAGCCTGAGATTTCTGCTCTGCAAGTACATTCAGAATCATGTGCGACGTATTTCTTGACGGCCGAGGTTTCCGCAGTATACACAATAGGTTTATTCCAAAGCCAATAGCATAAGGAATGATTGCTGGTGCATGAAGTTCAGTGGTCGCTTCTGGCGTCTTCATTTTGCGGTGGACAACACCCTACTAAGAGTTGGATGTATGTTCAGATAATGGAAGATCATCATGGTTACTCTATGGGTTTAGCAGGCGTGCCTGTGGAGACGGCACTGGCTGGACTACGCTCAGTTATTCCAACTGAATCGTAAGTCTTCGTGAAAGGATTAGAGAAACGAAAGTGGATAAGAGACTAGTTACCAGAACATAGAGCCTATAACATTGAGGACAAAAGCTGATCCTTGCTTCCTATGCTGCGGGAGAAAATGGGCTCTGGTAACAACGAGCCAGCGGCTGGGCAGATAAATGTGAAGAGCATGTAACAATGGTGGCATGAATGCCACTTGCGCGATTTCCCGAACGACACAAAAGAGCAATACGTGCCTTGTTAAAAAAAATCTTACAATGTCTATTTATATGTCGAAATTTAATAAAATTGTAATAAGTAAAATGTTTATATCGGTAAAGTCTCTCTCTCTCTCTCTGTGTCTCTCTCTGTTAGCTATAAATCACCTGCATTCTAAAGTGAGATAATTAGTATGTAGAATAGCTGAATGGAGCAAACAACTGGTCCTGCAATGTTACTGGTAACCAGTCTGGGGAAAAAATAAATGGTGCACTACTTCCTGACAACACACACGCATTAATCGTTGGATCATCTAACTGTGGAAACTGTTAACAAAACCAGAGGGCGTTAGCTTCAAGCATTTGTACGTGTTTTCAAAACACTACTTCAACCAAAATACCAGCTAAAGACATCATGCAAAGAAATTCGAAATGCTGCTTTACATACAAGTATGTTTATTATACAATAGGCCTACTTCGGCTTTAGCGCCATCTTCAGGTGATCTGTGAAAAATGTAACATTATGAAAATACATCGAATTTTATGATTATCGTAATTGTAACGTCTATGACGAAATATAAATACGTCAGTTGGTCGTGCAATTCATATACATCAATGGTTTTCGTGCTGTCTATTAATTTATTTATTGCTTCGTAATTTTGTTAAAGTCATATTTGTTCCGATTTATGATTTCGTCTTGATGTGACAGCTTCTTGACACATAACCAGACATGTAATATGGTTACATGCTGTTTGTTTATTATTACGATAATCTTTGCTGTTTGAGAGTGAAAGGTATATTTAGTGGGTGTATGGGAAAATACAAGGTTAAAGTAGGGGGAGAGAGGACAGTATGCAAATGGCAGTATATTAAAGGATAGGCGTGGCTGACCCACCATCGAACATTTAATTAATTTATCCTCTAGTTTCCAAGTAATAAAACCCATCCAAAATTGTGTAAAGGGGGGTTAACTAATTTCAATGATTTGAGTAAAGAAATTTGTTTTGACTCGTTTTATTCTCTGAAGTCAAATGAAAGCAAGATACACACAATTGAACACATAACAAATTATACGAATTTACAAGACAATATAAACACTCCTGCAGCAAGTGACTGGTAAGTCGAAGAAAATTGTATTTGATTCCAAACACTTACGTGACAACCCACATGTAACTGGAAACCGTTGTGTAATCGAGGGGAATATTCCGATACCAAATTTCTGTGAGTTCACGTAACGTTTTCAACAGTCCGAAAACGTGACTACCCCTTGAAACACTAGCAATTGCACGCGATACTATACCAAAACTGTGCTGGCTGGCGATGTCAGCAACACGACGGCTGGGCGGTTGCTGCTAGCTGCAAGTTGCGGACCATCCGGAGATAATTCAGCTTCGTATTCCAGAAGCAATATTTAACCAATATCAGCCAACTTCGACCCCAGAGGATCTTAGTGCCTACGATCTCACTCGTTCGGCTGTGTCGTGCCACTACAGACAATTTACATGTGAAACACGAATGTAATGTAGGCAGAGATGACACCAGAACTATGACAATATCAATTAGCACGTCGGTGCATCTAATATCAGGCAGGCTGACCTTGCTCTCGGCTTGCCAATACTCAGCGCTATTAGCACAAGTTTTGGAGCAACTTCAAAAGTTGTACCACAAACTCTAAGTATAGCTGCTCGACGACAAGTATAAACTGAGAGCAGAAGAGAAGCGTCTGCTCTCCTCGGCTGCTCAAACACCAGTCCTTTTCTCTTTCTAAAATCTCCGTCTCCTCTCAGCAAAGCCTCCAGGCTCCGCCTATCTCTACTGAAACGGCTATCCACAGCTAGGCGCCAAAGTACGGCCAATCACGACTTGCGTTCGGGAGTCGTACAGCCGAACCCCCTGACTACAAAACAGCAGCCAATGGCCAACTCTCCCGCGTTTCCACCGGTTGGGCCTCGCCCTTCCATCCAGCGTTCTCACGGTAGCGGCGGATGGCCTTCAGGCACCTCCGAAAACAAGGCCAGCAAGTTGTTCCCAGCAAACGGTCAAACTCCCTCGCTACTGTATAATTGTGGTGCCCGCCAGCTTGGCGCCAGAGACGTACAATGTCCTAGCGGGTGCCACCCCTGGCGTTCGCCAACTCGGCGCCAGACGTCTCAGATCTCCCTTCGCAAAGCACCGTATGCCGTGTATTGTATTGCTCCAGACGCTCCCGCCTAAACGACGCCAGCGTCGGTGGCGGCAGCCAGATACTTGGAAGGGACACACCTCAGCCCTACCTGCTGTGGCCTTCAGCCGTAAGGCGTCTTCCGGGAACCGCTGACCCTCCGAATAAGAGAGCCACCCTCGTACTCGCCACCGGTCGCCGTGAGCTCTGAATGCGTGTTTTCCTCCTCTGCTACAGGCCTCACACAACCAAGTAAGAAAATATTTCTCTTTCGCCACAAGTTATTAAATCGATAACCTAAGAATAATCTAATAACATTAACAAGTTTGTGTTGTCCTTTTACTGTTGGAAAGCAACGTGGCAGTACTGAAATCTCTCAAGATCTTGGTTGAATGTATGGTCTTTGCATGTGTCGAGAAATAATAAAACAGAACAAATGTTGCTTTAACAAATTTTCGAAGCAATAAATAAATTAATAGACATCATGAAAACCATTGATGTATGTGGATGTCACGACCAACTGACATATGTACTGGGTGATCAAAAAGTCAGTATAAATTTGAAAACTTAATAAATCACGGAATAATATAGATAGAGAGTTAAAAATTGACACACATGATTGGAATGACATGGGGTATATTACAACAACAAAAAAGTTCAAAAAATGTCCGACAGGTGGCGCTTCTTCTGACCAGAAAAGCAGTGATTAGCATCACAAATTATGACAAATCAAATATGATGTTCTTTGCAGGAAATGCTCAATATGTTCACCATCATTCCTCAACAATAGCTGTAGTCAAGGAATAATGTTGTGAACAGCACTGTAAAGCTTGTCCGCAGTTACGGTGAGGAATTGGCGCCGGATGTGGTCTTTCAGCATCCCTAGAGATGTCAGTTGATCATGATATACTTGCGACTCCAGGTAACCCCAAAGCCAATAATCGCATGGACTGAGGTCTGGGGACCTGGGAGGCCAAGCAAGACGAAAGTGACGGCTAAGCACATGATCATCACCAATGACGTGCGCAAGAGATCTTTCACGCGTCTAGCAGAACTTTTTTTTAATAATACCCCATGTCATCCAAGCACGTGTGTCAATTTTTACCTCTCTATCTACATTATTCCGTGATTTATTAAGTTTTCAAATTTATACTGACTTTTTCATCACCTGGTATATTTTGTAACAGAACTTACAATTTCTATAATCATAAAATGCGATGTATTTTGATAATGTTACATTTTTCACAGATTACCTGAAAATGGCGCTAAAGCCGAAATAGGCCTATTGTATAATCAATATACTTGTATGTAAAGCATCATTAGGAATTTCATTGCATAATGTCTTTAAATAACATTTATAGTGCTGCAGGCCCAAGAGAGACCAAAAAATTACCAGCTGTTACAGGAAATTCTACAGAACATTGATGGTGTTAGGTACCAAACATTCAGGGAGAGTAGTGACATTCGAACACCACAGAAGATCAAACCAAACAGTGTATTGATATTTGATGATGTTGGACTGGAAAATTCGCAAATATTTTTGTTTTTGTCGTCATATGAATATCGATGTACAGGGTGATTACAATGAAAGTCAAACTGTAAAATCACTGTAAAAATACCACCACTGGTCAAAATGATGTCAAATTGCAATGTAATATTATTGGAGAAAGGGGGAAATGTATGGCAGAATAAAAAAAATAGTTTGAAAATTTACCAATCAATGGCGCTGTAACCATCATAATTTAATAATGGTTGACTACAAATGACAAATGAATCATAAAACAATGCCTAAGAAGGTGTAAGTTAGACGTTAAACAAACTGTACTACTCAATGTGCATGGCGGTACAGGTGTGATACTGTTGGTTATGTAAGACTATCCACCAAGGCAAGGTCATATCACATCAGGTAGGAAAAGTCTGTTTTTAATTGTCCTGAGGTTGAAAGTAGCCTCTTATTAAAATAAGCAAGATCTCGGGCAACTGAGATCTGCAAATAAAAGTTAAAACGCTCACTGCTGCTCTAAATTATTTTATGAGTGGCCACAGTACATGCGCAACGGAAATTTAACTAACTGCTCACTGCTTAAGGGAGTTAAAAAATTAATGAATAGATAATATAACATGGGATGGGAGGTAGAAATCATAAAACAGAGGTTTAATACTTTAAAATCATAATCTATTCAGTAAAATAATAAGCAAATAAATGTAGGGAGAGCAAATTAAGCACACACCTTGTACAAAAGTGAATTAAATCATATAATTACTGCCCATATTAAAATTGTTTCTGCCCTTTATGAATATGTAGGTAACGTGAGAGGAAATTTTCAAATACACACTGGGTAGCTGAAGGCACATTCCTTCATTCATTTACAGACATGCGCATAAAGCTAGGCGGTACAGTAATCTCTGGGAACACTTGAAAGCAGCGGCAAAACGAGGCGTCGGGGCATCTTGACGAGATGGTAGGTGTCATGATCAGTAATTTAATTATACTGCGCACTAAACGAAACTCATGTTCTGAGACCCAGCGGCTCACTATTCTTTAGTATCACATGGTCTGTGACTACGCCGAATGTCATAGCATTTACAAACAGAAATTAATTTAGAATAAGTAAGTAAAGCACACGCGAGAATTCGTATAGAAGAAAGCTAGTATTAATAAAAGCATGGCTGAAGGCCGAAGTAATGACCATTACGAAAGCACATGGTGCAATCGCTCATACAAGATAGGAAAGACATAATCAAATCAGAAAATATGAGAAATATTTAGCATACTCGCGGGTACAGACACGATGCGAAATGCTAGTTAAAAACAGCAGGGGAATTGAAACATACTAGATTTACACAAAGGCTGAAGGCCACACACGTGTATTCTAACTTGAGAAAAACCGGACACACAATCATCACTGTAATGAAAATTCAAATAATGAATTTAGACTGAATTTACTCGAGTTGTGTAAATTAAGAAACACTTCGCCTCGTATGGCGAAAGAAATTACTCAAGAGGACTATCACTGAAAGAAACCAAGACTGCCTGATCACAAAGAAAGCAAAGACCTAACAGTATGCCTTCCCCTCAGCGTGATTCGGCGGATTACTTACTTCCACAGTCGTTGGAGCCAGGATGAAGAGTGTAGCTCTAAGGCCACGGAAAAACCTCCCCTGCCACACACCGGATGTAGAGCGCGCTAACAGCGATGCAGAGCGCGTTCAGAGACTAGTGTTTTCCAACCCTTGCTTCCTGTCCAAGATAATTCCCTCTACAACCGCTCCCAGAGAGGTCTCCTGTCACACAACATTAGGTTGGTACTACACTAAGAACACAGCCACCTCCCACCTTGGCAAGTAAGCTTGTCTCTGGCAAGCCAGCAGACGCCAGCGCAGACGACAAACGAAGCCATGCGTTGTTAACTACAGAAAAACGAGGCCTATAGCGGGAGGCGGCGACTATAAGCCATTGCGTGGCAGTCAGTCCATATTAAGAGCACACATTCACATTCACAAGAACACACAAGTCCAATCACACAGGTGGAAACATATATAAATGTGGGGCAAACATATATAAACATGGGGCATTGATCATTGATAAAAAAATAATAACACATTAATTAACATTTATGGTGCAGAAACACTTTAGGTTAAAGAATAAATCATAAATGGAACACGACCACACAATCATTTGACGTGGTTCAAGGTTAAAACCCGCAGAAAAATCATCAAACACATCGGTTTTTAATTGTCCTGAGGCAAGAAACAGCATGAAAAGCATCAATCAAAATAAACCCGATTTTTTAATTTTAATGTGACTGGCGCAAAACATGTTCAGTATTTTGTCCACTGTTTTCTGAAACAAGTTAAATTCGAGGAACAGTATGTTTTACAACTGATCTGGGTCACGTTCATAATGTCTTGCGCAATGCGTGCCATTAATGCAGCTAAGTTTGCAATCGGAACACTAAACACAACATCTTTCAGTTAGTCCCACAGCCAGAAGTCACACTGATTAGGATCAGGTGATTGGGACGGCCAGGCTGTAGGCAAATGGCGGTTGATAATCCTAGCATTTACGAAATGGCGCTTCAGCAGTTGCCTAACTGCATTTTCAGTGTGCGGAGGTGCACCATCTTGCACAAAAATTATCCTATCCACACATCTACGCTGTTGAAGAGCTGGAATGATGTGCTTACGCAAAAGACACCTACAGTGCTTACTAGTGACGTACAGGTAACAGGCCTGGAAGCACATGTCTCTTCACAAAAACGTGGCCCTATGATAAACGATGGCGTAAACCCGCACCGCTGCGGTGTAGTAGCCGAGCGGTCTACAGTGTCTCGCTGCGGAGCGCGCGGTTGCTCACCGTGGAGGTTCGAGTCCTCCCTGGGGCATAGGTGTGTGTATTTGTCCGTAGGTTAGTTTACCTAGGTTTAAGTAGTTTGTAAGCTACGGACTGATGACCACGCAGTTTGGTCCGATAGATTTACAGACATTTGAACATTTGAAACCCGCACTACACAGTGACCTTTTCAGGATGAAGCAGTAGTGGTTGATTTGCTCGTGGATTTTCTGTGGCCCACATTGGACAATTCTGTGTATTGACACATCCTGTCAGATGGAAGTGGACCTAATCTGGCCACAAAATCTTCCACCGCCATTAATCGTCCATTTCTATGCGAGCAAAAAAGTCTCTCGTGCTGGCAGGTCAACAGGAAGGAAATACGTGTTTGCACACCACCACTCGACTCCTCCTGTATTGCTGAGGCCACTTCCACTGACGTCGAATCAATCTGTTTCCTCCCTCTACCAGTTTGCACACAAAAAGAACCCATCTTTTCTAATTTTCCCAATAATTTTCACCAGACCCTCCGGAGTCATCAGACCAACGCCTTATTTCAAACTCTTCAATGTCGGGAACTTCTGTAGAGCGGCTTGTGTACAGTTATCATTCTTCTTTTACAAGCAGAGCGCGAGCATGTACTGAGTCAGTCAGGGCGAAAGTTTCTGACACGAAATGAGGAAAAGCCGTGTACCCGGCGTGTTACACCAACTTCAGTGGGTCGTGCCAATGACAGATATTTTCATTTGCATATTCTGACACAAACAGCGCCATCTGTTTCTCAGTTTTCACACTATTTTTCTTCTGCCATTCGTTATTCCCCTTCTCCGATACTATTCCGTTGCAATTTGACGTTATTCTGGCCAATGGTGTCATTTTTAGAGCGTTTTGAAAGTTTAACTTTATTTATAATCGCCCGTGTATGAATACGCATGGCTATACCAGCATATTTGACTTGTCAGTGAATAATTAGTGTTGCTTTTGATATTGAATTGCTAAAATCTTGTTGAATTAAAAACGTGACTAAAGTGGGGTGTGTACATTGTTCTCTACCATTTTGTTTTAATGACTTCATCGAAAAACCGCATCTACACACTGATTACTAATATAAGCACTGTGGGATATGTGTGTTTTCTGCTATTGGAATTACTTGAAGCAGAGGATTTCTGGCACTGCTGATTGAAAATTTAATGACACAATGATGCCATTGAATTGATGTGAACCTTCATATTTTTATGGCGTATTTAATGATAAATACAATAACAGGTATTCAGGCGCAACCATTTCGTGTACAATGTGCAGAACATAGACGGTACACACGCCTGCTACAACCTGATAACCAGCTTGCTTTTTTTATTATTGGGCGTATTATGACTAAGAGAAGGGATAGGTTGGTGGGACACATCCTGAGACATCAAGGAATCGTCAACTTAGCATTAGATGGAAGTGTGTGGGGTAAAAATCGTAGAGGGAGACCGAGGGACGAATACAGTAAGCAGATTCAAAGGGATGTAGGTTGCCGAAAGTATTCTCAGCCGCGGTGGAGTAGCCGAGCGGTCTAAAGCGTCTCGCTGCGGTTGCTCGCCGTGGAGGTTCGAGTCCTCCCTGGGGCATGGGTGTGTGTGTTTGTCCGTAGGTTAGTTTACCTAGGTTTAAGTAGTTTGTAAGCTACGGACTGATGACCACGCAGTTTGGTCCGATAGAATTACAAACAAACTAAAGTATTCTCAGATGAAGAGACTTGCACAGGACAGGTTAACGTGGAGAGCTGCATCAAACCAGTCTGCGGACTGAAGACCACAACAACAACAGAACTTTTCAAGCCCCGACATGGAACAGGCTGGCAGCAGCATGATACGCTGGTCTACAGACGAACACGATGATATGATTAAATGGACACGGAGATAGAACATCATAATTAAAAAATTGTTACTTTGAGATATTGGTGACATACTTAACACATCAGAAGCATAAAAACCTGTAGTCAGTTTAAAATCTTTCACAGTGGCTAAAATATATTAAGGCAAGCACAGTCACAAAACAATACAGAGACAAAGATGGAGGCACAGTTAAAAGAACACTGGCGGTACTTGTTCTGCCGACGGCGACGCTCACAAAGAGATAAAATAACATTGGCGTAGACGATGCACTTCACAGCACAGACGAAGCACTCCTAAAAGCGCTGCACCGGGTGGACCCCGCTGGGATTGGAGCTTGGGGGGGGGGGGGAGATTCGCGGAAGGACGGGGTAGGGAGAGGTCGGAGGGGGCGGAACCGCAAAGGCACCAGGATGAGGGGAGGAATGGGATGGGGGGGGAGGGAAATCAGCAGTGAGTGGCTGAACAGTGTGTTCAAACACGCCACAGTATGGATTCCGAGAATGTTCAGATATTATCGTCTGTGTCATCCTTCTGGGATTCTATTTTCAGAGATACATTGAAATTCGGCTGGCGAGTAATTTAATAATCTGGATACATCTTTGCCGTCAGTTTACTGGGCTTACATAGTGTAGAAGGTGGACGGGAACACTGCCGACAGTCTACTAGTCTTCAGATTCGCTCCGATGGTGGCTGAACGATGTCAGGCTTAATATTTGCAAAAGAAAATAAATGGTTACGGCGGAATACCCGTGATTTTATTCATCACGTCATTGAATTACTTATAATTTCCCTCCTATGGCCTTGCTTTTTTCTTACTCTGTTTCTCTTTAAAAATCTCACATGTGGCTTTGCATGGAAATCACAGAGAAAACTGCTTTATGATGATCGACTGTTGTGATTTTGTTGTGTACGGGGTCGTCGTCAAGCTACTTAGTAGGATACAAGACGACTTAGATGGTGTGAGGAATTTATGATAGCAGCAAATGTATAAATACGTGAAATTATGCAGGTGAGTGAGGTTGGTATGAGGAATAGTAGCTAGCTCTAAGTGGAGCAATATGTTAAATGATGCAGATAATAGGAAAAATAATCTTTTAATGATCGAATTCTGTACTAGAAGTGGGCTGCTTGACACAAGCGTAGCCGCACGTAAGTGGCCGTGGGTACTAAGGCGTCTTGCTGCTGAGTGCGCGTATGCTCCAGCCGGAGGTTCGAGTCCTCCCACGGGCATGGTTTTTGTGTGTGTGTATGTATGTGAGTGTGTGTGTGTGTGTGTGTGTGTGTGTGTGTGTGTGTGTGTGAGTGAGTGTGTGTGTGTTCAATCAAATGCTTGTAAATCTATCGGACCAAACTGCGTGGTCATCAGTCCGTAGCTTACAAACTACTTAAACCTAGGTAAACTAACCTAAGGACAACACACACACCCATGCCCCAGGGAGTACTCGAACATCCACGGCGCGCTCAGCAGCGAGACGCTTTAGATCGCTCGGCTACTCCACCGCGGCTCTGTGTGTGTGTGTGTGTGTGTGTGTGTGTGTACCTTATCGTAAGTTAGTTTAAGTAGTTTGTGAGTCTAGGAACACATAACCACAGCATTTTGGTCCCATAGCTTTACAAACATTTGAACACAGGCGTAACTTTGCAGAGCGATATGAAATGGAATGAACATGTAAGGATAGTCGTGGGGAAGGCGCATGATCGACGTCAACTGTAGGAAACATTTGAAAAGATGTGGTTCACCTGTACAGAACACTACTGCGACCTATTCTTTAGTACTATCTAAGTGTGTGTGATCCAGACCAGATGGGTTTAAAGGAAGACGTAGAAGCAATTCAGAGGCAGACTGCTATATTTGTTACCGGTTCGATCAGCATGCAAATGTTGTCGAGATAATTCCGGAATTCAAATGGGGATCACTGGACGGAACACGATGCTCTTTACGAGAAAATCTATGGAGATAAATTAGAGTTTTTAGAGGATCAGGACAGGGTAGCGTGGAGAGCTACATCAAGCCACTTGGCGGATTGAAGACCACAACACAACATTTGATAATAAGTGCAGAACGATTCTGCTGCTGTCAGCTTACATTTCACTTAATGATCAAAGCGATATGGGAAATTAGGGCTCCTACAGCCGCATATAAACAACCGTTTTTCCCTCGCTCTATTTGGAAGTTGAACAGAAGGGGAAATGATTAGCAGTGTTACGATGTACTCCATGCTACCGTATGGTGTCCTGTGGAGTATTATGTAGATGTAGATGATCTCATTCGGTTTCGAACTTTTGAGGACAAATATGTACCCTGTAAGCAAGAATTTAATTATTGGCCGGATACCTTCCGTCTGAATACCATCAAACGTACAATTATTGTACTGTGTGCCTTTTCTTTGTCAATGTATTGAATCAAACAAACTGTGTGCATAACTGTAGATTTCAACAAGGATATTCAATATATACTAACAAGAGCAGCACTAGAGGTCGCAGTACTTTTGACTCGTTAAAGAGCGTCTAGGAAGCACTTGAAAAACCTGAACTAGCAAATGTCTGGAGATAGACACCAGCTATTAGCGTAAAATCCTTCTTACAGATTTATGAACTTTGCTTTTTGAGGAGCAACATTAAAGTAAATTGTCTGAAAAGATTTCTCTGGTTTGACGGTTTTATTGTTATTTTATTTCACTATCTATATTTTTCCCTAATGCCATTTTCAAGTACTACATCATGATAAACGTCATCACACTCGGGTGTGACCCAACTCAATGTCGAATATGATCGCACCAATGTATTCCACAATGGCTTGAGTCACACCCGAGTGAAATGGCTTTTATCATACTGCAGCGCTTGAAAAAAGGCCTAAGACTAAATGTAGATGGTGAAATAGAATACAACAACAGGTAAATAGAAAGGAAACTTGAATAATAATAATAACAACAAACCTTTTTACCAAGTTTCAAGATCAGATTAAGTGATAAATTGAGGAATATGCAAAGGACGTTTTGAAAGTAAATGTCATCTTTGTATTAAAAGAGAAAATGATACATCGGGTGACACGAATGAACGTCATATAAATCCACACCCGTCGCTGAACCAGCGGAGGAATGACGCATGCGCAGAGCGTCGAAGGAGAGAGAGTAGCAGGAGATTACCGTACCGAGGAACCTGACCCCGGATACAAGAGGACAGGAATGGGGCCAGCCTCGATCACTTGATGAGGTACGCGCGGGAGGAATGTCAACTCTGAATCGTCACAGGCGATGAGACATGGGTGCACCTCTTCGTCCTCAATGGCAAGAAGCATCCCAGTTAATCAGTGCGGATAGAAAACAAAAGTGTCATCCTCTACAGCAAACGTTAAGGTCATAGTATACTGGGACGCGAAAGCTGGAACAGGATTTGCAAGAATTCCTTGCATAATAAGTCACATAGTTTTATTAGAGGCTTTTTTTAATGATTGTGAGCTACTACAATGTGTCAATGTCTGTGGATACTATGTCGAAAATTAGTGCAATGTGTCTGTTTCATGATGCAGTTTATTTCTTTTGTTAACAAAATTTCCACATGAAAAACAAGAAACTGCTATGATAAGATTAGACTAATACAGTGGGCACAGGGATATTTTAGGTGTCTTTTTACGTGCTACATACGCGAATGAAATTGCAAAATAATAATAATAATAATAAGTGGTACATTAGGAAATATCCTCTGCCATAAAATTCACAGTGGTTTAGATTTAGAAGAAATCAAGTGAAGCCAGAGCAGTTTACAGGATTCGTCATGAAACTAGGACTCTCAGGGAACGTCTGACGCATGACATCATCAATAATGTGTTAACCCAGCAGGCATCATTTTGGAAACATATAGTCGAAGAAGATCAGTACCGTATCTTCAAAAAAATGAGGAGGGTTTCTCAGAACGAAAATGTACACTGATAGATTTAGGTGGAAAGGATATAATTACGAGACTACTACTTAATTAGTTGCTGAGCCGGCATATAGAATTACTTCGAACCTGTGTTGACTCCGACAACAGTAACGAGGATATTGAAAGCTCCTCATGAACACGAGAAATCACTTATTCATCCTGTTTACATCTGATAACACCTTAAGTTGTTACATTGCCATTTCAGTGCGGCTGATCTGCAGCAGACTTGCAAAATTCGAACTGCAATCCTTCAGACCTTTGAATTAGGTTTTACCATAAGTTCCTG